>CM052540.1:44059727-44102364 GCA_028533065.1 Trachops cirrhosus | reverse complement strand
CGAGCTCCTGTAGTGAGGGGCGGGGCCTTAGGAGTTCACTTGGGCGGGGCACCCCAGTCGCAGGGTTGTGACGTTGCATGTGGGGGCGGGGTCTGAGAAGGAACAATGGCGCCCACTCCGCCCTCTGCAGGACCCCAGACCCTTCCACCACTTTCCGCAAGCTGACCGGGCCCCTCTGGCACCAATTCCGGTGTGGGTGGGCCTGTGCACCCCGTGGAACCTTCCTTCTCAGTCAGTGATCCAAAGCTCTATTTCCCGGTGCTGGGGCCCTGAGTTGCGTGCAGTGCCTTGCTTCACAATGGCCGCCTCGCTGGGTCTGCCGGTCACCACCCCCTGGCCGGGGCCCACCAGCCACCGCTGCTTGTGCGCCCAGGGTCTGCCTGCTGAGGGCTTGTGCGCCGCCCTGGTTGCTCAGCTCTCCGCTCCGCGTCCCTCACCCAGCTGGACTCCGCCCCTCCTACCGGTCTGGATGAAAGTGTCTATTTTTAAATCCTTGGTTGTCCGACTTCCATAAACTTCAATTTTCTGTCAGTTCTGGTTGTTATTTTGTTTCTGTATCTTTGTTGTCCCTATCTTGGTTGTGCGAGGAGGCACAGTGCGTCTACCTATGCCTCCATCTTGGCCGGAAGTCCAGGTGTTGTCCTTCTATCACACAGAATTTATTGCATACTCTGAATCATTCCCATGTTGAAACGATAGTTTCCCTACCTCTATTTTTTATTTATTTTTATTTTTGACAGGAAGAGAGAAACCAGTGTCAGAGAGAAGGTGACTTTGAGCTCAGCAGAACAGGATACAGAAACCTGGAGTGTGTGAGTCACTTTAATAGAAGCCATGGGTCAGTTGTAATATTTTAAATATTTTACTGTCTATGCCCCTCAGTTTCAAGTATCTGCAGTAATATGATTCTATATCAGTTAGAAATATGTCTGTCTCCAAATCAGATGCCACATGAGACTCTGCTCTGAGCAGGAAGTTTTTGAAAGTCAGGGATTCTTAGGGAGTTTCATTTTGGAAGTGTTGAACCTTAGTTTCTTGCAGTGCATTCAGGAGGACTGACTTAATAGGCTGTTGGGTGTGTAGATCTGGGGCTCTGAGGAGAGGTCCCCAGGCTGAAAATGGAGATTTGGGGATTGAAACCATGAAATCGTGTGTCCAGATGGCTTAAGGAGACAATACAGACTGAGAAGGGGGTTGAGGGCAGAGCTCTAGGGGACACTGCCACCAAGCAGTAGCTGGAGGAAAAGTTCCCAGAAAAGAAGGTTGAGCAAGACAAAAAAGATGAACCAGAAGAGAATCACTGCAGATAAACCTACAGAATGGATAAGACTACCTGTTGCTTAGCAATGGCAGTAACAATAGTTGCCTGGTAATACACAGTGCTGGAGCAGCACTCCAAATTCCAAATGTCATGAAAATTCGTATTTGCCTGTAGCCTGTTTTTGTTGAGTTCAGCCTTTGAAGTCTTTGAAGTTACAGATTTGTACTAATTTGCATGGATAGTCCATATTCCAGAAGCAAAGGAAAACTATGATATTGAAGCTGCAACACTTTAATTTTCCATTTCAGGAAGCAGACTGTAGGTAATTCAGTTTCCTAACAAACACTTATTGTTTGTTAAATGGAGAGCTAAAACACCTACAAGCATTAAATCTTTGACAGGGCAATTATGCAAGTGACGAGGAAAGAGACATGTGATTCTTTGTTTGGCCTTTCTGGTAGTTCAGGAATTCAGAATGCATTCCCCTGTGTGATTCATTTGGACCAGTGCCTAGTCTGTCCTACATGAACATAATTATCAGTAGGTATACTTGCTTACGAGGAAATCAGTGAGCATTATCCCATAGAATTCTCATAATTAGAAATGATCCTACCATGTATCTAACAGAAGTTAAAATAAAAAATCCTCCACATACAAATACATCTACCCAGAATTTTAAGTTTTAAGAAATCCCAACTCAACGATAGAAATGCAGTGTGAACCTGAGTGTGTAATTTTGACTTTTGTTTGTTCATCATATATGTATTGAACTACTTTTGCCAGGCACTATGCAGAGTGCGGGGCACACATGTGACATTCAAGGCAGACACCCCCATGCCTTCATGGAGCTCACACTAAGGCAAAGACAAAACTCTAAAAGCAATCAGAAAAATAAACAAAAAATGTCTTAATTTATAACAAGTGATAGAAAGAAGGGCTTAGCAGGAGGATTACAGAGAGGACCTACTTTAGTTAGGGTTGAACATGGCCTCTCTTAGAAGTTGACATTCAAACCGGGCATAGTGATAAGAAGGCGCTGACCCTGGAAAGAGTAGGAGAAGCATACTGGGCAGTGGTAGTAGCAACTATAGTGGCCCATACACAAGCCTTCCAGGCAATGCAAGGAGAAGGCCAGTGTGGCTGGCATTTAGCAAATAGCATTTGTGGGTGAGAGCTTCAAGAAGGAATATGGTAAAGATCTGAATGTTGCCCTAAATGCACTGGGGAAGGTTTCCATGGAAAGGGATCTGGGTTAAATGTTGCAGCTATTCATACCCCTCAGCACATCGTAGGCCCTAATAGCGTGATTGCCATTATAAGGGGCAAGATTTTTTGTTGGCATTTCCCACACTGGTGATGGGTGATTATGAATCTAAATAGCAGCTAAGGGCATTAAGCACTGCCTTGTAGCCCTGCCACACTTCCTGCCTTCACTGGGGAGACATCTACTCCTGCTCTTGACAGGTCTGGCTGGCAGATTTCATGGGTCTGAAGGAGAGCTTCCCTGATCTCACTGGTGACCTGATGTTTAAGTCGGGAAGGCAGGGCCTCTATCAACCCACATAAGAGAGGTTCACGTTCAAAAGTAGCATTGAAGAACTGGAGTGATGCTAGCAGACCTATAAATGATATTTTGAGAAAGTAAATGGATTTTAAAGCAATATAGATTTCTCTGCCACTTTGTGACAATTTTGTTGTTGTTTTCAGTATATAGCTTAGCAGTTAGTAGGTAATAACTAGCTGGCTGGCTGAATGAGTATTCGAGTAAACTAGGCATGAATTGGGAGGCCGCCTGGTGTCCTAGAAGGCAGCTTGAATCTAGAGGCAGTCAGACCTTGCCACGCTGGGTCTCTGGGAACCTCTGCATCTGGGAGGCCGGATGAAGATTGCAGATAATGTATTGACGCATCTGGCGTACTAATTTGCATTGATAATTTGGTTGCTATTTTTATTATCATCTTTCAGTCTCCTTACTTGGTAACTTTGCTGTCATTCTTCTTCTAAGTCAGTGGTCCCCAACCTTTTTGGCAACAGGGACCAGTTTGGTGGAAGATAATTTTTCCATGGATTCAGGTGGGTGGAGGTGAAGCTCAGGCTGGAGACGGGGGTGGGAGACAGGAGGCAGAGCTCAGGCAGCAATGCAAGCCCCGTCCATGGACCTGGAGGAGGGAGGTTGGGGACTCCTGCAAATCACCCAGTTGGGGTTCATCCTGTCCCTTCTTGTTGCCAGCTGGTCATCTCCTGGCCGGGTTGTTTCACTCATCTCTGCCAACCCCTGCTGTCCCTCCACCCCAGCCCACAAGCCCACCAACTTCTTTGCCATTCCTCCAAATCAGCCATATTACTTGACAATCCCTTCCCTTTTAGAGCACTCTTTCTTTCTTTGTCCACCTTCTCATTTTTCAAGACTGAATGACATTTGTGAGGCCCTAAGTTGAGCCTTGATTGAAAACAAGGAAACAATCCTCTGAAGCCTCATTCCCCATTTACCAAAGGTACTGCTGGAGGTCTCTGCTTACCTAAGATATTTCATGGTCAGTGACTTCCTGCTTAGAATCATACTAGGTTTGGTTATTTTTCAGATTCTTCCTCATCAGGTTGTGTGTTTCAGAGCCTAGAGTTACAGGAGAAAAAAATATATTGTTTCTGAGAAATAGGAGGGATCCCTGGTTCATGTTGGACAAGTATAGTTCTATGAGTCACAGTCTTTGTTAATCTGAGACATGTCGATAGTAAATTGTAAACAAGTGGGTGTGAAGTTTTAAGAGCCTAAGAAATGTACTTATAGTTTGTAAAAACTGAAGAGCTTAGTCAAATAATAAACCTCTTGCTCTGGATGACTGAGCTTATGAATGAAGCCAAAGAGCAGTGGTCCAGGAAAGGGGTTTACGAGGCAGCAGCGTAAACAGGAAGCCCTCCTTCCCCTCCATCCCCAAGTCCCTGGGGCTCCACACAAGTGCTTTTCTCTGTGTACTCTCTTCGTGGCAAAAGGTTTGTAACTCATCCAGTAAACAAATTCACTTTTTTCTTTAGGATAGGAATGGGAGTCACGCCAATAACAGGGAGATTAAGTGACAGTAAGTGTACTGAGTACTTAAGTGAGATCTCAAGCCTTCTTCTCCCACTCATTTTCCAGAAATTCACACTGCAGACAGGAGATGTTAAGCATCTTCTCAATAGGGAATCTGGCCTGCTCAGGAGAATGAGTCGAAAATACCAGCATCAAAAAAGCCAACCCAGATACCTGAGAGCAGCAAGTCCCAACCTTTTTGGCACCAGGGACCAGTTTCATGGAAGACAAATTTTCCACAGACTAGGGTAGGGGGATGGTTTTTGAATGATTCAAGCACACTACATTTAAGCTCACCTCCTGCTGTATGACCCAGTTCCTAAAAAGCCCGGACTGGTACCAGTCTGCGGCCCGCAGGCTGGGGACCCCTGCACCAGAGGGCCGCTCAGAGTTAACAAGCACTAGCCACACCCACAGAGATTCGGATCAGCATTTTAGCTCCCCCAGTCTTTGTCAGGAAAAGACAGCCAAGATCACCAGACAACCAAGGACAGCCTCCAATGATCAAAATGAGCAAATAAACACAGAACTAGGAAGAAACAGGCTGTTTAGGGAGAAGAAAACTTCATCTCCATAAACTATAATACCTATCTGCAGGGAGACTAAACATATTGCATCCATGAAATCAACACAGGATACTAGCATAACGGAAATTTAGAAAACAGAAAGAGCTTTTGGGGAAAGAGCTTTTCATAGCAGAAATAAAAATAATTCAAAGGAAGGCTTGGAAGGTAAAGCTGAGGAAATCTCCCAGACAGAACAAAATTACAAGGTGAGAAGATAGGAAAATGGAGGCGCACTCCAGAAATGTCAACACTTAACTTCAACTCTGCTTGCCTTGCTGGCAGACACCTCGGCCTCTCCCTGCATGCCACTGGTGCCCCTCGCACCACCTTCCTGGCGCTGGAGCCCAGAGGAAATGAGTCTCAGCATGTGAGTCCACGTGTGTGGGTTAAGAGGAGCTACTTGGGGCTCCAGAAGTTTCTTCCACCTACTCAATCTCCGCTGGATTTTTGCATCTAGAAGTTGTGGGGACTTATCTTCCTAGCAGTGGAACCATGGGCTGGGGACCTGGTATGGGGCTGGGACTCCTTGCTCCCAAGATATTCCTTCCAAATTTTTATCCACCACATGTGGATGTGGGATCAACCCATTCTGCCTCTGTACCCCTCCTACCAGTCTGCATGGATGTGGTTTATTTAATTCTGTAGTTGTCAGACTTCCATTCAACTCAATTTTTATGGTTCTGAGTGATAGTTGTTTTATACTTTAATTGTAATCTTGTTGTGGTTATATGAAAAGGCAAGCCATGTCTTCTTATGCCACCATCTTGACCAGAAGTGGCAAATCAATTTTTAAAACCCACAAACCAATATACAAATTGGCCCAAGGAAAGCTTCTGGAGCTAATAGGTTTAGCAAGGTTGCAAGATTCAAGATCTATATACAAAAATCAATTGTATTCCTATATACTATCAATGAACAATTAGGAACATTTTTAAAATACCACTTATGAATTGCATGGCAAAAAAATACTTAGGTATAAATCTAACAAAATATGTGCAAAATCTGTATGGTGAAAACTGGAAACCACAGAAAAAAAAACAATGAACTAAATATACCAAAAGACACATACTGTATTCATTGTTAAAATGTCAATTTCCCCCAAATTGATCTACAGATTCAACACGATCCTAATCAAAATCTCAGCAGGATTTTATTGTATATGTCAACAAGCTGATTCCAAAACTGATATGGGATGGCATAGGAATTAGAACAGTCAATACAGTTTTGAAAAAGAGGAACAAATTGGGTTGTCCTGCAACCTGATTTCAAAAGTTGCTATAAAGCTCCAGAAATCAAGCCAGTGTGGTATTGGCAAAGGATAGACAAGTAGGTCAATGGAACAGAACAGAGAGCCCAGAAATGGACCCACACATACATGTCCATTGATTTTTGACAAGGATGAAAAAGCAACAGTGAAAGATAGTCTTCTGAACAAATAGTGCTGAAACAACTGGCATCCACATACAAAAAATAAAAAGAACTTTGACCCATATTCTGTATTATATACCAAAATAAACTAAAAGTATGTAACAGACCTAATCTAAAATTATAAAACTTCTAGAAGATAACATTTTGAAAAATCCTGTGACCTTGGGTTAAGCAAAAATTTCTTAGATCTGTTGCCAGAAACATAATCTTTAAAAGAACAAACTGATAAATCTGGCTTTATCAACATCAGTAACTTTTTCTCTGTAAAAGACACTTCCAAAAATAAAAGACAAGCTACAGACTGGGAGAAAATATTTGCAAATTGCATATCTAACAATGTACTTGTATCCATGATGTATACAGCTCATAAAACTCAATAATAAGAAACAAAACCCAGTTTTTAAAATGGCCAAGAGATTTAAACAGATACTTGATCAAAGAGGATATATGGATGGAAATTAATCACATAGAAACATGATTCTCACATTTCAGGGAAATTCAAGTGAAAACTATAATGAAATATAATTTTATATCTACCAGATTCTAAATATAAGTTGGACAACTCCAAGTGATATGGAAGATGTGGAGAATCTGAAAGTCTCCTGGCATATTGATAGGAGTGTAAGTTGGAATGATTTCTTTAGCATGTAATTTGGCACAATCTAGGTAGGTTGAAGATTCATACACCACATGACCCAGAAATTCCACTTCTAGAGAAAAACTCTGAGCATGTGCACGAAAAGGGAAATGCACATAAGAGTGTTAGGTACAGCATTGTATAATAAGTTAGGAAATGTAGAAAATGTCCATCAACAGGAGAAGAGATAAATCATGGTTTGTTCATACAGTGACCTACAATACAGCAGGGGTTAGCACACTACAGCCTATGGGCGAGATCCAGCCCAATGCTTATTTGTATAAATACGTCTTCATTGAAATCCAGCCACCATCATTCCTTGATGTACTGTAGCTCTCTTGTTTTAATGGATCATGGAGTAGTTGCAACAGAGACTGTATGGCCCACAAAGTCTAAAATATTGACTGGCTTTTACAAGAAAAGTTCTCTGATGCCTACTATATAGCAACCAGAGAAATAGAACCAGCAAGAGATATATGGTAAGAGGTTTAATAGTGTAAACCTTTGTAGTCCTGGCGAGGCAGGTCATGAGGAAGGGCAGGCTGGAACTGCCAACTGGGAGCTAAAGCACTGTCTGCAATCAGAACTTTTTCTTCAGAGAAGTCTCAAGTTTGTTCTTAATGCCTTTCAACTGATTGAATCAGATCCATTCAAATTCTCTAGGATAATCTTCTTTATTATGGCCCTGGCCGGTGTAGCTCAGTTGGTTGGGTGAAAGGTCATGGGTTTGATTCCCAGTCAGAGCACAAGCCTGAGTTGCAGGCCTGGTCCCCTGGTTGGGGCGCGTGCCAGAGGCAACCTACCGATGCTTCTCTTCTTCCCTTCCCCTCTCTCTAAGAGTAAATAAAAAATACAATCTTGAAAAAAAATAAATAAAAATAAAGTCAACTGTTTATGGACTTTAATCCCATCTACAATATACTTTCACAGCAACACCTAGATGAGTATTTCACTGGTTAACTGGGGACTGTAAGGCAAATCTTATAAACAGAATGCTGAAAAACAACAAGAAAAGTTGCAAAATGTTATGGAAGGTATAGAAACCTTTACATAAAGGCTGAAAACAAGCAAGACAACTTAATGAAGTTGGTGGATATGTGGATATATAAAACCATGCAGAGGAAATGATAAATCACTACTTTATACCAGTTGTCACTGGGGAAAAGAGAAAGGAAAGGGGATTGATGTACTATATCTGTAATTTTTTTAAGACAAGGGACTCCAAAGCAAGGGAGACATGTTAACATTTTTGTTAAGCTTAACCCTGATATTGCAATTATTTATTGCACTACTGTTACTACTTGTATGTATGTTTTCAGTCTTTCACAGTAATTTTTTTAAATGATAATGATTGCTGTCCTTTGGACAAGCCTAAAAGGCATATTCACTCTGGGAAGCCAACCTTGAATTGGGACCAAAGAATAGAAGTTTCTTAAAAAAAAAATTATTTATTTATTTTTAGAGAGAGGGGAAGGGAGAGAGAACTAGAGGGAGAGAAACATCAATGGGTGGTTGCCGGTTGTGCACCCCCTACTGAGGACCCAGACGATGACCCAGCCATGTGTCCTGACTGGGAATCAAACTGCCGACCCTTTAGTTCACAGGCCAGCACTGAGTCCACTGAACCACACCAGCCAGGGCAGAAGCATCTTTTTTATTTACATGCCAAATACCCTTTTGGTGGCTGCTGCAGGGTTTTGTTCATGGATCAGTGTTTCAGGGAATGAGCTCCATCCGCTGGGAGCTGAGCCTGGAAAATCACAGTGATCAATGTGCTCCAGCCTGTGCTCAGCTGAGACCACGGAGCAGGGTGTGAGTCATTCGTCCTGGAGCCCTGACCTTGGCTGCCCTCCACAGTGTCAAGGTCTGCAGCTAAACAAAACTCCTGACTTAAGGAACTACAGATAAAGGGTGGTGGTCAATCACATGACACGTGGCCTCTGATAGAATGAGACTTGTCCAGCCTCCCAAGGGGCTTTCACCAGGCCCTGCATTTGTGTTCATACACGAAGGGACAGAGCATTAAGAGTTCTTCCTGAAGAATGTGAGATGACTTCTGATTTAAGAAGTGGTTATAGTTAGACACAGATCTAGAGATTGCAACCCGCTGTATGCCTGCAGAAACTGACCAACTGACATTCTATATAGCACATGAACATAAATCTTTCTGCAAAGATGAACTCCTTTTTTACAACTAAAAAAGCTCACAACCTTTCTAAAAAGTGGAATATATGGAAAAACCAGGTAGAAGAAAACAAAAGTCTCCCAAAATCCCACTACTGAGAGTTAATGGTGGTTTTACTCTTGTATTTTTTTGTCATGTATGTATGTATTTTTCCTATAGTTAGTTCATCATTTCAACAATGGTTATTGAGCACCTCCCGTGTGCCAGACTTTATCTTAGGTGTTAGAAATATATAAACAAATAAAACAATCATGGTCCCTGCCGTTATGGAGGTAACAATGAGGTGAGGGAGACCCACCAAAGAAAAGTTTAAGTGTATAAATTCACAAGAGAGAGTTAGATAATGTGTGATAAATAATGGAAAAAGCAATATCTAAAAATACTGAAGACTTGTGCTGTGCTATTTTAAGGCCTTTGCCTCGTGTATGTGAATACATTGCCTAAAGCTGGGGCATGTGTGTGTTAGAGGAACAGTGGCTACCATAAATCTTTCAGCACAGTGGTCAGGAAAGACCTCTTGCAGGAAACGACATAGGCACACATGAACAGAGAAGGCAGCTGGGGAAGATCCTGGGTATGAGCCTTCCCGGCTAAGGGAAGAGTAAGTTTAAATTCCCTGAGCATGAAATAGTTTGTCATGTGCATAAAACAGAAAGGAATAGACAAGGATGACGGTGACTTTAGGGAGCGAAGGGCAAAGGGCAGTGATACCGAGGATGTGTTTTGTGTTCAGACCATGTAGTGCCTTGAAGGCCACAGTAAAGAGTTTGACCTTTATTCTAAGACAGAGAGAGGCAAAGCCTTTGGAAAATTTTAAGCAGCAGAGTGGCAAGATCTGATAGCCATTGTTTTAAAAATCACACTGCACAGTGTTTTGCAAATGGGTTTTGAGGAGTCAAGAGCCCAGTTAAAGCAAGGACACTAGTTGAAAGGTGCCTGTGGCCATCTAAGCAAGAGGCGATGGCCTCTTGGGCCAGGGTTGTAGCAGGTTAGGGTTTTGTTGATGTGATACTGTTTTTGTAGTTCTATGGAAGCCTCGTTCATTTTATTTAATTTTATAAAATAAAAAGGATTTGAAAAATTGTTATAGAACATAATTTAAAATAAGTACCAGCCACAAGTCAGGAGACCCAAACTGGAGAACAAGCAAGGAAATCTAAGAATGATACATAGAAAATAGAAGGGTGGCCCCAGAACTGTCACCCGTGTGGGCACCAAGGAGCTCTTCAGAGCAGCAGAAACACGCAACATTTTCCCAGCTATGTCATTCTCTACCCATCTCAACCCCTATCTTCATACCCTCATTTCAGTATGAGTGAAGGACTGAGTTTTTGTCACAGCTGCTATTCGTGGAAAAATGGAGACCATTAACTGACACCATCTCCTGGGTCTGTCTTACCAACATCCTACAGACAGAATTTAAAATTGGGGCGCTCTCTTTGCTAAAATTCTGCTCACCCTTAAGTTCATGGAAAGTTAAAGGCAATTGCTATTGGGTTTTACCAAAGGCTGAAGAGCCCACATTATTGATTGTTACACAGAAACCATCATTAAACAGAGCAGGTGATAGTCTTCTGTCAATGGGACTCAGTACTGTATTTATTTAATTGAATATCTCCCATGTAGCTTATATCTAAGATCGATCTCCTTCTAGTTAGTAGATGGTGTCTAAAATTTAAAAATTATAAAATAGAGACATCAGTATATTAGTTAAAGTTACAAAAATAAAACCTATTACAAAAATAAAAAATCACAAAAATTGGGAGGCAGAAAGGTGAGGATGTGGGAGATAGTTCATAGTAGAATGTCAAAGATACTTTTAAGAAAAACAGAACTATATTATTTAATCTTAAAATGAGAGCTACCAGAAGAAGAACAACAACAACGAAGAGCAGAACAGAAACTCTAAAAAGTGGTCTTCCTTCTCTGAGAGTTGGATGGTGAGTGGGAAGGAAAATTTTACTTTTAATTTTAGACTCTTTTGTATGGCTTGAAATTTTTTGATATGCACATATTATTTATTCACATTTTAAAAATAACTGCTTTACTGAGAGTGACTTACATACCATTCAATTCACCTATTTCAAATGTACAATTCAATGTTTTTCGGTATATTTAGAGTTGCACATCCATCATAGCTATCAACTTTAGAACATTTTTATGATCTCCCCCCACAATGCAGTACCTGTTAGCAGTTACTCTCTCTTTTCCCATCAAGTGCCCCTCTCCTCAGTCCTGGCAACCATGAATCTTTTTGCTATCTTTATATATTTGCCCATCCCGAACATTTCATATAAATGAAATCATAACAAAATCATACAACATGTGGCCTTAAGTATCTGGCCTTTTTCAGTTAGCCTGATGTTTTTTTTAATTGTTTTTCTATTGTAGTTGCTCTAATTTTCCCCCATTGCTCTCCCTCACCCTGGCCCGCCCCACAGCTCCCATAGTCAATCCCCACCCTGTTGTCCATGTCCATGGGTCAGTTGTACTTGTTCTTTAACTAGACACTTGCTCTTCTTTCCTCCCTTCCCCTCTTCCCCCTCCCCTCTGGTCCCTGTCAGTTTGTTCCTTGTTTCCATGCCTCTCATTCTGTTTTGTTCATTAGGTTCCTGTTATAGGTGAGATCATATGGTAATTGTCTTTCACCACCCTGGCCTATTTCACTTAGCATAATGCTCTCCAGTTCCATCCATGCTGTCATGAAGGGTAGGAGTTTCTTCTTTCTTTCTGCTGTGTAGTATTCCATTGTGTAAATGTACCACAGTTTTTTGATCCACTCATTTACTGATGGGCACTTAGGCTATTTTCAGCATGTGGCTATTGTAAATAAGGTTGCTATGAACTTTGGAGTGCATAGGTTCTTTTGAATTAGTGTTTCAGGATTCTTAGGGTATAATCCTCACAGTGGAAATGCTGGGTCAAAAGGCAGTTCCACTTTTAGTTTTTTGAGGAAATTCCATACTGTTTTCCATGGTGGCTGTACCAGTCTGCGTTTCCACTGACAGTGCACTGGGGTTCCCTTTACTCCACATCCTCACCAGTGCTTGTTTGTTGATTTGTTAAAGATAGATATTCTGACCTGTGTTAGGTGGTATCTCATTGTGGTTTTAATTCGCATCTCTCCAATGGCTAGTTATGTTGAACATCCTTTCATATGCCTATGGGCCCTCTATATGTCCTCCTTGGAGAAGTGTCTGTTCAGGTCCTTTGCCCATTTTTTAATTGGGTAGTTTGTCTTCCTGGTGTTGAGTTGTGTGAGTTCTTTATATGTTTTGGAGATCAAACCATTGTCCAAGGTATCATTGGCAAATATGCTCTCTTATATTGTTGGTTCCCTTTTCATTTTGATGATGTTTTCTTTAGCCATTAAGAAGCTTTTTAATTTAATGTAGCTCCATTTGTTTATTCTTTCCTTTATTTCCCTTGTCCTATAGGATGTATGGTGAAAATATTGCTGTGTGGAATATCTGAAATTTTCCTGCCTATGTTTTCCTCTAGAATTTTTATGGTGTCACAGCTTATGTTTAAGCCTTTTTTCCATTTTTATTTTATTCTGGTGTATGGTGTAAGTTGGTGGTCTAGTTTCATTTTTTGCATGTAGCTGTCCAGATCTCTCAGCACCATTTGTTGAAGAAGCTATTTTTACTCCATTTTATGCTTCTGCCCCCTCTGTCAATAATAATTAACCATACAGTCATGGGTTTACTTTGGGGTTCTCTATTCTGTTTCACTGATCTGTGTGTCTCTTTTTATGTCAGTACCAGACTGTTTTGACTGCAGTGGCCTTATAGTATAGTTTAATATCAGGTGTTGTGATCCTTTCTACTTTGTTCTTCTTTCTCAAGATTGCTGAGGCTACTCCGGTTGTTTTGTTTCCATATACATTTTTGAAATATGTTCTAAATCTGTGAAATATGTCATTGGTATTTTAATAAGAATTGTATTAAGTCTGTAGATTGCTTTGGGTAGTATGAACATTTTAATGATGTTGCTTCTTCCAGTCCATCAACACAGCATATGCTTTCATTCATTTGTATCTTCCTTGATTTCTTTATTCAGCGTTCTATAGTTTTCTGAGTACAGGTCTTTCACCTCCTTGGTTAAGTTTATTCGTAGGTATTTTATTTTTCTTGTTGCTATGGTAAGGGAGATTTTTTTCCCAGTTCCTGTTTCTGATATTTCACTGTTGGTGTACAAAAATGCCTTTGATTTCAGAATATTGACTTTGTATCCTGCTCTTTTGCCTCCTTTTCATTCAATTGGGGGTTATTTCTTTGTCTCCCCATTAGGTACTTTTCTTGTTTCTTTCTGCTTCTTAGATTGATCTGCTTTGACCCCCAGTCTTTGTAGTTTGAACTTCTGTGGTAGGAGACTTGTGTGATTCAGTGGTGCAGTCTCCTTGATCTCTTGAACTCGATGCTCTTGAGATGCCCTTTATGTTGGCTCTGTGGTTGCAATTGGATTTTGACTGTTTTGGGGTCATTCTTTGGTGGGTCCTCCCCTCTGGCTGGCTGACTGAGAGTCACTCTGCCCACCATGTCTTGTATGCTGTTGTACAGGTGCTGCCAGAACAAAATCACACAGGAAACAAACCCACACCCACAAAAATACCCCCACACACACACAATCACATTAATAACAACAAATGAGCCAGTATTAATATGGGTGGGAGGAGATTAAGACTATTATAATGAAGGAGAAATGAATATGAGATGACTAACTGAAAGAAAAATGATTTTGACAGGGAGGAGCAATAATAAGAATAGGGAATTGGGGCAAGAGAGAGAAAGAAAGAAAGAAAGAAAGAAAGAAAGAAAGAAAGAAAGAAAGAAAGAAAGAAAGAAAGAAAGAAAGAAAGAGAGAGAGAAATAAAGAGAGAGAGAAAGAAAATAAAATTTACATCATAAATAAAAAAGGGAATGAAGAAGATGTGATGGAGTAAGAGAAGGGGAGCATATTATATGAGGTTTAAACAAAAGTTTAAAAAATATATAGTGAGAGAAAGAAAAAGAAACAAATAAGTAAATAAATAAATAAGAACCAAATTGGAGAAAAAGATCCACCACAGCACTATCAACAGTAAATGAGCTAAGATTATTATTGGTGTGATGGGAATAAGAGGGAAAAAAGAAAGAAAGAAAAGCTTAAGAGATGTCTAGAGGAAAGGAGAGTAATGTTGAGATGATAGAGGGAGATGGAATACTAAGAGTGTAGAATGAAAACCATGCTAAGGCAGGGAAAAATTAAAATTTGAGACAAAAAAGCAAAGGCTGGATGAAGGCAGGATGGGGTGGGAGAGGCGAACAGTAAAATTTGAGATTTGAAATACTAAAACAGTGAAGATCTAGAGATAAAATTAAAGTAATGCAACAGCAACCACTCTATCCATAACCAATGAGCAAAGACTGATAAAGGTGGAGAGAGAACAAGGGTATTTTAAAAGCAGGAAAAAGAATGTGAGATGACCAATGACAAGAAAAATGGTTCTGAGAGGCTGGAGCGGGGAGAAATAGTAAGAGTGAAGAATGGAAACAAGTCATAGAAAGAGAGAAAACAAAATTTAAAAGCAAAATAAGAAGAGGAAAGATGAAGGTAAAATAGGATAAGAGAAAGGAGGAGCAATATATGAGACTTGAAATAAACTATAATATGAAATCTAGTGACTGCAGCCCTGGCTGGTGTGGCTCAGTGGACTGAGTGCCAGCCTGCAAACCAAAAGGTTGCCAGTTCAATTCCCTGTGAGGGCACATGCCTGGGTTGTGGGCCGGGTTCCCAGCTGGGGGCACATGAGAGGCAACCACACATTGATGTTTCTTTCCCCCTCTTTCTGCCTCCCTTCCCCTCTCTCTAAAAATAAATAAATAAAATAAAATAAAAAAGAATAATGTTCCTTTATAAAAAAAAAATCTAGTGACTTCATATGCACAAACTTGAAGGACAAGAAATGAATGTTCAAATGCTATGCAGGAGAGAAAATATTGCAAATTATGAAGAAGATCGTGGTGGGATTCACCTCAGTAGCATCTAGTATTTACCACTGTTTTTTCTTTCTGGATCCATGCCTGGTGATGTCAGGTCCCAGTCTGGCCTTAAGCAGCCTGTTCAAGACTAGCAGGGATCCACAGTCTATGGCTGACTTCTTCAACTGTTAATCTAGTCATTCTGCACTCAGCAGTCAGGCTTAAGCACCACAGGGTGGGGCAAAATAATTCCTGTGGGTGGGGCTATTGCTTCCCCTCAGGCTGCCGCTCAAAGGGGAGTGGTCTACCTGAGCAAGAGGGTTCCCGCAGTGTGGGGATGACTCTGTTTCAGGATCCTGGTGGCTTCTCCCTCACTTTTCTCCCCAAAGTCACCAACCCGTCTTTCCTGAAGTGTCTCTAGTCCACTCTGCCTCCCCTTTGCCAGAGCCTAGGGCAAGTGACTGCAAATGAAATTTTGTGCATTGGCCCTTGAAAAGGCCCTCTGTGATTCCAGCCATCTGACCCTGGCAGAGCGAAACCCTGCTGCTTTTCAGAGCTGGATGTTTTCTGGGTTCTTTTCAGGCTCTGGTGCTGTAGGCTGCAGAACCTAGCTTGAGGTTTAGATCCCACACTTCTCAAGGGAACCCCCCGGCTGCTGAAATATTCCTCCAGCACTTCAGCTGCCGCTCATGGGAGCCCAGCCAGCCCTCTTCACATCTCCTCTGCACTCTGTACCAGTCACGTTGTGGGAAGCTCTTTCTTCTGTCTGTCCGTGGTTATAAGGCTTCTGTCCCCCTATTGTTCAGTTGTTTATTCAGATGATTTCTCTACAATTTAGTTGTAATTCCAGATTGGTCCTGGGAGGAGGTTTGTATAGTTCCACTTACTCCTCTGCCATCTTGGATCTCCCATTTTTTCAGCATGTTTTTAAGATTCATCCATTATGATAGCATGCATCAATCCTTCACTACACTTTATTAATCCATTCATCAGTTACTGGAGATTTGGGTTGTTTTCATTTTTTTGGCTATTGTGAATAATGCTGCTATGAACATTTGTATATAAGTTTTCATGTGAATACATGTTTTCATTTCTCTTGGGCAAATACCTAGCAATGAAATTGCTGGGCAGTGCGGTAATGCCATGTTTACCTTTTGAGGAACTGTCACATTGTTTTCTGAAGGGTTGCCCCTTTTTATATTCCCATCAGGATTGTATGAAAGTTCCCATCTCTCCATATCTTCACCAACACTTGTTTTTATATTTTGCTGATTCTAGCCACCCTAGTGGGTATGAAGTGGTATCTCACTATGGTTTTGATTTGGATTTCTCTAATGGCTAGTAATGTTGAGTTTCATTTCATGTGCTTTTTGGCCATTTCTATATCCTTTTTAGAGAAATGTCTATTCGGATCCTTTGCCCTGTGTGCATCTTATTTTAACCTAAAAAATAGTATAAAATATTTTAAAGTATAGTAACAAACACCACATGTTGGAGATGGTAATTTTTGGGTGAAGGACATTGAGTAATTTCTTTTTGCCTTTATAAATTTTTCCAAATTCTTAAAACATACACAAATTTTTGTCATCATCAAATGTTAACATTTTTCCTCAATGGTTTATCGTTTTCTGATCTGAAAATATAGCACAAGAATTTTTTTTAAAGCAGACACAACATCAACCTGAAGGCAACAAGAGCTAACATTTTAGCAGATTTCCCTCCAGGACGTCTTCTACACTTTCTGTACTTTTCTGAGATTGTACTATATGACCAAGTTCAAATTATGCCTTTTACTCTTATCATGATATCATAAACAAGCCCCTGCATATGAAACAAAACTCTTTAACCATTTCTTCTCAAAGTCTATAATTCTCAGTGTGCAGAATGGTCACAACAGAGGACTCCTTCCTTATACTCACTACTTTAAGTGTAAGGGAAAGGTATTAAGTTGCACACACACATATACACAATGTCACCAGCCAATGGAAAACACAAACCACGGAGACAGTGGAACTTGGAGAGGACGTAGCCTGGTCCATTGCTGCAGTCTGATACTTTCTCCCCACTTCGCACAGGAAAAGGCAGAGAGAAGTCTCTGTGAAGTATGAAGAAGCTGGGCAGCTCTCTAATATTTCTAATTTACATCTTTCACGGTGTGGCTTTGCCTTTTGGTTTAAAGTGTTTGTAAAGCCCCATGGTACCCACCCTCCGACTTCCATATTTATTCTTAAAGGGTATTCACACTAAAAAGTACTACAGCCCTCTTGCTTGCCCCATCCTCCTTTCCTTCTCTTCCCCTCAATATAACCCTTTCTCCTGAAATCACCTGTGTCATCAGGACAGGATGACTGCAGGTAGAGCGAGGACTTGTGTTTCTTTTCTTTCCTTCCACAGGCTCCAGAGTTTCCAGTTGCAGCAAAAGCTGATTGCACAGATTCTATCTTCTCGCATAAAATGGAAGCAATTGCACTCTTCTGATGGCGAAAGCTCTGGAAGACACTTTTTACACTTGCTTCAAGTGTTCCTTCCATTTTCTGTAACAATAGAAGCCATTGACTCTTTGTTTTCACATATGTCTGCAAACACTTCCAAGACAGCAATGTCATCTAGAACCACACACATACAATGGGCTTAAAATATGGAGAAAACACAAATATACAAGCCTAAGAGAATAAACCTGACTATGGAAGACTCTGCCTCCAAGTCTCCAATCACAGCTGTTCAAGAATAAACTTAAGGTGGACGAGTTGTCTTTAAGGTAGTTGTCATCAGGCAGAGAATGTAGTGCTCAGCAATACCTATGCTCTCCTCTTCTTCCCCAGCACAGCTATTATACATACATTTCCTTGTCATTAGATAGGGCCATGGACTGAGTTGTTGCCAGTGGAATGTGGGTGACTGTGATATTTACCACTCCCATACCAGGAATCTTAATTTTTTTTTTTTTTTTTTTTTTTGCTTTCTTCCAGTTCAGCAGGGATTTGGGAGGCCAAATGTTAACAATAATGGTGCCACAGATGGAAGGAGGCAGGGTCGCTGAATGACTGCATGAAGTCAATGCTATCACCAAACCTTGTTGAACAGAGACATGGATAAGAAATGAATCTTTATTATATTAATCCACTGAGAATTGAAGGTTGTATGTTACATGAGTTTGTATAACATATATCTTTTTTCTATCCACTATCCCAGCAAAATATTCTAGGTTGCTGTGACAGCTTGTGGACAACGTCTTTAAAGACATGTCAAAATAAGAGCCCAAGTTTGCTAGGAAAGCACTGAAATGTAAATATCTCCAAGAGGAGAGGCTTGCTAGGAAAGTACTCCCTGAATGTCCCTAGGGACTCTCCCAGGAAAGTCCCTAAATGTTTTGAAAAGTAAAAGCACAAATCGATGCTGTCTTTCCTGCGCATTCACATGGTGAGGTGACACAGAGGACTTGAGAAATCTTAAAGGGGGCTTCGTCTGTTGCTGAAAGTTAGCATTCCGTTCTCTTCAGCAAGGTTGTGTCATTAGCTCCATGCCACCATCTCCCTTCAGAAGGCAAAACTGAGAAACTCCAAGTCTTGGCTCTGGAGGCTGCTCCTGCACACAGAGCAGAGCTGATCTTGCTCATGGTCAGCACCTGAGTCCTTCCCGAAAGGGTGGCAGGAAGGCATTGGCTATACAGACGTCGTGGGTGGACAACTATTGCCGCTCTTCGGGAGGCTTGACTGTCTTTGTTGAATTCATTACCTTTCATTCCTTTTCAGCCTTCTCTATAGATTCCTTTATTTCTTGGTATTCTTTCTAGACCTGTTGCCCTTTTATTGTGATCCATCTGATGTCAGATATACTCACTATTGATAAGAAATTCTTTTACTGTTTCAAGGAGGTAGCAAAGATCTGAGTATTTCACACATTAGAACAAAGGTTGCAGCATGAAGAACCTACGCGGAGTCATGACGAAATCAGGGCACATTCTGCTGACCACCCCCTGCTCTGGGGAAAAGATGGTAGCCCTGGGTCTCATTCATGGGTCTACAGCTGGTTTTTGTGACTTTAGGTAAGTTGTTTCAACACACTTTTCCCCAGGGTATAATAATTGCAATAGATTTTGCAGGTTTTGATTTGAGGAACATCGCTGACTCATTTCTGCCTCCTTCACCTACTTCAAGCTTCTGAACTAGCCTCTCCAACCAAGGGAGGGTTTCTTCCTTTCATATGAAGACCTTGACTTTCAGTTTCCTTAACACTCCAGTTCAGACTTGATATTTTAAAAAGTGGATATAAATTTTATTTTAATTTTTTAAAAGATTGTATTTATTTATTTTTAGATAGGGGAAAGGAGGGAGAAAGAGAAGGAGAAAAACATCAAGGTGTAGTTGCCTCTTGAGCACCCTCCACTGGGGACCCACCTGCAACCCAGTCATCTGCCGCGACAGGGAATCGAACCAGTGACCCTTTGGTTCACAGGCTGGCGCTCAATCCACTGAGCCACACCAGCCAGGGCTAAAAAAGTGTATATAAATTTTAATGTCTTTAGGATGCATTTTGAAATAAAGCTTGGTTGTCTGTGCTATACTAACGATTCCCTACTTTTTCCTTCTTTCTCTGCTCCATTCTGATTTTTTTCTCACTTCTTGTTCATTCTTCAAATGAAACACTGTTAAGTTTGTATTGTTTTTTTATAACTCCTGGGCAAAGTGAAAATTCATCAAGAAAAATTGTGCATATGAGTGTTTCTAACAAGAAAAAAACGTTGAAAAGGAGTAACCGAATTTAACAGAAAACAGCATGTACAGGCGAATGGAAATTAAACCAGAAGTTTTAATGGCATAAGCATTTTTAGATGTAAAAGCAACATAACATCAAAACTTTTTTAAATTTTAGAATTTCCCCGCCCTACCATAAGAATTTAATTTTTAATCTTTTTTCTTCGGGAGTTGTTCATGTGCATATTTTTTCATGTAATTATAATCTCGATGCATATAATTTTGCATTTTGGTAAATTTGTTTGGGAAACCTCTTTTTAAGCTGTTTTTCACATTTCTTAGGTGAGTTACCAGGTGTTTGGGGGAACATTTTTAGGGTCAGACCTGAATGCCTGCTGACATTGGACATCCCATTTTCGTGTTGTTTCTGGCTGTGAGTGTAACTATCAGCTAGTCCTGAGGAAAGCTAGAATGACACCAACCTCCGGGCAAAGAAAAATGAGGTAAGTGGGGCTTGTAGTTGGTAGAGTCGCGTGTTTTCTAATTGAATAATGAAAAACTTAGCAAAAAAATACTGATTGAGAAGGGTTCAGATACATGCACACCTCTTCCTCTGAATCCTTAGTATTCAACCTCCTCCAAGTTTTTCTACTGTATGTGTTGAAAAGGGGGTTAAGAATCATGGACTCTTAGGTTTGTGACCTTTCAGGGCACTTCATCTCACCACCTCATGATACAGACACGAGTCCGAATCTGAAGCTGAGAGAGAACGCAGACTTCACTGTTGCAGGGAGGTGGGTGGGAAAGCGGGCCCTAGGGCTTCTAGTTCCAGGCTCTTTCCAGTTCTGAGAGGAAGGAGTAACAAAGAAATGAACAAAAAAGAAGAAGATGCAGCAGAAAAAGAAAGCAAAACTAGAGGAAAGGAATATGGTATGGGGAGAAAGAAGAGAAGGATAAGAATTAGGATGAGGTTTTCAAGCCCTTGCTAACCTCAAAAGTAAACTTGAATTTGGAGAGCACAGAGTCTTCCAAAATGAGCATGTCAGGTTATATAGGGGAGTCAGCTAAGCCATAAACTTTCCTGTCTGCTTAGAAATCAAGTTTTTAGGGAAGACAATGTGATAGAAGATGCCCATTCAGGACGCAGTCTCTCCTCTACCGTTTGGTGACCGTGGAGCAAACGTGTGCTTTTCTTTCTTTTTTTCCTCTCATAATCGAGATTCTTTCTATTGATTGTTTTGAAGATAAGTACACAGGTGTTGCAATTTGTACAGAATTTTTAAATTTTATTATTTTTAATCATTTTTATAGTTATTCTATTACACTTGTCCCAATTTTCTCCGTTTGCCCTCCTCTGCCCATCCCACCCACTGCCCCCTCCCACAGTCAGTCACCACCCTGTGGTCCATGTCCATGGGTCACTCATAGGTGCTCTTTGACTAGTCCCCTCCCTTCTTTCCACCATCATACCCCTGCCCCATCCCCTCTGGTCACTGTCAGTCTGTTCCATGTTTCCATGCTTGCGGTTCTATTTTGTTCGTTAATTTATTTTGTTCATTAGATTCTTCTTATAGGTGAGATCATACAGTATTTGTCTTTCACTGGCTGGCTTATTTCACTTAGCATAATACTCTCCAGTTCCACCCAAGGCGTACACAGTTCTTATCATACATACCAAAAACATAAAGTCATAGTCACGATTCCTTTCTAAACAATCATTTCAGTGACTTTCTAGCTTAAAATTTGAAGCCTAATTTTCCTTAATAGAGTATTAAGTACCAGTACCTTCAAGTATTGACATGCTGTTACATCAAAGTCCCATTAATTCACACTTCAATATCATACATACCACATAATTGAATGTTCGGTCTTTTACAGCACATTAACCAAGTTACTACAAAAACTAGACCCCCATGCAGAAGATGTTCCAGAGTGCACAGAGTTCTAACTGGGAGTGCCGAGGTCAGGGAGCGGTTTTCTTCAGGAAACAGTTCTGTCAAAAACATGGGAATAGAAGGAATTTAAAATGTTTGAGACACGAGTGCACAACTGACTCCAAAGTGCCATTCGGTGTACTTTGTATTACAGGACATAAAAACTACCCCCATCTGTGGAATGTTAAACTGCACCAAGCCTCCCATATTCAATATCCCACTATTTTCTGGTTGCACCCAACAATAAACAACCAGAGCATGATTTCACCTCCTGATAATGCATGTACACACACTGAAGTAGGATGAACCCTGGCAGGGTGGCTCAGCGGTTGGACTGTCCTACCAATACGCCGGAGGCTGAGGGTTGGGCCCCGGTCAGGGCATGTTCACGAATCGACCACTGAGTGCACAATTAAGTAGAAAAACAAATCTATGTTTCTCTCTCAAAAAAAATCAATAAAACAAAAGAAAACAACAAAACAAATGACATATTCTAAAAGCCAAAAGTAATAAAAACAAATTACGGTACATTAAAAACATGGAATGAGGTGAAATTCCCATCTTCTTAAAAATGTTCCTAGAGCGACTGAAACACTTGGTATTTACAAAACAGTTGATAAAGACATTCCTCTGGATTGTACAAGAAAGGAGACAGGAACCACTGGTAACACACGGCACGTGATACTAACCAGACTTGGCTTCTTTTCCTCCTGCTTCATCCAGGGTGCAGCTTTCTGCATTTTTAGTTTCTCTGTTCTCTGCAGGTAGGTCTTCCTTAGGTTCCTGGTTAGCTGCTTTGACCTGTTTTTCATTTGCTCCCCTTTTCCCTTTCATCTGTACTTTTTTTCTATAGATTTATCCTTCCTGCCTTCTTCTTCTTCTTCTCCTTTTTTTTTTTTTTTTTTGGCTTCATTTCTAGTCTGTAGGAGCAGGTTTAGTTGACAACTTTGCCAATATCCTCTTGGGCTCCTCCTTTGCCACCTCCTTGGCAGAGCTGACCTTCCTCTTGGCGTGGTGGCAGCATGGTGGCACAGGAGGGTGCGTGCTGGTGCCTGAAGGTCCTGGTGCACCGAGAGCCTGGGCGAACCCGGGCGGTCTGGCTGCCGCTGCTTCTCCCACCTCCCAGGCTGCTTGGCCTCACCACAATGCAGGCCTTTCATGTGGATTCCTGAGGGTTTTTCCTAGTTGAAGAATAGCTACAGATGACCTGATAGAAGTACGCATAGTTGACCAATGCTCCACAAATTCCCTCTGTCAACTCCTTTCTGGATATTTATGGAACTCCAGGTTGCTCTTGAGACATCACTAAAGAAAGTTAATTAGGCATTAGCAACCTAGAGAAACTCAACCTCCCTCATTTTGTAGAAAGGTCCTCAAGGATTTGTAACTAGTCCTGTAGCTTAGAAAAATTTAGTTAATGGGGTGCAATGACCACCCCAAAGCTTAGCAGGTGAGCTAGTCTCCCCAAAATGGCTGCAGTAAGGCCCTTTTATTCTTACACGTACATGCTTCCCCTCAAACCAAAAGTTTGAGTCCATTTCCTCTCCTCTTAAATCTGGTTTGCCCTGTAACTGCTTTGTCCAGTAGAATGAAGTGGATGTTCTAGAACTTCCAAGCTCAGTCCTTAAGAAGGCTGGCAGTGTTCAGTTCTTCCCTGGAAGCCAGCTTCCTGGTAAGAAGTGAAGTCTGACTGTCCTGCTGAAAGGACCACATGCTGTGAGGAAGAGAGCTAGTGACCTGGAAAGACAGAGGTCATGTGGAGACCAATGGAGGTGCCTGATGTGTGAGCGAAGACTTCTCGGACCTTCCAGCTCAGATGCCAAGTAAGTGAGCCTAGCCAATGCCCAGCTGATTCCAGCTGACTCCCAGAATCATGAGAAATAGTAAATCGTGGTGGTTTGGGCTACTAGTTTTCGGTAGTTTGTTACACAGCAATAGATCATTGTCACAGTGACTTAGAACAGTAACAATGTATTGGGTTGGTCAAAAAGTCCCTTTGTTTTTTTCCTAAGATGGTTCTAGTAGTGTTTAGTTGTCTTTAACTTCATTCGAAACAATGTTGTTAGATTGTATTGTGACAGCTGTCATATCAGCATGCATTTAAAACATCAAAATTGGTGAACTTTTGTGTAGCCATTTTAATATTGAAGATGGAAGAAAATATGCAACATTTTCAGCATATTACACTTTATTATTTTGAGGAAGGTAAAAATGCAAATGAAGCACAAAAAAAGATTTGTGCAGTGTATGGAGAAGGTGCTGTGACTGAATGAATGTGTCAAAAGTGGTTTTCGAAGTTTTGTGCTGGAAATTTCTCACTGAATGATGTTCCAAGGTCGGGTAGACCAGCTGAAGTTGGTAGTGATGAAATTAAGACATTAATTGAGAACAAGCATCATTATACCATAATGGTGATAGCCAACACTCAAAATATTCAAATCAATAAAGTTATTGGTGAGAATGAAAAATGTGTCTTTTATTTTACAGAAAAAAACCACACAGACTTTTTGACTGACCCAATATTGTTTCTAATGAGTCTGTCAGTTGGGTGGGTGGCTCTGCTGATCTGAACCGAGCCTGGCTGATCTCACGTGGACTTGCTTGGGCCTCTGCAGTAACTGAGGGCTGCCTGGTCAGGGTGGCCTCAGCTGCGAGGACTCAGCTCCGCTCTGTAGGTCTTTTATCCTCCAGCGGGCTAGTTCTCAGAGCGATGGCAAGATTCAAAGAACAGAAGCAGACATGCAGAAGCTTTTTTTTAAAATGGACTTTCTTTTTAAGAGGAGCTTTATGTTCAACAACATAAGCACGGAGAGGGAAGGGGCTGCAGAGTCAGAGGTTGATCCTTACTTGGAATCATTAATGCTATCAAATCTACTACAAGGAATCCATTCTGTATTCCTTATAGGGGAATATTAAATAGCATAATTAAGATTTTGGACTAAGATCTGGAAAAATTAGAGAAATTATACTTGAAATAAAGTAAAACAATTAGATGAGCATTTTTTGATTTTTAAATGGTTCCAGATTTCCTGGCCAAGTCATTATTGTTAGTGATATTGATCTTGGTTTCCTTCCAATAGAGGGTGACTTTCCCAAATTCTTGTTGATAAATTTGGAGAGAATCGGGAAGAAATATCAGGTTTTGTACTATGTGTTCCCTTGTTCCATTAATTCACTGTAATGATGATCTTAAGGCTTTTGGTTGAGTTGTTTAGAATCATGTTTAATAGAATTAGCTCTCCAAATAGCCAGTGGTCAGTCTGCTTTGTGACTTCTCTCTGGAAACTGAAAGCTGTTGGCATCTGTGCTTTACAGAAAGGAATCACTCAGGCTCTTAGTGGGAAAGGGGGCCTGTGTGTGCACATACATGTATGTGCATTTGTATGTAATGTGTGTGACCACCTGTGATCCACTGGGATTTAAATTTAACTTCACCTGTGTTCACTTCTGCATTCCCAGGGAATATTAAGAACTGACTTTGCTTTTCAATTTATCCCTGCCTCTCTGGGGAGCAGATTCATTTCCCTCTCCTGGGATTTCAGAGTAGACACTTGAAGAGCAGAGAAGGGGAGACTGGGATTACCATTCCCACAAACCTGCCTGCCTGCTACTTACAGCAGTGTGCTGCTGCCCCCTACACAGTGATTCACACCGGGCCCATCCAGGTTCTTTGATCTGCTCCTCTTTCCTCCACTGCCCCTTCTATGGACCCCAAATTGAACTTTGTTAGTCCAGTGTTTGTTATTTCTTGTTCAGGGGTCGGGAGTCAAGGAACCTGTGTCCTGGCCCTTGAGTCACTTAATATCTTTGGGTGTTCCTTTTCTCTTCTGTAAAACGAGCGACCTGGACTAGATGTGTCCTCCTGCTCTAGCTTTGGAGATTTAGGGTGCCAGTATAAAACCAGACACACATAACTGGGCCCTAAATAAGTGATGCCCTAAAACTTCAGATAAATCTGGAAGAAGTAGACTGCGAAAAGTCTAAGAATAAAGGCGTTTGTGTTGCCACGGAGTTACTGCACTCCATTCTACGCTGATATTACACCATAACCAACTTCCCCAGGGTCGGGTTGGGAGGTACAAAAAGATTTCAGAACTGAAAAGAACAGTTTAAGGAAAGTTATTTTGGCTCACCTAGCCAGCGATATTTGAGGATAAAGACAATGAATTGTTGGTTTTCCGCGTACTGAATGTATCCCACGTTTTCCATCAGTGTTTTTGTTTTGTTTTTTTACAAGAGTAAAATGGAAGGAAGCAATGAAGATGAGAAATACTACTTGCTTTGATTCATCTGGGAGAGATCCGCTACCTTTCGGTTCCTATTTAGTAAATTTAGCTATTTCCACGACAGCACCCACCCCACCCCCCCGCCCCGCCCCAGGAGAGTCCTTTAGATCTGCTCCTGCCCTTTCTGTAACTAGACTGACAGCAGATGGGAGTACAAGTGCCCCATGCCCACTCAGCGCTCTCGGTCGAATTTGGTCCCCACCACCCATCACAGCCTATTTGCGCTTTACGTTCCTCCCGCCTTTTCTCTACTAGGACCCCCTCGCCAATTCTTCCCTACATGTTGGGTAGGCCTTATTTCCTGGGAACACTTACTGTCTTTAGAAGGGGACACACCTGTCCCTTCCAGGTGGAGGGGGCACCAGTGCTTCAGTGAGGGAATTGCAGCAAGCGGAGTCCAGAGGGCAGGCAACCAGGCGATTCAGTGCAGAGTTAAACTGCCTGAGGATGGGGGGAGCCCTATCCCAAACACAGCCCTGTTGAGCCAGCTCCGGTCTAGTTCTGGAGCCTTGCAGGAATCGGCCCGCCCCACCCCTGCTCTCCGTCCTGGGCACCCGACCGCGGGACAGAGAGCCGTGTCCATGTGCATCGACTCTGGAGCCCAGACCGACTTCCGCGGAGGATCCCGCCGCCGCCGCTGCTGCTGTAAACCGGACTGGCTTCCCTGCAGGGCGTGCGGGTTGGAGCAAGGGGGTGGAGAGAAAAGGGGAAGAGCTTGGGCGGCCGGCGGGCGGGGCCTGCAGCCTCCCCGAGCCGCGGCAGTCACTGAGCAGTCTGCTCTTTCTGCGCCTCTCTCCGACTCCGGCGCGTAGTGCGCCGGGACCCGCGCCCCAAACGGGGGGCGCCGCTGCTCCACGGCTCCCGGCCTGCGATAGCGCGGCCGCAAGGCTGCGCGGGCTGTGGAGCTGTTTCTAGAGGCTGGTGGTTTGGTGGCCGTTCGCTGCTCAGTCTGACCGAAGGACTAGCGGGGAAGGAAGGGGAAAGAGGGGACACACACACTCGCCGCGGCGCGCGCGCACTGCACACTAGCAGCCGCGCGCCCCCGGCGAGGCGCGTCCGGCGCAGTTTGGCCCCGCGGCTCCGGCCCCGGCACCTGCCGACTCTCAGATCCGCGCTCGGGTCCCGCCCCCAGCCAGCGGACCCTCCCGCGCCTGGCCCTCCCTGCTCTCCCTTCGCGGTGGGGAATCGACAGCACCCCGATAACTTGCAGACTGTGGCGCAACTGGTCTCGACGACGGAGGCGCCCGAATGCTGCCCGAGTGAGGTAAGTTTCCTGCGCGTCCCCGGCCCCTCCTCCCTAGACCCTCCTGCTGGGCTCGGGCTTAGGGACTCTGTGGCTCTGAACGAATCCTGGCGGTCTCTTCACGCTCCCACTGTGTCTGCGTTGTGCTGGGGGTAGGCTAAAAGGGGTGCGTGTGGCTACCGAAGCGGGACATTCATTCCGCGGGGGCCACAGCTGTGCGCTCCCCGCCGTCACCCACCCGCTCGCCACTCTGATCCCGGGGCCGCAGTGACACTCCGGGATCATTCCGGGTTCACTTATTCAGGAGCCCCGTCCTTTTTTTCGGGGGAACGCGCTGAATTTGGCAGTATCGGGAGACATCTCCCACCACCCTCACCCAGGATTAATCAGCGGCGAACTTGTTAGGCGCCCCTGGGATCTTAAGAGGGGCTTTCAAATCGGTGTTCTGGTCATTTCTGGCGCTGGAGCTGGATTGAACAGGTGCGGTATGGTTCCAGCCTAAATGCTACAACAGACTTAAGCATTTCCTCCGCTTCTCCCCTAGTCCCGTCAACGTGACGCTTCAACAGCTGGGGCAGGAGGGTGGGAGCGGGTGGGGGTTGGGGGGGCGGAACTGAGAGAGAGACTGACAGGGTTTGATTTGTCAGGCCAGAGCCAGGAGTCGCCAAAACAGAAGACAACAAAAGTCTGCTAATCGCTCATCTATGCAAATGAGCCTGTTGTCATTTCTTATCCCCCCCCCCTTTCCCTCGTTTATTTGTCTCACATGCTCAGCATGGTTGGGTAGAAACCTGTTCCAAAGAAGTTGTTTGGGTAAGCTGATGAATTCTTTCGTCTTGTGTACCACAATCAGGGCTCTCAACAAGGAAATGCTAGTTACTCTGATGCTTTTTAAAGGCAGAGTGTTGCAGACCAAAAATACCACCCCCGCCCCAACTCTTTTCTATGAAATTCTCAGCCTGCTGGAGGCCCTAGCTACAAGACGAATGACTCCTGAGGGACCAGTTGGGCTTCATAATGTGTTGTTAAGTTTTCTGCAAAGGAGAAGCGGTCCCCTCATCAGTATTCCTGAATGGAGGTTTGGGGAACCGCTGTTGCCCCTCTGATGAAGATCACCCACCCAGGCTTCTCCCTTGTTCTGTGGAAAGGCTGGTGTTCTGCAGCCCAGTGGAGAAAAGCAGAAGGGTTTGTTTCATTACCACTCTGATGTGAAGTAGAATAGTGTTCACGGGAGCTTTTGTCAGAGTGTTTCCAACTGAAAGGCGGCCCTGGAAAAAAAAACCTTTCTCAGTCAACTTCATGCCAGTGGGAAGTTGAATAAGCATCACACATGATCTGGAGCTGAGGGAAATGGTGCCTCTGTGTGCAGTAATATGAGTGGAGACTTATGAGGACTGATGAGAAAGCTGGTAAGTCTGAGCCTGATGCATAATGATGTCTTAAGAAGGAAACTATTAAGAGCTGAAAGATTAAACCCATTCCATTTTCATCTAAATTAAGACTAGAGGGATTTAATAATAACACTTTAAATTAGCATCAGTGCCTTACTACTTGTAAATGCTTGTCAGTGTTCTCACTTGATTCTGACCACTTCTGAGAGATTCGGGGCAAAGGTTATGAACCTGATATTCACAGGAGGAACATGAGGCTCACAGATCCAGGGTCTTAGCATGGTAACAAGTGGCTGGAATTGGAGTCCCAGCAAGGTTCTTTGAAATACCCATTACACTGCCACTGTCACCACCCAGTGCTGGTTTTGTACTTCTATAACATTTTTACAATGGCCAGAGCTTCTGCATTTATTTTTTTCTGCACAGTCTTACTGTGAATTACTGTTCACACTTGACAGATGAGGATACTGAGGTTTAGACAGGTGATGGGAGTTGTCCATGGTTTCATGTCTAATCCAATGGAGTTTACAAGGCTAGAACTCAGAACTCCTGATGCCTACTCCATTGCTTTGTGGATTATACCATTGTTCCACTTCCGATAGCAATTAGGACACATCACAGATGCTGCACTACAGTAGGGACTGTTAAGCATGCCTGCTGGTGACCTGGGTTCTAGTTCTGACACTATCTTCATCTGTATGACTTGGGCCAAACCATACCATCTCTGAACCTTAAGTCTCTCACATATAAAACAAGAGGTTTGTATTGAATTATCCTTCTCCTTCTAGTTTTAGTATTGTACATTGTACATCAGTATATTTGTAATCCAGTGTTATAATAATCTCTACAGGGAAAAAAAGCCTTTTAACCTTGTGTTACTAGGGATTTAACTAATTATCTATTTCACATGTGATTTACTCCTCCCTCTCATTCACCACAGACCACTTACCCATTTTTGTCCTGCATAATGCACATCCACATTTTGTGCGCATTATACATGGGATTATTATGCCTGTGTTATGTAATTGTTATGCCTATGTATAATGCACATCCTTATTTTTCCCTCAGCAATTTGGGCAAGAAAGTGCACATTATACACCGCGAAATACAGTAATGAAGGGAAAGGAAATTCCAAGTGTGCTTCAGCTCAGCATCTTGTTTGCTATTACTATTTGACTTGAAAATAGTCTGAGGTGCTGACCTACTCTAAAATACATGTCAGGATTTACTTGAAAATTTCGGACAGTCAACTCAGTACCTTTATTTGTTTATTTTTCAGTTTGGGGTTTATAAACCATAAGTACTCAATAAATAGCTGTTGAATGAAGGAGGTGAATCAAATAACTCCTAAGGAAATCACAAGCATCTCATCATGTAAATTTCCAACATCTGCTGACCCATAGGATAATTTACCTACAAGAGGTGTGCCTCCTGAAGCTGGTAGAGGTGCCCATTGTTGCTCTCCTTCCTGAATACATCGTATGAAGAAGAGTCATTCTTACTCCACATGGACAATAGACTCATGTCATCCATGTTACACTCTTTTGCTTGCCTCCCCCACTTTGTTAGCAAAGTTTCACCCATGGAAACATGTATTACTAGAAATCGACTTGTGCCATTTCATGAAAGAGTATGTCTTGAGAGGGAGAAAGCAACCACTCTTTTTTTATATATGTATTTGAGTAAATTTCAGCACATGCTAATACCAGCTCGCGGTTTCAGAGGGGAACCTAATTAACAAAACCAACCTAGTTTCTGTTCCCTTTAAGAATCCTCTTCTCTTTATACCTCTTGTTTCTGTGTACTGAGTAGTGTTTCTGTACTTAGAAGAATGATGGCAAAGTGTTAGAATGGGTCTTAAATATTATTAACAGACCCAGCCATTGGGGATGGAGGTGTATTTCTTTCTGATAAGAGACTTCAAATATTAACTAGCTAGTTCAGACACTCGCACCTTTTATGGGTACGACAGCTGAGGCTTAGAGAGGTGAAGTGGCTTGCTCAAAGTCACAAAGATGTTTAGCAGGAGGATCAGAGCTAATGTGGAATTCTTAAGGAGGTTCATACTCAAGATTGTGCCAGGGGTTTTACGTGAAGGTGCATTTTTTACTTTTAAGAAGAAAAAATTTGTCTGTTTTTATCTATTCCTGGTGTTTCTCTGGGCTATGTAGATCAGCAGACTCGGAATTAATACTTTGCTCCAACCAGTGCTTAGAGACAGAAGACTATTTGAATAGGAATACAAATGCATGCTGATTTTCCAAGCTTATCTTCCTGGTAAATAAAGCCAGAAGCCAAAGGTGGCCCTGTCATATAGCCAATAAAGTCATAAATATGTATACATTTACTTTTCATTTTCATTTTGCTTGTACTTCTGTTAAATGGTGAGTCAGTACACTTAATATCCTGGAAAAATAATTTTTTTTTCCTATGGCTAGAGCTTTCATTAGTTACTCTGTAAAACACCAAGTTCTAAATGTATTTGTTGCAGAAACATGTTCCCTTTTATCAAGTACATTAACTGGAGTTGGAAGGAGGCCTTTTATTTTTGTAGAAGCTGCCCAGTTAGAATTGTACATTATGTAGCTCAGCTGTTCATTTGTAGACTTATCTGGAAATTCTTCTAAAAGGAAGGCAAATAAGGGAGGAGAGAAACCCAGCCTTTTGTTTAGTATTTTTCTTTTAAAAAAATAAACTTTAAACTTAACCTATTAGTGAAATTTTTGCAGTGTACTATATAGTAAACAATTACCTGCTATTGAAACATTTTATTCAGTCATGTCCCTTCCAGTATAAAAGAGGAGGCCAGGAAAAACAGGCTTGATTTTGTGATTGCCATTCTCAATTGTATTCACTTCTGTCTGACTTCATCGGAGTCATAGAAAGGAGACGATGATGATATAAGAAAACACAAGAATCGTACCCAAACTTGATTATTCTTGGGAAGACTTGAAACATAGATAACAATTGAGACAGTGACATGTTTCGTTAGCTGGCAGTGCCTTGGTATAATGGTTTTAAGTTAAGACAAACCCACATTCGAATGGACAACTCTATGAAGTGCCTTCTTGTAGAAAGTCTTCTGTGTGGTTTATGGGGCTAACTGAACAGTGGGTGTGCAGTTTGTTTGGGGGAGTTTACAGAATAGGTGAGCAGAGAGATCTTGCGACTTGTTTTCTCTAGGGGTTTTACAAAGTCAGTTGTGAAATTGTAATGAAACATAAAGCATCAAGTGTGCAGTACTGCTCCCTCTAAAAACAGGTGAGTGTGACTTTCAGTTGAGGTTCAGGCAACAGTTGGAATTCAAGCACTGGGGACCCAGGGAGGATAATTAACTTGACTTGAAACTGAAGTTCCAGGACTAAAGACAGGACTGTAGAAAGTTCATCCATTTTGTAAGAAAAAGATGATATTTAAATCTTTACCACTCAGTAATGTTGAACAAGGGGTTTGCGAAGATACAATTATAGCAAGTCATAAAAAATGTGTTTCTTTGCTTCACAAGCACAAGAAATGCAGTACATTCAACGTGTTTGTAGTGGGGTTTCAACATTTAATATGCGCTTTTCCCCTTTCTTTCTTTAAAAACAAAAAAAACGCATGCCCCCTATCATGTCGGTGGATCATTGGGTCATAACATTTGTTGACAAAGCCAGGAAACGAAAGAGCAGCCATCCAAAGAAGCAATATTATGACCCGCCTGCGGGAGTGGTGAGCACATCCTTGATGCTCAGCTAATATTTGTCAATGGAAAAGGTTAGGCATCGTGTTTTATTTATCTTTACATTCTTGGAACTTAGCACTATGCCTGGCAAGAGGTGGGGATTTAGTAAAAATGTATTGAACACTTTATGCATCCCAAAGAAAATCACTCATCACCTTGGGACATTTCGTAATTATTCTAATGATTCTATTATTTTCTAGACCATTTAGAAATGTCAAGCAGGCTAGTTTCAGTGGTTTATAGTGTCCTTCATTTTTCATCATAAATGGTATTTATTCATCAGACCTCCAACCTTTTTTTAACCAGCATGCCTAGGAATGACTTTTTAGTTCTTTTCCTTAATAGAAGTAACAATGTAAGTATGAAATGTATTGCTCTGTTTATTATTCAATATTTATAAGCACTAATTAAACATATTTTTTAAAGCACCCAGAGTGGCTTCATAGTGAGTTTGGCCCAGGGTGCACAGATAAGAATGGACTTTAAGCTTCCCTAAGTTAATCATTTTAAATGTCATCTGCTCTTGAGGCCTTCTCTGAGCATCTAACCCAAAGGAGACCCTCTTCATATGTTTCTTTCACTCATCACAATGGACACTTAACACTTTATGTATTACACTTGATTTTCTACTACCTTTGCCCAAACTCACACTCAGCCCAAGATTATAAACTTTTTGAAATCATGGTTCTTGAACACTTTTTTTTTACACGTAGTAGGTGCCCAGTAAATATTTAAATGAGTGAGTGAGTCCCATCCATCCTGTCAGGATGAACTGGGCCACTGATAAGCTAACTCACGCTGCACAGGTTTAGCTGGGAAGACAGTTCTTAAATTAGGAACTGCTAATGAGAGCAGCTCTATGACAATGACAACCAAGTCCCCCAGGAGGAGGAAACAATGCTTGTTTAGGTGAGTAAATTTTGGCACAAGGATGAAGCAGTATCTCTAAAGAGTTACTTCTTTTCATTTACTCAGAAGTAACTAGTAGAGTACAGATACGTAGAAACTATCAAGCATAAAACAGAACGTTCCAAAACTATTAAAATGGGCTCTAAAAGTACCTAAATCATAAACATATGTAATTCTTAATTGAGACACCTTGGTGATAATATACAAGGCAAATCCTACGATACTTTAGGTCAAAACTTCGCACCCTCAGCTCACTTTTCTTTAACTGATAGATGCATCAATACTAGAGAAGAAGTTCTCAGGGGCGGCGCCTGGACCGCCACCAGCAGCAGCACGTGTTGGACACACACGTTACCATAAACCAGACCGACTGAATCAGAAATTCTGGGGGTGGGGATCAGGAGTCGGAGTGTCAACAGGCGTCCATGTGATTCTGATATACATTTGATATTGGCAGGAAACATCAAATCCATTGCTCAGCATACAGAATAAGTCTCCTGAAGTGCTTGGTATTCCTAGGAAAATCCCAGGGTGTGTGGAGAGGACGTCATCTGCCTGCTCTGCTAGAAATACAAGGACAAGTGGATTGAGCTCCAGCCTGCAAACCAAGGGGTTGCAGGTTCAATTCCCAGTCAGAGCACATGCCTGGGTTGCAGGCCAGGTTCCCCTGTTAGGGTTGTGTGAGAGGCAAACAATCAATGTATTTCTCACATATTGATGTTTCTCTCCCTTTCTTTCTCCCTCTGTTCCCGTATCTCTATGAAGTAAATAAATACAAATCTTAAAAAAAAAGCACAAAACAAAAGAAATGCCGGGGGAAAAAAATATAACTAGTCTTGGCTTTTCTCAGAGCTGCATGGATCACAAGAGAATAAATGTATATGATTGGATTGGATATCTAGGACTTTCAGTAGGACAAAAAAGCCCTTGATGGCCGCTGGCCCTGCCAGGTAATAGATACTCTCCAAAACTGGGAGACATACCAGGGTATGTGGGTGATGAGCGTAAGAAGGGTTCTGTGCATAACGTATATCTGGGTTACTTCAGTGTTTGGGCCACTTCAATAGGATGTGAGCTGGAAGAATGATTTCAAGAGCTAGTGGTTTTCTCGCAAGAGGAAATGGTGGTTTACTGACTGTTCTCAGAATATTTCAGGTCAGTTTAACATACTAGATACTGATGGATCCCTTGACCGGGACAGTACCAGGAGCAATGCAGTGTACAAAGAGCATGAATGTGGTTCTGGCTTCACTCTGCTGAGGACTGATACTCTCCCGGGTCCTTTTCTAGTGCTATTACTTTTCACCTTCACTATGTTCATGGATGATAGAGGGGGAAATGGAGACCTTGTCAGGTTAGGTATATGCTCATGAGCACAGGGATGGTTCCAACCCTGACTTTTCTGATTTTAAAGCCCACATTCTTTTGTCTGCTTCATGCAGCTGTACCTCAAAATGTAGTTTTGGAAGAAGAGTTTTTAAAAAAAGAAAACATAAGGGAACCTAGAATTTCTATCTGTGAGCTCTAGATTACACTTGGATATCCCAAAGGCACCTCCAATTCTACATGCCCAAGATCAGAGGCATGATCTTTTCTCTCCATACCTGTTCCTGGTGTCACCCAGCTCCATGGTGGGCACCACTAGCTACCACCTGGCAAGAGACCTGGGGCCATCCTTGACCCCATCTGCTTCTCATTGTTCCTGCTGATTCTGTTCTAGTCCATCTTTACATCTCTATGCTGGATTCTGGCCATAGCCTCCCTGTGCTCCTGAGTCCATGCTGGCTCCCCTCTGATCCATCATCATCCGTGAGCAATTGAGATGGCTAGACTGTTGGCCAGATCCTTCCTCCCACACCCGTTTACTCAAAACCCTCATGGGAGTAGACACCTTCGGGCCTTTTGAACTCTTGTACAACCTCTAAGGACTTCCTCTTCCAAACAGTACCCTACCCCCGATGCTTTTGGTCTCTTGGTGTGCAGTTAGGACCACAGTGGTAACTAATCTTACAGGCAAAGGATGCAGACTTCAGGGTGATCCTAGGGACCTGCCCAATCCAGATTTTTAGAGTGACCCTGGAATCCCTGAGGTGCTCTCACCCATTCAAACAGGAAGCAGAGACTCAAAGACTGCTGATTAGGTAAGAGAAAAGGGTGGAATTAGTTGGAGGCTAAAAATATTATTAGCTTAGGTATCTTTAGGATGAAATAAGGAACAGGATTATAGGATCCTATAGAAAACAGTTAACATAAATTGGCCTAAACAAAGCTGGCATTTAATCTTTGCCCATGATTTTTTTCATTTGCTCAGTGTCACTTGCAGTGTGAATAAGAGAAGTAGCAAACTGTCGTAGTTCAGGCTGCTGTAACAGAATACTGTAGACTGGGTAGCTTATAAACAACAGAAACTTATTTTTCACAGTTCTTCTGGAGGCTGCAGGCTGTCATGGTTGGGTTCTGATGAGAACCCTCTTCCAGGCTGCAGACTGCCACCTTCTCATTGCATCCTCATTTGGAAAGAGAGCTCTCTATGGCCTGCTTTATAAGGCACTAATCCCATTCATAAGGGCCTCACCCACGTGACCTAATTAACAGCTCCCAAAAACTCCCCTCTTAATACCATCACATTGGGAGTTAGGGTTCAACTTTGGGGGCACACAAATATTCAGACCATCATGCAGCCCTTTATGGCTAAGTTAGTACCCTTTAAGAAGCACATTATAAACTGTAATTCAGTATAGATATAGACATATAAATAATTATATTTAAAATAAAGGCTTCATGGAATGACGCTTAGTTATACTACATGAAACATGCTCTGGTATTTTCTGATATGTTCCCTCCTCCCAAACACTGGTCATGATCCCACAGCTTGATTATACTCCCCATTGATGGGTGGAGACCTGCAATTTGTTCTTTTTTCTTTTTTTATTTTTATTTTACTTAATCTTTATTGTATTTTTTCCATGACCATTTAGTCCCCTTATACTCCCCTCCCCCAACACTGTTGTCCATGTGTCCATGAGTCCTTTTTCCTTTTTGCTCAATCCCTCTACTCCCTAACCACTCCCTGCACTAGCTGTCATCTGCTCTCTATCTATGAGTCTCTGGTTGTTTGTTAGTTCAGTTTGTTCATTAGATTCCACATATGAGTGAAATCATGTGGTATTTGTCTTTCTCTGACTGGCTTATTTCAGTTAGCATTATCGTTTGTTCTCCAGGTCCATCCATATTGTTGCAAAGGGTAAATTTTCTTTTTTACGGCCGAATACAATTCCATTGTGTCAATGTCCCATAGTAGTTTTATCCACCCATCTATGGATGGACACTCAGGCTGCTTCCCTGTCTTGGCGATTGTAAATAACATTGCAATGAACATAGAGGTGCTTATGTTCTTTCAAATTAGTGTTTTGGGTTCCTTCGGATATATTCCCAAAAGTGGGATCACTGGGTCAAAAGGCAGATCCAGTTCTAATTTTTTGAGATACCACCATACTGCTTTCCACACTGGCTGCACCACTCTGCATTTCCACCAACAGTGCAAAAGGAAATGAATGTTTAGGAGTACTCTAAAACTCAACATCCTTTCTCCACATCCTCGCCAGCACTAGTTTGTTCATTTATTGATGATAACCACCCTGACAGGTGTGAGATGGTATCTCATTGTAGTTTTAATCTGAATTTCTGTGATGATTAGTGATGTTGAGCATGTTTTCATATGTCTGTTGGCCCTCTATATGCCCTCCTTGGAGAAGTGTCTATTCAGGCCCTTTACCCATTTTTTAATTGGGTTGTTTGTTTTTTTGGTGTTGAGTTTTATAAGTACTTTATAAATTTTGGATATTAACCCCTTATCAGATCCATTGGCAAATTTGTTCTCTCGTTCTGTGGTTTGCCTTTTTTATTTTGTTGATGTTTTCTTTTGCTGTGCAAAAACTTTTTAGTTCGATGTAGTCCCATTTGTTTATTTTTTCTTTTGTTTCCCTTGCCTGGGGAGATACGTCCAATAACAATTTTCTTCGATCAATGTCCGAGATTTTGCTGCCTGTGTTTTCTTCTAGGAGTTTTATGTTTTCGTGAGACATGCAATTTGGAAAGCACGATCTAGTTTATTGTCCCTTCCAGTGCTGCCTGTGTGGAAGCTCAGGCCACAGGCGTGCCTTTGTTGAGGTGCTGACCATGACTCCTTGTCCAGTGCTCTTTCCACCCCTGTGGGTTCAGGGAGGGTTGTGAGTTAACAAGCTTACAAAACTCCCCTGCCAAGTTTTAATTGCCATACAGAAAACACTGGAGAGTAGACATCTGATAGCATTGGGGGAGAGTAACTCCTAAGGCTGCCTTGTCTGTTAAACTGCAGGATAAATAAGCTGCAGTGATGAAATACGGCCTTTAAACTGGGGCATGTTTATGGTAACTTTCATGTAATGCTCACCCTAAAGTTGATACTAATTTAGTTTAACATGAACCTAAATACTGTACAAAAATACCCTTCCTTTAAAAATATTTTAAGAACAGTTTGACAGCATATTTTTTTTCCTGCCTGAAATACATTGAGACATCAAGCCTGACCGTTTTTAATTGTCCATTCAATCACCAAATGAAAGTAGCTTCAAACAGGGAACTCGTGGCTACTCAAAACTTTGGGGCAGGCTTTTAATTCTAGAATAGATTTCCTGATTACAAAGGGTTTGCTTGCTCCGTTAAGTGTCCAAATTTATTATAGCCAATTTTTGTATAGGAAATTTCCCCAAAGTTGTCACAACTTTCTCTGATTTTTAAAAAGATTTTGCAGTACAGGGTTATCTTTTTTGCTATGACGAAGTGACGTCTTTATTATCCATTCAAGGACGTGAGGCTCTTGCCCCTGAACCAAATGGCCCTACCTTACTACTTTTGAAAATCTTACCTGCTTTTACTTGATTTTTTCTTTGGGGAGGGGTGCTATTTCTGTGGCTCAGCGCTGATGGCCCCTTCACTCGTCATTCACTGCTGAGACTCTGTAATGACCTCAGGACCCAGGTAACCCCCATGGTGTCTGAGTCGTGTTTCCCAAGTCGACTCAGGTAATGCATTGAGATTGACATTTTTTTTTAAAGGCAAAAAAGCAGTTTTTGAGGGAGGGTCTTAAGAGTTCCATTTGTAAAAGCAAGCAAACTTTAGTTTTCTTTTCTTGTTCACTTACTTCATTGGCCAAAAAAAGAGCATGTTTTCCTTATGTTCTGTTTTGGGGCTGTTCAGATAAATAAAGTGCTGCCTTTTTAGACTGAGATATTTATTCATGGTTTCTTTTTTCTTTTTGTAAAAGAGTTATGTGTTTACTACATTATGGTCTAAAGCACACTTTCATAGACTTTTTCATTTAACTTAGAGTGGTAATTTATGGCTGATTGGTAATGGCTTCATTTTTAATGTTTTATTGTTTGAGAGGTTATAGATTGCCAAGGGTATTTCTCTTTTCACTGGAGAAATTGCATAGAAAATTTCCCCAAGTTTCCTGATGTCCATCTTCCATTGGAAAACAAACTTTAATATCTGCAACAAAACAAGAAAAGGGAATATGAAAAGTTTTACTTATTGTTAAGGAGTGATGTGAACCAGACTATTCTTAGGTTTATGAATTCATTATATGGAAACAAAAGAACCCACAATAGCAGTATTGTTCTGGCAAGCTATATTTAAATGATGCCCTTTTATTGTTTTTCCCAAGACATAGTTTAAACAGAATGGTGAAGATTTATGGAAAATGGAGTAAGTGGGAAATCAGTCTCTTGTACTAGGGATTAAGAGAGAAACATAACTTTTGTTTTTGGTTGTTTATAGAAAACAGAATGGAATTTCAGCTCTTAAGCTTTGTGTACATTTGGGCTTCATTATTTAGTTTTGCAGTTTTTCAGAAACTCCCTCTCCTACGTGGTAATTTATAATGTGAACATGATGCATCATTTCATTTTGTGCAAACTTTATATAAGGAATAGTCACTTTCCACATACATGTCGGAAGACTTCTGGAAGAATCTTTTTATTTATTTATGCCTTTCTTTATTGGGCACTTTACAGATGTCACACAGGTCTAAAAGATATACTGTTAAATACTTATTTAAAAACTGATTAGGACTAAGTGCTCAATCCAGAGCTCCAAACCAGAAGCAGAAAGAAAGTAGGCAGTGGGTTGGGGGATATTCCTCCAACATCACCAAAACCCAGGAATCCTAAGCTCCTTCATGGACCAGTCAGGATGTGGGCCCTTGAGCTAATAGCCAGGTGCCTCTGGCTGCGTCCATTATTGTCAGGAACCAGCAAGGGGCTGGCAGAAACAGCCAGTGGAGTCCAAACATGGACAAAAATAATTGGAAGGAGAGGAAGCAGAGAGGTACTGTCCAGATGTAGATAGGATCACAGAATGCAGCTAAGGCAGGTGGGGGAAGGGGAGGGGCTGGGGAGAGGTGTCACAGCAATGCAGGAGTGTGGCCCAGGGGCCCTCACATTGTGGGTCCTCCTGGTGAGCTTGGGCTTCTCACCCACCAGCTTGGACTTGAGGTGCTCCTTGTAGGCAGGATGTCTCCAGACCCCTTGGAGATTGCTTCTCACAGACCCAGATTTCCTGTGCTGCCTGCTGACTGAGTCTGAAATCATGGCTGACCAGCAGGCATCATTGGTGGCATTTGTGAGGCCATCGATGGTCTCAATATCCAGGCAATTTGTGGGCTTGTCCAGGAAGAGCATGTTGGGGTACTGCCAGGCCAGGCAGGCTAGACACACTCAGCACTTCTGCTTGTCAGACAGGCTCTGGACCTGGCTCACCTGCTGTTTGCCAGTGAGACCATATTGCCCAGTGATCTTCCTCCTTTCTTATCCTTGATCTCTAGGTAGCACTTCATCATGTACTCCAAAGACGAGAGGTGTAAGTCCAGCTGCTATTGTAACGCCTTAAGAGAGTGTTTTCAGACCATCCCATCTGTGGGTAGTAACTCCCCAGTTAGCAGCTTCAGAAGAATTTACTTTGCTGCTCCATTGGGCCCTGCCAAAGCCACTTATGTGTCAAGATCAATACCAAATTCTAATTGTTGTACAATAAATGCCAGGCCCATCTTTTGTGTACTTGAGGCTCACATTCTGCACCATAATGACGGTGGAAGGATCTTGCCACATGGTGGGTAACAAAATGACAGTGTCTTATCTCTGTGTCAGTCCCAGTGCTATCCTTTTCTGTATTCTGCTTGTTGTGGGCTTGCTGGGCCAACTTAACACCGCCATAGCCAAACCTAGCAATGTATTTCTTCATACGCTCACAAATCTGATCTTGCTCCCGGTGAAACCTCTTCATCTGGTTCTCCTCCAGCTGTAGCCATGTCTTCATATACTGATTATAATTACCCATGTTATACTTCAGTTTCTTGTGCTTGAGAATGATGTTGGTACAGACACCATTCAGAAAGTCCTGGGAATTGGAGATGAAGACCAGAATGTGCTTAAGTCTTTAGTTCCTCTTCCAACCACATACAAGCATTGAGGTCCAGGTGGTGTGTAAGGGAACGGGAGGAGTAGAAGAGGATGATTCTCTGGCTTTTGGCTTGAGTGGCCAGAGAGATTGGAGAATGATGATTAACTGAGAAAATTTGGAAGAGACAGCGTATCTATAGTGGCAGAGATGTGTTGATGCATCCAATTTTGAACATGTACTTGGTATTCCTGTGCAGCTGTAAGGAGAGAGGTCCATGATGGAGACACTGGCTGTGTGATGGGCGCTGGTCTGTGGGCAGTGATTCAAGCCATGAGAGTGGATGAGCTTGAGTTACCTGCAGGACATCCAGGTGGAGGGTCTGGAAGGAAGTTGTTGACTGTGGATGGAAGGAGACAGGCCCATGGTGGAGACAGTGTCATGTTCTCTCACCAATGATTACGGCCACGGGATTAAATGAGACTTCCCTGAGGTTTGTAGACTCAGAAGAGAAAATGTCTGACAAAAACGTCACTTCCTGATTGTCATTAGAATGTCATTTCTTCACATTCCATTTTTTTCTTACTAAATCTTCTTAATCTTCTTCCATTTCCTTCTCTGTTTAAGAAAATCACATCAGATTTTCACAACACTGTTCTGTTCGATGTCACTGTTCTATAGAAGGGTTCTCTGATCCCCACACCTGCCTGGAATGATGTCTCGGGCACGCATTCCCTTCGGAATTCTTACTCTTCTGACTCTTTTGGAGCTTTTCTTTGAAGCTGACTTTTCAGTGGCTCTACACTTATCTCTCCAAGCAGACTTGAGTTCTTACAGCTGAGACCACGTCTTCTCCACTTCATGTGTCCCGCCCAGCCTCTCAGCTCCAGTGTCTTCTACACGCTAGCTGCTCCTACTGTTTTTTGATTATTTTTATTCTCCTCTAGCAGAATGAAGTGAAAAGGGGACAACTCAAAGGTCTGTAAGAATTTATATCAGTTAATGGACCTGAACTAAATTGAAAATGCCTGCTTACAATGTGTTTGTAGGAACATTCTATTTCTCACTAAAAAAAACAAAAAGAAGAAATTTAATTAGCAAAACAGTTCACATAATCCATTCTTGTCATTTATCACTCTTGTCAGAATTCTTGTCATTTATCATTCTCACTACATGAAACTTTCAGAGGAAGAGAATATATCTTTTGGCAGCTCCACTGCTATTGCTTATTGTGAGTGGAGTTTATCTCCTGGTTTCATTGGGTTGAACTTCCTGCTGTTTTTAAACGACATTTTGCATACATTTGCACAGGCTGAGTCTGGATGCAGTTGAGAGCTGTGGTCCAAGAAGTAGTTATTCTGGCTTATCCTGCCCCTCTCCTGACACTTTAGTGACCCCTGATCCAGTGGCCTGATCTCTTTTTTTTAAAATATATTTTATTGATTATGCTATTATAGTTGTCCTATTATCATCCCCCCTTCAATGTCCTCCTCATCTTTGGTATGAGAATCTATACACTGGCTCATAGCCTAGGTCAGAGGCACATTGTGCGGCCAGCTAGAATGATGGCGTTTGAGGTTCTTAGAATAAAAGCATCATGTGTGTTAGAGAATTTCTTTCATAAGAATCACAGCAGGAGGTCAGGCTCCAGACAGCCATGTTTATAACCCTGGGGAAGCAGACCTGAAGCAAAGCATGTATCATCTGCTGTGATGAGGTTCCCATAAAGGAAGAACTCCCCCCATTCCCAGAGGCCAAGCATATAAGTGGGACGCTTTGCTAAAATTCTTACCAGAGTTCAGGGAGTTAAACACACCCTCATCATGGATGAAGAGTGCAGTGAACTTTTATCTTTGAAAAGATGAATCTTGGGTATAGGTTTGTTGAAGAAGGCAAAACTCATGTTTAC
>CM052540.1:44025272-44059227 GCA_028533065.1 Trachops cirrhosus | reverse complement strand
CCAAGGCACGCAGAGCCTCATCCACCTGAGAGTGACTGTGGGTTTTATTTTTAGTGGGATGAGAAGCCAGTAGAGGGTTGATAGAAGGGAAATGATATCATAAGTACTTGTGTTGTATCTCATGAAGAGGCAGTATTTCAAGAGTTTGGAGGCTGAGAGAGCATTTTGGTAGTTGGTGAAGGTTTGCATGAATGAACTCCTAGGGAAGGTAGGTCGTCTGTGAATAAGGGAAAGTGTTTGCATTCACCATACTAACATTTACCTTCCTTAGATGTGATTTATTGGCTGGGGCAGTAGTTAAGTTGTGGCTGCTTACAGATGCTAATTTGTGACACTTTTGTCGATTGCTTCCTGTGTTTAATGAAGTCAATATGATTAACCACCCTTAAAAAGTTGTCATTCTCAGCTATAAAGTAATAACTGCAGGGATACATTAGGGGGCTGGTGTGGGGCTGGTATGTAAGGAAAGGTAATAAAGAATTTTGAAGGAAAGCTTTAACTTGTGTTTAGAATATTTGGATAGAGATACTAAGTATCAAAAATATTTACCTTTTTCTAATATTTTTCTTACAAAAATGTAGATTTGCTTACTCAAGGTATATATTTTTAAATAAATGGTTGTTGAAAGTAAGAGTAAATCTTTAATTTCTGTTATGTAGGGCAAAGTATATCTTGGTTTATTTCTGAGAAATATTAAAAATGTCTAGTCTATTTACTTATCCAAAATATAAAGGAATTTCTTGACATGTTTGTTTTAAGAAGTTGTGTTACAACCAATAAAACTAATATATTTTTAAAAGCAATGAAATAGGGGAAATATCTATATCTATGCACACACATAAAAGTTAGTGTCCAGAATATGTAAGAAACATATTTAATGTCACAACTAGGCCAAAGGTTAAGTCCTGTCATTTTTACAGTGTAAAACCAATATGTGCAAAAATAATTGCACATAGTAATGATTAAAGAAATGCAATGAGGTAAGCTGGTGTTTTTAAAAAAATAATTAAAATAAGTTATAATGCTATGGCTATGTAAAATTGGAAATATTTGCACATGATTGGTAGCATGCAAATTATTACATACTTCCTGAAGAGTACCAAAAATATTTCACAAAAGCCATTATAGTGAGCATACCCTTTGATCCAGTAATTTTTCTTTTCAAAGGGAAAAAAGGTGGAAAAAATCTTGTTAGAACAACATGAATTTTAATAAAAGGCTATTAATATATTAATTTTATACATTAATACAAATTATATGTTTGTATATTAATTTTAGTAATATATAAGGCACCTATTTAATAACTGTTAGCTCACATTTGGAATAATAATTAAACAAGCTGTAACAACTCATAAAACTATACTATTAGTTGCAGATAAAATACTATGGAAGTGCTCATGTAGACAGTAACATCTCTAACATTTCTGTTAGCACTGTGTTTTTTTGTTTTTTTGACATATCTCCTCGGGCAAAGAAAACAAAAAGAAAAATAAACAAATGGGACTACATCGAACTAAAATGTTTTTGCAGAGCAAAGGAAACCATCAACAAAACAAAAAGAAAACCTACTGAATAGAAGATATTCTCCAATGATATATCCCATAAAGGGTTAATATCCAAAATTTATAAAAAACTCATACAACTTAACACCAAAAAACCCCAAACAATCCAATTAAAAAATGGGCAGATGACCTGAGTAGGCACTTCTCCAATGAGGACAGACAGGTGCCCAAATGACATATGAAAAGATGCTCAACGTCATTAATCATCAGAGAGATGCAAATTAAAACCATGATGAGAGATAATCACCTTACAGTGGTCAGAATGTCTATGATCAATAAATCCACAAATAACAAGGGCTGGCAAGGATATGGAGAAAAGGGGATTCTCATGTACTGTTGGTGAACATGCAGATTGGTGCGGCCACTATAGAAAACAATGTGGAGTTTCCTCAATAAATTTAGTGGAACGGAACTATGACCCAGCAATTCCATTTCTGGGAATATATCTGAAGAAACCCAAAACACTAATTGGAAAGAATATATGTATTTCTATGTTCACTAAAGCATTTTTTACAATAGCCAAGATATGGAAGCAACCCAGTTGCCCATCAATAAGCAAGTAGATAAAAAAAGTGGTGGTACATATATACAATGGAGTATTACTCAGCCATAAAAAAGAATGAAATCTTACCATTTGAGACAGCATGGATGGACCTAGAGAATTTTATGCTAAATGAAATAAGTCAGTCAGAGAAAGACAAATACCATGTAATTTCACTTATATGTAGAATCTAAAGAATGATAGAAATGAACAAACAACATAGACTCATAGGTACAGAGAAAAGACTCGTGGTAGCCAGAGTGTGGGTGGGTGGGTGGGTGGTTAGGGGGAGGTTTGGGGCCTGGGCGAGCAGAGTGAAGGGGTTAGGAAGTACAAATTGTACAGATTGGTGGTTACAGAATATTCACGGAGATGTAAAGTACAGCACAGGGAATACAGTCAATAATATTGTGATAACTATATGGTGTCAGGTGGGTACTAGAAACGTCAGGAACACTTTGTCTAGTATATGATTGTCTAAATACTATCCTGTACACCTGAAACTAATACAAAATAATATTGAATAAAAAATAAAAATTTTAAAAAGCTTATATAAAATACCTGTGAAAATAGATACAATGTTATGAAAGACTATTAATCATCAAGTACACTGTTCAGAATGAGAAAGCAGAGAGAAATTTTGTACCATTTGCTTTAATGATTTTGTTTACCTTTTTATTGTACATGTGGTTGCATATGATATAAAGAATAAAAGAGCATATACTTCACGTTTGAAAGCATGTCACACTATGTAGAAGATAATATGCAGGATCAGCAAGATCTGGAGCACCCGATACCAACAGCCAGGAATTGGGACCCTGGTACCAGTCCCCTCGAAGCTTCCAAAAAAGGTGAAGTCGTGTAGTTGATGAAATGCTCCTGAAGCCGAATTGGAACTAGCATCAATTCCCAAAAAGTGAGCTGTAATAGCAGATGAGATTTATTTTCACATTAAAAAAATTACCCCCAAATAAGGTTTTAGACCTGTTTTCACAGCCTATTTTCAACTAGAACATTTTTTAAAATTCCATAAAAACAAATTTCTTAATTTGTAACTGATAACACACCTTAAGTACTATCATGTACAACTAAGTTCCAGAAAAATGGAGAATTTCAGGAAGCCCAAAGAAGTCACTAGAATGGAATTTGACCTGGACTATGTTGAAAAATAAAACTCTTGAACTTGTCACATCAGGTTGTATTGAAACTAGACAGTAAATACCAAGGATGCAATTAGACACTTACAATGGGCCCCACCCATTTTTGGTATATACTGAGTACAAACACAAGTCAGCTAGGATGGAAATAGGAAAAGGAATAATGGGTTTCCCGATAGCTTTGAATTTAGGATGCACCTCCAATATATCTCCTCTTTTCATGAGATATTATCATCCCTGAGGTGGGGTAGGACGGCATGTTCCTTTTAATGCTAGTTGAAAGCTGCTCCTCTCTACTTATCCTTCAATCATTAATGAGCTCAATAGACATGACCTCATCAGTAATCACTGTTATGGAGAGGTACCTTTAGCACAAGCCTATGGATCCTTCTTACTATGTGTGATACTGTAGTTTCAAGGGTCATGTGTCATGTTTGAGTGCTGTGTTAGAACTTTAGAGGCCGTTCTAGAACTCTTGATGTCTGATAGTTGCAGTATTTTCATTTAACCTCAGTTTATGAATGTCTGTTCCACCAATATGTTTTCTTGAAGCTCATCATGCCTGGATAAGAAAGAGGTGTATGTTTAGCAGGGAAAGGTGAGGAGAGGTGACCTTAAAATTGCATTGTGTATAATGGACAAGATCTAAGATGATCCAATCCCTTTGTCCAGCAAAGAACAGCCTCTAAAATGAAGTTGTCTTTGCCTGCTTCAGTAGATTTTTGAGATTAACTGAGATAAAGAAATCCAGGCAATAGGAACTAAGTAAAAGCATTTTCTTTCACCTTTAAAGAGCAGAGCTTTCTGTAAGGTGCTGAAGGCAAAAGGGATGGTCTTCAGAGTGAGGGTGTAGGGTGATGAGACAGTTGCAAAGACAAATTAGTGGTCTGTATCCTCGAGGAATTTACAATAGGTTACAGAAGCCAGGCAAACACATTTAATTAGAGGAAGATAATGCAGTTAAAAGATGGGTGGCAAAAGTACCACATGTGACCAGAGTTAGGGTAGAAGCCAGCCTCAGGGTTCCAGATGAAGCTTCTGAGCTTGGTGTGTGTGGTTATTTTCTCCAGATTTGAAGATAGACAGAAGAGCTAACTAACATGCACTATGAAATTACCCTGAGAGTTGCATTTTAAAAAGTGATAAGATGCTAGAATTATGCTCTTTGCATTTGAAAATTGCCTCTTTTTCACTGTACTTGAGGAAGTATTTCATAAGCAAATTGCAGCCATCATTATAATGTGGGTGAAAGGAGACTAGGAAATGAGGGGGACGATTTTCAGCTCTTCCCAGTTCATCTTTGCCCCCCAGGCACTGCCATGCTTCCACAGCTGTGCCATTAGCCGGCCTCCTGTGAACTAGGTCCAAGTAGAACTGCTTTCTAGAAGCTCCTGAAATGTTTCCCACGGCACTGGAATAAACAGTGAGGTGGAGGAGATAAGTATTTTATTTATACCTTCGTTACGGGACTTATCGCCCTTCAGGATGTATTTTCAGTTATTTGCAGTCATGTTTTATCTTCTCTGCTGGATTCTCAAGTTCCTTGAGGGATGAAGGATATGTTGTTTATTTTTTAATAAATAAAACTTTGTCCAAAGCAGTTTCCATTACTTGAAAGTCTTGCTGACTGATTGAATGACATAGATCAATTTTGTTTGTTTAATAATGCTATTCAGGAGTATCTGAAATTACGTGTTCATTTGGTTTGGGTATATTTGAGATTCAAAAGAAATTCATTTGGGTATACCATTTCTAACTTACACTCTGCTGGCATTTTCCCATTAGTCCACCTGGGGATCAGCCATGGTATGTTTCCTTTAGTCTTCATTCGTATTTCTTTGGAAACTCAGAACTATGGCCATCAGAAGAGGAGATGTAGGTTACAAGTTTGATAGCTAAAGCAGACACTTGGGTCTGGTAAACAGAAGATAGTGGGTCTGAAAGGAAGGAACGTGTCTAAGAGATGTGGGAAAGCCAGTGTTTTTCTTGGTCGAGGCTTTCGGGGAGTGCTCGGAGTTACCCAACAGCCGGCATAAACATAGTGAAGAGGTCTGCCTGCCCCTTCGGCCGGCACCTGGTCATTCTTGGTTGGACAGAGTGGGCATCACAATCGCTTGTTGGCACAATGTGCAGGCATTCTTCAAAAGCTCATCATCTGGTGGTGTGGCTGTTGGTGATGATGAAGAAGAAATTAGAGCCTTTTACCAATTTGAATGCTTTGTACCTGCTGAGGAGTTCCGCACCTTCCTCCCAGCAGTAGAAGGAGGTTGTTTAATTTGGCTGCGGGCCATAAGGTGAATGTAAATACTTGCGTATTGGGTAATAGACATGGGTGGTAACTCAGTTTTAGAAATCCAAGAAGCTGATCACCCGAGCACAAACTTGCCAGTGGGCAATGAGAAGCAGGTGGTTGAAGAGAACCTGGCTGTATGTCGTGCGTGGTCATGCAGTGTGGCGCCGGGTTCGGTTATTCCTCTAGCTCAGTGCCTTGTCTCTGCCTATGGGCCAGCCTGGTGCTACAGTCCAAACTGTACAAACTTCCATACTTTGTTTTTTTCTATTTGTCCATTCTATGTCCTTAAGTCCTTCTAACAAGTCAGTGTGGGAAGAATGAAGACTAATCACAGTGCTTTCTAAAGAAAATTTTTAAAGTACCAACTACCCTGAGTCCTATTGCCTGTGCTGTACACAAACTCTGTGTGACTTTTAGGTTTGGGGGGTTGAGTTAAAATTTTCTGTCGGTTTAGGGCTTACAGATCCAAGGTTTTTAACTTTCCTTCTGCATTCACCACATTAAAATACCTAGACTCTGTAAAGGATCAATTAACTAGAAAGTATTTATGCAGAGGCAGTGGAATATACTGTGGTGATTAAGAGCTTGAATTTGGGTTCAAATTCTGGTTCTGTAACTCCCATGTAACCCTGGGAAAGCCACTCCTTTATTTCTCAGTGTTTTCAACTATAAAATGGGATAATTTTGTGACTACCTCATTGAGCTGTTGTGAAATAAACACTCAGGAGTAAGCACTCAAATATTTGCTGATGTTTACTGGGTGTTTTGTATGATCAATGCACAAAGTGTATACAGAAAAGTAGATGAAGTTGACCCCAGTGAGGAGCTTACAGTGTAGTTGTGGCGATACGCTCATGAACCACAACCAATGGTGCTGGGAATGCGGAGTGAGGAAGACGTGGTTAATAAGAGGGAAAGATCACACCAGTGTGGGAGTTACACAGGATTAAGGAAGCTAGAAGAAATAAGAGACTAGGGAAATGTTCTATGTGGGAGGCAAGGACAATAAGAACAGAGGCTCAAAGCATCACCCACCTTTTCTCTGCTGCTTGGTTAAGAATCCCATCTATGTCCTGTCTGATGTGACTCGGTTGGTTGGGGGTTGTCTTGCAAATCGAAAAGGCATTGTTCAATTCCCAGTCGGCACATGCCTGGGTTTTGAGTTTGGTCACCAGTCAGTGTATGTACAAAAGGCAACCAATCAATGCTTCTCTCTCTCACATTGATGTTTCTCTCCGTCTCTTTCTCCCTCTCTAAAAAATAAAAACAAAAGCAAAAATGAAATAAAGAAAGAGAGAAAGAAAGAAAAAAGAAAAGAAAAAAGAGAAAAGAAAAGAAAAGAAAAAAAAGTCCTCAGGTGAGGGTTAAAAAAAAGAATTCCGTCCCTGTAGTCTCAGGACCACTTGAGCAGGAAGCCATGGAAGCAAGCATCACCACATTACAGGGGAAAAGGAGTAGGACCTTCCATATCTGGTCCGCTTGACACATTCTGTCTTTACCTGCCTGCTACCACCAGTCCTCACTGGCCATTGTCTCTCCAGTCTGTGGAAGAGAAGAGGAGAAACAGGACTGATAAAGAAGAAAGAACATGCTTGTCTGTAAATATCTACAGATGGAGGAATAGTCTGATGGAGGAACGGTTCCGCAGAGCATCTGGTGAGGCTAAAAGCAGGGGTGGAGAAGCCCATCAGTTGGATTGTTGTGGAGACCTGCTAACCAGACAGATGGAGGCCGAGACTGATAATACCTTGTTGACACAAACTGCAAAACTGGAGAGGTAATAGGAGATCACCATCTCAACTTCTGCCGGCTGGGCAATTGGGCTAAAAAAAAAAAGTCTATACCTTTGGAGCTTTTTATTTAATTTCTCAAAATACAAAAATGGAAGTTGCTATATTGGACATAACACTGACCACTAAGGAAGAATTACTTTATGATGTGGAAGATGGAGGAGCCTTTGAAGACAGTGATCATATTCTCTTAGAATTATTTTTAACAAGCTTTTTATTTTAGAACATTTTTCTTTTTAGAGAACTCTCAAGAATATTGTACGGAGGATCCTCATATACTTCACACCCAGTTTTCCCTATCATTGTCTTACATTAATGTGCTACATTTGCCCCAGCTCATGACCCTGGATTGGTACGTTATTAACTAAAGCCCATGCTTTATTCAGATTTGCTGCTTTTCCCTACTACCCCCCCCCTTTTTTTCTCTAGGATCCCATCTGGGATACCACATGGCATTTAGTTGTCGTGCCCCTCTAGGCTCCTACTGGTAGTGACAGTTTCTCAGGTTTCCTCTCTTTTTGGTGACCTTGACAGTTTTTAGAATTACTGTTGGGTTGTTTGTAGCATGCCCCTCGACTGAGATTTATCTGATACTTTCCTCATGACTAGACTGAGGATAAGGTGTTCAGGGGAGATCGGGTGCTATTCTCATCACATCATATCGAGGATACATGCAGTTAATATGATATCACTGTTGATGTTGATCTTGATTACCTGGCTGAAGTACTGTTTGCCAGGTTTCTCTGCTATAAAGGTACTCTTTCCTTTGCCCTCGTTTTCCATACCATCCTTCTTGGGATGAAGTCACTATGTGCAGCCCACACTTAAGCAGTGGGAGTTATGTTCCTCTTCTTTAAAGGAGGAGTATCTGTAAAAATTACGTGAAATTCTTCTATGGGTGATGTGTCTGTTCTCCTCCATTTGTTTATTCAGTCACTTATTATATCACTATGGACTCATATTTATGTCCTACTTCAAGTTACAAGCCAATACTACTTCATTGTCTCATTCAGTTGTCCAGCCTGGACCCCGTTTTCACTTCCTCTTTCAGTTGGCTCCTGTATCCTTTGATATAACCTCATCATTGTGGAGTTGTGTTTGTTTGCTTTTTCACCTCCTTGCTTTCTGACACTACAAGAGAGTCTTGGCTCATTGGGTATATTTTCTGTCTTAGGTCTCTTGGAGCTTGTGCCATAGAGAAATAACTCTGGCCATAAAACATGATACCAGGGCTGTAGGGAAGGAGACTTTAAAATGATCAGTGGAAATCCATTGGATCACATGACTTTTAAGGGATATGTGACTCAGGAGGGATGAGAGATTCTGAAAAAGGAAATTCCGATGACGCAAATAGGCTGACACTTCATGAGAGAGATGGGGACAACATCAAAAAGAACAAGTCCTTGGAGTGGCTTCCAAGGACACTTTGTTCTTCATTTGGATTTTTAAAAGGTATGCACAGAAGACTTGTGATTGAGAGTTTCTAAAAATAGTATCAGCAAAAGTTACTCAGCTACTGGTTTATTAAAACAATTTCGTGGCTACACTAAATGAAGTTATATGGTTCACCTTGAAACCAGCTATATTAAAGTGGTAGTTACTTTCACTACCCTGAAGTCATCTGTAATCTTAAGTTGCTCACTCAACAAATATTTATTGAGCACCCACATGTAATTCGTTTAGGCTGTGGGGATGCATCAGTGAAAAAGGCTGCCAAAGTCTGTGCTCTCATGGAGTTTACATTCTAATTCAGGGGGGTGGGTAACAAAGAGGTATTTTTCGCTATGACAGATGATAGTACATGCTGTAGAGAAAGTAAAGCAGGATAAGGGAGATGAGGAGTTCTGGGGTGGGGTGATGGACTTGTTTTTTAATAAAAGGCAGTCAAGAAAAGTTTCTTCACAAGGTAGTGACAATTAAGCAAAATAGAAAGAAGCAAGATAATGAATCATCAAAATACAAGTGACATACTGCACACACTATACACTTAGACACATACACATGCACCTTTACACCAAAATGGTTCAACCTAGCTGGTAAAGAAATTAAGTTTCACTTTGTAACAAACCATGGAAACCTATCTGTAAGTGCTAAAACACAGTGCTGGTGAGGTGGTAGGGAAACGGACATACTCATGCACCTACTGATAATGTAACTGTTTGGAGAGCAGGCACACCAGGTGTCCGTGGCCTTTGTTCCAGGAGACCTACACCTGGGAGTTTGTATGTCAGTCACAAGGAACAGTGAGTGCAAAACATATGCAGAAATATGCTTGGTATGTTCCAGGAATAGCAAGTTGGCCAGTGAGGCTGGAGTGGCATCAACAAAACAGTGGAAGTGGGAAGGCCAGCAAGATGGGGTGAGAGAGGACAAACACACACTGAGCAGGGGTGTGTTGCACACTTTGGGGATGCCAGTCATGGGAAGTACATGTGAGTGTCTTTCCCCAGAGCTCTGCACTGCTGGGGACCTAGGCTTTGTAGGTTCTTCTTGGTACTTGGGCTTTTTCTTTGAGGAGATAGGAGACTTTGGAGAGTTTTGAGTGGAGGAGTAAGGTAATCAGGTTTAATTTAAAAAGGTCCATCCTGGCTGTTCTGTGTGCCAGGGGTTCAAGGGAAGAAGCAGGGAGACCAGTTAAGAGGTCTTTGAATATATTGGTATATATTAATTTTCATCTATTTGCCTTGATCTTTTTTTATGTATATTTTACATAGTAGTAATTGTGAATATACAATTTTCTGTTTGCATATATTAATATTTTCTTCTGTTGCTATACAGCTCCCAGGTTTAAAATTTTTAGTGGTTGCATAATAGTTCCCTATTACTGCTATAAAAAATTACCTCAAATTTAGTGGCTTAAATGGGCACAAAGTTATCTGGCAGTTGTGGAGGTCAGAGTCCCTAAAATTGAGGGTTTGGCAGGGCTGTGTTTCTTATGGAGGTTGTAGGGCAGAATCTGTTTCCTTGCTTTTTCCAGTTTCTAGATGCCAGTCACGTACTTTGACTCATGGCCCCTTCTTCTGTCTTTAAAGCTAGGAGGATAGCATCTTCGATATTCTCACTCTTCCCTCCTTGTCTTCTCCCTCCAATTTCTCACTTCTGTTTCCGTCATCACGTCTCCTCTGAGTCTGACCCTCCTGCCCCCCTCTTATATGGATCTTCTATTACATTGAGCCAGGATAATCCCCCTGTCTCAAAATCCTTAATTTTATCACATCTGCAAAGTTTCTTTTAATTGTATAGGGTAGTATATTCACAGGTTCTGGGGCTTAATTAAGGCCTGGACATCTTTTAGGGAGGGAGCTCTTTGGCCTTCCACGGTTGATATTTTGTGGTTCATTTATCTATTTCTGATGTTGGATACTTAGACTGTGTATCCGGTTTGGGGCTGTTATGAGATTCCTAAAGACATATTTGTATACCTGTATCTTCTTTTCTTTGGTAGTGCATCCCTTAAGATAAATGTTCTGGTGTAGGGTTCCAGAAACAAAGGGTATGAGCATCTTATGTATTTGATCTCCAAATACACAGTTACATCATCAGTAAATATATGAGTATGTCTGTTTCCCTGCAACATCATCAGCATTACTTCTTTTCACTTAAAGGTGTGTTTCCATGGTTTGTTATAAAATGACATTTTGTTGTTTTAATTTCTTTACTGGCTAGGTTGAACTTTTTGGGGTGTGAGTGAGTGCAGGTGTGTAGTATGTGTGGTACGTAATTGTGTTTTGAGAACAGTGTTTTAGTTTGTTTTGCTTTGCAGTGGTATGTGGAGCTAGAAGAATAGAGACAGAAGTAGACTGTTGCTTAAGTAAAGGGGTAAGGCTAGCATTCATAGACGACATCTGCAGAGGTATTTTGCTTTTATATCTCTAGCAAAGAGAATGATCTTCGTGATGAAAAGGGATTCATTAAGAGGGATTTAGAAGATGGTGAAAGAGCATGTAGGTAATTGGAGTGAGCTCCCATCTCTAGGGCACACTAGATTGCATCTCAGAGTGTTGAAGGAGTGAGCAGATATCATCTCTGAGTCACTGCCAGTGACTGCTGACTAAAGCTTGGCTAGTGGGAGAGGTTCCAGAAAACCAGAGATGTGCAAATGTTCTGGAGAGCTTTTGAAGAATTCGAATTCCTAAAACTATCAGTGTAGAAGTGCTCCCTTGCAAAAAGTAAATTATGAGTCCACAGAAGAGATGACATTGGTCCTTGGGAACCAGCATCATTTTACTAATGTGTAGTGATCAGTCCATCACATTTTCTTTTTAGATAGGGGTTTAGACTGGTACCGGAAGAGAGATCCATAGACATCGAAGCATTTGAGAAAAAGCTCTCATAGGTCTCCTTGTGCAAATAATAAAGAAAAATTGGAGGATGAGAGGAGTTAAGTAAGCTCACAGCGTATCCTATTCCTATGTCATAGCGCAGTTACTGGGTGTCTGTCAGCCTGTTTCCAGTGGCGGGCCTTCAGGTTTTTCTTTGGTGCTAACTTCAGATATTTTATATGGCTGATGACACAAAGTTCAATGGGTTAGCTAAACCTATAGAATAAATACTCACACTATGAAATAAATACCCACCAACTATGAATAGGGGCCAAACCAACTAGATAAATTTAAAGAAATAATGAGAATTTTTTAAAAACAGGTTTTGTAATTGAAACTGGTTGATTTTCTTCTTTTTTTGGCTTTCCTGAATTTTACCCAATTAAAGATAAAGCAATAGTACTCATGTAGTGAAAGTGATTATTTCAAGTTTAGTTCGGATGTGGTGGGAGAATGCATGGTTGATATGGGAGCGTGGCATAATGTAAAAAGTGCTGGCGTGAGAGAGATCTGGGTGCCAGCCCCGGCACTGCCGGGGACTAGTCGTCGTCTTGGGCAAGCAGTGGGTATTGCCTTTCTGGGTCTGGGTTTTCTTATCTCAGAGTTGGGGGTGGCAGGGAGTGGTGTAAAACTAATCACTTTGCCCCATCCCCGCTCTCATGTGCTATCAGGCATATTCATCCTCATGTTCCTCAGTGAGTTTGGCCAGTTTTCAATGGAACCTTCCAGATATTTTGGACTAAACAGACCCTTTCACACCCTCACTGAAAAGGCTCCATTTTCTTTTAATCTGCAAGTTCCTTCAGATCTCCCTCCTTCGGGGTCCCATACGACCATCCTTATTCTCAGTTCTTCAATCCAAGGTTAATTAAGCACTGCACTTGGGAGCCCTGTTTGATTGTAGGAAGACTCCATTTTCTTTTGTTTAGGGCTCAGCCCCACTCCTCGGGGTTTCTGGGTGAGATTGGAGCCTCCTCTTCACCAGCCAAAAAACAACTCCATGGCTGTACCCAAGGAGCACTTGTCTTCAGCATCTCCGTTCTCCACCAGCCTGCCCCAGACCGTCCTGGTGACGGTCAGCTCCTGATCCCTGACACTTAGCTAGCTTTCTCCCCAGCACCACTACTTGGATTTAGTTGTAAGCATACTAAATGTTTAATTCTGAATTTCTAAGCTTCATGTTTTCTCCCATATGTATCTTCATGTTATCATTTCTAAAGGGGTTTAAAATGCTTTACATGCCTTAATTTACTCTTGCCAGGTCTAATTCCCTCTGTTGTTAGTCATTGAATATGATCTAGTGTTTTTATCTTTGCTCTTATAGAACACAATGTATTATGCATCTTCACACAAAATCTAGCCTTTTGCTTCTTTTCTTATTTACTTAGACTGAATTCTCAGAGTTGAGAGTCTCTAATTGAGGGGTGTTTTGGTATGATCCTTGCTCCATTTGGGGGACCTTTATTTTGATTGATAGAGAGATCAATCAAAGGTAAGGAAGAGAGATCACTTTAGCATATTGCATTATTTCTTGAAAACCTAAAAATATTAAGAATTTAGCATTTATAGTTAAACATAAATTTCAGCTTCCTTCTAGGGCTTCCCTCAGTACCCTATTCCCACTTTTGGTGGGAGGGATGCTGGCAACCACTGCACCTTTCAGCCTGCTTTTCCCTGAATTTCTCCTTGGGTTACTCCTACTGTGAATTCTTCTCAACGTCAGTGATTCCACACTCACTTCAAGGCTCCCTGCTCTGCCTATGCAAAGCTCTAGGCTTTGCCTTCTATTCACATGACAAGTACAGCTAACTTCAGATTCTCAGTCTAAGTTAATTACTGTTAACAGGTGACAAATGTATTGTCCAGACTCCTGCGTGCTCTCTGCCTGCCATAAATATATCTTGGGTTCATGTAGCACGTTTTTGGTTAGCATGTTGGACAGAAGATGAACTACCTGCTCTGGCTGTGACCTGGGTAGAGTCTCTGCTTATCTGAAAAATAGTTCTTTGACTTGCTGCCTGTGACCTGTCCTCTTTCCCTTTGTCCTTGTAGGCCACCCCCACCCCTTTGCACAGAAAGCTTTCCTAGCCTGACCAGAACAAGATAAGCAGGGAGAAATAGGAAGCGGCTTCCAAGGCTCCTCTGTGTGCCTGTTGTGTTGAATGTCTGAATTTTCTGTTTTAAGAAAAGAAGGATCTTAGAACTGATCTTTTTGTCAGATATAAACGGTGCTTTGTTGCTAATAAGGCTTCATATTTATAAATAGGAAGTACTTAAAGTCTTTATGGTACAGGTGCTTTTAAAGAAGGTTTTCAGTCTGTCCGCTTTCTATACATGTTTTGGGGCTGGGTAAAGTTTAAGTAGTTTCAATACAGGATGATATGGTGAAATGGAAGTTAAGTGGCTATTATGTGTGTAGTTAGCAACAGCAGAAGACAGAAATAACCCATTTCTTCTCTGTAGTCAGAGATGCCTACCATCAGGACAGAGATGTTTTCTGATATATTTTCATCTCGAAAGTCTCTAATGGTGGACTTCTGTGCAAAGCACGAGTAAAACATTTGTAACCAGAGCTCTGGTTCAGTAGCTCTGATGAAGTCACCAGAGCTCCTTTAGCAGTCAAGTTGTTTGCATGTCATAAAACTCAAGACAAATATTTATTTAATGAGAAGCATAGGTGTACAGGAAGACTTACTCACTGCTTATGGAGTGTTTCCTTATGGAGTTCATTAGTCCCTAACTCCAGGACACAGTGATACCATGGGAGTGGCATAGACCATAAATGTCACAAGATCTAAGTTCAAGCCACTGTGTGGCCAGCTGTCTTACTAATTGTAAGACTTTGGGCTCATAAGTCACCTGAGGGGCCAAAGGAGTTTTTCTGTCAAAATTAAGAGGGGCTGGGAGAAATGCTGAATGAAGTCATTTCTAAGTCCCCCAACCCTCTTCGCGTTGCCGACCATCAGTCTGTTCTCTGTGTCTATGAGTCTGTTTCAGTTTAGCTTATTCATTTATTGTGTTCTTTAGGTTCCACATACAAGTGAAATCATATGATATTTAAAATATCTAATTTGTGTTTCTAAATGCCATTTTACCTCATTTTATGTAATTACTGCATTTGCTGTGTATAATGCATACCCACATTTTGGGCCCAAATTTTCAGGGCAAAAAACCTTTTGTTTTAATTTTTTAATTCAGTTTTTTATTTCTTTATATTTAGAAACAAAACCAATTATCATATTCCAGGGTATTATTTTGCATATGGGTGTCATTACTGCTTTCTAAAGTTACACTTTTAACACATAAGCATAAATAAAAGAATTAAAAACATTTATATAGATATAGAATTAGTAGTACCCATGTATAATGTGCATCCTTAATTTTCCCTCAAAGATTTGGGCAAAAAAGTGTACATTATATGCAGTAAAATAGGGAACTTACTCATTTAACCAAACTTAGACAATAAAGAAGTTATACAGTAAAAAATACCTTGTATTTTCATAACACTGACAGAATAATTGTTAATGTTTTGGAGTATTTCTTTCCAGTCTTTTTTTGTAAAAGATATATGTAAGAATGTGTAAAATATCATGTGTACATGCAGGGTGGCACAAAAGTAGGTTTACAGTTATGAGTATGGTTATGAGTATGCAAAACAGTTTATTCTTGTATTACTATTTATTAATTATTGTATTATTTTCTATATGAACAACTGTAAACCTACTTTTGCCCCACTCTGTATATTTCAAAATTAGAATCATACTGTATATACATTTTCATAAAATGACTTTTGTTTCACTTAACATTGTATCATGAGGATTAGCCCACATCCTCTGAGTAGTGCTTAGAGCTTTTATGAAAAATCAGATGCCCCTGGTCATTTCTGCAGTTTCTTCTGAATTTTCCATACTGGGGACAAAGTTATAGGCACTCTCCACATGAAATACTTTTGGCTTGTGAACATCCTGTAAGTCCAAACAGCCAGTTTAGGCCATGTGAAGAATGAACAGGAAGAAATATTTCAGAGCACTTTTTCCTTCTTGCTGCCCACATCCTGGGCAGAGGCTGCCACAGGCAGGGAGCAGAGGGAGGAGGATGGTGGACCCCTAAAAAGTTGCATACACATGTGACCCATCAGTGTCTCAGATGGCATCCAGAAATAGTATTGTTTGTGTACAACCAGGTGAGATGGAACAAAGTGGTAAAGGAGGGAAACTTGGTGACTAAGGCTTTCTTTTCTGTCTCCCACAGACTGCCTTCCCCCTCCCCACCCCCAGTTATCTCCTTCTCCTCCATGGGCCTGAGGCACTTGTTCTTGCTGCAGATAAAGTCCTTAATGCACATGAACTGGAAGTTTCTTTGTGGCAGTTGTTGGGTGGGGGGCGGGGCTAGGGTAGGTTTTAAGAAATTTCGGTTTCTCCATGTTTTTTTAAGTCTCCCCACTTTTTACATCAGTGAATTTCACAGTTGGACGATCATCTTAGCTAAGAACAGGTGAAAATGGACTATTACTGAACATGTAAAAATAATTTGCTGCTATTTTTTGCATGCATATAGTATTTTTTTAATTTCATTTTTCAGTTACAGTTTACATTCAATATTATTTTGCATTAGTTTCCTGTGTACAACAGAGTGGTTAGAAAATCATTTGCTTTACATAGTGTTCTACTCGATATTTCCAGGACCACCTGGCACCATGCATAGTTATTACAATATTATTGACTATATTCCTTATGCTTTACTTCACATCCCTGTGACTGTTTTGTAACTAACAACCTGTATTTCTTAATCCCTTCACTTTTTTCACCCAGACCCCCAAACCCCCTTCATGTTGCCGACCTTCAGTCTGCATTCTCTGTGTCTATGAGTCTGTTTCAGTTTTGCTTATTTGTTTATTTTGTTCTTTAGATTCCACATATAAGTGAAATCATATGGTACTTGTTTTTCTCTGACAGATTTATTTCACTTAGCATAATAGCCTCTAGGTTTATCCATGCCACTGCAAATGGCAGGATTTCATTCTTTTTTCTGTTTGGGTATTTTCCATTGAATATATGTATCATCACATTTTTATCCACTTGTCTTTTGGTGGGTAACCGGGTTGCTTCCATAACGTGGCTATTATAAATAATGCTGCTATGAACATAGGGATGCATATATTCTTTTAGATTAGTGTTTGTTATCTTCAGATATATATGCAGAAGTTGAATTAGTAATTCTACTTCTTAATAAAGAAGTAGAATCAGTGTTGAGCTTCTAATTTTTGAGGAATCTCCATACTCTTTTCCACAGTGGTGGCACCAGTCTGAATTCCCACCAATAGTACATGAGGGCTCTCTTTTCTCCACATCCTTGCCAATACTTGTTGTTTGTTAATTTATTGCTGATAGCCATTTTGACAGGTGTGAGGTGATAGTGCCTGGTGGTTTTAATGTGTATTTCTCTGATGATTAGTGACATTGAACATCTTTTTATATGTCTGTTGGTCATCTTTGTTTCCTTTTGGAGAAGTGTCCACTCAGGTCCTCTGTCCAGTTTTTAATTGGATTGTTTGATTTTTTTTGGGGGGATGGAGTTGTATGACTTCTTTGTAAATATAAATTTTGGATATTAACCCCTTATCAGATGTATCATTGGTGAAGGTGTTCTCACATTCAGTAGGTTCTCTTTTTACTTTTTGATAGTTTCCTTTGCTTTGCAAAACCTTTTTAGTTTGATATAGTCCCATTTGTGTATTTTTTCTTTTGTTTCTCTTGCCTAAGGTGATATGTCAGAAAAAATATTGCCAAGAGAAATGTCAGAGATTTTACTGCCTATATTTTCTTCTAGGAGTTTTATGGTTTCAAGTCTTACATTGAAGTTTTTAATCCATTTTGAGTTTATTATTGTGTATGGTATAAGAAGGTGGTCTAGTTTCAATATTTTTCATGTATCTATCCAATATTTCTGACACCATTTAATTGAATATAGGCTTTACCTCTTTGTATGTTCCTGTCTCCTTTGTCAAATACTAGTTGACCAGATAGGCATGGTTTATTTCAGGGCTCTCTATTCTGTTCCATTAATCTAAGTGTCTGTTTTCATGCCAGTACTATGCTGTTTTGATTACTGTAGCCTTGTAGTATAGCTCGATGTCAGGTAGCATTATACCTCCAACTTTGTTCTTCTTTCTCGAGATTGTTATGGTTATTCAGGATCTTTTGTGGTTTCATATACATTTTTAGATTATTTGCCCTATTTCTGTAAAAGACTCCATTGGTATTTTGATAGGAATTGAGCTGATTCTGTACATTTCTTTGGGTAGTATGAACATTTTTTAAAAAGATTTTATTTATTTATTTTTAGAAATGGGAAGGGAGGGAGAAATAGAGAGAGAAACATCAATGTGTGGTTGCCTCTCGTGTGGCCCCCACTCGGGACCTGGCCTGCAACCCAGGCATGTGCCCTGACTGGGAATTGAACCTGCGACTCTTTGGTTTGCAGCCCACGCTCAATCCACTGAGCTACACCAGCCAGGGTGGTATGAACATTTTAATGATGTTAAAATATCCTATCCATGAGCATGGTATATGCTTCTATTTATTTGTATCTTCAGTTTCTTATAATTTTCTGAGTACAGGTCTTTCACCTCCTTGGTTAAATTTATTCCTAGCTATTTTAATTTTTTGATGCAGTTATAAATTGGACTGTGTTCTTAGTTTTCCCTTCTGACAGTTCATTATTAATGTATAAAAATGCAACCCATTTCTGAATATATATTTTGTATTCTTCTACTTTACAGAATTCATTTCTCAGTTCTAGTAGGTTTTTTGGTGAAGTCTATAGGGTTTTAGTATACAGTATCATCTCATCTGCAAATAATGACAAGTCTACTTCTTCATTTCCAGTTTAGATAAACTTTATTTTTACTTGTTGTCCGATTGCAGTAGGTAGGACTTCTTGTACAGTGTTGAATAACAGTGGTGAAAGTAGACATCCCTCGCTTGTTTCTGTTCTTAAGGAAATGCTTTCAGTTTTTTCCTGGTGACTATGATGCTAGCTGTGGGTTTGTCATACATAGCCTTTATTATGTTGTGGTATGTTTCGTCTCTCCCACTCTGCTGAGACTTTTTATCATAAATGTGTGCTGTACTTTATCAAATGCTTTTTCCGCATCTATTGATATGATCATATGATTTTTATCCTTTCTTTTGTTTATGTTGCATATCATGTTAGATTGAGTTGTGGATATTGTACCAACCTTGCACCCCAGTAAATCCCACTTGATTGTGGTGTATGATCTTTTTAATGTATTGCTGAATTCAGTTTGCTAATATTTTGTTGAGGATTTTTGTATCTATGTTCCTCAGGGATATTGGCCTATAATTTTCTTTCTTTGTAGTATCTTAAGTAACCTGGTTTTGGATTAGGATAATGCTGGCCTGGTAAAATGAGCTTGGGAGTCCTCCCTCCTCTTGAATTTTTTGGAGTAGTGTGAGAAGGATAGGTATTAGTTCTCTTTGAATGTTTGGCAAAATTCACTTGTGAAGCCATCTGAACCAGGACTTTTCATTTGCTGTGAGGTTTGTTTTTTTTTTAATTGCTACTTTATTGCGTTGATTGTAATCAGTGTGTTCAGAATTTCTGGTTCTTGATTCAGTCTTGGAGAGTGTATGTTTCCAGGAATTTATCCATTTCATCTTTATTGTCCAATTTGTTGGCATGTAGGTGTTTGTAATATTTTCTTATAATCTATTGTATTTCTTCAGTATCAATTGTTACTTGTCTTTCATTTCTGATTTTGTTTATGCGTCCTCTTTCTTTCTTGAGGTTTATCAATCTTGTTTATCTTTTCAAAAAAACTGTTTTTATTTTCATTTACCCTGCAGTGTGTATTTTTTAAGATTCTATTTTCTTTATTTCTGTTCTGATCTTTTTTATTTTCTTCCTTTTACTTTCTTTGGACTTTGTTATTCACCTTCTAGTTCTTTTAGATGTAAGTTAGAGTCTTTAGTTGAGATTTTTCTTGTTTCTTCAGGTAGGAATGCATTACTATGAATTTCCCTTGTAGGACTGCTTTCCTTGTGTCCCAAAGATTTTGTGTTGTTGTGTTTTCATTTTCATTTGTTTCAAGGTATCTTGATTTCTTCCTTGATCTCACTGTTAAGCCATTTATTCTTTAGTAACATGCTGTTTAGCTTCCATATGTTTGTGTGTTTTTCAGTTTTCTTCTCATAACTGATTTCTAGTTTTATACCATTATGGTCAGGGAAGATGCTTGATATGATTTCAATCTTAAACTTATTGAGACTTGTTTTGTGTTCTAACATGTGGTCCATCCTGGAAAATGTTCCATGTGCACTTGAAAAGAATGTGTATTCTGTTTCAGGTGAAATGTTTTAAAATATCAATTAAATGCAACAGTCTAGTGTGTCATTTAAAGCCCCCATTTCCTTGTTGACTTTCTGTCTGTAAGATCTACCCATTGATGTCAATGAGGTGTTAAGATCTCCTACTATAACTGTATGACTGTTAATCTCTCCCTTTATGTCCATCAAGATTTGTTTTACACAGTTAGATGTGCCCTTGCTGGATGCATAAGCATTTACAAGGGTTATATCCTCTTCCTGGATTGATCCCTTTATTATTATGTAATGCCCTTTTTTGTCTCATACTGTAACCTTTGTTTTAAAGTCTGTTTTGTCTGATATCAGTATTGCTACCCCAGCATTTTTGTTTCCATTTGCATGAAATATCTTTTTACATCTTATTACTTTCAGTCTGTGTGTGTCTTTTTATCTGAAGTGGGTCTCTTAGAGAATATATATATTTTTCCTATCTGTTCAGCTATCTTATGTCTTTTGATTACAGCATTTAAACCACTTACATTTAAAGTGATTATTGATGGGTGCATATTTATTGCCATTTTATTATATATATTTATCTGCCTTTTCTTCCTTCTTCTTAAAGAAGTCCTTTAAACATTTGTTGTAATACTGGTTTGATGATAATGAACTCCTTTAGTTTTTTTTCTTTTGTCTGGGAAGCTCCTATATTTCTCCTTCAGTTTTAAATGATAGCTTTGTAGGGCAGAGTAGTCTTCGTTGTAGGTCCTTGCTTTTCATCACTTTGAATATTTTGTGCCAATCCCATCTTGCCTGAAATGTTTCTGTTGAGAAATCAGCTGACAGTCTATGAGAGCTCCCTTGTAAGTAACCATCTTTCTCTTGCTGCTTTTGAGATTCTCTCTATGTCTTTAAGCTTTTCCATTTTCATTATGATGTGCCTTGATGTGGGCCTCTATGGGTTTACCTAGTTTGGGACTCTCTGTGCTTCCTGAACTTGTGTGTCTTTTTTTTTCACCTGTTTAAGGAAGTCTTCTCTCAGTATTTCTTCAAGTAGGTTTTTAATCCCTTGCCCTTTCTCTTCTCCTTCAGGTACCCCTGTGATGTGGATGTTGTTATGCTTGATGTTGTCTCAGAGTTCCCTTAAACTATCCTCAGATTTTAATAGTTATTTTCTCTTTTTGCTGCTCTGATTTTTCTTTTCTGCTGCCTTTCACTGACTCAGTCCTCTGCTTCATTTAACCAGCTTTTGATTCCTTCTAGTGTATTCTTTATTTCAGATATTATGTTTTCCATTTTTCATTGTATTTTTATGTTCTTTTTTATGCTTACTATTACTTTGTTGAACTTTTCACTGAATTCATCCTAATTTCCCCTAATTTCTTCCCCTAATTTCTTTGAGCATCCTTATAACCATTGTTGTGAACTATGTATCTGGTAGATTGCTTGCCTCCATTTCATTTAGTTATTTTTCTGGGGATTTTCCTTTTCTTTCACTTGGGGCATATTTTTGTGTCCCTATTTTGGTTGCCTTTCTGTGTTTATTTCTGTGTGTTAGGTAAATCTGCTATGTCTCACAGTTTTTGAATGGTGGCCTGATGTTGTAGCTGTCATGTGGGGTTCAGTGGCAGTCTCTCCGATCACCCGAGCCCTTCTGTTGTAGTGTAGTCTTGATTACTGTTGGCTTTTTGTGGGCAGGCTTGACCCTTAGGCTGTCTGACTGTGAGAATGACCCTGACCACAGTGTACAAGCTGCTCTGTGGGGGCTGAGCCCATCAGCAGAATTCTCCCTAGCATTGTCTGGAGACTACCAAGATTTCCCTTTGAGTGGACCACTTGTGGATCTAATTGGATCATGCTCTGATGTGGTCTGAAGCCTGCCTCTTGGTGTATTGTTTCTGGGGCCTCTTGGGAGGAACTCCAGGCAGGTCAATATCAGATGCTGCCTATGACTGACCCTGGGCTACTTGTTAGGAGCTACAAAGCAATCTACAGATTGTGGCTGTTTCTGCTGTGTTTGGGTGCATGTCGGAGGGGTCAAGCTGTGTACTTAGGTTGGCTTCCACCAGCACAAAGCCTGATGGCAGGTCAGCAAGGTCCAAGGCGCCCCGAGATTTTCCCCCACCTGCCTTCTGACTGTTAGGCTCAGTCACTGAAATAGCCTCTGAAGGTAAGTGAGTTACATGAAATAGATTCTCAGTGAGTCACCATTATGGACAAGTGGTATTCACCAGATTGATACAGATTCACACTTGGTGCTAGTGGTGGGTCTGAGGCTACTCAGCAAAAGTCTCAGGGTACACCAAGGCCAGCCGCCACTTGCCTGGGGCCTGTGGACTCTTTCAGTGGGGTGGTATCAGAGAGCTGTCCAGGTGAAGCCAGTAGAGTTCATCAGTCTAAAACAGGTTGTGGAGGGTGGGCTCTGTAGATGAATGGCAGTGCCAGTCAGGGCATGCAGAGTAGAAAGTGGCCCTCATGATGGAGCTGCACAGCTCAGTTTCTTTCTGTTCATCTCTGACACAGCCGGCGTCTGCTCAAACCTCCTTGAGAGCCTCCCTAGAAAGACCACAGTGCAGGCCGAGCCTAGCCACAGCCATCAGACTCCTCTGCAATGTGCTAGCTCTGCTGGCTAGGGCCCCAGAGAGTTGGTATGGTGGGGCTAGGGGATCTCCAATAGGGGGGCAGCTCTGGTTGGGTGCACAGGAAAATCTGCCCTTGCCCCAAAGGCACTCAGTGCAGTCTCTCCATGTGCATCTCTGACACTCCTTGAGTCTGCTGGGGTCTCTTGGAGAACCCTCCAGTAAAGTCTGCCACACAGGCCCAGGCTGGCCCCAGCTAGCTGACTCTCCCACAGGGTGAGAGCCTGGCACGGCAGGGCCACAGAGATTTTGGAGGGTGGGGCTAGTACACTGCCCCCTGTCAGTGCTCTGTGAAGGTGTGTGCTTGACCCAGGAAAGACTGCATCTGTGGGTGGTGTGGGAGAGGGACTCAGTATATGGTCATTGGTGGCTGTCCTCCTAGCACTCTTCCTGGAGCCACACAACCCAGTCTTTACCTGTATGACTTCAGTTTGTTTGAGATGTCTTTCTTTTCCAGAGTCCAGTGTGAGTGACCCCAAATGGAATTTTATGCATTGGCCCTTTAAAAGGGCACCTGGGTTTTCTAAAGACTCCCATTGTACCTGGCAAACCGAATCCCCACTGATTTTCACAGCCACAAACTATGTGTGTTCCTTTTCTTGGCTTTGGTGCTCAGTGTTGGGGAGCCCAGCATGGGATTGAGACCCTTGCTCCCCAGGGAAGAACTTGGCAGCCAAGATCTCTCTCCCGGTTATCAACCGTAGTACATGGGAGTGGGGCCAGCCCTTTCTGCATCTCTGCTCTTCCTCCTAGTCTCCATGTGGCACCTGGTTATAACACTTCTGCTCGGCTAGTCTTCAGTTGGTTATTGGTTTGACTGTTCTGTAATTTAGTTGTAATTCCAATTGGATTCTGGGAGGAGGTGAGTGTCACTTCTACCTATTCTGCCACCACCTTAATTTCTGCATGTAATATTTCAGCTACATTATAGGTTACATTGGTTTTGTTGGTATTGGGCTTGCTGAAACTTCAACACTGCAGTCTATATTAGAAAATATTACAGTTGGTAGGAAGTTTTTCTACATCATTAGATGTACTTTGAGGCTCCTTGTAATTCCAAAATTTAATGAATATATTTATTTTTCCTATGGGAAGATGCATTCCCAATTCTAAGTGACTGAGTTTGGTCTTTTACAGTTGCAAACCACTGATATATAAAACCATCTTTAAATGTGCAGGAAGGTTTTAATAGTTGGCTTTGTGTGTAGATAATGGTAATAAAACTGTTTGAGCTCTCATTGTATGTCGCGTACTATAATCAGAGCCTCCGTACGTTCCCTCACTCTCCCTACAATGATTGTTTGAAGCAGGCAGTCTTGTCTCCATGTTGCAGGTTAGGAAGCTGAGGCCCAGCAGACCCAAGCCATGACTGCAGCCCTGTCCACCTCCAAATTATATGCCCTTTCCTTCTGTGGCACCTGATGCCCCTCAGCCCCGTGCTAGCAAGTCTTTCCTCTTTCTGCTTCACCTGCAAAGGGACTTCCACAAGAAAGGAAAATTAATTCTTTTAGGTGTATCTGTTTTATTTTTTTGTTTTATTGTTTATGCTATTACAGTTGTCCCACTTTTTCCCCCTTCGCCCCCCTCCGCCCAGCCCGCCCCCCACTTCCATTATCAGTCCCCTCACCGTTATCCATGTCCATGAGTCCTTCATATGTGTTCTTTGACTAGTCACTTCACCTTCTTTCCATGTCTTTTAAACAGTATTATTCCCTTTGAGCAACCTGAACCACTGAATGCCCCAGATGGAGTCACATGCCACAATGGATCTTTATTGTTTCAAAGTGGGGCTGAAAGGGCAATTGACATGGTCTCAGGTGCCTGTAGAAAGAGCCATGTGGGGAAAATCTTTTCTATAAAATAGCACTAATGTATCCAATTATGTGCAAAATTCACATAAACATACAAAAAATCATCTGTAGAGACTAGAATGGAGTAGTCAACAATGATGGATAGTATGTCTTTCTCTTTACTTAAAACCGTTTTAATTACTGTATTCACATAAATCTAACTAAAATGTGAGGCAGGATATTCATTGTTCACTCATTTATTACCCGTAGGACTTTTATTGAACTCACTGATGTACCAGGTTCCATGCTAGACCCCAGGAGTATACGGGACACAGTCACTGCCTTTGAGAGCTCAAAACCTAGTGGACATTAGACTCAGAAGCATAAGAGTAGAGCATATGTGTAAGAGGAAGTCTGTTTCATGTAGTATGCATTTGGTAAGCATTGTTTTCAATAACATAAAATGTCAGCCAGTGTGTGTGGATTTGGTGAAACCCACTGACGTATAATGATGCCAAAACTGTTGTCTTGTCCATTTGCTTGATCCAAGTGCCAGTTTATTGAAGATGAGTTCTGTTTCATGTTTGCCTGCTCTGAGCCCTAAGATGTGCTTCCAGAACACATAAGACAAGGGGGAATGAATGAAAGGATATCCCATCTTGATATCCCTGGGTTTCTTCTGGGTATGAGTTGAGGCTCTGGGCTTCTCAGCTAGGCCCCAGCAGAAGCATTCCATTAGGGTGGCATCCAAGGAGAAGACTCATGAGACATAAAGCCTGTTTCATATAGATCGGAGCTGAGTGTGGCAGTGGTGGTGGCTCCTGGTGGCAGGGATTCTTCCCTGAACCATACTTATGTTTCTGGAAGAGGAGGAAGGTGCCGGACAAGAACCTCTGCAGTGGGCAGGAGGTCGGTAATCTCAGTGGCCATAGCTGCTGAAGGCTCTGCATGGCCTTGCGAAGGATGGAGGTGAACCCAGAAACCGTGGTGATCTTAGTGTTCAAGTTGGGGGCATTTCTAGCAAGTACATTTTCCATGAGATGTACCGCCACAAACACGTTCTATGTGTAATTGGCCTTGAATAAATAGATTTTGTGGGATCCTGTCAAAATATCCCCAAGATTATCTGGTCTCCCATTAAAATTTATTCAGCAAAAAGCATTTTCCCTATTTCTGGATGAAAACATATCACATGATTATTTTGATTCCTCTTACATAATAAAAAGTCCCACTTTTTAATTTGCCAGATCCTTACAATGTGTAGTATCATAGTCAAAGCTTCCAACTTCACTCCTATTTACAACCACTGTCCTTCCTCCAGCTAGGGTCTGTAGCAGAGAGAAGGGGCTGTGGTTGGATGTTTTCTCTCTTGCTCACTCAGTAGCTGATGCTTCTGGCTTACGGCAGGGTGGGGAGGACAGAAAGGGGTAGAGGAAATTTTTTAATTGGCAAGTGGTATCTCAGGAGAGCTGTGTTTCTATTGTGGGTGTTTAGAACTGACTCTGTCTGATGGGACCCTTTTGTAAGTTTTTCAGAGATATCCGTTCGCCTATCTCTGGGGATTTTTTACCTCCAGGTTTCTTGGTGTGGCTGTCACACTCTCTCCTTCCTCAGTCTTTAGAAAGCCCATTGGTTCATTTGTGCTCCCATCTGCTAGGTTCCATTACTGTGCAAGAGGTAGCTTTTACTGGGCAAGCACGATATAATCCCACACATGTGCTCATAGTGTGGTCCATGTCTGGCCCATTGCAAGTAGTCACACGTCCTTTGCTCTCACAAACTTGGGGAGTGGAGGCTGATCCCAACGCAGGTCATCCTACCAGCCTACCTATAGTGCTTCGGATTTCACAGGCAGAAGTCACCATGCTGCAGTAGTCTCAGGTTCCCCACTAGGGGAACACCCCTCACTAGGCTGGAAGAGGCAGGACAGGTACTCCCACGTCTTCCCTTAGTCCTTTATGCCACAGCCAGGACTGCACATGACTGGTTTCAAACATTCCCTCTTTTAGCCACGCACAGCATGACCTGTTTCTACCCTCACTGTGCACAAGGAGTTAAATGTCAGTGAAAATGGTTTGGGGCTATGTCCTTTGAAAAATTGCTTCGAGGCCAGGCACTTCCCTTTGGAATGTGACATCTAGTCTATCTAGGTGGCTTAGTTGACATGTCCATTTTAACTTCCTATATTAGTTTATTTGGGAAGCAATGCTTATTATATCCCCCATTCTTGGAGATTCACAAGAAACATGACATAGAAAAGGCTCCCAGGCCTCCTGGCCACTTCGCCCTAACCTTGCAGCATCTCCCTTTGGGGTGCTCCCTGCCATGCTCCCCACTCCTCTGAAAAACTGGGACCTTTGAGCCTTTGGGATTCTCAAGTGTTGCTGTCCCAGAAAGGACTTTCTTGCACTCCCTAATAGATTTCCCCCTAATTTTCTGCCACTGCATTCTCTTTATTTCCTTCATAGCATGTATTACACCACCAAATTTTAAGTCCCATGAAGGAAAATCTATATCTATTTCATTTAGTAATATATACCTAATGGCACTCTCTAAATATGTGTTGAATAAATGAATTAAAAGAGCAACTTTGTTTAAGCCATCACCTCCCAACTCTGTCTCTTCTTTCATGTTAACTTATAACATCTGGGGTCTTGGTCAGATGGGATGCTCCTGTGGAGTTCAGGAAATGCTGATAGAAGGCTTAACTTTTGGTACACGTTACTGCTCACTATTGTCTCCAGCCACCATGCCCCACCCTGGCTCTCACTGTCACTCACTCTCTTCTAACAAGTACTCAGTGTGAGGCAAGCAGGCAGGCTGTCCCCCCATTTTACAGGTAACCACACCAAGGAGGAGAAGGTAGGTGTGAGATCACCAAAGGGGTTAATGGCAAACACAGCCCCGAGCTCAGCACCCCCAACTCATTGGTGGGGTGTCCTCTTCTACCTGTCCTGCTGTCCCACTTGTCACACCTGTCCTCTGGCTTCACTCAGGACTGTCTGCAGGACTGTGGCCGCCTCACTCCCCACTTCCAAAGTGCCCAGAAGCAATAGTGGCCAGGCCGAGTTTCTAGCCCAGCATCTAGAACATACGTGTATTACATGGTGCAGAACAAGAGAATTTCTCTTGAAGACTTAGTCCTGTAAAAGCAATGCATTTACAGGTGCCACATTGCCCGCCTGCCCTTGACCCACTCAATTGGAGGTGCATGGGAGGTGAGAAAGTCCTCCTCCCTGGGGAGAAGGAGAAGCTGGATCCTGAAGGACGGCGATGGGCTTAAAGTAGGCTTGGCGATCGCCTTACTCTTCATTCTTTCCCTGGCTGCTCCACAGACTGCCCGAACCCCGCCACAAGCCAGAGCTTCACATTCTTCCTCTGACAAGTTTTATCCTGCGTAGGGCCCCTGGGGCAGTCCAGGCTCCCAGAGGTGACACCTTCAGTTCGGAGCAGGGAGGCTTATCTCACACATGCACATTCTTCTGGTCCGACCTTTCTGGTTATTACCACATCGAAACGGCAGCCGTTGGCATTTGTTGCTTAATTTCTGTCTGTTGGTTGTGCAGTGACAGACCACCAGTTTTGTGCGTTCGTCACTACTACCACACCATTTGAAACTGCACTGCAGTGTGCTGGCCTTTTACTTTATGCTGTCTCTTCGGTGATTGTCATTATTTACACTAATAATAAAGCCTTCTATTTGAAATGTGCTTCAGATTTCACAGAGCACTGTCATTTTATTCTCTCTTCTGGCTCTCTTATAGGGAAATCCAAGCAGGCAGCTTAATATATAGGGAAGTGGGAGGTAAGGTTTTTAACCTAGATATTGCTTTACAATAAGTTTTGACATAAAATAACTTTTTATAACAAGTATTTCTTTCTTTAGCAGTAAAAATTAAAAAGTGAATTTATAATTTTTTACAACTTACCATTTTTTTAAACCTTCTTGTCAAAGTCCAGCAAGTAGAGCAGTAAAATAGAAGATGAATTCTGCCCGGGGTCATACAAAATATATTATAACTTCTTGGCTGGAAGCTACTACTTTTGGATTCAAACCAGAACATAATTTAACACTACATTATAAAGAAACAGGTTATCTACCCCAGTGTTTGCCAAGAATAGAGGCCTCCATTTATTTATTCCTATACATGTTGAAAATGACATGAAATTAACCTTTTTTTTTTTTAAGAAAGAGAATAAGGGAGGGAGAAACAAAGGGAGAGAAACATCGATGTGAGAGAGAAACACTTCTCATACAGGCCCAGACTAGAGACTGAACTCGCGGCAGGCATTGAGCCGGTGGCCTTTTGCTTTGCTGGACAATGCCCAAACAACTGAGCCACACTGTTTTAACCATTTTAAAGTGAAAAACATCACTCCAAAGTAAAACTTCATACCATTAAGCAGTCGACTACTCCCCATTCCCCACTCCTGTAGCCCCAAGCAACCATTCATCTGCTTTCTATTTCTGTGGATTTAACTGTTCTGGATATTTACATAAATGGAATCATACAACACAGATCCTTTTGTGTCTTTCACTGAGCATGATGTTTTCAAGGTTCAGCTACACTGTAGCGTGTATCAGTGCTTCATCCCCCTTCCTGGCAGCATACCCAGCATTTTTAACTTCAAAGAATGTCTGGGACTGTGAGAACACCAGCACCCACTCACACATAGACCTGCCACATCCTTCCCTCTGTTGGCACTAGCTTCCTCTCACAGTAGCGGCGAATTTGTCCATAATAATGTGCAAACCCTAAAGGAGTATGTGCAGTGAGAGCTGCCATTTGTCAAATATTATTCCAGGCTCAGAAAGAAGACTAGCGGCTGTTCTGTGCAAGAATTATAGGTCACTCTTTGTAAAAAAAGATCCCGCCTAGCCTGTCATTGTATACAAAGATATGTTCACTAAATTATGTAAAGAAAATAATGAATTAACGCAGATATTCCCAGAACCCTTGCATCATGGAAGTTTGTGCTTTCCTGGTTTTTACTGGCAGTGCTGGGAGAGCCTGTGGGTTTTTAGTCTCCTGCCAGTGGTCCCCACTCGGAGGCTGGGACCTGCTGGGTGAAGATCTTTTCCTCAGCCTTTGTAGGTGTCGCGGTATAAAGAAAAGCGTATAAGGCCTAGCTGTGGGGCAGTGCGCAGAGCCCAGGACAGAGCTGAGCTCAAATTCCTCCTCCACCGCTTGTTAGCCATTTGTCCTCCGCCACATGACTTTTAAGTGGCCTCCTGGGTAAAATGGGAGTAGGTATTAATCTACTTGTGGAAGGCTAAAAAATGGCTCCAAAGATAGCTGTATCCCAGTCCCCAGAACCTGTAAATGTTACTTTGTTTGAAAACAAGAGTCTTTGGGGATGTGGTTAAGGATCTTGAGATGAGCAGATTATCCTGGATTACCCAGGTGAGCCCTAAGTGTCATCACCAGTGTCCTAATAAGAAGGAGGGGGGGGGGGACATACAGACACAGAGAGGAGTGGCTGATAATGATGATGGAGGTGGAGATTGAAATGATGTGGCCACCAGCCAAGGAGTGCTAGTGCCAGAACACCTAGTGCCGGAGCTGGAAGAAGTGAAGACAGATACCCGCTAGAACCTCTAGAGGGAGCACGGCCCAGCCAACGCTTTGATTCTAGCCGGGGAATACTAGTTTTGGCCTTTGAGCGTCAGAGCTGTGAAGAAATAAAGTTCTGTAGTTTTAGATGACCAAGTTTGTTGTAATTTGTTACAACAGGAAACAAACTTTTTTATAAGGTAATTTACAAATGTTACACTCAGTTTTCCTTCCTTCTCTCCTCGTGTGAAAGGTGGTCTCTCTCAAACTTTAAGTACAGTGGTGAAGAGCTGTAGCTTTAGAGCAAGGTTTTTCAACCTCGGCATTGTTAACATTCTGGGCCAGATAACTGTTGTGAACTGTTCTCTGCATTGTTGCATGTTTTGCCACATTCTTACCCACTAGACATGCCAGTGGTAGCTTCTCTTCAGTTGTGACAAAAAAAAAAAACAAACCTCCAGTCATTGGCCAAATATCACTTGGTGAACAAAATCACTCCCTGTTGAGAACCACTAACCCAGGGTATGACTCCTGAGTTTGATCCTGTCTCCATCACTGAGTAGCTGTGTGGTCCTGAGCAGGTTAGCTAACCTCTCTGAACCTAAGTTTCACTCTGTATGAAATAGTAGTAGTACCTACATCACACAGTGAAGCTATTTAAATGGTGTAATGTGTGTAAAGGCCTCAGAACAGTGGCTGGTACCTAGTAGGTGTTTAATAAATGGAAAGTTATTAACCTATGCTCTGCCATGCTAGTTTATCACATTATTTTCCATAGTTGCCTTTATAGAAGTAATTAGCATTTAAAACCTTTCCCAAATAGTAACTCCTATTATAAAGATCAGTGTTTGAAATTAAACATCCTTCTCTCATTTCCCTCCCCTCCCACTCACTGCTCCCCTCGCCAACCGCCCCCCCGCCCCAGCTGTGCCTAAGAGTTGAGGAATCACGGCCCCATTTGAATGCTTGGACTGCCTGTCAGCCATGCTAACTCTCTGAACTCTTCATATAATTTCCTGGATAAGCTGTAACGGCAAGAATAGCCCCTTCCATCTGCCAGTGATATTTCTATTATTCCATAATTACAGCTTTCTCCTCTGTGATGTTGCTCTGTTGAATTCACTTATGGATGTGTCAATGTCTCTATTCAAATGTGCGAAATATTTAGCAGCCTTTAGCAGTTTTGGTGAAATGTTAGAAAGTGTTTTGAATAGATTCATCATCTACTTTTCTAAGGAGGAGGAATGAGCTCCAACTGTGATTTAGGCCATTGTGTCTCCAAGCAGTGGGGACACAGCAGTGAGAAAACTAAGATTTCCCGTTCTCAGTGAGGTTGCATTCTAGCTCAGAATAATAATAATAATAACAGCAACAACAACAATAATCACAGCATGTACAAGTAAGTAGTATAGTGTATTAGATGGTGATAAGACTCAGAAAGCAAGGAGTGTAGGGTAAGGGCGATTGGGAGTGCTGAGGTGGCACTGGGTACAGGGCACTATCTTGAATGAGGGTGGGAACATTGTGAACATTTTCCCTAGTGATAAATGAAAGTGTCTTTGATGTGGATTGAAACCAATGTTTGCTAATGCACTTCTGCTTATGATGAACAGTTGGAACACCTTGAGTCTTTCAAAGGTGCTAAACCTCTGCTCCTTCTCCACCATATTGCCTGGGAGTGTCTTTCAAAGTTAAGCCACGTGGCTTTGGTTTATTCCAGCTGGAATTCTTGATAGAAATGGTTCAGGGATGATTATTGACAATGCAGTCTCAGGGAAGTGTACCTAGCAGATCAGAGCACTGTTTTTTTATGTCAAATAGATCAAATTTTTAATTCTGGCTCCCCACATATAAAAGCTAAGGACTTTGGGCATGCCACTTAACCTCTCCAAACCCGAGTCTCCTATGACCTTTGTCAGGATTGAATGAAATAGGCAGTGAAAGCACTTAGACCTGTGTCAAAAGCACAATAAACTCTCAGAAGATGCTGGTAGTTGTAGTTTTACAGTTAGCACAATAGACTCTTTCTAAGGTAGCATGTATATATTCGAGGTAATTGTAAAGCATACCTATAATTATCAGCTTCAAATATATGCAAACATTTCTCTGATAAACCCTGCCTGCAAAAGCGGGCTCTAATAGTGAGCCTATGGACTGGTTTCACATGGGCTTTGGCCTCAGACACACTTTGAGTACTCTGAGAAAACGTTTGTAAAGGGAGTTTGAAATGAGGGAATAGAGGCAGAGAATGAATAGGTATAAAAGTCCAGCTACTAAAAAATGTGATTAATTGCCCTGACTAGTGTGGCTCATTTGATTGGGCATCATCCCGCAAAGCAAAAAGTCCATTGCTTTGATTCCCAGTCAGGGAACATGCCTAGATTGCAGGTTTAGTCCGAGATTAGGTTGCATATAAGAGGCAACTGATTGATGTTTCTCTCTCACAGTGATGTTTTCCCTCCTTTCTTCCTTCCTCCCTCTCCTCTCTCTGAAAATAAATAAATAAAATCTTTAAAAATGTGATTAATTATTTATCATGGACGGTTCCACCAACTGACTTTCGTAGGTAGTTGTATGGCTATTCATGTTGCTGATAGACTTTTGCTAAATGAGTCTAGAGTTGAACGAGTTGCCCAGTTTTGCTGAAAGACTCGCAAAGTTCCTTGAGGGGCCAACGGCCTTGCTGGGAAATGGCCCGGGTCAGGACTGGAGGAGACCTGGAATATGCCTGGGACACACTGCTGCACTGCAGAAAACATTGGGGAATGGGGCAGGTCAGGGGCGCACAGCATGTGCTAAGTGCCTCTGAGCCGATCACTTTAAAATGGTTAGTTTTACAGTATGTGAATTGCACCTTAATAAGTTTTTCAACAAATAAAATTCTAACAGTGCCAGGATGAAAGCCCAAATACACCATTTCCTTGTCTACACTTCAAAAGAGTCATTAAAGAATATGGTACTCTTTATTTATTTATAATATATTTTATTGATTATGCTATTACAGCTGTCCCATTTTCCTCCTTCACTCCTCTCCACCCTGCACCCCCGTCCCACCCACATTCCCCCCCTTAGTTCATGTCCGTGTGTCATACTTATTAGTTCTTTAGCTTCTACATTTCCCCCACTACTCCTGCCCTCCCCCTGTCTATTTTCTACCTACCATCTATGCTACTTATTCTCTTACCTTTCCCCCCCCTCTCCTCCTCCCACTCCCCTGTTGCTAACTCTCCATGTGATCTCCATTTCTGTGGTTCTATTCCTGTTCTAGTTGTTTGCTTAGTTCGTTTTTGTTTTTGTTTTAGGTGTGGTCATTAATAATTGTGAGTTTGCTGTCATTTTATTGTACATGCTTTTTATCCTCTTTTTGTTAGATAAGTCCCTTTAACATTTCATACAATAAGGGCTTGGTGATGATGAACTCCTTTAGCTTGACCTTCTCTGAGAAGCACATGATCTGCCCTTCCATTCTAAATGAAAGCTTTGCTGGATAGAGCAATCTTGGATGGAGGTCCTTGCCTTTCATGACTTGGAATACTTCTTTCCAGCCCATTCTTGCCTGTAAGGTCTCTTTTGAGAAATCAGCTGACAGTCTTATGGGAACTCCTTTGTAGGTAACTGTCTCCTTTCCTCTTGCTGCTTTTAAGATTCTCTCCTTATCTTTCATCTTTGGTGATGTAATTATGATGTGCCTTGGTGTGTTCCTCCTTGAGTACAACTTCTTTGGGAATCTCTGAGCTTCCTGGACTTCCTGGAAGTCTATTTCCTTTGCCAGATTGGGGAAGTTCTCCTTTATTATTTGTTCAAATAACTTTTCCACTTGTTATTCTTCCTCGTCTTCTTCTGGTATCCCTATAATTCGGATGTTGGGATGTTTAAAGATGTACTGGAGGTTCCTAAGCCTCTCCTCATTTTTTAGAATTCTTGTTTCTTCATTCTTTTCTGATTGGATGTTTCTTTCTTCCTTCTGGTCCATTCCATTGAT
>CM052540.1:43999392-44025172 GCA_028533065.1 Trachops cirrhosus | reverse complement strand
GTTGCTTAGTTGTATTTGTTCTGGAGCTTTGATCTGTTCTTTCCTTTGGGCCATTTTTTTTGTCTTATCCCACCTGTTACATATGAGGGGCGGAGCCTTAGGTGTTCACCAGGGCGGGGCAACCCATGTTGCTGCATTGTGACGCTGTATATGGGGGTGGGTTCCAAGAGGGAACAATGGTGCTTGCTCTGCTCTCTGCTGGATTTCAGTCACTTCCCCCACTCCCCACAAGCAAATTGTGCCCTTCTGGTGCTGATTCCGGGGTGGGTGATCTCGTGTACATTCTAGGACCCTGTGAGTCTCTCCAACAAACTCTCCTGTGAGGCTGGGAGTCTCTCCTGGCACCTCAACCCCCACAGGTGTTTTTAATCAGTGTTTTGAGGCTCTATTTCCCCACGCTGGAGCCCTGGGTTGTGTGGTCTGTCTCGCTCCCCAGTTTTGCCTGGTTTATCTGCCCCTGAATGTGGGACCGCACGGTCCGCCAGCCACCTTATGCGCCTTGCCTCTCCACAGCCCACTGTCTCCTGGGTCCACCAGCCACTGCTTTGCCACCACCCCTCTCCACCCGGCCACCCAACTCCACCCGGCCACCCAACTCCACCCCTCCTACCTGTCTGGATGAATGTGTCTACTTTAACTCATTGGTTGTCGGACTTCCATACAGTTCAGTTTTCTGTCGGTACTGGTTGTTTTTGTTTCTAAATTGTTGTTGTCCTTATTTTGGTTGTGCGAGGAGGCATAGTGTGTCTACCTATGCCTCCATCTTGGCCAGAAGTGGTTTTTTGAGAATATGATACTCTTACACTTGTTTACATGGAATAACTTTTTTAGCTTTACAAACATATGAAAATTTTAATATTTCACTACTGAAATACTCTAACACTTTGTATTTACTCTTTTATAAAATTCAGTTCTTCCAGCTTTAAATTTTTATAGTGCTATATTGGTTACATAATAGAGGCCACAGTTACCTCCCCACAGTGTCTATCACAGTAAGTGCCCAATAAGATGACCTATCAATCTAGTAAATCAGTTCCTTTTATTTTAGATTCTGAGTGATTTGTACCTCTCTGTCTGCCCTGCTGACCTTTAAAAACATCTGTGAGAAATCATTTGAAAAATCTGTTAGAAAAGCGGACCAAAAATTCATGTAATGTAAAGCCTTAATGTTTCAGGTGGTATTATCAAGGCCTTGCTTGTACAATGTAATTGAATGGTTGAAATCTACACTCATACTTCAGAGAAGAAGTAAGTTTCGGCGTTACTGTGTGCTGCCTTGGAGACAGCTTTCCCACAGATTCACCCTTGCTGGTGGCACTGATCCTAGTTTTCAGATCAGCAGCATGGCACTTCGAAAGCGTGCTCATGGATATACCTCTGCTTAATGATGCTGCAGCATTTTACAAATGTGTTAGGCACTAATATCAAGCAGTATGACAATTCAATATACAGTCAAGTCTATTTCAGTAGTATGGGCTCTTGTTATCTTTTAAGTCTCCCCTCATACAAAAAAAAAGAAAAAAGAAAAATTAGACTATATAAGTAATATAAGTTTTCCCCCCAAATGGGAAAAACATTGAAAACTATAAGGAATATAGTCCTATCAGTAGAGATACCCACTTTTGACATTCGTGATTGGTTTTCCTGATCCTGTGTAATTGCTGTCACACTGTCTGTACATTTGTATATTGTCCTTTTTATCGAAACATTATAATTACATGTGCTTTTCTTAGAGCTGGAACATTGAAATAGGCAAACTGGACTGAATGCTGGGCAGTGGGAATCTGGCCAGAGCCCTAAGGCTGAATCTCAGGACGACCTCGGCATGGCCTGCCGCAGTCCTCAATCACTGACCCCAGTGTACTCAGAGAGCCGGGAAAACAAAGCTGGGATCATCCCACATGACCTCCGGGAGGCTCGGGGTCACCTGGACAAAGCACTGCTTTCCTCTGAGCGACAGGTTGGCCCCTGAAACCTGGCCATCCCCACAGAGCCCCGATGTAGACTTTGCTTTAGCATCTTTGATCAGCCGTCTGACACACAGGCTGTTACCGGCGTTCCTCCGTCCTGTTCTGCACAAAGAATAGCATGCAGAAGGAGGTGGGATAACCTGTCTTACTCCCCAGGCCAAATTCCAGGATGTTTTTAGGCTCTTTGGCTGTGGCGTGTGGCGTTTTAACATAAATACTCCCTATGACCTCTGTTTGACAGGCCAGCCTATCTCTCTCTGTGGTATATTAGTTCTAAAAACCTATAGCCGATCCATTACCAAAGCCAAAAAGGGAGAGCTCGAATCAGAAATTTAATGTGAAGAATTTCTGAATCACTTGTATTTTCATTTTGTCAGCCTGACACATTTGAAGAAAAAATAGATTTCTAAAAATGTGAGTGGCTGCGATGCAGTCTGCGTACTCATCCATAGTTTACAGTTTTCTTTTGCAAGGTCGTCTGTGAATTAACAGCCAACCAACAAGCAAGGAAGTTTGGAGAAGAGTACTTTTTAACACCTTTTTGCCCCAGTCATCCTTGTCTTCCAATTGATTAAAACTAAAATTATAAAAGAATTTTCTGTTATCCTTAACCTTGTTATAAGTTTGAGAATTCTGATCATGTGTACATATTCTTCTGCCACATGTTTCTCTGTAATTTCTTCTTTGCATCAAAGAGATTTCTTGCATTTTTTCCTGTGTTTCCATTTTCTAGAATTTCAGTTTAAAATATACTTATATCTCAATCTGTTCCTTTAGAACAGCAGTTTCTGATAGAAATTTGATGAGAGCCACTTTATACTATATAGTGGCTACATTTAAAAAGTAAAAAGAAACCAGTAAGACTAATATTATTGATGCAATTTATTTAACCTACCTAATTGCCTATCATTTCAACATTTAATCTAAAAAATTATTAACATGTTTATTTTTTTCTTCTGATGAAATCTTCCAAATCCAGTGTGTATTTTACATTTTCAGCACATTCAGACACTGGGTTTTCATCAGAAATACTTGATCTGTATTTAGATTTCAGAAGCATTGTCATTGGAGAAGTCAACTCACATTCCTAGGTTGTTGTTTCAAACATACTTAAAAGTTTCCTAATAACAAAAACAAACATCAGTTTTTTTAAATTTAATTAAAATTAAATAACATTAAAAACTCACCTCCCCTATTAGTCTACCTGATAACAAAGTAGGAGGGATCACAATACTTGATATTTAACTGTGCTACAAGGCCATAGTAATCAAAACAGCATGGTACTGGCAAAAAAAGAGACATATAGATTAATGGAACAGAATAGAGAACCCAGAAATAAACCCACACCTGTATGTTCAATTAATCTATGACAAAGGAAGCAAGAATATGGAATGGGGTAAAGACAGTCTATTGAATAAACAGTGCTGGCAAAATTGGACAGATACATGAAAAAAATGAAACCAAACCACCTTCTTACACCAAATACCACCTTCTTACACTGTATACCAAAATAAAATCAAATGGATTAAAGACTTAAATGTAAGACTTGAAACCATAAAATTCCTACAAGAAAATATAAGCAGTAAAATGTCTGACACCTTTCTTAGAAATATTTTTTTCTGATGTATCGCTTCAAGAAATGGAAATAAAATAAAAAATAAACAAAAGGGACCACTGAAAACTAAAAAGTGTTTGCAAAACAAAGGAAACCATCAACAAAACAAAAAGACAACCTACTGAATGGAAGAAGATATTCTCCAATGATACATATGCTAAAGGGTTAATATCCAGAATTTATAAAGGATCCATGCCAATCAACACTAAAAGAAAACAAATGATTTAATTAAAAAGTGGACAGAGTTCCTGAGTAGATTCTTCTCCAAAGAGGACACACAGATGTCATAAAACATAACACTTCAGAACTATCTATTTTACAGAAATTTTCATGTCCAGTAGACATATGAAAAGTAGCTCCATGCTCAGAGTCACTAATCATCAGAGAAATGCAAATTTAAACTACAATGAGATACCATCTCACACCTGTCAGAACGGCTACCATTAATAAATCAACAAACAAGTGCTGGCGAGGATGTGGAGAAAAGGGAGCCTTGTGCACTGTTGGTGGGAATGCAGACTGGTGCAACCACTGTGGAAAAAACAGTATGGAGGTTCCTCAAAAAATAAAAAAATAGGTCTGCCTTATGACCTAGTGATTCTACTTCTTGATGTGTATATGAAGAAGACCAAAATACTAACTTGAAAAAAATATATGTATATTTATGTTCATTGCAGCATTGTTTACAGTAGCCAAGATGGAAGCAACCCAAGTGCCCATCAATAGATAAGTTGCTAAAAAAGTGGTGGTACATATATACAGTGAAATATAACTCAGCCATAAAAAAAGAATGGAATCTTACAATTTGCAACAGCATGGATGGACCTAGTCAGTCAGAGAAATAAGTCAGAGAGAGACAAATACCATATGATTTCACTTATATGTGGAATCTAAAGAACAAAATAAATGAACAAGCAAAATTAAAACAGACTCATAGACAGAAAGTGGACTGGTGGTTGCCAAAGGGGAGGGGGCTTGAAAGTGGTAAAGGGGTTAGGAAGTACAAATTGGTAGTCACAAAATAGTCATGAGGATGTAAAGTAAAATTACAGCATAGGAGATATAGTCAATAATATTGTAAAAACCATGTATTGTGTCAGGTGGGTACTGGAAATATCAGGGGGAACATTCTGTAAAGTATATGATTTTCTAACTGCTATGCTGTATGCCTGAAACCAATACAAATAGTATTGAAAGTAAACTGTAATTGAAAAAAATTCATCTCCATTATATACACTTCATGTGCTGGTTTAGTTTTATGCACAGCATTCAGTTCTGTTATAGTTACTAGTTACTGGTAGCATGGGGAATTGAAAGGGAGAGGAAGGGAGAGGACTTGTATTGACTTGGTGATTAGCCGTGTGGCCTGGAATATGCTACTACCCAAGGCCTTCTGGCCTGCTTGTCTTCATTTATAAGTTAATTTATAATGGGAAATGGACCTGATGTTCTTCTCTGGCACTCATAAAATGTTATAAGACATTCTTCTTTGGCACTCATAAAATGTTATAAGCCTTGTATGTACAAGGGTGCATGCCACCCCAGTAGAAATGTATTTCAGACAATTTCTGTAAAATAGATAGTTCTGAAGTGTTATGTTTTATGACATACAGTTTAGGTGAGGATAGAGCAGAGAAGGGAGTGGCCACATCAGACATGGCAGTTTGTGGGAGGAGTTCTTAGCTCTCCGTTGGCAGAACAAATGTTCACACGCTGTAGAAATTTTAGAAATAATTGATCTCTTCTCTCAGGTGAAATTGCCTGTGTTTGTTTCCCATTGCCGCTGTAACCGATTCCCACAGAATCAGTAGCTTGAAACAACAAACATTTATTACCTCATAGTTCTGGACATCAGAAGTCCGGAATTGGTCTCACTGTGCTATAATTAAGGTGTCAGCAGGGCTGCCTTCCTCCTGGAGGCTCTGCGGCCGGTGTCCCACCCACGGCCCACAGGCTGCATGCGGCCCAGGATGGCTGTGAATACAGCCCAACATAAAAATGTACTTAAAACATTATGAGATTTTTTTTGTGATTACGTGTCACAATGTATTTAATGTGTAGCTCAAGACAACTCTTCTTCCATAGTGGCCCAGAGACGCCAAAAGCGGGGACACCCCTGCTAGGGAGAGTCTGTCGTCCTGTGTTTTTCCAGTTCTGGAGGCCAGCAGCGTGCCTTCCTCCACCTTCAAAGCCAGCGTTGCCTTCTCCCGTCGCGTCACTCAGACATTTAATGGCCCTTGTGATTACACATATAATCTAGGTCAATCTTATTTTAAGGGCAGCTGATTAGTAACCTGAATTTCACCTTGAATCTTAATCCCTCCCTTGCCACAGTCACGACATAGTCACAAGGTCTGGGGATTTGGCTGTGGACATCTTTGGGGACCATTTTTCTGCCTACCACACATTGCCATGTTTCTGTGGTTTCACATTCTTACCAGTGATTTCAGAGCTAGTCACTGGTGTCTCTCAGCTCTCTTTTCTCACTCTGAGATAGAGACAGCCATCGGTTAATAGAAGGCAGGAGTCAATGAAGGAATTAGGGTGAAGTAGTGACCTTGAACAACTGAATAATTTCCCTTCATTGATGCCTACCTCAATCTGTAGCTGTATCTTAAAGCTAGTTATATGTAGAAGGTTCTTTAACCTATGACTATATTCTCATGCATGGAAACATAGAAACTGCGTCCTTCTTAATAGGAATGTATTGCCTAAGCTTTTTAAAAAACCTCTAATCAAAAATATCATAAATGTTTGCCAAAGTGCAGCGTGCAGTTTTTTCTCTTTGCTGAACAGGTGGTTGAAGGTTATGGAATGTTGTTTTTCTGAATATAGAATCATAATGTCCTTGTGAACATGCTCATTAAAATAGAAAAATTGGACTGTATTAATTTGCGTTTCAGTTCACTCTCCTGGGTAGATACGTGTATCTACTTCTCACTATAATGATTTGCCTCTCTGGTGAAAATGACACATCCATTTGCAGGTTAATTGTGTCATTATCAAAGGCATAGAGGGAAATCTAAATTCACTGTGAGCATTTAGAGAAATTGTACAAGAAGCTGATGTAGAGGAGATAAGGCATGGATTTTCTGAGTGTACTGAGTGGTGGAACTAGCCCTTACCTTTAGGTTGGCAGTGTCATTTAGACTTGACCTTTGGAAGTGTTGGTTTGGAGGCTAATAAACTGGTTGGGAGACCTCAGTGGTTAAGCTCCATCTCACATTTATGGTGAGCTCTGTCTCAGCCATTCAGTCACTTAGACATGTTTTTGAGTGCATACTCTGCACCAAGTTCTTTGGAAGGCAGCGGGACACTGTCCTTAGAGCTGCCATGCTGTACAACTCCAGGGGTCACTGTTTATACCACTGTGTGGTCTATATGAACGGCAGCCCTGGAGTTGTGCAGTGAAAGACTGTGAGGCCTTATTCAGTGATCCTGGCATGGCCCACAAGAGAGCCTGTAGCCCAGCAAGGAGCGGATTCGCAAACAGACTTAAAATTCTTATGTGATGTGTGAGTGGGTACCTATAGAAGCACAGAAGAACAAATGCCTAACTTTTCTTGGGTAAGTTAAGGTACCTAGAAAGGTTTCTCGGAGGAGGCCCTGCCGACATAAGTCTTGAAGAATCAGTAGGAAATGGTCAAAAAGTTGAACAGTTCTGGGCAACACCAACAGTTTGCAAAGGATCAGAGGTGTGTGAAAGCATACAGCATTTGCAAGACCTGCAGATACCCCATAATGACCGAAGTGTGAGAATGTGGTGAGGTAAAGCATTGAACCTTTCTGTGCCTGGATGCCCTGTTCAATAAGACAAAGAAAACAGCACGAGCTACCTCATGGGTTGTTGTGTTTTAGATGAGATATCATAAGTAGAATGCTTAGGATGGGGCCTGACATAAAAAGCACTGACACATCAGCTGTGGCTGACGATGATGACAACCATGATGTCACAGGAGCCTGCAAAAGTGCACGAGGTCTGCCTGGCTCATGCTGCGGAGTTTTGACGTAATACTGTTGGCAGGGGGAAGTTGTCAAAGGATTTTTGTTTTGAATGATGATTTTCAACTTTGTAGTTTTATAAACTGTCTTCATTTTGCAAGGCTTGATTAGATCCTAGTGAATTGATTCATCCTACTCAAAATCATCAGACTGATGAAGAAAAATGCCACTTTATCCATTTATTCTCGAAATGAGAATCACATAGCATGATGTGATAGTCATGGCAATGAGGTAGTGTGTTTTCCTGTGCTAAACTGTCAAACTTTCTCAGTTTCCCTGTTAACATGAAGTGGTCTCCTATGTGAGGATGAGGAGTCAGAGCAAATGTAGATGATTGCTTCGAAGGGCCGGTTTCAGCAGATGGTGCCAACCCGGTGAATCAGCCCTGCTCACGGACCGCGTGTGTGCCAGACAGATGAGCATTCTCACAGCATTTGCTTCCAGGCCCCATTTCCTCTGGAAATGGCAGAGACACTCTGATTTTCTCTTCTTTCTCCTTTTACAGATACCCCCCACCTTTTTTTTTTGACATACCCCTCCCCAGACCTTTTTTTTTTTTTTACCATCACTGTTTGGTTTCAGCATGCTTTCACATGGCACACTTCTTTAGTTTCTCTTGATTCTCTTCAGGGTGGCTGCTCTTTGATGATACTTTGGGATGTACCTGAGTTTTGATAAGAAACACTCTCCATAGTGGTCATTTTTTTCCATTGCATTCAGACACTAAATAGTGGGTTATTTCTGGGAATATTTAGTCAGCTAAGCCCTCCATTGGGGGTGAATTCACAGTACTATTAATTACATGCAATGGCCTTTTCATCTCTTAGTGCCCTCTCATATTCCTAACCTGTTGTTTTAATAATCTCTCACACTAGATCTGGAATTGATTATATTTGGGGACCTGCAGTTCAATGAATGAGTTGGAAGGATAAGATTTGTCTCTTGAAGTTGTTATTTGTATAGACATAAACAGTCTTTTGTCAAAGTACTATTGTAGGACTTTAGAATTTTATTAGTATCTTTTTACTGAATGCTTTAAAAATATAAACATTTATTTTACTGGATTTTTATACTTTCACTTAGTGCTATAAAGTTACTTTATACATTCTATAAAATATTCTAAGTTCAGGCAGATACTTTATAAAAAAACATAATAATGGTAAAAAGACAGAAACTTTGTTCTGGTTTACTTGATAAAGTACATTTTATCTTGCCCTCACCTTTATTATGTGATCTCTTCATCACAAACATCAGTGCATCCCTGGAAATTGTTTCAATTATAATTACCTGGATCTCTTTAATGATAGTTATTAAAAAAAACACTGAAGCATCTTACACATTTGGCATGTGCATTTTTAAATTTTTAAGTTAAATAAAACTAGGATGTTCTTTTAAAGTGGAGAAAGGTCATGTAAATTCACTGCGCTTTGGAATATGTATTCTGAATATTGTTTTTAAGCATTTAAATCAGAATGCCTTGATAGAGTGCTACCATCACAGCTCACTATCTTGAATTCATTTGCAGATCATTTGTTCTTAACCATTTTTTAAAAAGCGAATGTTCCCCATGTTTTGCTCTATAGGAAATCAGTCACAATTGTTCATAATGGGTAGTAATTTTAAAATGAAAGCTCTAAAAAAATAAATGAAAGCTCTGACAAAGATTCTACTTGTAAATTTTAATACTTCAAAGAATGCGGACATTGACACTGTGACGAAACAGAACTTGCTTCTAGTCTTATTTTAGAAATCCGTTCCATGGAGCAGTTGGAGATGAGACTATATTATAATGACATATTTAATATCTGTTAAAAGTCTTACACTGTACTGAAAAGCCAGATGTGCACCTGTGCTGTACTGAGTTCTGTGCTCTAGCAGAACAGTTTATAATGATGTTCTGGTACATATTTACGTTAATACAACCTGAAGATGGTTGTTCTGCCTTACTTGGAATAAACCTAAAGCTATGTTCCAGCAAGAACACCAGAGCTATTTCTAAAAATGCAAGGCATGTTTTTCTTTTTCTTTTTTAAATTCTTGCAAAATAGGATCTAAGGTCTTAAGAAATAAATATAACTTATATGACTATTTTGTTTATGGAGAGGTAATAGATCATGTAAAGTGATTTTACTAATTTACTGTGAAGAGCCAAAAAGCATATAAAAACATGTCCAGTTTGTTAATAATTTTGAAAATACAAAAAAAATACCACTTTTCGTTATATAAGTCTAAGAAGGACAGTCTACTGAGGTGAAAGTGATTGTGGAGAGCAAACACTTAGACTCTGGGGGAAATGTCGATTGATGTCAACTTTCTCAAGGGTGATGTGTTGTTCATTAGAAGCCTTGAAGCACGTATCCTCTGATCTAGCAGTTCTACCTCTGAGAATTCAGCCTAAGGAAATAATTGAACAATGAGGCAAAGAATAGACAATAATTTATTGTAGCATTGTTTATAAAAGCAAAAATTGGAAACATTTCAAATTTCACTTAGTAAAATCAAATTATGGCTCTTTTATCCACTGAATACCTTATAACAATATAGAATGATGCTGTGCAGGAAAAGACAGCATAATATGGTAAATGAATTCTAAACTACTCTGTATAATACAGTCTCATGTATGGTTGAAAGAAGAGTTGCACTAAGACTTGGTGGATATGTATCTAACAAATGTTAACAGAGGATTGTGGGAAATCTTTACTCTGTTCTTTACTGGTATTTTAATATAAGAAACATAGACATTTTTTACAAACAAAAAATGGTTTTTAAAGGTATCTGTTTCACTAGCATTTCTACTTTTACTAATATGTCGTAAAGTGTAACTCCATGAGCATGCAAAATGTTCAGTGATGTTCGACACAGCATTGTCAAAAATAGTTTAAAAATTTAAATCTGTCTACCTATCTCCTATTGTCAGGACTCTAAGTAAGAAAGTCATAATATAACCATGCTTCACAGACATTGAAACTGAAGATGTAAGTCTGTATTTGTCAATATGGAAAGATGTTTCTGTCATACAACATGTAAGAGGCAGGTTAATACACATTTTGTGTGGGTGGGTAGAAAGGAAGGTATGTAGACAAATTAATGTCTGAAATGTTTTACATGACAATGTCAATAGTGATTCATTTGAGCAATAAACAAATATTTCTTTTATTACCAGAGAAAGTAAAAACAAAAAATCAACAACAAAAAGGAGATACAACCAAAAAATATTGTGAGAGACTATGTGAAATTCTATGGAGATAGAGGAAGTGGGTGGTATTTCCAGGAAAATCTATATTATCAAAGTGGCTTCCCTGAGAGAGAGCCTAAGTTAATAACTATGGAAGGAATGAAAAACATTGTGCTGAGTGAAATAAGCCAGTCAGAGGAAGACAAATACCATATGATGTCACTCATATGTGGAATCTAATGAACAAACTGGACTAACAAGCAAAATAGAGAGAGACTCATAGATGGAGAGCAGATGACAGCTCTGGGGACAGGGTTGGGGGGATGGAGGAATTGAGCAAAAAAGAAAAAGGACTCATGGACACAGATAACAGTGTGGTGACTGCAGGGGGCAGGGGGTGGACCTGGAAATGGTAGTAGGAAAAAATACAATAAAAACATATGTCTACACACACACAGAAAAGTTATCAAAAGGTGCTCTCTAAATTCAAAATGTAAGCCCCACATGGCCACAGTAAATTCTTCCAGCATTCAAGGATATCGCTATTATTAAGTAGGTGACTCTAGAATTTATTGAAAGGGATTTTAATTGGAACAATGGGTGTAAACCAGAACTGTCCTATGTAAAAACCTGCTCAAATTACTATTTCAGTTTTTTCTAAGCATAGAGCAAAAGGCAAACTTCCAAGTTTTTTAAAGATGCCAAATGACCGTTATACCAGAATTTCCGGAAGGTAGCGTGTGTGCAAACGTGCATGCTTATGCTCGCACACTGCAGATCCATCTTGCTTATGAGTATTGTGCAAAGCCCTTCAATAAAAGACCATCCAATAGAATTTAGCAATATATGAAATAAATGCCATGATCAAGCTGGGTACATCACAGGAATCTGAGGTTGAGTCAGTACTGGAGAAGCTAGTCACCATATTAGATAGATAAAAAAAAAAAAAAAAACTCTATATGGTCACCTTCATAGATGCCAAAAATGCCTTGCTAAAATTCAGTATCCAGTGATATTTTGATTGAGGCAGTAGTTACCTGACTATATACATTTGTCAAAACTCATTGAGTTTTTAAATTCTTTAAAAGGGTGAATTTTATTTCATGTAAATTATGTCAATAAACTTAACTTTTAGAAGAGCAAAAAAACCAGTCTATGGTAAGAGAAAAAATTATCTAACACACATTCCTGATTAAAGTGAAAATGAAAACTTGGTATGTTTGGTATAAATAGAATTTGTTATTTCTGTTGCTGTATTTTTGAATATATAGTCACATGCCAAACCAACATCATATTTTGTGAAACATAATCATTCCTATTTAAATTTAATGCATGATAACAATGCTCACTTTTATAAACCTGACTCAGAAAGTACCAGCCAGGAGATAACAGGTGTAAACGTTAGAGTGGAAGTTGCAAACATCATGATTCTTAGACGTTCTAAGTGTTTACCTGGAAAATAGAGCATCTACTAAAAAATTACTAGAAACAACAAGAAAAGTCAGTGAGTTGTGTGGCTAGCTATAATGTTGCTGGCTAGGATAGAGGTGGGGAGAAAAGGAGGAACTGTATGCATACATCATCCACTAGCAGGGGTTTCAATGGTGTCTCCCACTGCCATTCATATGCGCGTGACATAAACCAGGCCCTATGCAAAGCATCACAAGGCATTCTTTCCCCTATAACATGTGACTGCTGCCCTCTCAGCATGTGGCCAGAGACAGGGGTTGAATATAAATAAAACTGCGAAAAGGATGTTATGAAAGGAGAGGAGGGATGAAAATTCTGGAGGGAAAGGGCTGACACTGTGTAAGGTAAGGACAGAAAAGAACGGGTTTTCAGAAGTCACCAGCTTGTGCCTAACTAAGCCAGCCTTCATACTCTTTTGATCAGGCTTACTTAATGTGTTAGCATCTTAAGCCTATTTTAATTGGACATCTACGAATTGCAAGAATCTACATTTTTGAAACTGGATTTTCAACTTCTCTTGAATACTTAGAAGCTCCAGCGATGAATAACATCCTTTTCTGCAAGGGCAGCAGTTGGGGGAACCGAGCAGTGGGTGTCTGCTTCCGCGAGCTGCCCAGAGATTCTTCCGTCAGCCAAGCACAGATACTCGTGCTGTTGGTGCTGTCACTGCGACTATCTGTCGCCCTGGGAAGCATTTCAGTTGGAACCCCTGGTGTTGATAATAAACCAGACAGATACTGGGCACCCTTGCTAGGCTCTTAGTTGTGAAGCAGAGTCGATAGCGTAGTTGACTGTCACTCTGTGGGGGAAAGTGATGGAAGCATTTGAACAAATTAAGAAATATTTTCTTAATTAAGTGTACAACTTGTTTATAACCCAATGATACATCCAAATTTCCCCCACCTTATTATGAAAATTGAAAAATTATTTTTAACATTAAAATAAAAGATGGAGGGCCCATCTTCAGAGGGAACTGGCCGTGGCCTGTATGTGCATCAGTGCATTCTTCCTTCTGAATTCTGCAGCATGTGGAGAATTTGTTTTAGCCAGGGAAATCCTTCTGTTCTTTGCCACATCATTAAGATTAACTGTGCCTTTAAGATTCCAAAAGCAAATTAAGTAGGGAAAATGGAACAGGCTTTTACTGTCACTTATGCTGTGGGGTTTCTGTGTGTACGTGTGTTTTTTTTCATAGCTTATATTCTGTGTCTGGCCGCCAGATCTGCTAGATATTCTAGAAAGGATAGCATCAATTGCATTTTCCCTTCATTTGTGCTGAAGAAAGTTGGAAGTTTTCCTGTTGACAGTGATGGAGATGATTAAACATAAGCAGTACTGTGAAACTAACTAGCTGATTAATATATATGAAGAAAAGTATAATTTCCACAGGGTTGGCTGATATAAACCTAAAGGTAATGTTACTGACTTTAAAGATTTTATTTATTTATTTTTAGAGAGAGAGGAAGGGAGGGAGAAAATGAGGGAGGTAAACATTGATAGGTTGCCTCCCGTGCATGCCCCCCACTGGGGAACCTGGCCCACAACCCAGGCATGTGCCCTGATGGATTACCGAACCCATGACCTTTTGGTTCACAGAACAGTGCTTAATTCACTGAGCCACACCAGCCAGCACTTATTTTACTGACTTTAAACCAATAAATATTTATAACCTATTATTTATGTCCTCAATTCTATCTCCTCACTCCACTCCAGGGCTTTCTATCTCAATGTCTTTTCTTTTGTATCATCAGTATTTCTTTTACCCCTAGTCGCTTTTCAGGAAAGAAAAAATGTTTAAGGAAATCTTGTCCTTAAAATGATTCCATGGTCCATCAAGATGACATTTATGGCTTACTTTCCTCTCATTCTCTGCAAAAGCACCCGGTGCCTAGTCAGAACCTGAAAAATGTTTTCTCAATTGAGTCAGCCCAGTTTTTCAAAGCATGGTCTATCTGGCTGCCTCCATTTTCTAACCATGTACTTAGGGTGCACCTTCTCACACTCTGATTTTTTTCTGCATAATCCCTCATTTCTCCTCCGGGTCCTCTCTCCCAGATCACTGTCTCACAGACAGTAACACACACACACATATACACACACACTCTCCTTATTTTATTTTTTTTAAATGTTTCGATTACAGTTTACATTCAATATTCTATTATTTTCAGGTATATGCATAGTGATTAGATAATCATATACTTTACGAGTGTTCTCGATATTTCCAGGGCCCACCTGGCACTATACACAGTTATTAACAATATTATTGACTATATTCCCTATGCTATGCTTTGCATCCCTATGACTGTTTTATAACTACCAATTCATACTTCTTAATTCCTTCATCTTTTTTACCCAATCTCCCAATCCCCTTCTACTCAGGAAACCATCAGTCTGTTCTCTGTATCTGTGAATCTGTTTCTATTTTGTTTGATCTTTTATGTTGTTCTTTAAATTCCACATGTAAATGAAATCATATGGTATTTGTCTTTCTCTGACTGACTTGTTTCATTTAGCATAGTACCCTCTAGGTTGATCCATGGTTCAAAATGGTAAGATTTCATTCTTTTTATGGATGAGTAATATTCCACTGTGTATGTGTATCACCATTTTTTTATCCATGTGTCTGTTGATGGGCACTTGGATTGCTTCCATATCTTGGCTGTTGTAAATAATGCTGCAGTGGACATAGAAATACACATTCTCTTTTGAAGTAGTGTTTTGGATTTCTTTGGATATATACTCAGAAGTGGGATTGCTGGATCGTAAGGCAGTTCCATTTTTAATTTTTCGAGAAATCACCATACTGTTTTCATAGTGGCTACACCAGTCTGCATTCTCACCAACAGTACACAAGGGTTCCCTTGCCTCTACATCCTCACCAGCACTTGTTGGTTGATTCATTGATGGTAGCAATTCTGACAGGTATGGGGTGGTAGCTCACTGTGGTTTTAATTTGCATTTCTCTGATGATAAGTGACATTGAGCATCTTTTCATATGTCTATTTGCTATCTGTAATCCTCTGGAGAAGAGTTTATTCATGTCCTCTGCCCACTTTTTAATGGAATTGTTTGGGGGTATTTTTGGTGTTCGGTAGTATGAGTTCTTTATACATTTTGGATCTTAACCCGCTTATGAGATGTATCATTGGCAAATATGTTCTGTCATTCAGTAGGCTGTCTTTTTGTTTTGTTGGTGATTTCCTTTGCTTTGCAAAAACTTTTTATTTCTTTTATGTGGTCCCATTTGTCCATTTTTCCTTTTGTTTCTCTTTCCTCAAGGAAATATGTCAGAAAAAATATCACTAAGAGAAATGTCAGAGACTTTACTCCCTGTATTTTCTTCTAAAAGTTTTACGGGGGTTTTTCTATTTGGTTTTATTATTGTTGTTTTTAACATCTGTTGAATTCATTGGGGTGACATTAGTTAATAAAAGTATATAGGTTTCAAGTGTACAGTTCTATAATACATCATCTGTATATTGCATTGTGTTCACCACCCAAAGTCAAGTCTCCTTCTATCACTATTTATCCCTCCTTTACCCCTTCTACCTGCCCCCACTCCACTTTCCCTCTGGTAATCACCATGTTGTTGTCTTTGTGTTTGAGTTGGTGTTTTCTTTTCTTTTTGCTTAATCTCTTCACCTTTTTCTCCCATCACCATCCCCTCCCCCTGACAGTTGTCAGTCTGTTCTCTGTATGTATATGTTTTTATTTTTTGTTTGTTTATTTTTGTTCATTAGATCTCACATATAAGTGAAATCATATGATATGTGTCTGTTGTGAGTCTTACATTTAAGTCCTTAATCCATTTGAGTTTATTCTTGTATATGATGTAAGAAGATGGTTTAGTTTCATTTTTTGTGCATGTATCTGTGTATCTTTTCCAACACCATTAATTGAATAAGACTATCTTTGTATGTTCTTGCCTCCTTTGTCCAATATTAATTGACCATATAGATAAGGGTTTTTCTGATTTATTTATTCTATTAATCTGTGTATCTGTTTTTATGCCAGAATCTGTTTTTATAGTTTTGACTACTATAGCCTTGTAGTATAGTTTGATTTCAGGCAGCATAGTAACTCCAACTTATTGTTCTTTTTCAAGATTTCTGTGTCTGTTTAGGGGTCTTTGGTGGTTCCATATAAGTTTTGGATTGTTTGTTCTAGTTCTATGAAAGATACCATTGGCATTCTTACAGGAACTGTGTTGAATCTATAGATTGCTTTGGTTCATATGGACATTTTCATGATGTCAGTTCTTCTCCATGAACACATTATATGCTTTTATTTATTTATATCTTCCTCAAGTTCTTTTTTCAATGTCCTACAATTTTTTGAGTATTGGTTTTTGACCTCCTGGGTTAAATTTATTTCTAGGGTTTTTTTTTATGCAATTGTAAATGGAATTGTTTTCTTAGTTTCCCTTTCTGTTAGTTCATTTTTGGTGTATAAAAATGCAACTGATTTCCAAATATTTACTTTGTATCCTGTTACTTTACAGAATTCATTTATCAGTTCTAATAGTATTATGGTGGAATCTGTGGGGCTCTCATTATTCAGTATCATGTCATCTGCAAATAATGATACTTTTACTTCTTCATTTCCAATTTGGATGACTTTTATTTCTTGTTGTCTGATTTATATGGATAGGTCTTCTCTTACTATGTTGATAAGAGTGATGAAACTGGACATCTCTATCATATTCCTGATTTTAAGGGAAACACCTTTAGTTTTACCCATTGACTATGATGTTAACTGTTTGTCATATATGGCCTTTATTATGTTGAGGTATGTACTCTCTATTCCCATTTTGTTGAAGAGTTTTTATCATAAATGCATGCTGGGTTTTGTCGAATGCTTTTTCTGAATCTATTGATATGATCGTATATTTTTAGACTTCATTTTGTTTACATAGTATATCACATTAATTGATTTGCAGACATTGTACCAACCTTGCATCCCAGGAATAAATCCCACTTGATCATGGTGTATGATCTTTTTAATGTATTGCTGAATTTGATTTGTAATTTTTGTTGAGGATTCTAGCATCTATGTTCATTAGGGATATTGGCTTGTAATTTTCTTCTTTTGTAGTGTCTTTACCTGGTTTGGGAATTGCGATAATGCTGACCTCATAAAATAGGTTTGGGAGTACTCCCTCCTCTTAAATTTTTTGGAATACTTTGGGAAGGAGAGGTGTTAGTTCTTCTTTGAATGTTTGCTAAAATTTACCTGGGAAGCCATTTTGTCCAGGACTTTCATTTCTTGGGAATTTTTTGATTACTGCCTCAAATTTGTTGATAGTAATTGGTCTGTTCAGATTTTCTATTTCATTTTTATTCAGTTTTGGAAGATTGTATGTTTTCAGAAATTTATCCGTTTCTTCCAGATTGTCCAATTTGTTGGTGTATAATTGTTTTTAATATTTTCTGTTAACACTTTCTTTTTTCTGTGGTGACAGTTGTCACTTTTCTTTCATTTCTGATTTTATTTATTTGGGTCCTTTATTTTTCTTAATGAGTCTGATTAAATGTTTATCAGTTTTGTTTATACTTCCAAAGAACCAGCTTTTGGTTTCATTGATCTTTTGTATTGTTTGTTTTTATATTCTATTTAATTTATTTCAGCACTGATCCTTTGTTATTTCCTTTCTCCTACTCATTTTGGACCTTGTTTGTCGTTTTTCTAGATCCTTTAAATGTAAGGTTAGATTGTTTATTTGAGATTTTTTTTTGAGGTAGTTCCTTACTGCTATGAATTTCCCTTTTAGGACCACTATACTGTGTCTTATTGATTTTGTGTTGTGTTTTCATTCTCATTTGTCTCAGGGGTATTTTTTTATTTCTTCCTTGATCTCATTTTTAATACATTCATTGTTTAGTACCATGCTATTTTTTAGCCTTCTTGTGTTTTTCAGTTTTTTCTTGTAATTGATTTCTAGTTTCATACCATTGTGATTGGAGAAAATGCTTGATATGATTTTAATCTTCTTAAATTTTTTGAGACTTGTTTTGTGTCCTGATATGTGGTCTATCCTGGAAAATGTTCCAGGTGCACTTAAAAAGTGTGTATATATTCTATTGCTTTGGTGTGAAATGCTCTGAAAATATCAATTAAATCCAACTGCTCTAGTGTGTTATTTAAGATCACTGTTTCCTTGTCTGGAATATCTAACCTTTGATGTCAACAGGGGCATTAATCCCCTACTGTGATGTTATGACTGTCAATCTCTTCCTTTATGCCATCAAGATTTGCTTTATATACTTAGGTGCTCCTATGTTTGGTGCATAAATGTTTACAAGTGTTATATCCTCTTGTTGGATTTCTCCCATTATCATCACGTAGTGTCCTCTGTCACTTATTGTAGCCTTTTTTTAAAGTCTATTTTGTTTGATATAAATATTTCTACCCCAGCTTTTTTCTTCATTTTCATTTGCATGAAATATCTTTTTCCATCCATTTAGTTTCAGTTTGTGTGTGCCTTTCGTTCTGCGGTAGTTCTCTTGCGCACAGCATAGATATGCATCTTACTTTCCTATCCATTCAGCTATTCTGTGTCTTTGACTGGAACACCTAATCCATCCACATTTAAAGTGATTATTGATAGGTATGTGTATTTGCCATTTTATTCTTTATAGATATGTTCTTCTTTTTATTCTTTTTCTTAAAGAAGTCCCTTTAACTTTTTTGGTAAAACTGGTATGGTAGTAATGAACTCCATTAGTTATTTGGGGGGGGGGGTTTGTTATTGTTGTTTTTGTCTAGGAAGCTCTTTATCATTGAATTTTATTTATTTATTTAATCTTTTATCCTCATGAGAGGACATGCCTTTAAAATTTAGAGAGAGGGGAAGGGAGGGAGAGAGAGATGGAGAGAAATAGCAATGTGAGAGAGAAATATCAACCAGTTGCTTTCTTTGTGCATCCCAACCAGGGCCAAACCCACACCAAGGCATGCGCCCTGATGGGAATTGAACCTGCAACCATTTGGTTTATGGGATAATGCTCCAGTCAACTGAACCACACTGGTCAGGGCATATCTTTCCATTTTCAATGACAGCCTTGCTGGGTAGAGTAGTCTTGGTTGTAGGTCCTTGCTTTTCATCACTCTGAGTATTTTGTGCCAATCCTACTGGCCTGAAGTGTTTCTCTTGAGAAATCAGCTGACAGTCTTATGGGACCTTCCTTGTAAGTAACTGTCTTTCTCTTGCTGTTTTTAAGATTCTCTCTTTCTCTTTAAACTTTGGCATTTTAATTATGATATGTGTTGGTGTGAGCCTCTTTGGGTTCATTGTGTTTGGGACTCTCTGCACTTCCTAGACTTGTGTGTCTTTTTCCTTCACCAGGTTAGGGAAGTTTTCAGTCATTATTTTGTCCTATACATTCTCAATTCTTATTCTGGGACTCTTATTATGCAGATGTTATTATGCTTGATGATGTCCCAAAGGTCCCTCAATTTATCCTCAATTATTAAAATTCTTTTTGCTGCTCTAATTGGGTTCTGTCCCCCTGTCTTTCAAATCACTAATTAGGTCCTCTGCTTTATCTAATCTGCTATTGATTCCTTCTAATGTATTCTCAGCTCAGATATTGTATTATTAATTTCTGACTGTTTCTTTTTCTCTTTTAAAGATTTCATTTATTTATTTTTAGAGAGAGGGGAAGAGAATGAGAAAGAGAGGGAAAGAAACATCAATGGTTAGTTGCCACTCATGTGTCCCTACTGGGCACCTGGCCTGCAACAGAGGCATGTACCCTGACTGGGAATCAAACTGGTGACCCTTTGGTTTGCAGGCCAGCACTTAATCCACTGAGCCACACTAGCCAGGGCTGACTGATTCTTTTTTATATAGTTTCCATGTCCTTCTTTTTATGCTTACTATCTCTTTGTTGAAGTTCTCACTGAGTTTATCCATTTCCTAATATCCTTGAGCAGTTTTATAACCATCATTTTGAATTCTGTATTTGGTAGATTTCTTGCCTTCATTTCATATGGTTCTTTCATTTCAAGCACATTTCTTTGTGTCCCCATATTGGCTGCCCCTGTGTATTTCTTTCTGTGTATTAGGTAGATATGCTCTATCTCCCTGTTTTGGGATGGTGGCCTTATGTAGTAGGTGTCCTGTGGGAGTTGGTGGTGTTGTCTGATGACTTAATCTAGGTGATCTAGGAATGTCCCTTGTGTGGGTTATGTGATCCCTTTTGTTGTAGTTGAGTCTTGATTGCTAGTGTCCTGTTGGCAGGTGGGGTCAATCCTGAGTTTAGGTGACTGTGAGGATTGACCCTGGCCACAGTGTTATGAGCTGTTTTTCAGGTCTGACCCCACAAAGCAGAATTTGCCCCAGCAGAATCTGGTGCCTTATAAGATATTTCCTTATTTGTGCCACTTGTGGAGCTAATTGGCTTGTGCTCTGATGTCGTCTGAAGCTTGCCTTTTGGTGTTTTGGTTCTGGGGCCTTTTGGGAGGGACTCCAATGCAGGTCCATGTCAGACACTACCTGTGACCAGTGCTAGGCTACCTGTTAGGAGCTACAAAGCAATCCTGCTGGCTGTCTATTAGGCTTAGACACTTAAAGAGCCTCTAGTGGTACATGAGTTACATGAGCTAGGTCTTCAGTGAGTCACCAGGTATGGACAAGTGGTATTCACTAGGTTGATTCAGATTCAAACTTGGTACCAATGGTTGTCTCAGGCCAGCTGCCCACTTGCCCTGGGGCCGACAGATCTTTTCAATAGGGTGGTGTCAGAGAACTGTCAGGGTGAAGCCATCAGACTAAAACAGGTTAAGGTTTGGCCATGTGGAGGGAGAACTCTGCACAGAAACAGTAGTGCCAGTCAGGGCATGCAGGGAGGAAATGGCCCTTAACTAGACACACACAACTTAGTCTCCCTGTGCACTTCTGACACAGCCAGAGTCTCCTTGGAATTCCTTGAGAACCTTCCAAGAAAGACTGCAATGCAGGCCCACGCTGGCCACAGCCAGCAGACTTGTGTGCAATGTGTGACCTTGGCAGGGTGGGGCCACAGGGAATTGGTATGGTGGGGATAGTGGATCTCCATTCGGGGAACACCGCCAGTTGTTTGCAAGGTGAAATCATCCCTTGTCCCAATGATAATCCATTCAGCATCTCCCTGTGTATCTCTGACGCCCTCTGCATCTGTTCACACTTCCTCAAAAGCCCTCTAACAAACTCTGCAACATGAGCCCAGGTTGGCCTCAGCTTGCTTACTCCTTCAGGGAGCAGGTAGTCTAGCAGGGCGGGGCCATAGGAAATGAGGAGGGCAGAGCTAGTGCATTTCCTCAGGCTGATGCAACAGTAGAGGAGAGTGCTCAAACCTGGAAAGATGGTGTCTGTGGGCACTGTGGGAGAGGGCTTCAGCACAGCGGCAGTGGCTGCTGTCCCTCCAGCCTTCTCCCAGTAGACATAATTCCAAGTCTCACCCTGTATGTCTCCAGCCTGCTCTGAGCTGCTGTTCCAGCGTGAGTACCCACAAAATGGGGTTTTGAGTGTTGGCTCTATAAGAGGGTACCTGGGTTTCTTCTAGTGGACTCCCATCTTTTTCTGGTGGACAGATTCTCTGCTGATTCTCACAGCCAGATGTTATGTAGGGTCCTCTTCCTGAATCTGATGATTCAGTCTGGGGAGCCTGGCATGGAGTTGAGATTTAATGCTCCTCATTGGAAAATCTTTGTGACTAAGATGTCCCTCTGGATTCTCCACCACTACAGGTAGGTGGAGGGCCTGCCTTTCTCACATCTCTGCCCTTCCTACCAGTTTCGATGTGGCTTTTTCTGTAATTCTTTGGTTGTAAGACTTCTTTTCATTTAGTCTTCAGTTGGTTATTAAGGTTGATTGTTCCATAATTTAGTTGTAATTCTAGTTTGGTCCTGGGAGGAGGTGAGTGTAAGTTCCTCCTACTCTGCCACCATCTCAGATCTCTCACAATCCTTATTTTCGTCAGCATTCTGCCACATTTGACAAGTGTTCTATGTGTAACAAGCAGCACTCTTGGGATATAATCAGAACTCTCTATTTTTGTCTCTTCCTGTAAATGTATTCAATGGGGAAAGGTCTACTTCTGCTACTGGATGAAAACTCAGGAAATTTTCTGCTCACTCTTAGGCAATAAAGTCTCCTAGTGTCACTTTAAATCATGTTTGAACCTAGTATCTCAAATGTCAGGTGCCATGTAATTGGCAGTGTTTGCAACTTCATTTCAGCTCTTCCTGTCCCTTGGCAAGGGCCTTCTGCAGGCAAAATACCTCAGCTCCTGAGGAGGGGGGCAAGTTCTCCTCTTTCTAGGCCTTTGACTATCAGGCCTTTCCAATTGATTGAGGTTCTAATCTCTTGGGTTCAAACAGTGATAGGAAGAACTCCAGATAACAGAAAAATAAAATTTCACTGATAGGTTTTACTCAACTAGTACTATTGTTAACATGACTTCTTGCACTCTGAATTAGGTTAAAATGGATTCTCCTGGGGTGCTTTTTTCCAAGGGTCTTCGTATACCATCTGCTCCCCTCCTCACTGAGCTGAAGGCAATCTCTTCATCTTCTAAACTGTCAGGATTTTAATAAATACTTATGACAGTAGACATACTTTTTAACCTAGTAGTTTCCAGCTTCTGGAGCACATCAGATTCACTTGGACAATTTTTTAAAAACAAAAACGCCAATACCTTGTCCCCAGCCTATTGAGTGGGAATCTATATTGGGGCTCTAATGTGTTTGCTTTTAAAAATTTCACAGATGATTCTGATGCTTACTAAAGGCCAAGGACACAAAATCCAGTCCTATATTAAAGTCAATAATGTGCGGCTTCCTTCCTGGACTCTCAACTTCCACTGGGTCTTTTTCATCTTTATAGTGCCCTTTGTAAAGCCTCAGTCTTAACAGATTCTGCTTGTTTTGGGGCACAAAGGAATTTGAGATCTCAAGGTTCTAGTAAAGAAGTTTTGTCACTGAGAGTTTTTCAGGCTTCAGACTGAACTGCATTTATTTCTGGTGCTCAATAAATATTGTATGAGGAGCTGGCTAGGTGGTTGGTGCCTGGGAAAGAAAAGTTACATAACAGTACAGTTAAATAAGATACACTGGTTATGGTTCCTGTATCTGTTTTGAGAAATCTCATATCCGGCTGTGTTCTAAGAGCTTAAATGCACATTACCTCAAATAATGTTTACAACAATCATTTGATAGAGGGAATATCGCCCTCACTTTTTAGATGAAGAATCTGAGTCACAGGGAGGGTAAGTAACCTGAACCCCAAGGTCACAGGTATATAAGTTACAGTCAAGATTTCAAACCAGGTTCTCTGACTTTGGATCCTGAGTTCCCAAATACTATGTCGTAGCACTTCTAATTCAAAGGGAGTAGAGCTATAGAGAAATTTGGGGAGATATTAGAATTAGCCAGTTTCTCCTCTTCCCCCACTTCTGCCTGCCTTCTTTTAGTCTCCCTTCCTCTCTGTCCTCTGCCTACCGGCCCTCCTGTCCTACAGGGGAACATTAATGAAAGAATCTTAGCAAAAGGCAGGGGTACCTTCATGAGATTATTTTTTAAAATTTACCCTGGCAGCATTTATTAAATTGGGTAAGGTTAGAGTCATCCTAAAATGAGCAAGACTTGTATGAAGTTATTGTAGTAGTTGGGAGGAAATATTATACAGTGTTTGTTAATAGAGGTGGGAAGGAAGAGAAGGATGTCAGATGTTATGCAGGTAAAATTGAAGACGTTTAGTGATAGATTATATGGGAGACATGAAGGAGAGGAGAGATCTAGAATATGTTGAGTTTTAATGTGGTTGTCTTGAGAGATTGATGTGTAGTTCATTCTCAAGAAAAGAAGTAGATTTGGGGTAAGGGGAAGTGGGTTTGTTCATAGATAAGGTTGAAGGACCCATGGAACAGACAATGGAAACATCTAGTAGTTAGTTATATATGACAGTCTGGAGATAGAGCGGCCCTATCTAGGGATATAAATCTGAGAGACATCAGCACATTGGTCATAGTTAAAACCAGGAAGTGGATGCTTTTGCTTATAGAGAGAGAATTTGAAGTGAAAGGGGAACCAAGGAGCACGTGTTAGGAAGCAATCCCTATGAATTTAATAAAGCATCCTGAATCTGTCCTGGATGCCTTTTTGACTTTGAAGAAATCACTAGCCCTCTCTGAACCTCAGTTTCCTTGCTGATAAAAGTTAGTGTAGGTGATTTCTAAAGACCCTTTCAGATCTGACACTCTGTGGTTTTAATTGTTAGCATTTGTTTTCATGACTGCTTTGGGGAAAATAGGGCATTTATTAATTGCTTAATCATGTAACCTTCGTGAAATTACATGTACCCCCCATCTGTCTTTCTGATAAACATAATCATTTTCCTGTACATGTCAACCCCATCAGTGCTCTTCAGAGATAGCCTGGGGTACCATGTACTTGGTAGGTTTGAGGAACCCAAATGTATTTCGTGAGAGGCAGTAGGGGGTAGTGATGAAGAGCTTAGCCTCTGAAGCCAAAACCCTGGGCTCCAATTCTTCTATCACTTAACCTGCTATGATACCTCAGGTAATTTAGCTAACCTCTCTGTTCCTCCCTTCCCTCATCTATGAAATAAAGATAGTATTCTTAGACATAGCATAGGGATTAGATGAGTTAATATACACACATTACTTGGAGGGATACCTGGCACATATGTCCTTAGTAAATGGAAACTACTACTTTATGATGGTGACAATGACAACATAGTCTGTGGAAAGTGTCTTAATTGTAAGGGTTGAGGGACTTCCAGCCAAGATGGAAGCATGGGTAGATACACTTTGCCTCCTCGAGTAACCAAAAGAAGGACAACAACAAATTTCAAAATAAAAAATAACCAGAACTGTCAGAAAATCAGACTTTATGGTAGTCAGACAACCAAGGTGTTAAAGAAGGAACATTCACTCAGACTGGTATGAGGGGTGGAGATGGGCAGCCAGGGTGGAGAGGACTCCAGACAAGGTGGTGGTGACTGGAGGACCAGGTGGTCCCACATTTTGTGCAGATAAACCAGGAGGAGCAACTGGGGAGAGATAGACTATGCAACCTAGGGTTCCAACGAGGGAAAAGAAAGCCTCAAAACTTCTAGCTGTAAAAGTCTGTGGGGGTTGTAGTGGTAGGAGAAACTACCAGCCTCATAGGAGAATTCATCGGAGAGAATCACAGGGTCCTAGAACATACATAAACTCACCCACTCTGGGAGTCAACACCAGAAGGACCCAATTTGTTTGTGGGTAGTGGGGGAAGTGACTGAAAGCCAGCCAAGAGCCAAACAAGCTGAATTGTTCCCTATCTGACCCCGCCCCCACATACAGCACCACAGCACAACAAAGATGGTTGCCCCACCCTGGCAAATACCTAAGGCTCCACCCCTTACAACTTGACAGGTACCCCGAGACAAAGAACTATGGCCCAAATGAAAGAACAGATCAAAACTCCAGAAAAAGAGCTAAGCAACAAGGAGACAGACAACCTATCTGATGCAGAGTTCAAAACACTGGTAATCAGGATGCTCAT
>CM052540.1:43959192-43998892 GCA_028533065.1 Trachops cirrhosus | reverse complement strand
ATGAGCATCCTGATTACCAGTGTTTTGAACTCTGCATCAGATAGGTTGTCTGTCTCCTTGTTGCTTAGCTCTTTTTCTGGAGTTTTGATCTGTTCTTTCATTTGGGCCATAGTTCTTTGTCTCGGGGTACCTGTCAAGTTGTAAGGGGTGGAGCCTTAGGTATTTGCCAGGGTGGGGCAACCATCTTTGTTGTGCTGTGATGCTGTATGTGGGGGTGGGTCAGAGAAGGAACAATGCCAATTGCCTGCTCATCCCTAGCCCTAGTTTCCAACGAACTCTCCTGTGAGACTGGGAGTTTCTCCCGCCATGGAAACACCCACAGTATTTTACATCTAGAGGGTTTGAGTCTTTAGTTTTGTGTTCAGCCAGCCCCACCTCACCTGCACCTTCTGCCGCCTTGTTGCACATCATTTCTACTGGGCTGCCTGTCTCTGCCCCTCCTACTCATGTGGTTGAATGTTTCTTTAACTTCTGGGTTGTCAGAGTTCCATGCAGTTTGATTTTCTGGAGCTTCTGGTTGTTTATTGTTTTTAAATTGGTTATCCTTCTTTTGGTTATGTGAGGAAGCACAGCTTTTCTATGTATGCGTCCATCTTGGCCAGCTCTTACTATTTTCTCTAGAACCATGTTTTTGATTGAACACAAAGATTGCAGTTGAGAAAGTCAAAGGCTATAAAGTGGGCTTCATTTCTTCCTTCATACCTTCTTAGAAATAACTAACTTTGAAGGCTATGTGGGAACAGGACCAAGAGAGCTGATGGTTCTGCTGGTGACCTGTAACTGGCCTCAGACAAGTATCCAGTGGTTATGTGAGGCTGCTGGAATCTTTCGTCTTTAGGGGCCCAGTGAAATGTAGCTTCAGGGATGTGTGTGTGTGTGTGTGTGTGTGTGTGTGTGTGTGTGTGTGTGTCTGCATTATTTCTACTGTCAAGACTAGCTGGTCGTTCTTTCACTGATACTGTGATGCGTCAGAGAGATTTAGAAGCTTATAATTCTAGTTTAGAGTTAGACTCATGGTTAATGCTTGAACAAAATACCTTCCTTCCAGTTGAAGTATAGTCTTATTCTTTTCTGTCCTCCATTTACATTCCAAGTTTCTATTCCCTTCCTCTTTGTATCAATAGCATTTTGAGGTCTAACTTCATACACAGTAAAGTGTATAAATTTCAAGTTTTTAGTTTAATAAATTTTTACATATGTGTGCACCTGTAAAATTAGCACCCAGATCCAGGATATGGAACATTTCCTTGTGCTCTTCCCAGTCAGTAGCCCCAGGGGTAACTTCAATTTTAACTTTGACCGCCATAGATTGATTTTGGCTGTTCTTGTACTTCCTTAAAATGGAGTCATAGAATTGTATTCTTTTGTGTTTGATTTCTTCCAATCTCCATTATAATGTAACTCATCCATGTTGTTGAGTAAAGTGTTCCACTGTATAATGTATTCATCTATTTAAATGCTTATGGACATTTGGGTTCTTTCTAGCTTGGGGCTATTACAAATAATAATGCAAGGAAGATTCTTGTACAGGTCTTTTAGTAGACATAAACACTTATTTCTCTTGGATATATACCCAAGAGTGCAATTACTTCATCATAGAACATGAGTATACATTTTCTTTCAGTAGGTACTGTACTACCAAGCCTTTTTCCTTACTGGTTATACTAGGTAACACTCCCAAGTTCCTATACTTTAAAAGTATAATTTTCTTCTGCAATATTTTTATTCTAGGTTGGTGATGCTAGTTAATAAGAGATTTGGAGATATTTTCCAGTTCATTGCAGATTATACAGGTACATACACGTATTTGTATTTCACATTCATTCAATATGGATATACTTGGGAGTTTAATAGTAAAAAATTATCCCTTGGATTAAAAGGAAAATGTTAGTTTGAGAAAGTATAGTATTAATCACAATAAAATTTAACTGTTGAATAGATATCTGATTATATGACTTAGGAGTGAACATGAATACCAGCTAAGTGTGGTGTTCAATTCATACCCAGATTGAAACTAGGAGGGTGAATTGACTCAGGGAAGATCTCCTGGGCCTTACCTCTGGCGTTGTTTTGTGAAAGGCTGAATTGCATTTTATGGCTACTATTTTCTCCCATGTATTCCTTTAAGAAGATGCAGTAACTCAATATAGTAAACACGGCTTTGAATCCTCAGCACTGAGCATTTTAATTCAAACAAGTGTGTACCAGCATGTGGTTGAAAAAAATGGAAACTTAGGGCTTCAGTTTCTCAGTTGACGTAATGGTTAGTTAGACCATGGCCTATATGGTCTGGAGGGCACTATAACTATAATATTCTGGATATAACAAAAATAATTGCCAAAGTAAGGAGCACTTAGAATAGTCTAGAAAAGCTTAGGGTAAAGTTTTCTTCCCGTTGGACAAAGCTGTGTTAGTCCATTCACTCATTCATCCTGTACTTGCACAACTACTTGTGATTCCTACTTGAGATTATATGATTCAGCAACTACTTGTTCAGGATTACGTACAAGGCTGTGTTCTAGATACTAAACATACAGCAGGGAACAAAGCGAAGGCCTTGCTGTCATGGAGCTGACCTTCTTGAGTATAAGGGGAGAAGAATAATATAAACCTATATGTCATGTGGAGGAAAATAAAAACACACTAAGGACCATGGAATGCAGGCTTAATGTTGGGAACTGCTAGAGCTTTTTATAAGGAAAGGCAGGGCAAGTCTCTGAGTCAGTGACATTTGTGCAGAGACCTGAAGGGACAGACCAGTGTGGACATCCACTGGAGGAAGAGTAAGCTAAGTGGAGGGGGAATATGCCTGGTGAACTGAAGAGCAGTTAAGGGGGCCTCTGCTGTCCAAGGGAGGCTGTGAGAGAGGGTAGTTGGAGGTGACATCCAGGTCAGACTAGGGCTCTGTATTAGAGCTCTAACGGTCATTGTAATAACCTCAACCTTTTCTCTGAGCAGGAGTCCACTGAAGGGTTTTGAACAGAAGACTATTCAAGTCTTTTTCTTTTCTTTTTTCTTTCCTTTCCTTTCCTTTCCCTTTCCCTTTCTTTTCTTTTCTTTCTTTGGATGACCTTGAACAATGGGTAGAAAATTAAGGGTAGAAACAGAGAAACAAGTGGAAAATCTCTAATGGGCAAGTTCAGACAAAACCAAATGGCAGAGATGTTTGATATTGTGGGCTTATCACCACCTCTGTGTTTTATTAGTTAAAGTAATCATGTTTACTCAGACACAGAAGAATAATATCAGCATGTTTGAGGCACATTAGAAATAATTTAGTAATATGCATTAGCAACATGCTATGGGTATTATAAAATAAGAAGCCCTATAGTTAATGCTTTTTTCTATTTAACATTAATTTTCTTCTGGAAGCTCTTCCTTCTCTTTCTTTTGTCCTTATTCAGTAACGTTGTGCCAGTCCTTCCACTGCTTGACCTTCAGTCATTTGTGACTCCTCTCTCTTCATCCTCTGTACATGCACACAGTCTGGTTCTATTGTTATTATACCTTGCTGGCTCCAAATCCATCTCTTCTTTTGACCATTCCCAAATTTAGTGTAGACCCTACTTTCATCTCAGAGTTAGCCATCAAATTCTCCTGTAATCCATGGTAAATACAGCAAAAACCATAGACTTTGAAATGAGACATTAATTCAAAATAGTTTAGATCTTTGCTTGTCTGTATATTTGTAATTTTTGAATTTCAATTGTCCCTCTATAAAATGAGCATAAGAATATCTAATATATGGGATTGCATATAGTGAGGATTAAGACAGAGTGTGGAGTGTTTAAAGTGCCATGAAAGTAGTAGGCACTTAGGAAATGTTGATTCTTTCCATGTTCCATTCTTACATTTAGCTCCATCATTGATCTGCCTGGCAGGTCCTGTTGAAAGTATAGCTCTCATTGTATCATTGTTTTTGTCAAAAACTTTCAGTGGTTCCCTATTGTGTCACAATTTAAATAAAGACACTACTGCCTGGCATTCAGAGCCCCAATTCCCTTGCTCCAATGATTTCCAAGTTTTTCCCCCATAACTGTTCTTCTCCATGTACTTCATGTATTAGCCAAATTCACTATTTTATCATCATGTTGCCACTTCTATGTAAAATGTCATCTCTATGTTAGCATTACACCTATCCTTCAAATCCTGTCTGAAAAACCACTGCCTTTACAAAGCTGCTAACAACCTGAAGGTGGAAATGGCAACACTGGCACCATTGTATCCAGGTCCTGCTACTAACTGCCATCCTGGGGACATTACTCAATCTCTGTAGCTCAGTTTCCCCTCCCCTGCAAAATGAGAGCAATAATACCTACTTCATAGGGTTGTTGTGAGGATTAAATAAAATACTACATGTAAAGCACTTTGAATAGTGCCTGGCACTTGGAAAGCTTCAACTAGTTTCTGTACAATCTTGGGCATGAATAATCAACATTATTTTTATCATCAGGACCTGTAATTTATAGGGAATTCAAATTAAATGCTTTTAATTTACAGTGGGAAGAGGCATGGAATAGGGAACCAAGAAACCTGGATTTTAGTGCTGGTTGCCACTTAACCTCTCTGGATCTTTGCTGCTAAGAGGGAGATGAATGAAAATCACTAAGCTTTCTTTCACTTCCACGTGGATATCTAATAGTTGCCTCCAACTCCAGTCGACCAAAACAGAACTCTTAATTTCTACTTCTCTGAGCACACTCCTTTCATATCAGTAAATGGCACTATCATCTACTTACCTAGTACAAGTTAAAATAAACACACACACACACACAAACTTATAAATTCCCTTTGAATCGTCTATTTCTTTCACCATCTAAATCAAATCTTATTGGTTTTAAATACGTACAAAACATATCTACTGCTACAACGCTAGTCCAGTACTCTCTGGTCTGCACTGTTGCCAAAGATTCCTTCCTAATCCATCTTTCTGCCTCGACTCTTGCCGTTTTCAGCTTATTTTTCCACAGAGCCAAAGTGGTATTTAAAACATAAACTAGATAATATCACTCTCTTGCTTAAAAGTCTCCAGTGGTTTTTCATCGTGCTTAGAACAAGATCTAAACACCTTTACTTCCTACCACTCTCCCCCTTGTGCTTTAGTTGCATGGCCCTCTTTTCTTTTCCTTCCAGCTCCCCAAACTCGCGTCTGCCTTGGGCCTTAGCACATGCTGTACTCTGTTTTTTTTTTTTTTAATTTTTTATTTTAGTTTATTCATTGCAGTTTCTATCCTTTATTCCCATTCCAGCCCACCCACCCGTTCCTCCCCTCCTCCCTCCCCTTTCCAACCCCCCTAGTTTAGTCCATGTGTCCTCTATATTTGTTCCTGTAAACCCTTCCCTTCTCCCCTGGAATTCCCTCCCCTCTCCCCTCTGGTCCCTGACTACCTGTCCTCTATTTCAGTGTCTTTTGTTATATTTCACTTGTTTTTTTTGTTTTGTTGTTTAGGTTCCTGTTAATGGCGAGATCATATGGTATTTGTCTTTCACTGCCTGACTTATTTCACTTAGCATAATGCTTTCCAGCTCCATCCATGCTGTTGCAAAGGGTATGAACTCCTTCTTTCTTTTGGCTGCAGAGTATTCTATTGTGTAAATGTACCATAGTCTTTTGATCCATTCATTTACTGATGGGCATCTAGGTTGCTTCCAACACTTAGCTATGTTCTTGAAATATTCATCCTCCAGAGGTCAGCATGGCTTGTTTCTTGTCACTGATTTCAACCCTAATTGCCCTCTCCCTTCTACGAGTAGTGCTCTATCATACCTTATTTTATTTATATTTTACTATCTGAAAATAGCCTGTTTATCTCTTTGTCCCCTGAATGAAATTAAATGTCCTCATATTAGGGTCTAATCATTCCTAGCACAGGGCCTGGAACACAGTAGGTTTGCCAAAAAAAAAGCTGACTGAATGAATAAATACATAAAGGATTAAATATAAACCCATTTTAATGAGATACCAACGTTTATATTTGCATGAGCCAAGTGTTGTTTTTAAAGTTTGAAGACTTGTTTGTTTTCCCTTAACTTAATCCCTCATAATTGAATATTATTGAATACATATGCTAGTGCCAGAAATGACTGTAAATAAACAGTAGTGCAATTACAGGTTGCTTTTTCCCCAAGTAGTTCTCAAATTTACCATTCCATCCATCTCCTCTCCCACAGTATCACATTAGTGTAAATTTCCACACCTTATGGCCTGCAGGGTTCCCTCCTGTCCCCTCCCCCGTAAATTCTAATCTCCCAATAATCTATTCTCCAGACTGCAGGTAGCGAGCTTTTCAGTCGCCATTATACACCTGCTTGAAAACCTTCGTAGTTTTCATTGTTTTCAGGATAAAGACGAAAATCTGCCTTGTTCCACCACGTCCTGTCACACCAGCCCTCTCTCCCATCCTGGTTCCCACTTGCCACCTGGCCCGCAGCTCTAGCTTTCCGCTTCCTGGGCAGTTCTACATTACACCCATTTCGCCCGCCTCATCGTATTTTAAGGAGATTATCGCTTCCTCAAGAAGCCCTCTCTGGTTAGGCCAAACACCACTCCCCAGTACATAGCCCCACGTCACGAAGGGCCTCTGTTTCAGAGCTCTTATTTAATAAGTATATACTACTGAATATGGTAACTTTATTAAGGTGTTAATGCGAGCTTGCGCTCAATAGCAGTTTCCGGAAGGAATTTACAAGCCACCCAACCACTCCTCACCCCTCCCTCTAGACCTGCGGCGCAGTGATGACGTACTAACCGCGCCGCGGGAGATGTCGCAGAACGCCTGCGCAAAGGGGCACGCAAGCGCAGAGGATCAAGACCGCTGACAGATTCTCGGTGGTGGCGGCAGCAGCGGCGGACCTGGACTGCGGGGAATGGGAGTACTAGCTCTCTGACTGAACACCACCCCCGCCTCCTTAGCCCCCCGACATGGCTCAGGAAAAGATGGAGCTAGACCTGGAGCTGCCTCCGGGTACTGGCGGGAGCCCGGCGGAGGGCGGCGGCAGTGGCGGCGGCGGGGGCCTCAGGAGGTCTAACAGCGCCCCCCTTATCCACGGCCTCAGTGACACTTCGCCGGTGTTCCAGGCCGAGGCGCCGAGCGCCAGGCGGAACAGCACAACGTTCCCGAACCGCCATGGCCTGCTGCTACCGGCCTCCCCCGTCCGCATGCACAGCAGCCGCTTGCACCAGATCAAACAGGAGGAGGGCATGGACTTGATCAACCGAGAGACGGTCCACGAGCGTGAGGTGCAGAATGCAATGCAGATAAGCCACTCCTGGGAGGAAAGTTTCAGCCTGAGTGACAACGACGTGGAGAAGTCGTCCTCCCCGAAGCGCATCGACTTCATTCCGGTGTCACCAGCACCATCGCCTACCCGGGGAATTGGGAAGCAGTGTTTTTCACCATCCTTGCAAAGTTTTGTGAGTAGCAATGGATTGCCTCCAAGTCCTATTCCCAGCCCAACGACCCGATTTACTACGCGAAGAAGCCAGAGTCCCATTAATTGCATTAGACCAAGTGTTCTTGGACCATTGAAAAGAAAATGTGAAATGGAAACTGAGTATCAGCCAAAGAGATTTTTCCAGGGCATCACCAACATGCTTTCTTCTGACGTTGCACAGCTGTCAGATCCTGGTGTCTGTGTATCTTCTGATACCCTTGATGGAAACAGCAGCAGTGCTGGATCTTCTTGTAACTCACCAGCGAAAGTCAGCACTACCACCGACTCTCCGGTGTCACCTGCCCAAGCGGCCTCTCCTTTTATTCCAGTAGATGAACTTTCATCTAAGTGACTCACTCATCCATCCCAGAGACTCGGTTGTTTTTTGTTTGTTTTGTTTTGTTTTGTTTTGCAATGGAGAGAAAAATCAAGTTAGAGCAAGCACTGAACTTTGTCGATTAATTCGAGGCTATTTCCTATTTGACCCTTTTCCTTTTTTGGAATTTACTGAACTGTTGATATTCTAGAGAACTTTTATGTCAGGTTCCTGCGGATACCCTTGAATTCAGTGTAGTAATATTTTGAGACATTTTCCCAATAAGTGTGTTGAAGCATACATCTTTACGCTGCTAATATGTCTAAATACATATGTTATCCCTTGATTTTTTAAAAAATAATTGAGAGCTCTATTTATTTATGGGATTATTAAGTTCTGATGCAAATATAAATGTTGAATTAATCAGTGTAGTAAACTGATGTTTTAAAATTCCATACATCATGGCCACACTAATTTTAATGTTATTTTTAGTGATTGCGAATTTCTATTTGATGAACAATAACGTACTTATGCTATTTTTAAAATATGTTATATCAATCCAGTGGTTGTCTGTTTTATCCAGGAATCCTTGGATATTTAATTTTCTGGGTACAGAAAGTGGGTGGGAGGGGGAATGATAAAGAACAAGATATAAATGTTTGCAACAAATCTTTTGAAATTAAATATAGAAGTAAACATTTAAGAAAAACAGTTTTAAATGAAATTTAATAGCAGTTCTAAGTTATACAAATATAACCACAGAAAATGATTTTTCTTTTTTACTAGGAAGTGCATTCTTTTGGGTATAATCGTAAAGTGAAATGGGACAGTGTCTTGCAGACTTAATTCACTGCATGTAGACTGAAGCCAGGTTCTTTGTACCACTGCAAACTTAGAAAGTTTTTCAAATGTGGAAAATGTGTGGAAAGCCCTGCTGAACTTCAGCAGAGCATCCAGGCAGATAAAAGTTTCAGTCATTATTAATGTGCTTCAAAATATCCATCATGCCTCAGTGAAAATTGTTGCCAACGAGAAGCCAGAGCAACTCTTGGCTGCTTTTTTTCTGCCCATCTGTCACCTTCCTGGTTTTCCCTGGCTCAGGAAGGAAGCAGCTGTTTCCTTGCCAACAGGTCCTTCCTCTCCACCTCCCACCAAACTAGGGCATCAACGCATCAGCATCATCAGTTAGACAAGGGTACAGTGTGACTCGGATTTCTGACCGTGAGCAACGGCAGGACCGTGGAATTGTTTCAGGAACTTCTGTGGTGAAAGCTACAGATGGAGTTGAGTGCATTGGGGATGTCAGTTAATTAAGGGTCAGTGACTTGCAAGAGAAAATTAATGGAGAGTTGTGTAGGTAAATCATTATTTGACTTAGGTTTTGTTAAAGGTAGAGTTGTGAAGTATACTTTGCCTTTTACAATTAAGACAAAATATGAAAATATTTAATAACAATGTTTTTTATATTATACTTTGTATATCATCCTTAGCTCGAGAGAGATGCAGAAAAGAAAAGGAAAGAAAGAAAAGAAAGGAAGGGAAAAATAAAAGGGAACAATAAGCTCTGGCTTTTTAAAGTTATCGCCTACAGAGACTTTAACAATCGTGGAGTTTTTATAGCTGTGAGAATAAATGGAACTGGTCACCTTTTAAAAGTTACCTCAAGAATTCAGTGAAAATTGTATGGAGGGTAAGATGATGTTTAGAGGCTTAAAATTCTCTCTTTTAGGTAATAGTGTTCATTACCCATTCCTGACTTGTTCCTCGAATTCAAACCTATATATGCAACTTCCTGTCCAGCACCTTGACCTGCTTCCAGGGGTACTTTAATCTCGGCATCTCTAAAGCAAAATATATTGTCTTCTCATTGAACCTGTTGTTGAAATACCTTAATTGATGGTGTCACCACCATCTAACTTCCTAAACTAGAAACCATGGGAAACATCCTTGACTTTACTTTTTCCCTATCTGGCACATCCAGCTTAATTACCAAGTCCTGTCTACTTCTGAAATGAATCTCATATCTCTCCCTTTCTATATCCCTATTGCCACTGATGTGGCTTAAATTCTGGCCTAAGTGATCTCTGCCAGCCCATTTTCTTACCTCTCTTTTGGCCCAGTCTTCACACTGCCTTTAGAGTGATCTTTTAAAAATATGAACTTGAGTTTGCGCCCTCCTGCTTAAAAACTATATGCTTTCCCATTATATATATATACTTATATATTTATTTTATGGACTGGCCCTACTCTTGGAAGCTTCAATGCTCTGGTCGTCCTGTCCCAATACACATCTTTCCTTCTGATTCTGCAAACACTAGCCTACTTAGTATTCTTTCAATATGCCATGTACTTTTATGTGTTTGTACCTTTGGATAGATCATTCCTTCTTAAAATGCTATTTCTATCCTTTTCAGCCAGGCAAATGCTTTATTTCTTTTTATTGCATATGAATTTGTGAAATAATGTATACCTGGTGATTATAAAAATATTAAACAATGCAGATATCTATACAGTAAAAAAAATGAAAGTCTGCCTTTTAATATATAAAATTCATCTTCCCTTCCCATAGGTAATTTCTGTCAGTACTTGTATATATTGTACAACATGTGTGAATCCATATTTCCATGTATGTATATGTATATAAATTCAGGAGACCAACATGTCATTTACATCTCCCTTTCTTTCCCCCATATCTTCTTATTCCCCAAATCTTACTGGTTGTATTTTCCAGAATCTGTTTTCTTACTTTCGCCTCTGCTGCCTCTCTGATCCAGGATGCCATCATTTCCCTTGTAGGCTTCTGAAGCTGCCTTCTAATTCCTATTTGACCCCTTCACACTTGCTCTGGTTGACTACCCATGTATTTTCCATATAGCAACTAGAGTAATTCTTTTAAAATTCCAAATCTGACCCATCTCCCAGCTTTAAAGCTTTTTATTTGCTTCCTGTTGTTGTTAGGGTATAACAGAACGGTTGGATTCGGGCCCAGGAGGCCCAGTGGGAGCGAGCTCTTGCCTGTCCCTCCCCTTGTTTTCTGTGTCCCACCTTTACTGACTTCTTGTAAATACATCATGTTCTCCTATTTTAGGTCATTTTGCCAGATTATTTTTCTTAAAGGTGTAGAGAAACAGAGAAATCTTTATTTCTGTAAGCTTATTTTTCTATTTAGGCAGTAAGTTTTACATCAGATGAAGTCTCTAAGAGTTCATATAGACAATTTACATTATTGTGTTATTATTGTTCATAAGTTTTGTCAGTACTCTATAGAATGTAAGGACTTAGATCATATAAGAATTATCCTTTAAAAAACACTCTTTAGGGTATTAGTATTGCTAATCTATAAACTTTGTGCCAAAAGTCCTAAAGCATACAACATTTAGATACAGTATAGTTTGTCATATGTAACAAATGTCTGTGGTATGTTTTCCTTTATTGTATTTGTTAAAAAACAATGTAAGTAGGAAAAACAATGGTCACAAAATTTGCAGCTGCCGGATGTCAGAACCTTTAAGCATACTTAAAAGGTTGATTGTAATCAAGAGTAACCTGCATCAGGCTGCCTTCCAGTGATTCACAGTTACTAGTTCAGCCAGTTAAATACCTGTAACAAGAGACCACTCTTAGATATTTGGCAGTAAAATGGGGGAAGTGTCAAGGCTTATGAGGGAAACAGGATTTAGATTTTTTTTCTTACGGGCCTGTTTATGGATGAGTAGAAAAAGTGTGAAGATCCAAGACAGAGGTGGGAGACGGGATAGTTGCCACAATGACAAACCAAAGATGATAGTGTCACCTACATTTCCTGGGTAGCACCAGGGAATAGAAGAAAGAGTGGGTTTTGGAGAAGAGGTCTGGAAACACTTGGGAGTGGGGGGAAGGGGAGGACAGGAAGAAGGAGAGTGAAACAGCTAGAGAAAGATAAGTAAATGTTGAATTGGTATGCTGTTGCAGGAGTTTAGGGGTGTGGAGGAAAGTATATGAAAAAATAATTTTTATGTGAATGCTTCTATTTTCCAATTATTACGGAGTCTGTGATATTTGAGTGTGGAGCAAGTGTAGACTTGGAAGCTTGAGTGAAGTGAAGTTTTAAATGTTGCCTCTATGAGAATCTGTAAAGAAGTGAGTAGAAGGTTTATTGAGCCACCTTGGATGGCAGGTGGCACCTGGACGGCAGGTGCAAAAGAAGTGGATTGGATTGACCTAGGTTTGAACGTTAGTTAAGTACTAGGTACCAGTTCAAGTACAGTGTGTAAAGCAATGAAGTATTCTGCTGAAAGTGGAGTTGAGTGATTAGCCAAGGCCATGGGGATGGTAATAGAAGTCAGCAGTGGGTTATGGGCCATTTTTTGCAAGGTCTTACATTATAATCAGCCATAGCAAAGTATACAGAGAATCTGATCTCACTGCAGAACTCTCAAGTTAGCAGTTTTGCCCATGTTTTTCATGACTGATTTTGTTTAGTTGGAAAATCAGGCCCACATCAGCAAGCGTTGGGTTCCACTTGTTTGATACAAAAATGTTGAGTCATATTGCTCATTATAGCCAAGACAGTTCTTTATGCCTTCCCTAACTTGCCATTCAAGTAAGAAATATTCTTAAAAGTTGAAATGACCTTTATATTGAAAATTACATGTAAAGTACTTGCTATATGTCAGGCAGTATTCTAGGTGCTAAACAAATGTGTTATTTCATTTAATCTTTATCATCTGAAGTAAGTGCTATTATTGTCCTCATTTTATAAATGAGAAAATGGAGGTACAGAGAGGCCAAGTAACTTGCTCACCATTCCAAAACGGAGCTAGGCAGTATGTCTTGGTTAAGGACACAGACTGGAGCCGGGTGGCTGTGATAAGGATTACATGGGTCCCTGTATGTCGAGTCCTTACAGCAATCCTGGACGATTTCTGCAGAAGTGTTAACTATCATTCTCTTCATTGTGATGGTGGTAGCTGTCGTCGTTGTTGTCTTAATAACAACAATAATGTTGTGGGCCTACAAAGAAATATCCTTGGCGAATGAAATGCCCGCTTTCATACTCAGTAACATTATACTCTCTATTCTTCAAGGCATCCTTTCCTATTGTATACTGAGTGTTTTGGATGTTGGAGGGTTGTTTTTTTCCTTAGTTTTATCATTACAGTTAACATACAACACGTCAATTTCAGGTGTACAACCTAATGATCAGACATTCATATAACTTATGAATTGATCACTCTGATTAGTTCCCATTTGACACCATACATAGTCATTACAATATTACTGACTGTATTCCCTATGCTGTACTTTACACCCCCGTGACTGTTTTTAAACTGGCAAATTTTACATCTTTATCCCTTCCCCCATTTAACAACCCCTTTTTTACCCAACGCCTCTGCCCATTTAACAGCCATCAGAATGTTATCATGTTTGTTCATTTGTTTTTTTTAGATTCCACATGTAAGTGAAATTATGTGGTATTTGCCCTTCTGTGTTTGATTTGTACCCTCTAGGTCCATTCATGTTGTTGCAAGTGACAAGATTCCATTCTTTGTATGGCGGAGCACTTTATATGTGTACCACTTCTTCTTTACCCATTTATCTGTTGATGGACACTCAGGTTGCTTCCATGTCTTGGCTGTGGTAAATAATGCTGCAGTGAAATAGGGGTGCATATGACTTTTCAAATTAGTGTGTTGGATTTCTTCAGATAAATATCTAAAAGTGGGATTTCTGGGTAATATGATAGTTCTAGTTCTAATTTTTTGAGGAACTTCCATACTGTTTTCCATAGTGACTGCATCAGTTTACAATCCCACCAACAGCACATGAGGGTTCCCTTTTCCGATGTTGGACAGTCTTACTGAGCAGACATTTCCCTCTGTAATTTCCACCACTTAATGCAATTCGGGCTCTCTGGAAAATGCAGAGCAAGCCTTCTCTCTCTTTTCTAGATAATAGCCTTCCCTTCCCAAATCAGAGACACTTGATTCCTCTAATTACCTCCTCTGAATTGGAGAAATCTTGAGCAGTTTTTTTAGTGTATTCCCTCTGTGAAATAGGGCTATCATTATTTGGCAGCCAGAATTTTCACAAGATTGTAATCCCTTTAAGACTGCTTTTGCTGCTGAGAAAGCAAAGGATGGCTTAATAACATGGACCATTGCCAATAATAATTATAATGAGTGCTAATATTTATTGAACACTCAGTATGGGTCTAGACACTATTTTCAGTGCTTTGCTTATATGAATTCTTTTAATTCTTATGGCAACCCTGTGAGGTAGTTGTTAAGGTTATTTTCATTTAGCAAATGAGAAAAACAAATACATTTTCTTAAGTCTTAATTTGAAGTCTTTTTTCTTTTGAATTTAGGTCATTTTTGTCTTTTCCTTAAGAACAAACTTTTTCATTTGAGATAAAGCCAATTTTCCACCTTGCTACTGCTGCTGCTTTTATTTTGAATCAAATATATTTATAAAAAGTATGGCTTTAGACATTATAACCATGTTAGAGAAAACTATAGGAGATTTCTTTTTAGCAATAAGTGAAGTGGTATAAAAGGAAATCATGCTTTACATATTTTTAAACTGATTTGCTATTTGAAGAATCCCAAAACCACAAATTTCAGATTGTTGGAAATCATGCTTTACATATTTTTAAACTGATTTGCTATTTGAAGTAAGAAGTTCCAAAACCACAAATTTCAGATTGTTCTCTACTTTCTTTGTATAATGTGTATATACACATACATATATATGCTTCATCATATTTGAGTTGTGCAGTATCCTTGGTTGTCCTTAGGTAATTGTTCCTAGGGAAACAAAAGCAGGAACCGTTTTGACCCTCCCTTTCCCCCACCAAACTCTATGAGTTAAAAATGTGTCATTACTTAGAGGAAAAGGAACGGCAGGGTCTAAAGACTGATCTGAAACCTTTCATTACCTAAATAATAAGCTCTATAAGAAGCCCTTCACAGAGGGCACAGATTTAAATTCATAACAATTGGGCAATCCTGGAGAAACTATTGTTTTTTAACTTTACTTCATAGAAAATCACTTTACAATTGAATAAAAGGACCCCAAAAGGAAAACCCCCTTCAACACATTTTAGAATTGGTGCTTAGATTTCGGGTTCATAGTGTCATGTGCCAGCATTAGACATTTATTTGTTCCAAAAGGTTAGTATCATTTTTAGTTCCATAAATAGTTTTAAATCTCTTCAGAAGTGACTTTTTGTTCTATTTGTGGCTAGTTTGAGGAAATAATTTTTGATAGGGAGGTCAGGCAGGTAACATAGTCAAGTCTCACGCGTGCACAACCAAATGTGCGTGTACCTGTGCAAACACACGTGGTACTGCTGCCAAGAATGTTTTGTGCTTCGATTGTAATCAGCGTTTCTGAATTCCATGTGCTGCCCTGAAAGAGAAATGGGTGTTTGGTTCTGGTGCCTAGGACCTCTGTGCCTGGTTTCTATTTCTCCTTTTGAACTTGTGGAATAAATACTTGGGGAGAGGTAAAAATCACTCATTAACAAATTCTAAGGCAGCATGACTTCAATAGAGAAAAGAAAACCTATTGCTTTTATTCACCTGCAAAAGTTCAGTTCTGTATCAGTGCCAGGGGTAGTTCTTGTTCTTCTTCAATTGCCTAAAATTGTCTTCCAAACCAAACTCATGTCTAAGACTTGGCTAGCAAGGCACGTTGTGAAAGAAGACAATTGAGAAAGATCTTCTGTGCCCTCACAAAGTGAAATGGTTGGTCGAGGTTACCATTCCTGTGATTCAGGCAATACCCGCCCCTTGCTTTAAGGACAAAGAACAACTTTACTGTTGCAACACCAGGAGGATTCCCAGAGTCCAGTGACAAGCAGCTATTGAGTGTTGATATCTTTTGGAAAGAAAAATATGAGATGTGCGGGAGAGAATGGGAGTGGGGCGATGATGGATGGATTGGGTATTTCTTTTGGCACATGAGCCCTCCCTGGATTACCATTGTGAGCTCCCCGTTGGGTAAAGAATGACATTGGTGATAGTTTGCTTCATGCCTGTTTGTTTACTCTTTGTTCCACTTTGCTGGGGATTTGGAGTTCTGTTGGGATGTGCTTAAGATTTTCTCTGAGTGTCCTTCTCTTAATTTTTCTTCTTTTGAGTCTTCTGGGGAGGAAAAGGTAAACAATAATAGTAGTAATACTTGCCAAGTTCCTTTGAGTCAAGAATTAAAATTCTTAGAGGTCTCTACCAATTTATACCAGTTTTATAACTCCGAATTAAAATCTATACCTATCTATATGGTCTTTCTAAAGACTCCATTTTACCTTCTACTTGTTACCAGATATTTCTAAAATGCAAACAATAAATGCAATTTTAACGGGCTACCCTTCAACTTCAGAATTAAATCAACTCATGCAGCATGAGTGAAAAGAGACGCCTCTGCTTCCACAGATCCCATGAATTTCAGTACTAGCCACTCTGAGACGCCTGAGGTTCCCCAAGGCTCCATGCTCCTATAGTATGGCTGTGCTTTGACAAGCTGTGCCCTTTGCTCAGAATGGCTCTTCCCTCTTCCTCTGCAGTCCCTACCGCCGACCTTCTCTACTTAACTAACTCCACCTGAGGAGTATACCTTCTGGAGAGCCTTTCCTGGTGGCGCCTGCTTCTCCAGCCTGGTCAGTTAGATGGCTTTCTTTTATCATGTTGTTATACCCAGAGCTTCCTTCTGCAAAGGCAGTCAACAGGCTGAATTGTTTTTATATGATTCCTTGTCTATCTGTCTTCTGTGAAAACAAAACCTCAGCCTTTTACTTCTGTCCCTAATGCCTGTGCATAGCATATTATAGTTCCTCAGATTTATTTTCAGTGAATGATTAATGGATGGGTAAATGGGTGAGCAAATGGCACAGACTATTTTTAAGAGAAAGGAATGTAGTAAGAAACTTAGTGGAACAAATGTAGTCATGTGGCTAGGCTCCATGGTTTGCCAAGAGACTAAAATTCATTCATTAAGCAATTTTGGTTTGAGCACCTATTATGTGCCTCACACTGGCTAGTCTCTTAGGGTACTTCCATGCACAAAAGAAAAACTCCCACCCTTTTGAAGTACATACTCTGCCTACATTCTAATAAGGTAAAGGGAGGGTGACAATAAACATCACAGATAAGTAAGTCACATAATATATAGAGTGAGGAATGGTAAGGAGATCGGGGTGCCTGAAGCAGAGTTATTGAAGGGAAAAAATATTTGGAGGGGGGCTCACAGAGGGGGGCAGGAGTGGGGGTTATTGCAAACCCAGAAGGCTTAGGGTCTTGTGTGCCACTGAAGGACAGTGGCTTTAATTATAAGAGATGGAGAGCCAGTGCAGAGGTTTTTATCATAGAAGAGGCATGATCTGCCTTAGATTTTAAAAGGAACACTCTAGCTGTGGCTGGTGTGGCTCAGTGGATTGAGTGCTGGCCTGCAAACCGAAAGGTCACTGGTTCTAATCCTAGTCAGGGCACATGGCTGGGTTACAGGCCAGGGCCCAGGTTGGGGGCGTATGGGAGGCAGCCACACATTGATGTTTTTCTCCCTCTCTTTCTCCTTCCCTTCCCCTTTCTCTAAAAATAAATTTTAAACAATTAAAAGAAAATAAATGAAAGGAGTACTCTTGCTGTGTTGACATCAGACTCTGAAGGGCAGGGTTAGAACAGAGGACTAGTTAGGACGTTCTCCAGCAATCCAAGTGAGCGGTGGTGATGATTTGGATGAGGGTGGTAGCTGGGGAAAAGGGGGGTGAAGTGGTTAAATTCTAGGCATATTTTAAAGGCAGAACCAACAGATTTTGCTGACAGATTTAAGGTGGGCATGAGAGAGAAAAGTTAAGGATGATTCCAAGATTTTAGGCCTGAGCAACTGGAAGGATGGAGTTGCCATCAACTCAGATGTGGAAATCTGTGAGTAAAGAGTTTTTTTAAATTTTTTAATTTTTTGGCTGTGGGCATGAAGATAGGTGGAAGGTGCTTTAGGAGCTCAATTTTGGATATGTTAAATAAATGATCCTTATTAGACATTCAAGTGGCAATATCAAGTAAGCAATTGGATATTTGAGTCTAGAGTTCAGGAAAGAGGGCTGGGCTGGAAATATACAGATAATTGGGAGCTGGCTGCCTACTTGACTATATTTAAAATCACTGAAATAATACATGGGCTCAGTCAGGGGTCACCTGACTCTGACTAGGGTTATAAGAACTGGGTCTTGGGGCATTCTCTAACATGAAGAAGTCAGGAAAAGGACACTGAGAAGGAGGCAACCCAGGGGTGTTGTATCCTAGAAACTATGTGAAGAAAATGTATGAAAGAGGATGATCGGGATTGGCAAGAAATATTCAAAGTCATGAAAAGCAGGGACCTACAGCCAAGATTGCTCTACCCAGCAAAGCTTTCATTTAGAATCAAAGGGCAGATAAAGATCTTCCCACACACACACACATAAACTAAAGGAGTTCATCATCACCATACCATTATTAAATGTTAAAGGGACTTATGTAAGAAAAAGAAGATCAAAACTATGAACAATAAAATGGCAAGAATACAAATCTATGAACAATTGAATCTAAAAAACAAACTAAACTAGAAGAACAGGGATAGAATCATGGGTACACAGAGCATTTTGATGGTTGCCAGATGGAAAGGGGGTGTGGGGGAATGGATGAAGAGGTGAGGGGACTAAAAAGTACAAAAAAGTAGTTACAGAACAGCCATGGGAATATAAAGTTCTGTATAGGAAGTGGAGTAGCCAATGAACCTAGATGCAGGACCTCTGACCATGAACACGATGTAGGGATTGCCTGAGGGAGTGGGGAGGGTCTGGGTGGAGGGGGCAAAGAGGGGGAAAATTGGGACTGTAATAGCATTATCAATAAAATATAATTACAAAAATAAAATACAAACCCCCTCAAAAAAAAAAAAAAGAAAGAAAGAGGATGATGAAGTGTACATTGCAGGTGGTAAGTTAGGTGAGGATTGATTATTGAGCACTGGATTCAGTAACAGGTAAGTTACAGGTCACCTTTGCTGAGAGTCATTTCATTGGCATGAGAGGCTGGAAGTCTCACTGGGTAAAGAAGAACTGGAAGAACTAAAGTGAAAGGTCATCCCTTTCCCTTCTTATTGGTGAATTGTTATTAAGCATTTCATAAGAAATATCCCATCATATATTGTAGTTTGGGGGAAAAACAAGGGCAAATAAAACTATTTTCTTTCCTTTTTTTTTTCATTATTGCAAGGGGAAAAATCCTTAAGTAAATGTTTCCACTCCAAACATGAGTAAACTGTTAAAGTGTTAAAGCCAAAGACTTACTGATTCACTTCCATCATGAATTTGTCTGGTTCATTTTATTCCCTTGTCACTTTTTTCTCTTGATGGCTTTTTTTCCCATTCTAAATTGAAATTTAATTCCACACCCATGACACAATTATTTCTGTAAGTTTGGCCCAGTTTCCTAACCCAGAGACATTTTCCTCTTCAGTGAGTGCTGTGAATCTTCTTAAAGTAGTTCATTGTCCTCTTAGGTCTTATTTAGGAACAGATTTTTTTTTCCCTATTCCTCTTAAAAATTATTGCTATACAGCAGGAGAGGAGAGCACCAGTAATGATAAGAAAGAAAGAATGCTTTCCTTACTTTGAATTGCTCAGAATTTATCCTAATCATAAAATATTGTCAAGTTTATTCTTGTGGGTTAGTCAGCTGCCCCAGTACTTTATAGAAGAAGACTCAGGGTCGTCGAAGCCCTGTTTCTCCCCAGGAGCAGAAACGATGCCTTCTCCTGGAACTACACTTTCCTGATGCTGCATTTTGTCTTTTAAGACTCCAATCAAGTGCTGCTTTCTCCATGGAGCCTCTTCTGCTTCTCCAGGCTCTAGGTAGTATTGCTTTCCTCTGAACCACTGTGCTACCTACTGCCTGTAGCCCTTAATTTTGTTGTTTACTGGTGGGGGAGGGTTGGAGGTAATGTAATGTAATGTAATGGTTAAAAGCACAGCCTCTGCAGACTTGTAGAACTGCATTCCAGACCTAGCCTTCCCAATTCCCAGCTCTGATTTTAAGCAAAGTGCTAAATCTTTGTGTGCCTTTGTCTTTTCACCTGTTAAATGGGAGTAATTCTACCTCAAAAGTAGTAAGGATTAGAGGGGATAAAACCTGTAAAATTAGTCATCAGAAAACTGGTAACTTGAATAAATGGAAACCTGAATATATGAAATGTATAATATATACTTATATATTTATATTTATATATAATACATGAAATAATCCCCTACCTTTATGGCAGATTGCCTGACAGAAAGGGACAGTGGCTTATGTTTCTTTCCTAATACCAATTCTTGTCTATAGAAGGAACTCAGTATTTATTATAGTGCTTAGGAAATACGGAGCATTAGTTCATGGGAATTGTGATATGCATGTCGTAATGTATTTCATTGTTGCACATTGTGAGTGGCTTTAGGAAATCTTTGAGACTAAAACTCTTATGCACAGTCTAGGGAAGTGATGTTGCAACTTTGATGGCATATAACGTCAATAAGCTTTCCTTTTAGTTTTTTTAAAATCCATGAAAACTGTTGGGGTTTTGCAACAATTTCACAGCTCAGGATACAGAAATCTGCTTTAACTTTAACACAATCTATCAAATTCTGTATAATTAGGAGAGGAGCTTAGGTGACATCTACTTTTAAGCAAGCATTCATAAGCCATGTGTTTTAATAATGTGAAAAATATTAGAAGGAAAGAGCTAAATAGGCTAAAACAAACAAATTACACTTTCTAAGGATAAAAGCAATATTAGTTAACTTTGGAGACTAGAAAATTCCAGTAAGCAGAAAAGCAGTACAATTCACTGAGATGCCACTGTTTACACTTCCGTGTATACTGTTCCGGGCTTTTTCAGTGACTGGACATGCACATGTAATTTTCACACAGAGTGGCATTTTACAGTATAGTCAGCTCTGTAAGATGCTTTTCCCATGTCATATACATGAATGTTTAAATATATTTCTGTATTATTTTACCCTCTGTTGCTGTACTATATTAGTTAACCAACTGTTTTTGTCTCTTTAGGATATTACAATTTTTCTCAATAACAGTGTTCTGATATACATCTGAACAACTTATCGAACTTAAAGACCATAAAATTCCTTGGAATTGCCAATGTCAAATAGCCATCATGTTTATTTAATTTAGTTTTGTCCATTTAAAAAAGATTCTTTTCCAGTTTTGAGTGATTTATCTGATGGTCACATTTGGAGCTCCTCCTGTGTGTGACTAAAAAGAAAGTATAGTTCTCTGACAGTAATGTGTATTTCAGATTTTATTCATGACTCTAAGACAGCCTTTCCTCATTTGATCCAAACTAGGGAGTTCTGACAATGTCATCAGGAAAATGTTGTGCTGAGGTCTTTTCTTCCTAACTAGACTGATCTGTAACTCAGGGTTGGCGAAGTCACCCATAGGTCAGTTCTCACTGTCCTGCCATTTCTTCTTATCAGTGCTGCAGCCATTCTTCCACTGAAAGCATGGGTAGGGGTGATGGAGAAGGGATCCAGAGGTAGATATTTGCCCCACCCACAGATTTAAGGTTACTACCCATTCCGTCTTTCATAGCTGTGGAAACTTGGGATTCCACATTTTTTAGTCAATATTTTGTCAAATATTGCCTCCAGCTGTCCACCAAAACTTCTCAGAAGCCTTGTCCTTTAAAGGAGAATATTTCTGTTTTATGCATCTAAAAATAACAAAAATTCTCTATTATGTCATGTTTATCAATATTATGGTTATGAAATGTAGTCATCAAATTTATAGGTCTTAGAAAAAGGAATAACAGAGATGACTTAATCATTCATGTTCGTAGTAAATGTCTGGCCAATACCTACTATGTAGAGGCACTGTGCTAGGGGCTGCTGTTCCAAAGAGGAGTGAGCAAGTCCTGAAGCAGCTCTTGGGGGGCTACACGTACAAAAAAAGTCAGTGCTTTGTAGTACTTTGCTGCAATAAATAATGACCTATATCCAAGATGCTACAGGAATCGAGAGGAAGGAAATAACAAAGGTGTTTATAGAGAAAATAACTCTTTCACAGGTTGATAAAAGGAGAGGCATTCCCTTGGGAGATGAGGAGGACGTGAAAAGTGTCCTGCAAACTGTGCACAGAACAATGTGTATGTATTCTAGGAATTTCCAGCAAACAAGAATTGCAATGTTCACTTAAAACAATTCTTGAATTAAATCTAAAAACATTTTTTATGAATTTAATGTTTTCTTATTTTTCTATGCTTATGGCTTTTAAAAAACTAATTATTTATTTCTTTTTAGGAAATTAATGAGTCTTTTGACTCTAAAAGAGTAAACAAAATGGACATGACTGAATAAGGTGTTCTTGTAGCCACTTCCCAGCTCAATGACATACTTTGGTCCAGGCCTTAAGAGTTAATAGCTTAGAAATTATGACTGCAGATTCTCAGAAATAGAAACATAGAAGAGACAAAGAATATGTAGTTCAAACTCTCTGCTAAATTTTCCATGCCCTTAGTAATACTCCAAAATATAACCAGGAGCATTGTGCACATCTGTTGATCCTAGCACTGAAAACGCCTTGAGCTCTGCATTCTGAGATTTCAGGCACACTCGGTGTACAGTGGACAGGAACCAGAGGTTTACTAAGTAGTTATGTTGTCAGAAAGCCATATGATCTTATTTAAATATTTCCCACATTAAGGCATGTAGTGCTGTTATGTTACTGTCATGGTTTTCTTGTGTTTTCTTTTTCATTTTTTTTTTGATAAATGAATCTGCATCCATAATAATTTTTTAAGAATTCTCTATGGCATTCCACATAATAGTTGATGTGAATACTTGAAAAAAGATAATTTATTGGAGCCCAGATTTGAATTAAACTTCCACAAAGTATAATGATTCCTTTATTAATTTTGAGCTTATTTTACAAATGAGCATTTTTTTTAAGTTTAGGAAGCATAATTAACCAAAATCTGGAGAGTAATAAGTGGGTGAATTTCTAATGTGGTTGTAAAATTGTTCACTTGGTATATAGTATATCTCGAGCACCTGCTAAGGGCCAGACACTGAGCTTATAGGAACAATTTTATCTCTAGTTTCTAATAGACATTAATTCCCTGGCTTCCTGGAGTTTCTGTTACAGTGAGGGGAAATAGACAAGAGAGAGGTAATGCAATAATTGCCAGTTGCCAGTTGCAATAAAGGTGAGGAAGGAAATACACAAGGGGCTGAGGACTTGAATCATAGAAAAGCACCTGCGTTGATAGGCTGGTCAGGGAGAAACATCACACAGACTGGGAGAGGCATGTGCAGACTACTTGAGCCAGAAAGAGCCTCATGTGTTTGATGGATTGAAATCAGGCTGGTAGGGCTGAAGCCAAGTGAGTAAGGGGAAGAACAACCTGATATAAGGTTGAAGAGCAAGGTAGGCAGCAGAGGAAAGGTAGGTCAAGGTAAGGAGTTTGGATTTTATTCTAAATGTAATGAAGAGGCATTAAAGATTTTTTATGCAAGAGACTATCCTGAACAGAGTTCCTTTTCATGGTCATTCTTGCCTGTGGAGAAAGGAAGCAGGGAGACCAATTAGGAGACTGTTGTATTAGTCTGGGCAAGAGTTGCTGGTAATGGGCTGGGGGAGAGCAATAAGGGTGGAGGGGAGAAGGCGGCTGTGAGAAAGTAGGACTTGGGCGAGGGCTAAGTGAGGGGGGAGAGAAAAATGGGGAGGAGTAGACTGACACTGAATAAGATGGAGGAGGCAGAAGGGGCAGGAGGAGAGGTGTTTCAGTTCTGTTTAGGACCTTCCATGTCTAATATACTTCTGAGAAACCCAGAGGGAGCCATCATTTGGACATGTGAGTCCAAATCTCAGGAGACATCTGGGCTCTGGCTGAAACTATATTTGAGATAACCATACTGCCCATCGTATATTGGATTTAATAGATTTTTTAAAGGGCATTTGTAATATAACTGATAATACTGAAGCTTTATCTGTAGTAAATATCTTTTATTCATCAGTGCTTCAATCATTATGGCAAATGAATGAAGTCCTCTTTGGTGATTCTTCCTTTATTCTAAATGCCCCAGCATGGTACACAAGAGCTTCCCAGCAGAACCTTCCAGACTTATGCTAGACCTCTCCCCAACCTGTTCCCTTTTGTGTCTACCATGACAAATAACAGCTAATTTCCAGAAGGCACCGTGTTGTCCCACCTCCATGCCGTTGAAAATGCTCCTTCTGTGCCCTGGAAATACTCATCCCAGCCTTTTCTTCCTTGCTCTCTGCTAGTCATTATTTAAGATACAGCCCCGGTAGATATCACCTCCTCAGAGGAGCCTTTCCGGAGTCCAGGCTGTGCTCCTGCCAGCCTGTGTTCATCCCATCTGAGCACCGATTATACTGTTCCATGACTGCCAGTCACTTCTGTCTCTTAGGCAGTACTGCTCTTACACCCAGGCAAGAGGGGCGCTGCCCTCTTCAAAACCACCTAATCTGGCTCTTGTACTTGAAAGGCCCCTCCTCTAGCTCTCCCCTGGCTCAGCCCCGTCTCCACGAAGCAACAAGTCTGAGAGGCCAAGGCGATGGTCCCAGCCCGAGCCCAGGTACTCCTTTCCATGCCACACTCTGTGGAACCAGGACCCAAGATTCCAGGATTCCCTGCCCAGATGATCCAAAGCTGGCTTCGAGGGCCTGGGCCATCCTCCTGAGGGAGAGCCATGCCCCAGAGACTACGCTGTTGGGCATGAAAGACGGTGAGCGCTGTCTGCAGGGGTGCCTGTGCATGTGTGCACAAGGCCCTCGGAGAGGTGGCACAGGACTGCAGGGGAGAAGAGAAGGTGCCAGGCCAGGGGTCAGGAGCCAGCCCATTCTGTTTCAGAACCCTGAAGAGTGTGAGATTTCTAAATTCAAAGTGCTTCCCACAGCAGGTTCCTTTGAAGGACTGAGAACAGGGATGCTGTTGGGGGCTGAGGTATGCGTGGGCAGCAGGTGCCCAGTTTAGGCTGGTGAGTGAAGAGAAACCCCATAGCATATGGTGTGGGGGCCTCCATTCGTTCTCTTTCCTGGACCCTGTAGTTGTTGGGGGTGGGCCTTTCCTAGTGCCAGTGCGGGAGGTTTGGGCCAGGCCTTTCCCCCAGCACCGAGCACAGGACCTGGACGTGCACAGAGGTTTGTTCAATGAAGGAATAATCCAGTCCTCCGTGGATTCTCTGGCCTTGGGATGAGTCAGGGGCAGTTTGAACCTCCACTGCTCCCCGCTTACGGATGGACCCATCCCACTGAGGGTCTGTGGTTGGGCCCCTGCCTAGAGGGTGCAGCAGGGCTGTGTGTGGTTCCACAAAGGTGCCTGGCTGAAGGGCACCCGAGGGCTGCTTTCCAGCCCGCACTCAGCTGCCACGCCCTGCGCATGCTGATGAAAAAGGGTCCTTTTTTGCAGGGTTGACCCTGCCCTGCAGAGATCTTTTCTTCTCATTTTCCAGAGAGAAGTGGGCTTTTGCTAAGTCAGAAGAGGTGTTTTTGGTGGGGGAGGGTTGTCCAAACAAAGGTGTTCTAAGCTTCCCAATGTTGTGGGAGGGTAGGGTATTTGGGTTCCTGGCTCTAAATTCTCCATTGCTATTAAGTTTTTGAGATGCTTAAGCTATGAGCACTTCGAGTGTCAGGATATTTTGAACTATGGCCTCCATACCTGCATCTCCTCCTTCCCCCTCCCCCAAAACTCAGACAGCGAACTATTGATCCAGGTCGCAGCTATCCTTGCCATTCCCGGCACCCCCAGGCCATCTCGATCAGCACCTGCTGCCCCCACATAGATTGTCTATAGGTATTTTAAGCTGTCACTGTTCCCAGACTCCTCTGCCAGCCTTCTGATAGGGTGAATTGAAATTGTGTATAGGGGAGGGGTGCTGGGGGCTGTCTTTGAGCCTCGACCCAGTCCCGTGCATTCTGAAGATAACTCCCCGAGGGCTCTCCACGGGCAAACAACAAGCCTGGGCTGGAGTGAGCCTGGATTCCAGGGAGACTTAGCAGTATTAACACTAGGGAAGGGGCACTTTTCCCATGGGCTGTTAATTATCACAATAATGCTCCATTCTTTCTGGATTTCTTTCTGTTAGACTGAATTAGGAGCCATAGGTTTATTAGCCTAGTCCTTGACGCTGAGAAAAGAGGGTATGTTTGGTACTGAGACGTCAGCACAGCGGTGAGCTTCAAGGCAGCCTCCCAGTTGTGTAAGATCTGAAATACATCCTGAAGCTGAAGATTTGAAATTTTTTCCCCTATTTTCAAATCATAGGAACTAAAATAGTTTAATAACAGATCAGGAGTGCCTCCTGTAGACTTAATATACCACTTGACAAGAACGTTTTGTCAGAGTGAACTGAGTCTCACCCAACACATAAGTGAAAATGCAGAATTATGTTTTTGCTTAAAGGTAAGGTTGCTTTGCAGACTGCAGTGCCACAGGTGTGCGTATCCACGTAGGGTGTGAAGACGAGGAGCACTCCCTCCAAGAGAAGCCCAACCTGAGGTCGGAGCCCTCACTCTTGAGAGCAGTTGCTGTATGGGGTCTTGCTTTGTTTTGCGGCTAATGCTGTGGTGCATTCTAATGGAATGAAGGGTGGAGGTTTGCCTTGGAGGGTTGTGGCCTCTTTCGGCCTCTTGTGCCATTCTAGAAGCAGGGAGCCGATGGAGAGCGAAGGCTGTGTGTGAGCATCGCAGAAAACATGAGAAGATACTCCCAGGGGGAAACCATGAGTGTCTCTGGGTGGTGGAGATTGCTGGCTGCTTTTATTTTCTTTTGTGATTTTCTGTGTTTACCCAATATTTCTATAATAGATATGACTTGCATTTATAATCATATCTTTTAAAATATTTAAAAAGAGTACCCATTTGAAGAAACTGAGAGAAACTTGTGTAAAGTGAACCAAAAACAGGAAAGTAAAGGAAAAGAAGGAGGAGGGAGGAAGAGAGGGAGGGAAGAAAGGAATGAAGAAAAGAAATCTCTCATGGAAGTATTTGGGATGCTAAATTGATCACAATCCCAGTTCTTCATCTTGTTTTTCACTCTCAAATCTGAACATTGATTTATTATCCAATGCTAAAACGGAGAAAGAAAACATTTACTAAGTACTGACTTAACTTATAAGGATGAACATAATCCTTCCCATCCTCGAGACAGCTTATCCTATGGTGGCAGACATACTCATATGTGCATTTATTTAACTCTTAACTTTTCAGTCTGCCCATGTGCCAGGCACTGTGCTAGGTTCTTCAGTTTACAGATAAATACAGAGGATCACTTGCCCTGAACGTGACTGGAACTATCCTGAAAAGAAAAGAAAATGAAACCCGTGATTACAGTGCAGTCCGTGGGTGTCACAACAGGGGCAGGGCACCCTGGGAGCCCAGAGGAGAGGCACTGAACCCTGGCATCAGAGGAGTCAGAGTGGATTCACAGAAGGAAGTGATGCCTCAGCTGCATCCTGATGGACAAGGAGCACCTAGGCAGGGAGAGAGGGCAGCAGCATCTCAGGTTCTGGAGTAATGCAAAGTCAGGAGGTGAGGCAGGAGACGCATGGCTTCTGGGAACTCTAAGTCATGCCATGTGGCTGCAGCCCTGTTGGGGGCAGGCAGCAAGGTGAATGAGTTCAGGAGGCCAGGTCATGAGAGGTCATATGCTGTGCTACAGACTTTGTGTTCCTCCCTGAAGCAGTGGAAGCCACTGCAGGATTTTAAAGGAGAGTAGCAAAGGCTGATTTGCATTATAGGTCCTTTTACCAACATTATGCCCCAGTGAGGCAGACACTTTAGGATATTGAAGCAGTAATCTGTGGCAAGAAATGAAATCTCAGTTAAGATAGTAACAGGGAAAAGGGTGAGAAAGAGTCAGAATCAAAGTACATTAAGGAGGTAGATGGGAAAAACTTGGATGCGCTGCAGGATGGGGGGGCGGTGGGTGGATGTAGATATGCAGAAGTCAAGATGGCCTCTTGATTTCCGGCTTGGCTCCAGGTGGATGATGGTAGCATTCTCAGAGTGGGGTGGAATATGATAAGCTGTAATTGGAGCATATGGAATTTTTAGTGCCTGTAAGATATTGTAGGAACCCTAGCGGTGATTGAAAATGTAGATCTAGAGCTCAAGAAAGAGACCTAGACTCAAGAGTTATTTGGGAGTCATTACAAGTTGGTTGCAGTGAACCCGCTGTTAATGGAAGAGATTGTTCAGAAGGAGTGAGAAGAATACAGAAGACCATGAGGAGCATGAATATTTAAGAGGCAGCCAAGGAAAAGGGAACCTGCTAAAGAGACCAAGATGTGTTCAAAGTGGCAGAGGAGAGAAAGCTAGGGATATCAGGAAAGGAAAACCAGGAGTGTATGGAATCCTTGCCCACGCTTGTTTTCAAGTGGGCCACCCATGGAAAAAAGAGCAAAGGGCAAATAACAAGTGGGCAGAAATGCCCAGCCTTCCAGAGTTTTTGCCTCTTTAACTGGTTTTCTGGACACAAACATCTACCAATATCTCATTCCAGAGCAATTGGGAATACCAGTTTGTTTTTGCTTATTTAACTGAGCACATTGCCTCTCCAAGAAAAATCAGGCTTCTGCTAGGAAAGAGCGTGAGGAAAGGGAGTGGGGGTGGGCAGTGACGGTGCTGACCGTGCTGACCGTGCAGGGTAGCCAAGGGAAGAGGGACTCTCTGGAAAAGACGACTGGTCAATGTCATTTCAACAAAGATGTCAGTGCCTGCCATGTGCACGATACTCTCAGCTCAGTGCTTCAGAGAAGCCCGGGAAGACAATGAATGACACCGTGTTGCCGAAGCAACAAGGAGTCCACTTGTGAACGTGGGCTGGTATGGGCAAGGTCAGATTGCTAGGCATCCAAAAGAGAATGTGAGAGGAGGAGGTGAAGGCAGGAAGTGGACACTAGTCTTTGGAGGATTTGACCTTGAATGTATGGGGAGTGAGACAGGTTGCAGCCAGAGGGGAATGTCAGGATGAAGGAGAGGTGTCAGGAAGGAGTTGACATGTTCATATTCTCAAGGTAAAGAGCCAGATGAGAGAAAGAGGGTGACCATCCAGGTAAAGTGATACACGATGGAGAGAGGGCCGCAGATAAGTGTGTGCTGCAGGGGACACAGAGCACACCATAGCTGTGCATTAGAGAAGGGCGCAAGGGTGGGGGATTGGTGCTCACGAGTTCTCTGGTGGAAAGGCACCAAATGAAGGGATCATTCACCCCTCTGTGAAGCAGCCAGCAAGACGTCGTAATTGCCAGGTAGGGGACCTAAGGAAATAGAGTCCTGAAAGGGCAGTGCTGACAGGCTGTTAAGAGCCCCACTCTGGATGAACCTAAATTCCAAGAACCTGTTACTTGGAATTATTGGGAGAATTAAATGACTTAATTCAAGTAGTCCTTATAACAGTGCCTGGCACAAAGATGTGCTCCGTGTTCATCAGCCATTGTAATTATTGTTAACGGAACTTCGGGCAAATGCAGTCTGGGGTCATGTAAACACCAGGATGTCAGTGGTTGACGGAGGATTATGAGAACACAGCCAAGAAAGCACTGTGTTCTTCCAGGATGGAAGGAATCAAGGATGTCCTCAGAGCAGAGACACTTGACTGATACAGGGTCATGGAGAGGCTGGTTCAGGTTGAACAACACTGTGGGCACAGGCGTGGGGCCATCGAGAACCCACCATGCTTTGGAAGAGTGTGCTCTCCCCAGGCTCGAGAGGGAGGCCGTGAGGCGCAGGGTGCAATGTGTGGGCCGTCACCTGCCACCTCAGCGAGAGAGGACAAGCATCTGCAGGTGGGCAGTGAGCACAGGCTGTGCCAGGCCTTGATGCTCCGCGTCTCCTCGTAGCCACAGGAAGTTCAGAAGCAGAGAAGAGAAAGGTGCACTCTGTCTCACGTGCTCTCACTCCTCACAGCTGCCCTGTGAAAGAAGTACTGTTATTTCCACCAATTCTCAGATGAGTAATGAAGGCACACAGAGGAACTGACTTGAGGGCGTCCAGCTGGTAAAGCAGGGAGGTCTGACTCTGCGGCCTGTTCAGTGACCACAATGTTGTCACCACCTCTCCCATCATGGCATGTCTCAGAGGAGAGGGTGGCAGGTGGAGGAGGAGGTGACCTCAGTTAAGTCTATGGCAGCTTGTCTTAGCACAGTTTGGCTGTACAGGTTAGAACCCCTGCCAAGAGCCCAAATGAATGTTGGATGTGTTATTAAGCTATCGGGGCCCTCCCAAACCCAGCTGCTAGCTAGGGAGCATGGCGAGATTCATAGGGTTGCAAGGACGTCAACAGTTGTACCATCTCTGTGTATCTGCCTGGAAACGTGGGGCTTTGAGCATCTCTCCCATCTGATTAAATTTTACGGTCCTTTGATGTACTCTTCTGTGACTCTACCTGACACAACAAGTCCAAGGCCCAATACCTCTTGACCCACCCAGTCCCTGTGTTGTGGAAGAGTTCTCCCTGTGGCCCATGCGGTGGTGTGGTCTGGGTCCCTTGTCCCTCCTCAGTTCATTTTGAGGCTGACGGGGATGTGGCGAGGGCACCGCCTGGGCAGGGAGACAGCTGCTGTCAGAGCCCCCATGATCTTCTGTGGTTAGCAAACCTTGAAAACGTAGTCATCTTGGAGGTAACCCCATACTCCCTCAGATCCTGCCAGTGCCCAGGTTCTGAGGAGGTTTTCGCTGTCACCCCCACACAGGGCTCCTCCCTGTCCATGTCCAGCTTGACCTTGGACTTCAGCTCTTCAGCCCCCTGACCCATGCAGCAGCGGCTAGATTCACTCTTTAATCTGGTCTTCTCTTCCCATTTCATCTTGTCTCCTGTTAAGCAATATTATCTTTGAAACTCTTATTGGCCTACTATTCAAAAGCCTTCAGCAGATGTTCCCTAATTTGTCGTACCCACAGTTGGCTTCCAAGGTCGTCTAGCCCGGGACTAGTCATTGTCTCCAACTTGATTTGCCGTTATTGAGTCAGGGTAATCTACCTCCCTCACCAGGCTTATCTTTCCCAGACACACCAGTTGTTTCCTTCTACCTTCCTGCTCCTCCCCTCCTGCCTGGACATCTCACTCTTCCCTTCAGACGGCTTACTCTAGACCTCTGTCCCCTCCCTGTCCTCTGAACAATTCCTTGCAGTCTCCCATTGAATTGTTGGTTTGTTGAAAGCAGCTCTCAAACTAGTAGGGAGCCAAGTACATATCAAACACTTGAGCAATGAAATTTCATATCAGTGATTAATGATTTATGATCTCTTGGCCTTGTTTTTATTTTTAACTTTTAATTTTTTTATTGCATTTTTTTTTTGGAACATTCCATGAGAGCCCTGTGACTGTGATAAGTGAGTACTTGTTAGAAGCAAAGCCAAACAAAAGGTATTAACTCCTAATCCTGTTAAAGACTTTCCCATTATGCCCTATGCCTGTGTTCTGGCTTCTCCTTTAAGCTCCTGGACCACAGGGCCCGTCTGATTCACTGTTTCCGCAAAGTGCCTTACCCAGAGGAGCGCCGCAGTGAGCGCTTCAGTGGGTGAACACCCTTTTGGGTGAGGAGATGTCCTAAGTGGTCATCTCCTTACTGTTTTCTCTCTATCTAGACATGTATATTTGTTTGGAACTGCTTTTAGTATCTGGTGACAATTATTCATCCAGAAATGTAGAAAATGTTAGTTAGGTTGTACAGAAGTTTTCTCCTGCTCAATCTTTTCTGACTTTTTTCAGCATTCTCCGTCTTTCTAGCCAGTACATTTCTTCTGCATTCTTGCCCATCCCTCTCTGGGTTTGTTCAGACTTCCCCACAGACACACAGCCCCCGAGCGTCTGGCTCAGAAGGAGCTCCTCGGGGTAGACTACCAGCTGTCTTTTGTATTTGGGGCACATAGGAGATCTGTGCTGCTCTGACTTTCTGAAAAGAAGAGGAAATAGGCCCAGAAATGCTTTGCAAACTGCTGTGGGAGCAAAACCAAATGGATTTTGGCTATTTGCATCTTGGGTCCAAACATTTTTCTAGCAGTCATTAATTGGCTTTAATTTGCATGCAGTTTACACAGCTGTTATTGTAATAATTGAATAATTATTACATTCCTTAATGCATTAATAATTAATACATTCCTTAGAAGTATACTCTTAGCAGTAAAAAAGAAGAAAGTAGCTGAGAAATAAAATGTGGACAGAAAGCATAATCTGGTAAATTTTAAAAATAAGACAATTTTACAATGTAGTAAAAATAAAATATTGTGAAATCTACCTGATGTCAAATATCAGGCAAAATCTGGAAAAGAAAGAAATTTTAAGCATTATACAGAGGCAAAGAGTTCACCGTTGCTGTGAGATCTTCAGTGATTACCCCTGATGTCTCCGGGAAGAGACATGTAACGATGGTGTGAAGTCTTCGTGGATTCTTTTCCCACATGCCCCCTGGAAGGCCAGGTCTCGTGACCATGGATGTGTTTACTCTGCTGACTCGCAGCTTTCTTCCCCTACCTTGCAACACTGCCACCAAACGCACACAAACACATATTCTGTCTTTGTGTGTTCACAATGAGAAGTGGGGAGGAGAAGATTGTGCAATAATGGCGTTTTCAGGAAGGGCTGGGAGTTACACTGGCCTGAAAGCAACGCATCCCCCAGCTGTTTTCACCACTGCTTTCTTCCGATGTTTGCGGTGAAGGCACGTTTGTTAGGAACATGAATTACAAGTGGTTCATTTTATGCTGAGCCTTTTGTCGTTGCCATTTATAGCTATTCTGTTTATTCACTTTGTGCGAGCCATTCTGCAAGTTGATGAGTGTGCTTTATGAGAGAATATAAGAGCCCAGCAATTTCTTTTGATTGGTCTCCATTTGGATTCACAGAGAGCAGGTGCTCTCATTTGGAATTGGTTTGGGCAGTAGCTGGGCTATGTAAATATTAGATGCATGAAATGAAACCTCATGTAAATTGATTTCATCAGTAAGAATAGGGAAACTTTACGGTGACTATTGGGGGACCGCGGCTGTATTCTTACAGCTTCTGAGCACACAAATGTGTAACCATCCATGTATCTGACCATATGTGCCTATCGGGGTCCTCCACTGTGCAAATATTTAATATGCAGATTTTCTGCATTTCATTGAGTTTATGCAGATATTTTAAGGAAATAAACCTGAGCCTATGATTTCTGAGCACAAGGGAAATATATTTCCAATCTGAAAAATACAGGCATTTATACCTTGGAAACTACGTCAAGGATGTTTTCAGTTTGTTGTGTTTTTGTTGGTTCTATTTCAGCCTTGGAAAATAATCCATTACATTTTTAAGCTGTAGATTTTTCCTGCTGTTTTGTTGTTTACTGCCAAAACCACTTTAAAAGACACCAGATCTTTTGTGATGCTCACTGGAAGAAGGACTGAATAATCCTTACTTCCCCAGCAAAACTGTTCACAAGGCTGACATTTTCCTAAGAATGGCTTTCTAGGTTTTCATGAATCCACATAAATTTTCACAAATGTGTTTTTATTCAGGCAAAGGACTGTACAGGGACTTATGCTGTAGGTGGAACATGCGACCCAGAACTCGGTAACCCCTTAAGTTATATCCTAAACCTTGGGGGGCTGCTGGGTAAATTCTTTAAATATAAAGTTCCTATCTCAGAGTACACCCATGAAAACATGTGAAAGACTTCCTCAGGCCCCTGGGGCTTTCTTTAAGCAAGCAGCCTGGCTGCCTGACATTTCCCTCATCCTCTGCCTCTCAGCCTGGTGTCCTGGGAAAACTTCTCCAAGTCTGTTTTCAGGGTTCCTCATAAATGAAGTTTCCCATGGTGCCCACAGGCTGACGTGGGCGGTTTCTCCCGCAGAACCCAGAGTGAAGCACATGGCACGGTGTGTGGTAGCCGTCTCCGCATCTGTCGCCCCTGTCGGTGTGACTTAGTTTTCTTTGTCTCATTTTTTAAGGTTTTGATTACAGTTTACATTCAGTATTATTTTGTATTAGTTTCAGATGTACAGCAGAGTGGCCAATCATATACTTTACAAAGCGATCTCCCCAGTATTTCCAGTACCCGCCTGGCACCATAAATAGTTATTCCAATGTCAGTGACGGGAGCAGTGAATGCACAATGCAGTCAGTATACAGACGATGCCCTATAGAGTTGTACGCTGGAAACCTATATAATTTTATAAACTAATGTTATCCCAGTAAGTTCAATTTTTAAAAAACAACAGTATTGACTATATCCTATGCTGTACTTTACATCCTGTGACTATTCTGTAACTACTCGTTCGTATTTCTTAATCCCTTTGATGTGACTTCTTTGAAGACTGGGATCTGTCTCTGCATTTATAGCCCCAACACCATTGCCTGACATGTGATACTCAATAAATATTTGTTTGATTTATGGAAGAGTGAATTAATTTGCTGGCGGGCAATAAAAATGAACCCAGAAGAGCATAATTTAACCATAAATGATTAACATTCAGCTATGACTAAGACCAAAATTATTTTTTAATTACTTTCTTTATAGGGAGATATTCTAAGAAGTGTTACCATGTGTAGCCTGGGGAATCAGAGGTTGGAGGGATTGGGTTGCTGCTGAGCAACTTGAATATGGTGCCCAAGTGCAATATATCTAAAACTTTTGGCAACTATAGAGTTTTTAAAACCTCCCCTACTAGCTTGTAAATTCAGAAAGTCCTTTAGGGTGAGACTCACTAATGTAGAACAAATTTTACAAAATAATTATGCAAATTAATATTGTTGGCTAACCTTTCTATTGCATTTACGAATTGAAAATGCACTACAATATTTATTAGACAATCTTATTATTGTTTTGTCTAATAACTAGGAGAGCGAGTGCAACATGGGGGTTAGAGTCAGACAACTCTGGATCGATTCTCCACCCTGCCACCTCTGACTTGACCGCAGGCAAATTTTCCCAAATCACAACCTCACTCCTACACTTAATGAAGAGGTCGCAGTAGACCCTAGCTACTTTGCAGTGATCTATTTAAGCTCTTCAAAAATTGCCAGTCACAGAAATAGATGTTTGCACCAGCTCCTAACCTACCTCCCAATTCACATTTCCTCAAGACTCATGTCTGCTTTTCCACTTCCATTACAGTTTTATATCTCGTTCTGTGAACCATCATTGGCCTGTTTGTCCTCAGAGCCATTCCCCACTCTTCTGTTCTGTATCACAGGGCGGTCGTCTTCTATAAGACGAATTTCTCAGGCCCCTCATGTCAGATGGGAGCCATAGACGGGTATGGGCGTGTAGAGGGGGTAAGGGAGAATCCAGGTGTTGTCCCCACCCTGTCCGTCTGTGCGTGGTGTCTCCAACAATGATTGTCTTGCCTCCAAACATACCCCTCTTTCTGTAGTCCCAGCTTCTGCCCACCAGCCCTCACTAAGCTGTTCTCGACCCAACAGATACCTCCAGCTTTCTTTTTTTCAATTATAGTTGACATTTAATGTTATGTTATCAGGTACCTCCAGCATTTGAGATTTGTTACCAACTTCTCCTCTTGGTGTGCCTCTAACTCTAAAAGCAATAGGGACTTCCCGATGATGTTAATCTCTGCATTTTGTCATCTTTTGTGTAGCTTTTCAGCTCACCCATCATTTTTGTAACTAATTCCTTGTAATAACTCCCCTCTCTTTAACACACCCAGAATGGTTTCTGTTTTCCCTATTGGACCCTGACAACTCTTTGGAAGTGATAAAAAACATCTGTATTGCCTTCATTAGTCAGAGTAGCTTTCAGGGATTTCCAACCTGCAGCCCATGGGCCGCATGTAGCCCAGGATGGCAATGAATGCAGCCCAACACAAGATTGTATATTTACTTAAAGCATTAAGGAGATGTTTTTGTGATTATGTGTTGCAACGTATTTAATGTGTGGCCCAAGACAACTCTCCTTCTTCCAGTGTGGCCCAGAGACGCCAAAAGTTTAGACACTCCTGGCGATGATCCTACGCCTATGAAGCATACTGAAAATGCTGATTCCCCAGACCCACCATGTAGAGGTAGAGATTTGGTTGTTTTGGGTGCATGACCCAAGAATCTGAATTTTCAAAAATCTCCCCAGGTGGTTCTGATACCCAGCATTGGTATAGAGAGAAGCAAAGCCAGGCTGGGTACTGTGGTGAGGGATTGGGAGCTTCCCCCTATTTCATTTGCCTACCACGGGCTGCACTTCTGCAAACTAGCCTCATAACAAAGAGCCTTGACAAAATTTAAATGACTACAACCCATGGATATTATGGGACAGTCCATTATAATGTCAAACTAGCACAAGCTAAATTGGAGAATGTCAAAGGGTCATTTGCAGAATTAAATGAGATTGTGTAATTGATTCCTCTCACACATAATTGTTTCTTAATAAATGTTAGTATCTTTCCTTCCCTTAAATTAGGAGAAAGCATAGATGTGTAGAGAACTGTGAAATACTGTAAGTTATTTCTTTCTGATGCTCACAGAATTCAGACACTAAATACCAGAAAAGATAGATAAGCAATAAAATATCTTTAAAAATATATCATTTCCTGGCATATATTAATGTTGGCCAAGCTGATGTCTCAACAGTATAACCATATGACACCATAAGTTGGCTCTATTTAATGTCAGAAATAATTTAAGAAAATAAGTCTATACTCAGAGTCTTGTGTTAGATTACATATTAATACATTTCCCAAGGAGATCTGAGCATTGTGATTATGTCCTTACTTGGCCACTAGAATTTCTACATTCCAGGATCTTGCCAGAGATTGTAACCTTCAGTGCTCCACCATCCAATTCTTATCAAAAGCTGATTGTGAGAAACAACATTCAGGAAAGACCGCCTGGAGGATATGCATGCTGTTCATTCCCCATCTAGATAGCCTACATAGCATTCATGGTTTAAGTCAAGTCTCCAGATCTCTGTGCAATAACCTCTTGTCAGTTTCCCTTTACAGGGCAGGATTAGACACTCTAGCCTTATGGAATTTGTTAACTGTGTTAAAATAGAAAACTCTCATAGGTTTCTAGACAGAGAAAACCAGTAAGTTGTCAACACAGGATCACTGGAGTGGCTTGAAACTACTCATCTGTAAGACAAGAAGCAAGATGACTGCAGCAATACCATGTTAATAGAGAGGTGAAAGGCGAGGACTGTGAGCCCAGGATCCTGCACCAACCAAAAGACCTAGTCATATGTGAGGAGAAAAGGAAGATGTTGGAGGAACCTTGGGCATGGACTGGGAGTAACTCAGCATGGACCATCCTGTGCCACTTCTGAGGAAACTATCCAGAACAGTAGAACAAAAATTGAATCAGGGCAAAGGTGTGGGGATAGGGGAAGATGAAGAGCCAAAGAAACAATGATGAGCAAAGAACCTTGTAAAACTTATGGTCAAGGCTAAATAAATGATAGTACTGTGATGGTGAACTATAAATTGTTAATTAAGATTTCTCGAAACAGCAGAACCTTGTCGACTAAGAGGAGCTGTTTGAAGTTTAGAGAGGAGCAGCCAGTGAGAGACTAAAAATATTTCAAATATTTTTTCTTGTGAACAGGAAGATAGAAGAGATGGCATGATTTGGGCTCTCTGGAAGCAGGCAGTGGGATAGAGTTTTGAGTGGAAGTTGTTAATAAGGGGCCAACATATATTATATTACATATAATATTATATAACATACAACATATATTATGAGCTGAATGTGTCCCCAGAAGAGATATGTTGAAGTCCCAATTCCCCCGAACCTATGAACATGACCTTATTTGGAAATAGAGCCTTTGCAGATGTAATCAAGTTAGGATAAGGTCATTGTTGGAGGGGGTGGGGTCCTGACCTGATATGACTGGTGTCCTTATGAGAAGAGGATAATGCCATGTGAAGACAGAGACACACTAGGAGAACTCTGTGTGACAACAGAGGCAGAGATTGGAGTGCTGCAGCCACAAGCTAAGGAATGCCACGGACCAGTAGCCACCACCAGGAGCTGGACAGAGGCAAGGGAGGCTCCTGAGCAGAGGTTCAGGGAGAGCATGGTCCTGCTGACACCTTAATTTTGGACTTCTTGCCTTGTACCTGTGAGAGAACACATCTGTGTGTGTGTGTGTATGTGTGTGTGTGAGCCACAGAGTTTGAAGGCTAATACAGCCTGAGAAAGGAAGAGAGAGGAAGCACAGTTGGGCAGGTAGAGAGGGAGAAGGCGAACTCCCATGCAGGACCCACCCACAAATCTGGACCCCATTTGGTGGGGAGCTGCCCCATCATTCAGTCACAGCATGTAGGCTGCCACGGGGAGGCTGTTTCCGTGGTGGGGGTTGGGGGCCGTGAGCTGGCTCTCAGCAGAGGCAGACCCTAAAGTAGCTGACAGCTGGACGTGTCTGCTGGCCATGTCCTTGGTGGTCAGCATCCTCCCCTCCTAGAAGGGCAATCTGGGTGGCGAGTCTTCATGTCTACTGCTATAGGTCAAGCGAAAAATGCCTGGGTTGTGGGGATGGCAGTTATTTTATTCAATAGAAAAATACAGATTTTGTAATGATTTAAAAATAGAAAGATAACTGAGCAAATATTTTTAGAGTAAAATTGTTTAATTACTAGGAAGAAATGGAATTATCAGTTGATTAACCCAGCAAAAAAGGAATCAGTAAAATAAATGCAGTAACAGTAAATGTAATAAATAGTAAAGATATGATGAAAGCAAACCAAAAAAAATCTTATCACAGTAAATGTGAATTTGTTGAAGTGCTCTTCAAAATGACAAAGACTCTTAGATTGGTAATAACTAAATAAAATCCAGTTTTAAGTTATTTGTAAGGAACACGGCTAAAAAAAAATGACAACTAAAAAAACCGAAGGTAAAGAAATGGACAAGGATATGCCAAGCACATGCGAGTAAAAGGAAAGCAGAAGTGAAGACATTAGCATCAACTAGGAGGGAACCCAAGACCAAAATTATTAAATACAGGAAGCTGCTTGAAAGGATAAAGAGTATAAATCATAAGGAAACTATTAGACTCCTGTTCTTTAGTTATGTAAATTTAAGGCAAAAAATAAAAAGTAGAAATATGGGAGAATATAACAAAGCCATAATCATATTAGGGAATTTTAATGTATTCTTCTAAAATTTAACAAAGCTGATATACTGATACAGAGTAGTAATAATGTAGTGTTTTTGTAGCCTATAAACAGAAAATGGACTTCCGGCCAAGATGGAGGCATAGGTAAACACACTGTGCCTCCTCGCACAACCAAGACAGGGACAACAACAATATAGAAACAAAATAACAACCAGAACTGACAGAGACTTGAAGTGTATGGAAGTTGGACACCGAAGGATTTAAAAATAAATGCATTCATCCAGACTGGTAGGAGGGGCAGAGTCGGCCAGGCGAGGGACGCGGAGCAGAGCACAGAGCAACTGAGGCAGCGTGCAAGTCCGCAGCAGGCAGACCCTGGGCGCACAAGCAGTGGTGGATGGTGGGCCCCGGCCAGGGGGTGGCGACCAGCAGACCCAGTGAGTGGCGACCCGCAGACCCAGCAAGGTGGCCATTGTGACTCAAGGCAGTGCATGCACCTCAGGGGCTCCAGCACCAGGAAATAGAGCTTTGGGTCACTGACTGAAAAGGAAGGTCCCGCGGGGTGCACAGGCCCACCCACACCGGAACTGGTGCCAGAGGAGCCCAGTTGGCTTTCGGAAAGCAGTGGAAGGGTCTGGGGTCCTACTGAGAGCAGAGCAAGTGCCATTGTTCCTCCTCGGACCCCGCCCCCACATACAGACAGCATCACAACCCAGTGACTGGGGTGCCCCGCCCTGGTGAACTCCTAAGGCCCCGCCCCTCACTACAGGAGCTCGACAAGACCAAAAAACAGCAACAAAAAAAAAAACAAAAAACAAAAAACAGCAAAAAGATGGCTCAAACAGAGGAAGAATTGAAAGCCCCAGAAC
>CM052540.1:43820051-43958692 GCA_028533065.1 Trachops cirrhosus | reverse complement strand
GTAGAAGCTAAAGAACTTATGACACATGGGCATGAACTAAAGGGAGGGAATGTGGGTGGCAGAGGGTGTTCAGGGTGGAGGGGAATGAAGGGGGGATAATAGGACAACTGTAATAGCATAATCAATAAAATATATTTTAAAAAAAGAGAGATGGGAAAAACAAAACAGAAAATGTACATTTTTCTCTTGTGTCTGTTTTTACGGCCATAGGGAAAAAACATAATGAATTTGGGAAGAAAAAAATTGTTTTATTCATCCCATTTTGTGATTCCAGTGTGGTAAAACAAGAAATGGACAATGAAATAATAATGATTAAACTGTAAATACTTGAAGCTGTGAAACTCTTCTGTAGATGACTTCTGGGTCAAATTGAAGATCAAATCCGAAATGACAAATTATCTGGAAATTGATTAGGCAGAACATTTTACAACAAAACTATAGAGAAATGATTAGTATAATTAGACATACTTTCTAGCTTAAATGCTTTGGGTAATATGCTTTTGAAATAATGACAAAGAAACTAAGGTTAAGTATTGCATCTAAGAAATTTATAAAGTAAGTCAAAAGAAGATATTATTGACAGTAAAAGCTATATTAAAGGAAATGGCCACAAAACAAATAAAGAAAATCTGACTAATGAAGAAAAACATATATGTTATATACACAACATTAAGAATATGCATACACGAGACATAATACACACTAGATATAATAAATATGTGTATACACACAAAAAATCAGAAATAAATGAAAAGATATTACTTATATCCCAAAAGGATTAAAAGGATTCAATAGGAAATATTATATGCAACTTTATGGTGACAAATAAAAATATTTAAAGAAAATGGATGGTTTTCTTAAAAATGCATAAATTACTAAAATTCAATCCAAAGAAAGGTTATAAATTCCAAGAAATTATAAATCATAAAAAAATCTGAGTGCATATAAAGAGAGTAAGCCTTCCAACTTTATGAAAAGCATTAATTCCTAATACCAAAGCCTGATAAAGATGGGATCACAATCATTTAATTTCAATTAGGAAAATACCCTTTTTAAAATGCTAACAAATTAAATCCAAGTTAGGGTTTATTTGAGAAATATAAGGATGATTTTGCATTGTGAAATCTCTCGATGTTACATATTGACACAACAGAATAAAGAACAATGTACGATTATTATATCAACTGGTGCAGAATATGCATTTGATATAATTTAATAGACATTCCTAATAAAACATTAAATTAGGATGTACAAGAAAGAACCCACTATGCTACAAAACAAGCAAAAGCATGATGTTGGATGGCGACTCCTACAGGCTTAAGTTATAAATACCTGGCACTGCTCCTGTTTCTCACGTGCTGCTACTCGGCATTGTTTTAAAGGTCAGTGAATGCAATAGGAAAAGTCACAGAAACAAGCTGCATAAATTACAGGTGATGTGAGGGAGATTCTACTTAAAATCTTTTAAAATCCAGTCAGTGGTTTTGGTAAAATGACGGGATGAAAGAGAATAGATGAAACCCAATTGCTTTTCTTCCTGTGAGTTAATAACTGGTTAGAAAAGCAAATATAAAAATCCCTGTTTAAAAGAGTGACAAACTAAAATATTTGGGAATGAATTCAATAAAACATGAGACAAATCCAAAAAGTAAGATAGTAGTAAAAGATATATTTCTAGAAATATGGGCTATTTTTGAATGAGAAAACTCAACATTCCTAAAAGAATAATCCTTCCAAATTAGTATATAAATTAAATGTAACTCCAGTCAGGATCCCAACTTGGACATGGGACATAGTTTCAGATCAATCAATATGATTTTAAATTCTATCTAAAAATATAAATGTGAGAAAATTGCCAAACTTGGAAGAAAAATAGTATGGGGAACCTGCACCGATAAAGGTCAAAGTATACTGTCATGTTACTGCATTTAAAATACTGTGATATTAGCTCAGGGATCAATAAGCAAATCTTTCGGACATAGTAAACAGTCCAGAAATAGGTGCAGGTGTGTAGGAAACAGTATTGGTAATATGTGTTAAAGGTGGCATGCCTTTCTAGTAAGGAAAAGACAGATTATAAGGAAAATAATGTTGGGACAATTAGTTGTCCATCTGGGGGACGATGAGGTTAGGTTCCATTTGGAGTCAATACCTAATGCTTTAAGTGGAACTAAAAAGACATTAGAAGAAAATATAAAAGAATACATGTGTACCATCAGGTTGGGGGGAACTCTCCCAGGTAAGACAGTTTAAGTCCACACCGCATAAAGGGAACATGAACAGATTGGACTATGTAAATACTAAAAATGTCTACCTGACAAGACAACATAAATTAAGCCAAAAGATTAACAGTAGCTTACAATTCATGTGTTCGAGTTAGTGTTTAATAGACTAGGACATGTTGCAAATAGGTTATAAAAGAAAAAAATAAACAGCACTGTATAAAACAGGCAAAGGGCAGGAACCTGTGAAAAGGATCAGCCCCATTAGCAGCAACGGAATGAAAATGAGAACGACGGAGATGCCACGATCTGGCAAACATTTTAAAGAGCACAAACATCCAGTGCTGATACGGACATCAGGAAGCAGGGCCTCTTCATGCAGCACTGGGCAGGTCGCTTCAAGCTTTTTAACAGAAAGAAATGCAGCGGTGGCCCTTCGGTTAGTCCATGTGCTTATCAATTTCGGCCCAACTTCCAGGATTCTTTCCCACAGAAATGAAGTTACTAGCACTTTAAAGATGTTTGAATAGGCTGTTTATTCCTGCCAGGGTTATTGTAGCCAAACCCAGCAACAGTCTGAATGTTCATCCAGAAGGGAGTGGTTGATTAAATGATGGTATATCCATCATGTGGAATATATTATAGTTATTTAAAAATGAGACAGATATATAGATTTGAAAAAAATCTGAAACACTGGTAAGAGTAAGCAGAAAAAGTGTGTCTGTGTGTGTGTGTGTAAACCAGCATAGGGAAGATTTTGGGAGGATATACAACAAACTTAATAGTTATCTCAGGGTAGGGAGATACGGTGGGTCTTTATCATTTTTACTTTATACATCTCTGTATTTTAAAATTAGCATGAGTAAGTATCTTTTCTGTATAAAAACATTATTATAGCAAGGGAGGTTTGTTGAATTCTTGGAGGTGTGTCATCTAAACAACCCTTGTGAAAATCACAGTTGATGTACCACAGGGATATTGTTGGAAAATTGTCCACACATCACATGGGGTCTCTTTTATGAAGACCCATAGGAGAAATTTCTGCTCTAGCCCCAATCCCCCGATACCTGTGTTTCCTCTGAGCAACTGCTTTGCTCTAACTTACGGACATTGGACATTTAGGTAACTGATCATTTCTTCATTTGCTGTGACCACAAGGGATCTCAGTGCAATCCGGGACTGTGGGGTCACGACGCTTACATTCTATGCATAGCCCATGCTGCTGGCTTCATCTCATTCTCCTCACCTTTGTTTTTCCCTCACACACATTCTTTGCTTTATTTTAGCTTTAACTGATTGCATTGTATGTATCCTGATAGCTACCTGTGGTCCTTTTAGGGGGATGAGGTGGAGATATGAAAAAATAATGACCAGTGATTTCTGTTTTAACAGGAACCTGGGAAGGAAAACAGTCTCAACAATGAGTAGACTGCCCATGACGACCAGCAACAGATGACTTGCCATTTCTTTTACTAAGGTAAGGGAATACAGACTGTGTTTTCAATGTATTCCAACTGACTCATTACAGAGCCCTTACCTCTTTCATTTTATACATATTTACAAATATTCTGAACCTTATATCTAGTTCATTACCTGTGACCTTAACATTATTAAATTTAAAATAAGCAACAAACAAACAGAAACAGGACGTTTTGTGAATGTCACTATGCCTAAAGGGGCAGAGCCAGCAGGTGTGGCCTCTGCTGGTAATTACTGTGTGGGATTAAGTGTCTGAATGGCATCAGCATGTTCCTTATTTTTAAATATAGCAGTGCTCACTGCAGAATACTTGGAGAATAGAGCATATGTGAAATGAAAACCCAAAGCATTCATAATCCTCCACCTGTGGATAATCACAAGCATTTCTATGAATTTCTTTTCTCCCTCCTTTTATGTGTACATAGAGATATAGATGATTAAAATGTTTTTGAAAACAATGTTTTTAATCCGTACTTCCCTTGGCTTTCATTATAAGTGATGCACTTAACTGGTACAGGAACATCGAAAATCTAGGAGCAAGGAGTAATTAACCACGGTAACTATTTTAATAGCCATTTGCAGTTTACCCGGACATCCCAAGCATCTCATTTGCCTCTCCTACACAGATGTCCTGGTTCATAGGTATGCATGACCTTTGTTAAACATCGCCCTACAGGAAAAACAAGCAAACAGACCTTTGTTTGAATCCAGGTGACATTTCATGACCTCCCTTTATTACAATGATATGTTTTGTGCTGCTTAAAGGGAATTATTTTTTCAAAAACAAAACGTTACCTATTTCTTTCCTCCTTTTCCCTACTGTCCAGTCAGGGGTGATTTACAAAATAATAAAACAAACCACCTCAGTTATCTGTCCTTCATTTTTGCTCATTAGTCAACTCCTTATTATGGTTGTTTTTTCAAGCACCCTTCAGAGTTACTCTTAAAGATTTTCTGTTTTAAAAGCTGCAAAGTCTCAGAAGTGAAGTAACTTCAATGGCATTCCTTAGCAAAGTGTTAATGCTCTTGGCCCTATGATACAATTGACAGTTAGAGAAAAATCCTTCTCTTCTTTATTATCATTAGTACAAACTAAATCGGAGACACAAACATGCCCTCATAAAAATGAGCTCAAGTTTTATACAGACGGTTCAATAAAGAATATAAAGAAAAAACTAAACAAGACAGAATATGTTAATCCTTATTATTGATCATATAAATACAATATAAAATGATATTTTTGCCTAAAGTTAAATTGGCAAAGTGTATTGTTTGTTTGATTTTCAATGAAAATACTTGACGCTGGAAGAGATACAAAGTAGGTATGGTGTTTTACCCAGCAGATCTTGTTCTAGGAACCTGTGGCAGCTCGAATTAGTCATGCTGTTAATATAAGAACACAGAGTACAGTTTTATTTGTAACAAAAATAGGATGCATCCCAAATGTCCATTAATAAATACTGAATTATGATAAAATGTTATATTATTCAAACATTAGAAATTATTTCCAATTAATACTTAGGGATGCAGAAAAATGTTTATGATATAAAGCTAAGTAAAAGGGCAAATACAATACTGTATATAGTACACAATTCCAGTTTTGTTAAAAAAACACACCTTTGGAAAGATTGACAGTGAAATAACCAAATATTAACCATCTTATTTCTGGATAGCTGGTTAACGGTGATAGTTTTATTTTCTTATTTATATTTTTCAAATAAAATTAAGATAAAAACAAATATTATTACCTTTGAAATTCTAAATTTTAAATTAATTTTAAATTTTAAAATGATTGAAAAATAATGGATAATCATATATTTGATTAAAATAATCAAGGAGCCCGTCTCATATGTTTTAAAACTTAATTTAATCCAAATTAATTTGCAGATAGTTTGAGAGTGGCTATGTCAGAAAGGTGACCATGTGGCATATTCAGGAATAGTTTACATTTTTAACAGTGGTTTAAATTCTACGTGGAGATTATTTCTACTGAAACACCTGTAGCCTAAAGATCTTTTTCATTTATGGAGGAAGTTATGAGGGGTGAATTCCCTCTATTCCATGCCAGCTAACTACCGTTGCCATGCCACCGGCACCCTTCCAGGAATCCGCATACAGTGTGATTGGCAGTGTCCGCGGCTCAGGAATGCCTTCATCGCCTCCCTTGGAGGGATGGGCTCTCTTCCCCAGCACAGAACACTCAGACAGATGGGATCCATGCAGCCTACACTGATCTAATGGCATCGTCTTATCTTCCTTACCGACTTATTTATTCTTTTATTCTACAAACATTTGTTAAGCACTTACTAGGTGCTGGGTACACTTTAGGTATTTGAGGTGCATTAGTGAACAAAACAGACTAAAATTTCTGTTTTTGTGGAGTTTAAATTCTTTAGGAGGAGGCAAACAAAACAAACAAAAAAACACTATAAGAAATAAGAAAACTCTATAGTATGTTGGACACAGAAAAAAAAAAGAAAAAAGAAGGTGCATTAAGAGTGAATCAGGGGTACAGGGGCCAGAGGAGCTGAACAGGATGCAGTTTCAGATGGGAAGGTCAAGCTGAGTGTGGAGCAGATGCTGACATTTGAGCAAAGACTTGAGGAAGATAAGCAGGGATGAATTCTTATCTGTTTACACTTGCCTATTCAGGCAGTGAAAATAGGTAATGCAGCAGTATTCTGGTGTGTTTAGAGAACAGCATAAAACATCTGAAGCAGAGGCAGTGAGTGGGGAGTACCATATTTTTAGGACTATAAGACACACTGGACCATAAGATGTGCATAAGTTTTAGAGGAGGGAAATGGGAAAAAAAATTTTTGAAGCAAAAAATGTGGTAAAATATTTAATAACCTGTGACCCTGCTCCACCACCACCTGCCTCCCACAATAAGCCAGGTAAACTACATTTGGACGATAAGATGCACCCCCCTTTCCTCCCAAATTGGGGGGGTGCATCTTACAGTTCGAAAAATACTGTAACTCAGAAGAGCTGAGGTCTGAGGAGGAACAGGGAGAGGATGGGTGAATCGTAAAGGGTCTCATACGCCATTTGGCTTTTACTCAGGATGCAATGGGCCCCTGTGGCCAATATTATCACACCTTTCAGATATCCTAATTCCACTAATATATTATTCTAAACTCACTAAATTATTATGAAAAGACTAAAAAAAATTCTTTAAACAAATTAAGCAGATACAGTGTGGAAGCTGTAATGTGTAAAACACGTCCTTGAGACCTTCAAACTCTAAAATGGACAGAATGAATGGACACACATGGAGTTCAAAATTTATCAAGAGCATGCTTTATCGGTGGGCAGTGATAGGTAGATGTGATCAGGTTGGCTTGCCATGATCTATTCCTGTATTTTCTCAGAAGGCTCTTAGTCACATCAAGGTCACAGCAGTGAGGAAACTCGGGCAGGTAGTAGCAGTGTGGAGAAGTGGCTGGCCAGTCCTCAGGCTTCACACATGCTTCGTTTATTACACTATGTTTATTAAAAGCCCAAGATTTAAAATGTGCTTCAAAGGCTTGTGAGAAAGAAGTTTTACCCCTCCTGAGAGTATAGATTGCTCTTCAAGCAATTTAACATAAGACCCTTAGACATCATGGTTCCCTGATTATGTAGTATCCTTGTTTACACATAAGTAACTGGTTTTAAAAATTTAAATGAATTAAAATTTAAATGCAAAAATCTTATTAAAAAGTGAGAGACATACATGTTTAAACATTGATATCTCCCAATGGAAAAAATATTTTATTTAAAAGCATTGGAAGAAACCTAAAATGTAGTCATTAGTTTTGAGTATGAAAAATGTAAAATTTCTCTGTCATGATTATAAAACAAATTTAAAAACAGACAGCAGCATATACAATATTAATACTGTGCTTAGAAACAGCTTAACCTTGATACATAAAAATCAGTAAGGAAACAACTACTATCAGTAATTATAATAGCTCAAAATCAGTAACTAATACACAAAGACCCTTACTAGATAAATGGACAAAACAATAGAAAACTCAAAGGTAAAAATGTGATGAGTTAAAAAAAAAAGATGTGCAAACAATGTTAACCTTTACTAATAATTTTCAAAGATGCAAATTGAAATTAGGAGATGCTTTCTTTAACTTGTCAATTTAGAAATGAGAGTAGTGTTACTAAGCACGTAGTGAAACCAGCCCCACTCACTGCTGACAGTGTAAATGGGTATATTCTTCTCAGAAGGGAATTTAGCAGTTTGTAGTGAGAGCTTTCCATTTTTTAATGGCCTGGTGTTTCTAGGAATCTAGTCCAAGAAAACACTGATTGAAGGTGGACAAAGAAGCATAAAATAATTATTTGTAGAGGCAAAACCCTTGGACTACATCAACTATTCTTTAACACACAATTGTTGTTTATACAGTGACACCTTGCAACTAGAAAAAAGTTTATTCTTACAATGAGATATTTATAATCAAATAGGAAAATGCTAATCATATAAACCAGCTGTTTTCAACCTTTTTCATCTCATGCCACTCATAAACTAATTACTAAAATTCTGCAGCACACCAAAATGTGTATTATATTTTTTCCTGATCTGGCCAAAAAAAAAATAGGTATCACTTTGATTCATTCATACCAGATTGCTGTTCTTGCGTTGGCTGTTGTCATTTTTTTATTTGACAGCCTAAGGGAAAAGAGGTCAGTACCCCTGACTAAAGAGTCAGGTATTGCGTGTTTTAAAAATTCTTGCAGCACACCGGTTGAAAATCATTGACATAAATGTTTAGTGAAAAATTGTGGGTAAGATGGTATCATAATATTTTCAGTGTGAAAGTACACGGAACAAGAGGTGGCAGCAAATGTGTCAGACTGAACGGTGCAGGGGCCCGAGGGTAGGAGATCTGAGTAATTTTGTGTTCTGATTCTTATTTTTTGGTACTTTCCGGATATTTTTACAGGAAGCGTCTATAACCAGAAGAAAAAAAATTAAAGGCTTTCGAGAAAGAAACTTATTTCCATGCTGTGGGCTTGGACTTCCACAGCATCTTTCCTAGGGAGTAACGTGTACCACCACAATGATTGAGAAGTAAAGGTTTATTTCGGACAGACTGGGGACCGCTGATTTTTTTAGTATCCTGAGAAATCTCTTCCTTTCTTGGAGACAAGAGCAATAACAACAAAAATGTACTTAACTAAAGTAGATCCTCTAGTTAACAATATTATTAGCACATTATATTTCAGAGTAGAGTTGTGAATTCAGATGGGGATGTTTTGTCTTGTAGATGTCGTCTGCTGCTGAAAATGGAGATGCAGCCCTTGGAAAACAGAACGAAGAAAAAACCTATAAAAAGGTGAGTGTGGTTTTTTTTTCTTTTGTCAGTTCAGAAAGAGGAACACCTTTATGCTTGGAACGTTAATATTGTTAGAGGTTCTTGTAGGTAAGTTACTACCTTGGTTACCTATTGCTATTGCAACAAATGGCCACAAATGTGGTGGTGGTCCATACAACACGAACACAGTCCTGTAGGTCACACGTCTGACGTGGGTCCCACCATGACAGGATCCATGTGTCTGCAGGGCCGTTGCCCTTTCTGGGGGCTCTGTGTTCTTTTCCAGGCGGCCTGCATTCCCTAAGTTACGATTATCTTCTAGCTTCAAAGCCAACAAAGGCTAGTCTTTCCCAGGCTACATTACCTTGATACTTTAAAGAACACTTGTGATAACATTGAGCCCTCCTGGATAATCCAGGGCAATCCCATTATTTTAAAGTCAGCTGATTATCTCCTTGCTGCCCTCTAAGGACATACTCGCATGTCCCAAGGGTTAGGATGTGGGTGTCTCTGGCAGGCCATTTCCCTGCCCACCACAGTTACTATGATGTAGAAGGTCCTGTGGGCATGCAGTGTTTTTGTTCAGTATGTGAGTCCTTTCATTGACTCACTACTTCCCACCAAATATTAAACATTTTCTACCTTTGTATTTTAAAAAAGCATTTAGGGTGAAATCGTGTCCCACCCCTTTCTAAACCTCTCAGATTCGGTGTTTGCTGCAGTTGGCCATAAATCTCTTTCCAGACTCCCCAGAGTACATTACCTTACCGCTCTTTGACATAATCCTTGGCTCCTAGCAACCAAGCTACAGTTCCTAGGCACCACTACTCCTGATTTTTAAATTGACTGTGCATTTTAGCTTTTAAAAAGTCCTTGTCCTCCTTTCCTCTTGGGAGTAGGAGGCTTATGTATGGAAGGTTTATTATATCTCAACTTTTCCTTTTGCATTTTGCTCTTTAACGGAGAGCAGCGAGAAGTTTTGTCATGAGGTACATGAGCCATTTGAGCCATTTGATCTGTCCATGTGTTCAGGGTGTGGAACTAACAGGATGTGTTTTCTGTTCCTTTTTTCCCCCCTCATCTGAAGATTTGTTTTTATTGATTTTAGAGAAAGGAAGGGAGAGAGAGAAACATTGATCACCAATGTGAGAGTGAAACATTGACTGGTTGCCTTCCATAGGCACCCCCGCCAGGGATCAAACCCACGACCTCGGTGTGTTCCCTGACTGGGAATCAAACCAGCAACATTTTGGTGTATGGCATGATGCTCCAACCAACTGAGCCACTTGGCCAGGCCTCCTGTTCCATTTTTATATAGGAAAATACACCCTTTTTTGTGGTGTAGCTTGTCTTCTGACTTTTCTACTCAGCCAAACCTAGAAATATGAACAGGGAGGGTGCCATTCTAAGTGATGATGTGCTTGGAGAAGACTGGGGTGAAGATTCAAGTGCTCAGAAGTCAGAGTACTGTTATAAAATCTGTGCATCTGGCCAAAGACAACAATACACTATTTATCTTTAGACACAGGTGGAAAACCAAATCCTATCTCGTTTATATAAGACTTCTTGTAAATTCAACCAAGCATGCGACCTACATAGAGATGGTCAAATGGCCAGCCTGTCAGTACTTCCAATCAGTGTTGAGCAGTTTTCTCAATCAGCATCGAATGCACTATGATTCTTGACTGAATTTGGACTTACAGGAGCTCTTTAGTGACTCAAAGGTCATGTGACCATGACTTCTTAGAGTTTGGTAAGCATGCCCTGCCCAAGCATTTAGTAAAGTGAGTTTTTAATAAGATCGTAGGGATGATTAATCTCTAAAGGATGTTTGACTTGACAGTATTGGGAAGGTTGTAAAACTAAAAGTCATATTCTAAAGAGAGCAAATAATTCCAGTAAGAGAAGGTGCAGAATGCAGGGAACTTAAGAAGATAAAAAAAAAGAAAAAACCCATCAACAATTTTTTAAATGTGTGATGGCGTAGGGATACTTTTGATGACTTCTGACTTTAAAAGGAACATAAGCAATGGGAGGAGGCATGTAGCCTCTGTGTAAGAAAAGCACCAAAGAACAGCGTACTGCCTAGGACTTGGGTCCTCAGTACACATGGTGTTGATATGCACAGCAAGAAGGGATCACTTAGAGCAAGTGTTGCTTCACTGACAGGTAAAAGCCCAGCTGAATTACTCAGTTCCATTCTCCTCAATTAAGCAAAAAAACTGTGAAAATGGTGGTGTTCGTGGTGCAGTTAGAAGAGGTGATAATAGAAGTCACACTAACTATTGCAAATGTGTTTGTCCCTCAGCCCAGGCGAGCCATTTCCTAGATGAGAGAACTGGAAGCTAGAATAGGGAAACCACTGAGTGTGAGCTTCAATAAATCAGAAGAGTGGAAAAGTTGTCAAAAGGCAGGAGATAAGCAAAGATCATCCCTATTTTCAAAAACGAGGAAAAGGTACATTCTGGAAACCAGATTAAGTGAGACTGCTCCTTGGCATAATTGGAGCATGGATTAGTAAACACATGGCTCTTGTGCCTTTAAACAGGAAACATGTCTTCCCCAAACCTGCAGAGCTTTATAAAGGTGGTTTATGTCAAATTAACTGCATTTCCCACCATGAGATAATCATTCAGTTAATCGCTGAGAAGGAGAATGCTCTGGCTTTATGACTCTTGATTGAAAGGCACCCGGAGGACTGTTGTGGCATCCTTTCAGACAAGGGAGGGACAGACAGAGTGAATGTTATGACTGGCGTGTTGGTGCCTGATTGGACTCACGTTCCCTAGAATGGCAGTTCTGCTCCCTGTTGACGTAGTCTCTACCAGCAGGATGCATAAACCGACCCTGTGGGGCTTGGCAACTTTTACCCATAACCTTAATGAAGATAGAAAAGCTGTGCTTTTCAAATATGCAAATGACAAAAAACTGGAAATGATAACAGACTAGATACGTGTCATCAAGGCCACCAACCATTTCACTAACTATTGTCCCTTTTACAAATACTTTAAAGTTAAAACTTTATCCCAGCCCTAAAGCCCTGACTGTGGGGTTCACACCTTTTTAATAAGAAGCTTTGATGGCCCAGCTGGGTTTTTGCCTGTGACTCAAGCCAACCTGCAGGCCCCGGGTTAGGAACCACCTCCCAATCCACTATGCCAGGCACTGAAAAGGGTAGCAAAGGAGTTTATGAGGAACTTACAGTCAAGTGGGGAAATGAAGACAGGAAAACAAATTTAGAACACAAGCAGTCTATAATAAAATGTCCAAAAGAGGAGCAATCAGTGTGGGTTAGAGCTAACTCGCAGGCTAAGGCTGTCTGTATCAGTTCCCTGATCTCCTGGGCAGCCGCCAGCGACACTCAGCGCGGTAGGTACTGGTTTCCACGTGTTCTTAGGGAACACTGTTCGTGGAACAGTGTTGTGCGTTCTGGGTCTTTATTGTTTGCATGTGATTATTTAGGCTGGCTGCTGCTTGTTCTTCCAGTTGTCCATGTTTCTAATCTATTATTAGTTCCATTATCAGGAAGAATAGCTAAAGTCTGTTGCTGAGATTAATGGCTCTAGTTAATGTCTAAAATGAGAATTTTGATTTTAGTTGCTTAAAACAATCATGTTAAAACAATGAGCTAGGCAGACATTAAGGGCTGCCTAGCTGTGTTTACAGAGTGCAGTTATTTCCAGTCTCAGTTCATTTATTGAGTGCATTCCATAAGCGTTGTAAAGGCAAAAGCCTTCAGGGCCAGGCAGGTAACAAGGCAGGAAAGTGGTAAACAGGAAAATATGCACCTATAAAGGGGGCATGTGGCACTCAGCTCCAGCTAATAGAGCTGTGCATGAGCGCTCACTCGGGACTGCCAGACTTCTCAGCATACCAAAAATGTGGGTTCTGATGTGAAATCTTCCCATTTTTAAAGGTGGGCAATTGGTTCAAAAATTTTCAAAAGAATACTCTGGACAAAACAACTTATGATTGATCGCCTTTGACCCTCAGGCAGGGACCAGTTTACAACATCCGCACTGTCTCGGTAGAGATGTGAGGCAGAAGACTAAGATGCAAGAAGAATTGGTATAAGATCTGGTCCCTGCTTCCTATGACCCTGCAACTTATTTAAGAGAAAACATACGGGCCCATGTGAAAAAATTATATAGTGACTCAAATTGGTATTAAGTGCCAAGACACATGACATCTCACTTAATCCTCTAGCCAGTCCTGACGAACCTGGAGCTCATGGCAGTCTTCTGGGGAAAAGGCCTTTCCTTGGACTTGTTTGTTGGCACAGCATTTGCCTAGGAATAGAAATTTCATACATGTCTCATTCTTTTTCACCATGGCAGAAAAATGTCACTCCTTAGGTGACTGCATTGATTTACCTACTCATTTGTCTCAACGACCAGGAATCTGCACAGGCATGGAATCAGGAATGAACCTTATTTGTTAGAGGTACAGGAGAGTCTGGCATAGACACAGCTAAGCGGCAGTGTTTGGGGCACGTTGCAGGCAATTTGGGAAATATGGGCTACCCCTAAATGACAGCCAGCCTTGGGTGCTGGTTTGAGGCCAGCACTGTTCATTAGAACTTGCTGCGATGATGGGCATGTTCTATAGTCTGCACTAATACAGGAGATACAAGCTGCGTGCGACTGTGAATTATTTGAAATGTAATCGGTATGTCTGAGGAATGAATTTTTAATTTTAAAATCAGTTCAATTTAAATAATTAATTCATGTTTACTGATTTTTTAGAGAGAGAAAGGAAAGAGGGAAGAGAGCAAGAGAAACATCGATTTGTTGTTCCACTTATTGATGCATTCATCGGTTGCTTCTTGTATGTGCCCTGACTGGAGATTGAACCCACAACCTTGGTGTATTAGGACGATGCTCTAACCAACTGAGCTACCCAGCCATGGCTAAATCAGTTCGGTTTAAATAAGCACATATGGCTAATGCTTACCACACATACAAACAACAATGAAGGCTGACCTGAAAGTTTCCAGTCTGAGTAAAAACCAGAAATTTTCTGCCATTGTTAGAATTAGAGAAGTTAGAGGAAGAGTTTTGTTTTTTTTTAAAATAAGGTGATAAATTTAGAGAAGAGCAAAAGGCAGGACATCAGTTTACCCAGGTAAAATACCAGTGCAAGAGACCTAAGTTTTCTCCATTTTGTATGTGAAGAAATTGCCCACTCCACCCTCACCCTTCTAAAATGAACAGATGTCAATGTGGTTAAATTACTTATCCCAAGTCACCTAAGTAAGATGGGCATTGAGAGGGCATAGTCAAGGACATGTCTCCAGCCCTGTGATGTCCAAATTTGTCCATCAGAATTGATCAGTGTTTCCCAGTCCCCTGAACATGGACTGGCATGGGAAATGCTCACCACCATCATTTGAGTTTCTTTCTCTCCCACCTCTCCACCCAAAAGTTGTCATTCCAGGCCTCTTGCCCCTCCCTGTACTTCTTTCTCCATCCTGGACCTGCCCACTCTAGACCTCTACTGGGAGGTTTAGGTTCTGCTGAGTGCTCCAAACTGCCGTGGGTGTGGAGGTCATCTGCTTTTGGCACCAGCACCCCATCTTCGGATGTGCCAGTAACCTCTTACACCAGTTTCCACCATGGCAAGCACACTGATGTCAGCACTCTGGATGCTCTAGTAGGAAACTGACCAGACAAGGACACAAACAGGGTCCTTCACCCACGTTTCCCAGTTTTTTCCATTTTGTTTTGTTTTATGTTTTAAGACCCTGGCTGTCCTCTAGTTCCATTGTCTTAGCCAGCTTCCCTATCAGCGGAGGCAGGCAGTGATGAGAAGGGAGGGAATCATGCCAGCTCCTTGCCACATTGCAAGGAGAGCTGTCTTTTATGATTTTTTAAAATGTGAGTGAGGTAATGACTTAGAGATACTTCAGTCTACGAGAAAGCATTTACTTAAATACAAGCTTTTTAATAAAATATCTCTGGGAGCTCTGGCTGGTATGGCTCAGTGGATTGAGTACCAGCCTGAAAACCAAAGAGTCACCGGTTCAATTCCTGGTCAGGGCACGTGGCTGGGTTGTGGGCCAGGTCACCAGTCTGAAGCGTGCAAGAGGCAACCACACAATGTTTCTCTCCCTTTCTTTCTCCCTTTCCCCTCTCTAAAAATAAATAAGTAAAATCTTTTAAACATACATAAATAAATAAAATATCTTGGAAGATGTGGAGGCAACTACTAACATTGGCTGCCTATGGGAGAAGTGGGTGGTGGGAATCTTGAGTTGGGCGAAACTTTTCTGCATTCACCATTTATGCATATTTAATTTTGAACGAGTAACATTTTAAGATGATGCAGACACTGGCCCACAGTGTCTGCGGCGTTATGGATGAGACCCGATACGAGCTCAAATGGACTACCAAGTCCTGATGAGGAAAAGGGATGGTGCAGCTTCTCTCTCAAGGGGGAGAGCGCCCATGACCCTTGCCTTGACAAACTTGCATTGGATTCAATTTGCATTGGAATACAGGGTGTATATGTAAAGCTCATCAATCATTGTCAGGCAGAAATGATTAAATAGATAACATTCAGAGAACTCTGAGGGCTTATTCTGAGTCAGGATCAGATAGTTAAATGGAAACAACTCACTTCCTGCTTGGTTAAACTCACTTCCTGCTTGGACCCTTATCATTTAAATTGAGGGTATTAGCAAAGTAGGTTTCATAGGATTTTATGCATTCTTTCTTAGGCCTGATTGATCTAGGGAACCCACCCTTTCCAGCACAGGGCTACACCCACCACTGGCATTGTTTCAGGTTTAAGTCATTGTTTCAGGCTTAAGTCTTAAGTCATTGTTTCAGGCTTAAGTCAGACAGGGGAAGTAAGGCAGCCAAGAGATTAGGAGACTTCTTGCAGACAAAATGAGGACTCAGGCTATGTCAAAGCCGAGGGGTGAGGGTCCATCACCCCCTTTTTCTATAGCCCCCAAGTCCTTCCCTGGGGGCTCCCCATGATCATGCCTGTCTTAGGTCGTCCCTCCCTTGAGGAATCTTCCCCGTCATTAGCTAACCAATTAAGCATTGGGGGCCAGGCAGGGTGAAGTTAAAGGAGCAGAGGTGGCGCCCCTCCCAGGGAGATAAGCTTTGTCTCGTTAGTGGCTTATGGTCTGAAGGGTGCTCACTCAGCCTTAGCCATGGAGGGGTTACAGCTTCTGAAACCATGCAGGGCAGTTCCCGACATTAAGATGGGGAGGGACAGCTAGCATGCATCTCACTCCCTGACTGCCCTTCTGTTCCTTCAGACCCTAGAAAGCCACCAGTTCTATAAAATAAGGCACTTGCTTTCTGCCCTGGTGGAGCTACACTCGGTAACTTCACTGAGGCATCTGTGTCTTTGCAGTGAGCAGCAATTGTCATGACTAATAACCACATAGGTCTCTAGGAAGAGTGGTCTAGGGCATTCCAAGTATAATCTTAATTCACTTTAACCCCAACCCCTAACTTAGCCAGTGGTTCTGAACTGGCACCACCTCTGCTCCCCAAGGAACACTTGGCAATGTCTAGAGACGTTTTTGGTTGTCACAAATGGGGAAGGGAGGTTGCTATTGGCATTTAGGATGTAGAGGCCAGTGATGCTGTATCCTAGGATGCACATAACAGAACCCACAATAAGGAATTATCAAAATGCTAGTAGCAGCAAAGCTGCAAAACCTTGCCCAAACCAAACTACTCTTCTGCATGGAAGTGAGGTGAATGTGAGTCCAGCTCATGGAGATACTAGCTGTGTAACCTTAGGCATTTTTCCTAATTGATCTGAGTCTTAATTTTTTTCACTGATGAAGTGTAGTTAATACCTACCCTGAGCAGCTCATAGTGCTGCAAGGATCAGGCAGTTTAGCAGATGTGAACGCATCCTGGGAGAAGTGGAATAGCAGTGAGTGAAGTCACTGTTTCTATTAGCAACAGCATGACCCCTTGGCCTCAGATTCCCAACCAGATTAGTTCATTTAGAACTGACCATGGCAGCCAGTGTGATGGCTGCCCCCTGCGCTGGGCTGGAGGAGAGACTGGTCACTAGCATCCTGGTGCTGGTCCCAGTCCAGCCGGGCACAGGAGGGCAGACAGTGAGTGCTGGAGCGGGGCTCTGTGTCCTTCCCAAGAGCAGTGGCTTCAGAAATAAGAAAGCTGTACACCTATTAGTGAGCTGCCACTGTGTTTTTAGGACAAATACCACATGATATCACTTATATGTGGAATCTAAACAACAAAATAAACAAACAAAATAGAAACAGACCCACAGACACAGAGAAGAAATTGATGGAGGCCTGGAGGTAGGGGAAGCGGAGGGATGAGGCGTTGGAAGTGGGGTGAAAAAAGGTGATCGAATAAGAAGTACTAATTGGTAGTTACAAAGAAGCGTGGGGATGTAAGGCAAAGCATAGGGAGTATAATTAACAATATTGTAATAACTATGTATGGTGCCTGGTAGGCACTTAAATTATTGGAGGGAACACTTTGTAATGTATATGAATGTCTGTTCACTGTGCTGTGCACCTGAAACTAATACCAAAAGTGTGAAATGCAAACTGTAACTGAAACATAAAAATTAAAAAATAATCCTATCAGATTTAAAAGCCTGTGTAATACACTATTACCATCTACCCTTCTGTACAGTTCTTCCTCTGTAGTCCTCAGGTTCCACATAGGATCATCTGGGCTTCTATCTACTTCCTTGCCAAGTTCTAAAGCAAGCCATCTCAAACTGCCTTTGTGACTTTTAAGCAAGATGTTGCAGGTAATTAAGCAAAAAACACTGGCAGCTAGAAATAGTAGGAGAAGCCAGCTCTGCTATCACGGTGTTCCCCTGAGGCATTTATCTCTGAGTGACTTCTCTTAGCGTTCACTTTGGAGGGAGCATCTGTGTGTTAATCCACCCCATCAGGGTTACTGTACCTCTGCATTGTGATTAACTATGGACTGTCCATCTTTCAGTCCCAGATTCCAATAGACATCGCCTTGGTGTCCCCAAAACACACTCTAGGAGGAAAATTCTCTACCCCGAACTTGCGGCACAGCTTCCTTCAGGGGCAACAACAGCCAGTGCAGTGTTGAGCTTGGAATTAATGGCAGGTGGGGGGTTTCTGCTTTGTGGCTGGTTAGGTCATCTGAGCTGCAGTTCCTGCTCTCAGGACACAGCGTTGCTTTTGTCTTTAAATTAAAAGTCTTAAATGTACACAGGCAGTCTGCATGTCTTCCTGCACAGCCTGGCCAACGTGGTTCTGATCTGGCCAGCAGGCTCCTTGTTCCAAGGACTATGGCTTGTCCATTTTTATCACTACCACCCCTGCCTTTCCTTGTCTGGACGCTTATGACAGGTTTTTAAGAAGTTGCTCAAGAACATAGAAATTTAAAATTATGGAATTTTGTGTTCTAAATTCTGAAAGACCAGCAGTGAAAGTTAGGTCCTAGTCTTATATCTACTACCAGGTTCCCCCAGATAGTATAGCTGTATTTTCCAGCCAGTTCTGTCCACTGTTTGTGCATCCCAAGTCTGTGACTTTTACTGTATGTAGCATGAAAGGAAGATGGGACACCGGCCCTTGATGTGGAAGCCGTCACACCGGAGACATTCAGCACATTGTTAAAGAGAAAAGGAAAAGAAGGTGGCCATGGGCTCTAGGGACTACAAAATTAAGATTTTCAGTCTTCCTGTCTTCTTTGCCCAACATCCAATACATACATATATCCAGAGACACAAATAAGGAAAATTTTTAACTTTTCATAGGCTCCAACTGTACTTTTTCCCCAGCAGAGAGAAGATGAGCGCTTCTTGCATTTATGTCTGTCTTTCTCCTTATCCGAGTGCTGCTGTTTACTTTGCATTATGGATCAGGGAGCATTTGGTTATCAAGCATGGAGCTGAAATATGGACTGTCTAGGTGACATTCTAGTTCTCCCAAGTGAATTGTTTGTGTTCGGGCTTTGTCATTTTTTAAGAGTGTAGCCAGTGCCTGGGAGATAAGACATACGTTTGATTGTATGTCCATGCATTCATATATTTATTCAGTTGACAAATATTTATTTAACTTGGCACTGTGCTAGGCTTTGAAGGTGGGACAGAGGCCAAGACCCAATCCCTGCCCTAATAATACTTTTATTGTCATGGTAGAGATAGACCAGAAGAAGGAAACATAATAAAATAATTACTAACTTTGTAAGTGCAGTGAATAAAGTAAACAAGGGTAGGTGTGCTGCCCTTTAGGTAAGGTATTTGGGGGAGATAGCTCTCTAAGGAGGTGACCCAGGGGCTGGGATTGCAGGAATGAGAAGGAGCCAGCTGACAGAGAATGAGAGGGAGAGCATTTTTGACAGAGAGAACAGCCACAGCCTGGAGGCAGGAAGGAGCTCGGTGGATTCAAGGAACTGAAGGAGAGGCCAGTGCAATGGAGGGTACCAAGCAAGGAAGCATGGGCAAGATGGGGTGAGAGCAGTAGCTGTCCTGTGGGGCTGCTTTTGTCTCCCAGGTGACAGCAGACAATGCAGTCACAGCTGGAGGTGGGGGCGTACAGTGCTTATTGGCATCTAGTGATGAGCCTAGGGATGCTGCCCCACCTCCTGCAATGTACAGGACAGCCCCCCACAACAAGGGGCTGTCTGGACCCAAATGCCAATAGTGCTAATTTGAGGAACCCTGGGTTAGAGAAAGGCCGAGGCCTAAGCTAAGACAGTAGACTGGGAAGAGGAGGCATGAAGGGGACAAGTTAGAGATGCATTTCAGAGTCAGTGTGGGCTGGACTGGCTCATGGCTGCACGTGGGGGCGAGGGCATGGGGGGGTGACAGGTGACCCCAGGATTCCAACTTGGGCACCTGGGGAGATGTGCCCACATATCGAGATGAAGAGGAATGGCATGGGGAAAGGTTTGTGAGGGAAAACTGAGTCTTCCAATTTGAACACCTTTGTTTGGAGATGTCAGTGAGCCACTGAGGGGAGAATCAAGTAGGTGGGTGAAGTATGGATTTGGAACTCAGAGGAGAGATCCATGGTTTGGATTCAGTTTGTTGAGCTGGTGAGATAGAGGGAGAGGCCCAGGACTGGAAACATCCACTTTTTGTTATTACCTGCTGAGACCCTCCTCCAGAGTTATATTACTGAAATAAACAAAGCTGTCCCAGTCATCCCCTTATAACCTCCCACTGGCCTCCATTACCTACGGAGAAAATGTTCTCCACTCTGAAGCACAGTATTGGGTCCCTTGTAGTCCATTCCCAATGGGTATGTCTTGATCCATCTCCTGTCCTAATCTTCGGCACACACCTCACTCCGCCACACTGACTGTGTCCATCCCTGTTCCTTTCTGCCCGTGCAGATCACTCCAGAATATCTTCATTTCAGAAACAGCCCTGTCATTGCCCTTCTTCACTCTCCCAAACAGTGACGGTGAGTTGCTCTGTCCCAGGCCTCCCTCACCGCCCTGCACTAACCTCTCTTATATCATGGATCACTTTGTTTTGTAATAATCGCTTACAGCAATGTCCTGCACCTACACCTGAGCAGCTGGAGAGCAGGTGCCTTGCCAAACTACCTTGACATCTGTAGGGTCCCACATAGTGCCTGGCACAGAGGGTTCAAGAGATGTATCACTTTTTTCTTCTTAATTCTGAAGCTGTTACAGACTTTGCAGAGAGATATGTTCATGAACCCACCATCCCAGATCTGCAGTTCGAGGTGAGATGTTGGGGGAAGAAAAGGGGCATGAAAGGGGTGGAATTTGTACTTGGAATGTTTGAATTGCAGGGAAGCACTTTGGAAGAGCTCAGTTCAGCTCTTTCGACTTTTTCTGTTTCAAAGATGGTAGTGATTATCCACATCACGGGCCACTGTATGGCTCTTTGCAAGTTGCCTGTTAAAGATATGGCATCTTTAAATCCCTTGTCTGTCGTCTATGGACTGCTTATGATCAGCAACTCGTGGAAGAGCTTTGGCAACGAATTTAAGAAGGCAGCCTTTTCTGTTACTGAAAGGTTCTATTCTTTCCAGATGTTCAGCCCAATTAAAGGCTGCCCCTAGATAAATGCCAGTAATTGTCGAGGGGTCAGGATTTGGGATTGGTTGGCAGCCCCTTTCTCTAGCACAGCAGCATAGTAAATGCCCTTTTCTTTGAAGCATGAAAGAAACAAGATCGATGATTTTTCAGGTTTACTATTTCAAAGGGAGTGAGAAGGTATAATAACCTAGCAGTGTTGTTTGTTTTTTTTTTATCTTCACCTGAGGACATTTTATTCCCATTGGTTTTTAGAGAGAGTTGGGTAGGGGTGGAGGGGAGAGAAACGTTGATTGGTTGCCTTCTCATATGTTCCCCGGTCGGGGATGGAACCCAAAACCTAGGTATGTGCCCTGACGTGGAATCAAACTCATGACCTTTCCATCTCGGGGAAGATGCTCCAACCAACTGAGCCACACTGGCCAGGGAATAACCTGGCAGTTTTAAAAGCAGCTACATCCTTCACAAAATCATGGAAGAAAGTAGAATTTAAAGCTGGAGTCGGGACCCAAAGGCTGACAGTGAGGAGAGCACAGTGTTTACATTCTTCCTCACCAGCGCCTGCCTGAGGGGAGTCTGGCCAGGGGAGTCAGGCTGGCTCTGCCATTTATGAGCTCAACCTCATGCAAGACACACACTGTCTGAGCACAGCAGTCCCACGTATGGTTTGAGTATGGAATGTGAGGATGTATGAGAAGGTACTTGAAAGATAGTAGTTGGCTGTACAAATATTAAATTGCTACTATTGCTGGATCCCTACTCACCCCCAGTGGAACTTAAGCCCCATGAGAGCAAGGACTCTGCAGAACAGGTAAAATTCAGTGCGTAGTGATGGAACAGGTAGATCTTCCACCTTCTGGGACATTGTTCAAATTTGGAATTCTGAATGGCTTGGGATCCTGGTCTCTCTTGATGGCAGTTCCTACTATTCAGTATTAAGGTGAAAGGTGGTTTGTAAAAAGCAGTGGAATTCTGTGGCAAAAAGCACCCTAATTTTTGCCCATAAAGGACACCATAAACACACATGCACACACAACCTATGTCCAGAAAGGGAATATAGTTGTATCATCTCTCAGTGTCTGACTTAATTTGGGGAAACCGGGTTGGGCTTCAACATCCCTTTCTTCTCTGTCTCTGCCTTTGCATGTTCTAATGCTCTTCCTGGGGCAGTGGGATTCTCCTGGGGAAAGTTAAATGTCCTCTTTCTAAGGACACAGAGTGCAATGGAATTGAAGACAGGAGGATAGGGGAAGTTGAAGGTGAACAGGAAATGTCCAGCTTTATGTCACATGAATTTTAAAGAAAATCTGATTGTGCTGGAAAAACTAAGGACAACCAGCACAGTCCTCCCTCAAGATTATTTCCTTATTTTTAACTTAATTGTTCTAAACTTGGAGACAAATCGCTTCTCCCATTTTCTCCCTGCTATGTTCTGTGGAACATTTAATTTGGATGTAACTGCAAATTATAAATCAGGGGTCTTAAACTTGTAAATACAAAAGAGATTTTGAAGCAGCGGAGCTGCATTTGTGAACAAAATCGAAGGACAGAGCCCTCCAGATTCCCCTTGGTAAGACGGAATCCTGCTTTCCATGGAAGTATTCAGTGCAAAATATGTACTAAGTTTCCATTTATTTTCAGAACTTGGGGTATGCTAAGATAAACTGCCTTCATTCATTTATTTTTAAGCATTTTTTTGTTTAGCATATTGGATACTTCCATTGACACATATATTGTTAATTTTTAAATTGGTATTTTTTGAATTATGGTAGTCCTGAACCGTTCCAGGTGAATTTACAAATGGGTAGGAAAAAACTACACAGTATAATTGGTTGTCTAGGCAAGGAAAAGGTGTTTGAAGTCAGAAGCCAGGTGACCACATAGAGGTGAAGTAGATGTGGTCATTCTCAGTGAGACATTCCATGGTCCTCAGACTACCTTTGGGGACACACTCCGTGGCCAGCGCACAAGGCAGAGTCTGGCCAAATCTGAGGTACCAGACCACAGCCCTTTACTTTCAGGCTTCCCTCCCCACGAAGGAAGACTTGAAGCTAACAAGCTACTCCTGAATAGGAAACATTACAGCCATCTGCAACTTGCTGCTGGTTGACCCAGACCGGCCCCCAACAAGGTCAGCGTGGTCACGTGACCCAGAGAGCCTCAGGCACGCGTTGGCCCAGGCTGCATCAGAGCTCTCAGCTTTCCCAGGCCCCAGATAAGTCTGGGCACATTCTTGTGTTAGCAGGGAAGCAACAGTGAATAAAAAGGACGTGGCCTGAGGCCTCACCAAGCCAAGTTAAGGGTCTGGACGTTTTAGTGCGTTGGTGAAATACATTCAGAACTTGCTTCATTTTAAATTCCTGCCGGCTGATTTAGGGCAGTGCTTGTTCGCCCAGGTCCTCACTAACACTGACCACTGTTCTTTTCAAAAATCTTTCCCAGCTGGATAGGTGAAAATGCCTTAATTTTCATTTTAATTTGTGTTCATTTTTATTCGTGGTAAGTTTGACCGTTTTTTTTTCCAAATGATTTTATTCATTTGTATGCTTTTCTTTGAGAATTATCTGCAAATACCCTTTGCTGTTTCATTTGTAAGAACTACTTATATATTAAGGGCATTGCATTTTTGTTGCAAAGGTTGTACTGGTTTAAATTAGTCTTTTCATTTTGCTTACCATTTATTTTGGACCCAAGCTTTTATAAAGCCAAATTCGTTAATATTTCCCTTAAGACTTTTGTCTTTGCTGTCATTTTTAAGTTTTGTGCTAGTAATGCTTTGTTTTAATTGTAATGTTATAGTTTGAGGCTTTCCATAATATTCTTAATTTTCAAAAATTTCCTGGTGATGTAAATACACTTACCACTCTAATTGAACTTTAGAATTATAAGGTGACTTCCTCTAAAAAGATTTCTGTTGTAATTTTTGTGGAAATTGCATTAAATTTATTAACAACTTAGGGAGAATTAGCATCTTTAACTGTTGAGCCTTCCATTCCAAGAATGAAATAAATAAATACATATATTTATATCCTTTTATGCTCCTCAGTAGGTTTCTGTTTCCTTCAGAGATTTTGTACCTATTTTTAGTTAGATATATTGCAGAGTAATATATGTGAGTGTTGTTATTGCTTTGGGATTTTTTCTACTATAAACAGGGTTCTTTTCATTTTCCATTATATTTTTTTAGCTGGGAATGTTTAAGATCTTGATTCGTGTGAGTTTATTTTGTAAACTGCCAACTTGATTTTTTCAACTATTCCACTAGGTCCATGATTGATTCTTGGATATTGTAGATAGCAGTTATATTATCTATAAATTACAATTTTCCTTCTTCTAACCAATATTTTGTATTTGGTTTTCCTTATTTTATTAGCTTGATCTTCCAAAACAAATATCAAAGGATCTTTGTGGTAAAAGGACAACCTTGTCTTGCTGATGATTCCATAGCACAAATGGCCCTTGTGCTGCCTCCCAGAGTGCATTTTTCAGCACATGCAGGGTATGAACAGACACGTACAGAGAAAGGCCTTGATTAATACATTTGGGAAGTATCTCTCCAGTGCTTTCAATAGTGTAATGTTGACACTTAGCTCAAGAATGATTTTTCATATTAAGAAAAGTTTCTTTCTGACTCAGATTTGACTAAATCTTAATTCATTACTGACTTTGTTTATATAATTGATTTAAGCAAACTGTGGAAAAAGAGTCAATGGAAACATGGTTAGCTTTTTGAGATACTCCAAGTACTTGAAAATAGTAAAGCCATATTTCTCATAAAATTGTATTTAATTTAGATTTGGTATCAGTCCAGATGGACAGGGTAATTATATTATTTCCTTATAGTTTGGGACGATTTTTAGAATTTTTTCCGCTAGGTCTGCTGATCTTTCACCCATAGAGCAGAGTAATCTGTGGAAATTATCCTAAAATTTCATGCTTTTCACAAGTTATGCTGGGGTAGGCAAGTTATTGAAATCATTCCTCCTAAGAAATTTTGTTAGGGGCAAGAAAACAAAGGTGGTTTTTGTTTGTTTGTTCGTTTGTTTGTTGAATTTTTTTTCCACCTGAAATCCTGTGTTTATTCATCTCTACTTTGCTTTTGAATGTAACTTCATATTATGTTTGGGCTCCTATTTCTTCATTTGTAAAATTTGGGATGAGGATGACAGTTAAATGCCATTTAAATTTCTTGGTTATTTTTTATTTTCTGTTTTGTTTGTGTGTTTTTTATTCCGTGATCATCCCTTGCAGTGATTGCTTTATTAAGAACATGCAGGCCCTCACCAGTGTGGCTCAGTTACTTGGGTGCCATGCCACAAAGCGAGAGGTTGCCAGTTCAATTCCCAGTCAGGGCACATGCCTGGGTTGCGGGTCTGGTCCTGGTCAGGGTGTGTATAAGAGCCAACTAATTGATGTTTCTCTCTCACAGGGATGTTTCCACCTTCTCTTTCCCCCTCACTTACCCTCTCTTTAAAAATAAATAAATAAAATCTTTTAAAAAAAGAACAGCATGCAGGATGCTGTGGAAAAGTGAAATAGAAGGTGGTGAAAGGTGGAGAGGTTACATTTTATTTCTCATCTGTTTTAAGAGAGTCTGAGTTCATTTTCCTTTAGTGCAGAGGTGATAATATCTTGCATATTTTCCAATCATTCCTTAAATACCCTGTGGTCTAGAAACTCATATGATTCTGTGGGTTTAAAAAGATTAATCCTCTATGGGAAAAGTAAAGATTATTACCCACCTTTTGTGTGGTCCAGGGAAAATGAATTCACGAGAAAAGTGTCCAGAGTCTGACATGAGAGTTTCAGTCTGGTAGGAAAATAAACTTAAATATTCATAAAGCAGAGCACAGTGCCCTCACCACACTTGCTCTTCACGCCCAGGGGATTTCTGCCGTCACCAGAGTCTAAATGTAGCAGTGGTGTTCTAGAAAGAAGACGAGGAAGGCAGAGTACTGTATTCCTGTGGGTCTGGCCGTGGTCATCGCTAGTCCGGAGACATCCTGTCCAGAGCATCTCCCATCCAGAAGGCCAGCGGCGCACTCTTCCGTGCCAAACCCATCGCTCGTCATTCAGCAAATGGCCATCGGGGGCCGTTTTGTGCCGTACACTGGGACCACAGATACAGTCCGCATCCCTCGTTTTAGCCCAGTGTAAACTAGCGGTGAGAAGTTCCTTGGAAATAATTATTTGTAAGCATTCAGGTAACAGAACGAGATTTTCAGCAAACAGTTGGTCCCCTTGTTGTGACTGAAGTGTGTTTAGACTTACTGTGTGCTGACAGGCAAGTGCGGCTTTGGCCCTAACACAAAAACAACTCACTCCAAACCCCAGAGAGGTCCCGGTAGAATGTCTCTTTATAAATAGAGTCACCCTTTTGGAACTAGTGAGGCAGAGTGGAAAGGTAGATAGGACCTAAAACTATTGAGAGTGTTTTAAAATTAATCTCTGTATTAGTTTCCTATTGTTACTACAACAAATTATCATGATCTTAGTGGCTTAAAACAACACAAATTTACTCTCTTACAGTTCTGTAAGGTAGACATTCAATACGCATCTTGTCGAGTTAAATCATGGTGCTGACAGGGCTTTATTTCTGGAAGTTCTAGAGGGGAATCCATTTCTTTGCCTCTTCCAGCTTCTAGGGCCCACTTACAATCCATCCTTGGCTTGTGGTGCCTCCTTCCATCTTCACATCCAGCAATGGAAGCAGAGTCCTTTTCACTTTGTATCTCACTCACACTGTCTCTTAAATTTTTTTTTTTATTTTGTATTGGTTTCAGGTGTACAGCTTAGTGGTTAGACAAGCATGTACTTTACGTAGCGTTCCCCTTGATATCTCCAATATCCCAACTGGCACCAACTCTCGCCCTTTCTTTTGTGCCTTCTTTTTGCATTTTGAAGGACCTGCATTATTACACTGGGCCCATCTGGTAATCCAGGGCACTCTGGGGAGATTGTCCCCTCAAATTCAGCTGATTAGCAACCTCAGTTTTATCAGCAACCTTGTAAAGGCAACATATTGCTTTCTAACATAACATACTCAAAGGACTCACACATTCTAGAGATTATGACAAGGATGTGTTTGGGGCCATTTTTCTGTCTCCCACAATATATTTATAATTTAATGGTGTCCCTTGCTGTGCGCTTAGAGCACTTTGTCATCCCTTTATCTTACACTGTCAGCCTGTTTGGGACTCTTCATTCGTTGAGGTCCAGAGGTGCGGAGACTGCCCCGTGTCTGCAGTTCCTTGCCCTCCTCTCTTTGCCTCCCTCTCCTGTTGAACGCTCTCCCTCTAATCCTTTAGTGTAAGAAACTCACCTTCGGGACCTAAATCCCCATGTAATGAATTTACACGGATGAGATCCTCATACACAGTAAAAGCAGGAAACTGGGTTTCTGATGCTATTCCATGCAATTGAAAAGCAAATATGGCTCATGTTACCACTGTCACATGAAGCAGTCAATTTTTAAACACAATTGAGAGAATCAAATTTTGAGCCAGCTCAGCGCCGGAGGCAGTGCAGGCAAGCGTCCTTCATTTCCGGCATTGTCATGCATCTCCTACAGCGCCGTTTGCTCTTCTTATTTCTTTAGTGTTTACAGAAACAGGTCATGTTTTGGACCATGTTCAGAAGAAGGAAATTATACATGAAAAATCTCTACATGGGGTATAGAGTTGAGTGATCCCTAGGTTGGAATCAAGGACTGTAAGTATTCTGGTGACTTCATATGTACCAGGGAACTGGTATTTTCCATCTTTCAGCATACAGTTTAGATAAGCTTGGATGGATCTCTTTAATAGTTCTCTGAAAATGGAACATTAGCTATCTACAGAGATTTAATCTTGGGCAAAATATAGGAATAAGGTCTTCACCCCTGATGGCAGAATTATTCCTTTTTCTTGAAAGTAAATGGATATCCTGTGTGTTTTTGAGAGTCCTCACCATCACTTGAGGTGGAAATAGCAGAAATGATTAATTTAAATAGGAGAAGGATTGTGGAGTGGGTGGAACTGACATTTGTCTGCATTCCATTCTTAGAAGCTTAGACTTTAGAGTTGGAAATGCCTCTGATAAAACTGTTTATTAACACGTGAAGAAGTAGAAGCCCCAATACTAATTAAGTCCCCAGCCAAGGATGTGCTGAGTCCAACAAGCCGCGCTGGAGCTCAGGTTCCAAGTCTCTGGGCCCTCAGCGCACCGCACTCACCTTTGCCAGCCGCACTAGGCTGACCAGACCTAGCTGCTGGCCCCGGAGATGCCCTTGGTGTTGACTTCTGCCTGGGCATTTCTCGTGCACAGATGTCTATATACACCCTGGGCAGTTTACCCTTGAGAACTAGAGTGTCGTCTGCTGTGGGACATGGCAGCCCCAGTGTGTGTATGTGTGTGTGTGCGTGTGCATGTGGAAAGTGGGGAGGATAGACAGGTGGGTTCTCGCATACACCAGGCCAGCTGCACTTTTAAGGCCCAGAATCAGGACACGGGTGAACAGAGTGCACTTTCCTGTCCCTATCACCATTGGTTTTTTTGTTTCCAAATCATTTCAGTAATTGAGTTTTGCACTTGGCTTGAGACAAAATGTGAGTTAAAACAGGTGTGAAATTTTAAGACATTGTTCTGGACAAGTGCAAATGATATGCCATTTCATTGAGGTGGACAGCACGTATCACAGACGAGAAAACAAGCGTCAACGTGGAACATCCACCTGTGGTAGAAGGATGATTCACCTTGGTGTATATTAGGAAACACTTCCACTTAGAGGAAGTTGTGGTTTTCAACCAGGGATAATTTTGTGCCCCCCAGCCACCCTCAGGGAGCATTTGGCAATGTATAGAGGCCTTTCTGGTCGTCACATTTGGAGGAAGTGGTGCTGCTGTCATCTAGTGGGTAGAGGCCAGGGCCGCTGCCACACATCCCACAGAGCAGGGAACAGCCCCCGCAGCAAACACGCGCCCAGTTCACAGTGTCAGTGGTGCCAAGGCTGAGGAGCCCTAGCCAAAGGGAACCGATGCTTCGTCTGCCACTTGGCTTTAGAAGGCTATGTAGAGAGCTTATTAATTTAGAAGCAGCTTGGCATGTGGAATAAACATAACTTGGGGGCAGTTTCTGTAGTCTCTGTGGCTTGCAGAAGTTTCTGTGGTCCAGCTGGGTAAGGGAATAAGTTTGCACAAGAATTCTAGGACGGACGGCCCCTGTGTAGTCCTCTCAGGGCTCTGATCTCAGGGAGTGGAATTGGACATCAGCTTCCCTCTGCTCATCATGTGGATTCTATGGTTGAGGATGTAGAGTATTTGGGCGGGGGGGTGCATCATAATATAGTCTGGATAACCAAACACAGAATTAAAGTGGTAATTAAGGATATAAAGAACTAAGGAGTGCATTACCCTTATCCTACTTTATCAAAAACAATCAGGGAACCTAAGGCAGGTGCTGAACCTCACATGGTCAAGCCTTGGCCAAGACCACTGCAGCAGCAATGGCTGAAAAGAGAGAGGAGTCCCGGGAGGGAGGAAATGGTTAGGAGGCTGCTAGAGCCCTTCCGTGTACTGTGTTAGACTCGGGGACTGAGCATAGTAAGAATGATTTGCACTTCCTTGTTCCTTTTTGAATCTTTGAAAGAAAATTTCCATATCGTTTGGGCTTTTCCCCCCAAGAAAATTTCCATATTGTTTGGAATATCCCCACTGGTTAAAGTCCAAAAAAATTAAATCATGGGATAGAGACACAGGTATTTCCAATCACGCTTGTTTTACAGGACTGATGACAGGTAGTTCCCTCCCTTGAAAATAACTCCCCTTGAGCACGTAAGCCCGTAAGTAAAAGCAGCTGTGTCAGGACCACCTGTACTGTTCTCTGTGCACCCTGGTTGGTGGTGGTTGATCAAAGACATGGGGCTGCTTTCACTCACTTCAGTTCTCAGTGGGACACTGTTCTCTTGGAAAAAGCCCTTCTGTTACTTGGCCAGACTGGACAAATTTCCCCCAAGCCATATCTTATACCAGGTATGTCTATTTCACAAGACAAGCTGTTTCTAATAGACCCTCCGTTTAGCTGCCTGAAGACCTGTACTAGATACTGGTGCTGGAAGAAGGGTGAAAGGATTCTGCAGAGGGATGGGCCATATCAAAGTGGGTGTGGCAGAAGACAGGTAGAGGCTATCAGAGGCCAAGCCGAGATCAGGAATCAGCCAGGCCTTTTGTACAGCAGAATCAAGGAACCTCCAAGAGAACATAACACAGGAATTTCTAAACAGAGAACTGCTTGCTTATGTGCATTCTGAGAGTTGGCTGCTGTGGGGCCTAAAGAGAGAGAACCCCCACATCCGAAGTGAGGTATCCACAGCCCCACAGAACCTCAGTGTTGAGATGGTCTTTATCCATCTGATATAATCACTTAGTCATTCAGCTTAAGCTGTTGAGCACCGAGCAAGGCACCGTGGTTAGATGGCAGACAAGTCAGTGTAGTTGGAGAGAGAGTGTGGGGTCAGGGGTCTGGGCTGCAGCCGCCTACCACAGTTTCCTCTCACTGTCCCCAGGGAAAGAGGAAGGAAGGAAGCACCCCTCTATTGAGCAATGGACTATGGGTCAGGCACTTTCACTTGTGTTGCAGTAGCGGGACCTCCACCAGCTGAGGCCATCAGTGATCCATTTGAGGCAGGACCACTGGAGAACTGGTGTGTTGGGATCAAGTGAAGAGGTTCTAGGAAACCTGCTGAGAACCGGCACATCACCTGATAGCCTGGAAAGGTGGCAGAGTCTGGTGCTGAGCTCCGGAGGGAAGAATCCTGATCTAGGAGTTAATCTGTTGGTAGCTCTGACACCAACTTCAATGACCTCAGGCAACATCAAAAGCAATTTAATAATGTCCTCTCCGAGTTCAGTAGGAAAGGACAACAGCAGTAAGCAGCATTCCCAGCCTCTCCCCAGCTGGCACTTCTGGAAGTTGCAGTTGAGTGAAGCAAGGTTGCTTCCTCCTGCTTCTCTTGGGAGAAATGACTACTCTTCTCCTTTCTCAGTATCAGTCTTACTTGCTTTAAGAGGTATAATCCAAAGTAAGCAAAGTGCAGTTACTTCCCATTGAATTTTTTAATGGAGAAACTGTAACTAAAAAAGAAAAGGGCAGAGAGAAAATGTCAGAATTAAATATGTTAAGCCTTAGACAACAAGTGATTTCTACTTGGTGATCACATATACTAAAAAATGAGTGAAATTAGAAAGTAGACTTACAGAATTTTTGATGTGGAAGCAATTTTGGAAATCAAATGCCCTCGTTTTATAGAGGAGAAAACTGACCCAATGATACCATGTAACTTTATCAGAGTCTCTCCGTGCCCTGGGAGCAGCAGAAAGGGCCAAACTCAGATTTTTATATTTCTGATCCCAGTATCTGTTCATATTCACAAATTAATATGGGGGACTTATGAAATGAGGGCAATCGTCACTGTCTGTGAATGCTTTTTCTTCTCTTTTTCTACCTTTGCCCAAAAACTAGTTGGTTGGCAAGCTAGGAGCCTCCATTCAAGAGTCTTTTCGCTTGTGTCTTGCCCTAGCCACCTATCCTCCACCCCAGCATACATTTCTAGTGGCAAGAGGAGTGAGAGAGCCTGCGACAGTAAGATGGCAGCATGATGACAAAGGATAAATCCGGGAGAAGCTCCTCCTGTGAGCCAGAGCTGCGGTGCGTGCAGAAGCATCTTAGTCAGTCCAGAACACACCAGAGCACTTCTCAGGGATGCAGGGGCAGGTGCCGATCCCTTCCAGTCCATCACATTCACCTCGGTGACCTCCTGCCCCCTAGCCAGGGACTCTTCTCATCCTTACCTGTTTGCAGCCTGATATCCAGGTGGGTTTTGATAGTGCTCCTGTTCCAAAGACGCGTTCCTGGTGGAAGGGCTGATCCTTGCCTCTGGGCCCAGGAAAAGCAGTGATTTAAAAGGCCATGAGGGAGAGATCAGAAGGCAAAGGAGGAAACGCCATCAGACGTGGGGTGAGGAGCTGCCGGCAGATGGGAGAATCCTGCACACCTACAGTGGCTGGGTTTTTGTTCAGATGTACAGGGTTCCTGGAGGATTTAAGAAACTGCATTCCAAGGTTCTGAGAGTGTGCAGGCAGAAAATCACATTGTGGATGCAAGGAATCCTATGTCTTGAAACATAGAGTTACACAGGCAAAGAATGCTTAATCCCAAAAAAGTGTGCACAGTATTTAAAATTATCACCCAACTTTGATGCCTTATCCTAATTATAGAGGTTCTTGAAAAATGTATAAATTGTCTGATATATGAGTCTGTAGATTTTTAGGAAAGTTCCATTTGTTAGTCTTCTTGTGAAAATGACTCAGATTTATCTTTCAAATATGCAGTCTTCCTGAGTCAGTTTCATCTGTAAAACAGAGGTAATAAGGTTATGATAAAAAATCAGTCATGTAAATAACTTGATCTGGCACAATAAGCACTTAAAACAATTACAGCAGAATTTATGGCAATATTACAGAAATATATAAGCGCATAAATGTATCTCACAAACAGAATTATTACATTTGAGCTTTTAAATGCTTAAAACCAATCTCTTTGTTCAGAAAACACCTAACTTCCAAATTTTAAAGCTTCTTCAGGAAAATACTGACATTAACATTTCAGATCTTTTTGTTTAAAATTCTTGGCACTGCTTTTCTGTGGTTCTCCAGAAATATGTTCAGAACCAGGCAGGTAGAAATAATACTGTTAACAATTATTATTACAGTCATTTAAAATAATTTAAGTATGAAAAGAGGGATGTTTATCAGAATATAAGAAGACATTTTTTCATCTTTTATCAATATCCATCATTTCTATTCCTTACATCTGCTGGCTTTATTCTATGAGGAGTGCGTAGGGCTTGCATACAGAAAAGGCATTAAAGATTAGAAAACAGCACATCACTAGCAAATAATGCCTTTCAGTGTCAATCTATAGAAGTCGGTGTATTTTTAGTTTGTGAAACTTTTAGTTTTGTTTTATTTATGATTCTATCTCATTTAGCAATCATCAGCTTTCGCCTTTCTTCCTTCTAATTCTCGGATCCCTGAGGTTTGCCTTTCTATTTCGTAAATGTTATTTATTCCTGTGATTTATATATATGGCATACAGGGTGGGGCAAAATAGTTTTAGAGTTGTTTGTGTAGAAAATAATACAATGATTAATAAATAATAACAAGAATAAACTCTGTGTTTTGCATACTGACAACTGTAAACCTATTTTTGCCCCTCTGTGTATGTTGTATATATTAGATCTTATATATGAGTGAGATGTCTCTCTTAATCATATGTGTTATTGATATATATATTTTCATATTAAACATATCATATGTGCATGTTATAGGGATAAATATATACATATATACATATATATTTATCTCTATTTATCGAGAATTTACCATGAGCCCTGACTGCTGTAGCTCAGTGGGTTAAGTGTCGTCCTGCAAAACAAAAGGTTATTGGTTCAATCCCCAGTCAGGGCACGTGCCTGGACTGCGGGCCAGGTCCCTGGTTCAGGGCATGTGAGAGGCAACCAATCGATCCTTCTCTTGTACATCAATGTTTTTCTAACTCTCTTTCTCCCTCCCCTCCCATCACTCTAAAAATAAATAAATAAAATCTTTAAAAAAAAGAATTTACCACGAAAATTGAGGGAAAAAATTAAACTAGAAGAGATTTGAAAGGAGAAGCAAAACTGTTTTTATTGAATAGTTCTTTTGGGCCTACTTCTATACCATTTATTATTTTCTTTATCAGTTTCTTACAGATCAAGAAATTTAAGTTATAACAAAGTTAAGTGTAGCACAAATCTAGGCACAAATGGGAAAAACGACCAGTGACTGCTGCCCGGTAGTAAGCTCCATTTCTGTGTTTGTTGCCTTTATTGGGGTGAATGAATGGCAATGAAGAGCTTCTGCTCTATGAAGTCAGCAAGTTTCCCTCCTGGATTAATGACCGCAGAGTAGGGATGGCCCTGCCAACACGTTAGAGCGCTGGGCACTGGCTTAGGCCCCCTCCCTACCTCAATATGTTCTTCTTCTCAAAACTGAAGAGGTCAGTTGGCGAAGTGAAAAGGAAAGGTTTGAGGTGTCTTGGCGGAGGTGGTAAAAGATATAATGAGATTTTGTATGTCACTGGTATGTCCAGAAGTATATTAATTTTCCCTGCAGGTCTGAGCCTCCCTGAAGGAGTTGTAATGATCCCCTCCCGTTCCTAAAGCAGAAACAAAAGTTGTGTGTGTGTCTGTCTGTCTTCATATGCAGCAAAAGCTTGGGGAGGGGGGCGAGACATGTAGGGCAGGGCCAGGGATTAGTACCCTCTCAAAGTAGGTGATGATACCCTAAAGCCAAAAAGGACGATGAGCAAGTGGAGCTTGCTGGAGGGTTTCTTTTGGGGGAGAGGAGCTGGCTGGCTGTCATACCTGCCCTGCGTAAAGCTGACAGGCAAGCCAAGATTCTAGTTCCTTTCTGAACGTTCCTAAATGCCAACCTGGCAGTGAAACCTGATCACTTTGGCCCCATCTGGTTTGCATTTCAAACCGGTGCCCATGACTCCACAAACCTGAACTGGCAGAGTTCTGTGAAAATGTCTCCAGGAATTCTGTGGGAGTGAGGCTTGGCTTTGGCCCTGACCCACCTCCACACCTCTGGGCAGATACCATTAACCATGTGCATGCTGGTCAATGGAGAAGACAAAAGAAAAAACAATAGAAGCTGGTTTGGCATTGCCTGGAAACAGGCCCACACCCCAGGAAAGAAGTAGTTACACTGGCCATAGAATTTAGCTGGACCTGTGCTACAGGGAAATGCGGGGTTGGCAAAGGGGCATTTCTGTGTCATTTTGATATTGGACGTGACGGTAATGAGCACGTACTTAGGGTTAACAGAGCTGGGTTTAAGGGCCAGCTTTGTCACTTCCTCACTGCGTGGCCTTGAAAAAGCTTCTTTGTCTTTCTGAATTCATTTTATCTTAAGTGAATCGGGATAATAGTTTACCTTCCGTGAAGAGTTGTCGTGAAGATAAATGCATATAAAGGAGAAGGCGCCTCTAAAGCACTTAATACAATGACTGCAGCACAGTAAGCTCTCAGGAAATGCCAGCTGGCCAGCAGAATGGTGGCAGGGCCTCAGTGGGCAACATTCATTTCCCCCAAAAAGGAACGAAGTGGAGGTATGGCGAGAAAGATACTACCCAATGTGAAAAAGTTCCCACTAGAGACACCTGATTGCTTCTCCGGGTCTGTCGGGTCCTTTCCAGCCCTGCAGTGTGAGACTCTAAAAGGGACAGGTAGACAAGCACTCATACAGTTGCTCTGTATTTCTCTCCGCCGAGGCGTGTTTCTCACCCCTCACCCCACGCCCAGTGATGCGTTTCTGCAGAAGTCCCCTGTCCCAGTGAGCCAACGAAGGGGTTCATTTCTTGTTATTGATAAACAATTTTAATTGTAAGGTGGGTATAAAGTATTCTAAAGTACTATTTCAAACTTTAAAAACTATCTAGAGAAGTGCAAATTGTGTTGTAGTAAAAAGGATTGAAGAAGAACTTTATTGGGTAGGTGATGAAGGATGGCTCTAGTTTTGGCCCTGTGAGAACTTACAATTTCAGTAAATAAAAACTCTGCAGCGTCGGCATGGAGGCCTATTGTTTTAAAGTTTCCATGGGGACTACTTCATAAATGCAGCCTAACTTTAATTGGTATAAAATAATCGAGCATGGTTATTAGTGTGTAACCATAAAAAGTGAAGGTTATGAAGTTAAAGGCAAGTAAAACAATGAACGCACAAAGAGGATCTCCCTCACTAGTGGTCAGGAAAATGGAACTAAAAGAGCACGTTTAGGGAAAATTAACAATATGAAGGATATAACTGTTGTGAATGCTTGACAACAAATTCACTCTTCTCCTCTGTTGGTGGGTATATAAATGGATGAAATCTCTTTCAGAAAGCATTTTGGCAGTACTTATCAAAAGCATAAACTACATGTCCTTGAACTTAGCAATTCTTTTCTAGGAATCTCTGCTGCAGAAATACACAAGAAATGAATGTGTAAGGATATATATATATTCAAGGACATTCATTACAGCAATAGGAGAGCCATTCAAACAGTTGTGCTACATACACACCGTGAACATGTTGATATATAGGCATTAAAAATAATGAGAATCTGTACAGCTGGACAGGGAAGGATATTGTGAGAAAAAAATAAACTGCAGCATGGCGCTTATAGTAGAACCCAGTTTTTATTTTTAATGTACACACGTGTATACATTTTCAATGTATAGAGAAAGAAGTTTAAAAGAACACACACCAAGTAAGTGATACTAGTTAGCCCTGAAGAGCAAGACTGAGAAGGTTTTGTTGGTGTTTTACTTTCTATAGTAAGAGTTATTTTTCTCAATAAGCATGGGCTACAGTTTAATTTTTTTTATTTTTTTTTATTTTTTTAAAGATTTTATTTATTTATTTTTAGAGAAAGGGGAAGGGAAGGAGAAGGAGAGGGAGAGAAACATCAATGTGTGATTGCCTCTCACGTGCCCCCTACTGGGGACCTGGCCTGCAACCCAGGCATGTGCCCTGACTGGGAATCGAACTAGCAACACTTTGCTTTGCAGTCCGGCGCTCAATCCACTGAGCCACACCAGCCAGGGCTAATTTTTTTTTTTTTTAATTAAGCAAGGCTATCTGTGTAGCTGTTTCTCTTTCAGTTTGAGGTATTTTTGAATCTGCATCACTTTTCAGGTTAAGAGCATTGATTATAAATTCATAGGTTAAAAGCACTTGAAATATAGATTTACTTATGTGTTGAAGCAAGAACCAGAATAACTGTGACTTAAGCAAAGTTTGTTTCTCTCTCACATAACAGTGCAGAAGTAATTTACTTCCTCTGCAGAGTCATCAGGGGCCTGGGTTTCTGTCTTGTTTTTCTGTTGTCCACAATGTGCAGCTTCCACATGTGAGGAAGGAGGGCTGCTTCATTTTCATCCCTCACCATCTATGGTGAGGACACTCCCCTTCCTGTTAAGGTTGTGACCTGGGAGTTGGACACATCATTTCCTACCACATTCAATGGTCAGAAATTAGTCATGTGAATACTCCTAGCTGCAAAAGAACCATGCAAAATACCCAATTAAAATTTTTATTTCTGTATAACAGGGTTTCTCAGTACTAGCACTATTGGTATTTGGGGCTGGATAATTCTTTGTTGTCAGGGTTGGGGGTACATTGTTGGATGTTCAGCAGCATCCCTGGCCTTTATTCAATAGGTGTCAGCAGCATTCCCCAGTTATGACAACCAAAATCGTCTCCAGACACTGCCAAATGTCCCCTGGGGACAAAATCAACCCTCATTGAGAATAACTGCTAAATAAGAAGGGCAAATAGATACTGGGGACAACTAGCAACATCTACCACAAGCATTTTATTCTGCCAAAACAGTGCTTAGCGCTTGTGCAGTATATTACCTTTGAAATTGACAGCTCCCTTGCCTGCAAATACAATACTCTAAGACTGTGGAATCTGGCTTTTGTTGATTTTAGAAGGATGAAAAATCAATCCTTGTTTTTATCTGTTGAATCTAAATTTGTATTTGTATCAAGTAAATACTGTTTTTATTTGAATATACAAACAGGTATTCCTAGTGTATAGGAATAGTACTAAGGACATTATACAGTGCCACTTTCATGATGAAGGTCTCAGTCTACACTGTAATATTTCTAGAAGGCTAATTTAATGGCAGTCGTAATGCTGTTCTATCCTAAATCAAAAATTTCATCTGCAGTTGATAGCATATCTCTTTTAAGGGCAATTAAGTGTGCATAATTTTCCACTGCTGAATACTTGATACAGTATTTTTCTGTTAATGAGAAGTGTTTGCTTAATATGCTTTTCCAATTCACTGAGAGTATGTGCTTCACTGCCAATCATACAAATAGGTGGAAATCATTCAAAAGAAGCCACAGAACACCTCTTCTTTGTTCTTGCCTTTTCTGTCACGTTTAGAGCTTCAAATCTTTCTTCAAACAAGTGGATACAGTGGGATCTTGTTTAAAAGGCTGTTTAGAAGTAAAGAAAATTAAATATAAAGAGAATCTGCTCTGGGCTTCTTCCAAGGTTGTTTGGTGCCTAGTGGGTCAGAATGACCTTGTTGGGAGGCGGTTTCCCCACACAGGTCATCTGTGCGGGCACAGGGAAGGACATCATTATAGCGGCACTGCAGTATTCTTAACTTTTGAAAATGTAAAGAGCTGCAGAAATTGTATCAGAAGAGTAGTTGCCAGCCATGAAAGTATCAGAATATACCCCGGGGTCATTTATGAAATCAGGCATGCTGGGAGAAGGGCATAATCCTGTCCAGCTGCCGTGTGAACAGTGCCTGTATGGAGAGATGAGTGGTAAAACTGGACCCAGAAGAGTAAGTAGGAGACCGAACTGGAATGGAGGAGGACAACCCTGAAGGCATGGAGATGTGGGTGTGCAGAGACCAGGAATCATGAGCAAATGTAATTGGGATGGTTTAGCTGAAGGTGTGAATTTGTGTAGAGGTGATAGGACCTGTGTTGTGGTCAAGACACAAACTGCCCACCAGAAGTCATGGTCCCTCTTCCACAGCAGAGCTGGAGCTGGAAAACAGCTGCAACACCAGCCCTCCTAGGGTCTTGGTGAGGCAGTGGCACTCCTCCCTCCTAAGGGGCTGCAGGTGGGTCTTTATCTAGAGAGTCTGGGCAGAAAATGGATGATACACTCAAACTGGTGGATTTGAAGATAGTTTTAACAAGGCACTGTTTGCAAACACTTGGGAGAACTATAAAGAAACTACAAGTGATAGTACAGTACCTTGAGGTCAAAATGTACCTTGTTACCCCCTGTAGGCCTGAGAGGTAAGGGAATGGTACCCTTACCAGTTTCTAGAACCCAAAATAGGAATTATCCAGAGAGGCTCACAAGAAAGGAGCTGTAACATTTAGGAAGACACGCCAGTCTGAGTCAAACCCACAGGAAGGGAGGGAAGGGAATGAACACCCTGATGTCACTCTCAAACCTCCCTTTAGCCTTCTGTGGAGGTGTCCCATTGGCCAAACCCAAGTGGAAGCCAGAGGGCTAGGAGGTCCTTTAATGTACCTGCACAGGGAGTGTCCAGGACACAGAGCGGCATGGAGAAGGGGTGAGGAGCAGAACTGGAGGAATAACCTGCATTGTGACTTTCGGCAAAGGTAGTAAGAAGTGGGAAGTGGGTGTTTCTTCCCCATGACTGCTTCTCCTATCAGCCAGCTGCACTTGGAGGACCTCGAGACCCAGGGGACATCACCATAAGGATGCAGGATACCACCGAAGAGAGGAAAGCACACCCATCAGGGACACCCACAGTGGACTGTTCCTGATTGAGAAATAAACCTGTGTGAATCTAGACCTCAACTTCCAGTGGCACGTTTTTTACAGAAGTTAACCTTTAGGATTTGTTCATTATTGCAGTTAGCATTAGCAGGAATTAAATTATAGAAAATCTTGAAGTTGGTCACGCAAGGAATTTAGATTCATTTCTACAGAAAGTCAAAAACAGTGAAGGTTTTTATGCTGGGAGATACTATTTTTTTTTAAAAAAAAGCCTGAAATGATGAGTCATGTGGCAGGTGGAAGGGAACACAGTGAGCAAGAAGTTAATGAAGCCGACCCAAACCTCGTGTTCTCAGCAGGACCTGTGACTCAATCTAGGACACCATAAACTGAAAGGGCGGAAGAATTTTAATCACATTGCAAGGTCAGGTGCCAACCCACCATGAAGAATTTAGGGGAGGAGTGGGATAGGTCCAGTTCAGTGATCACCCAGGTCTGTGAGACAGCTTGGCTGTTCTGCTATGAGATATGGAGACTGAAAGGGAATTCTGGAGAGAGTTGTTGATCTGTCCTGAGTAGTTCCCATAAGAGGGTCTGTCCATTCTGTCCAGCTTAGGGAAGGGGCTTCAGGGAGACCACTCTGCAATGTGATACATGTTCGCTAGAGCCTGGAGGATGCAATAGGTCATAGAATTTTCTGGGGAATTGGAAGAACAAGAGAATTGTCTGCCAGCTGCTCTGATAGTGGCAAAACTAAAAGGGGGTTCTTGGGGAGTTTCGGGCTGGGCACTGCTTGTCGATTCCCAGAGTTTCAGGATAAATTATCTGTGACCAATTGAGGGCACAGAGATGGAGATTAAGCTGTTCAGTGGTCACCTCTGAGGCCTGGAAGAACACATGGAACAAGCAGCTGGGATGTGTTCTCCCCCTGAAGGTGAGAGCGCAGCTGCCATGGAGGGGGTAACTGCAGAGCTGAGAAAGCATTCCACAGAGACGGAGATGCACACACATGGGGAGTCTTTTGAGTGCCGGAGCATCTTAACTGTACTCTTCTGGTAAGACCTTTCCCGCTCGTTCACAAGCAGTCAAAAAGAGAAGAGAAGCCCCCAACCCTTCCCACTGCTGGCGGCCAGCTTGTGCCAGGCCATCTGGGGCAGTGTAGGGGGCTACTGAAAGCATATTTAAAGTTTTGTTTAAATGGACTAAACAAATCATACTCCTACCTGAGACGGTTTTTAATGACCTGAAAATAGAAATGAGCAGAAGACCTTTTATCTGGGGAGTCACCAGAACGGTCCTAGCCCTGCCCTAAATTTAGCCTGGACTAAATTTAGAGGGACAGTGGGAGACAAAAATAAAGTTGATCAGGATTGATTAGGATTGCACTTCATAGGAGTGTGGCAGGCACATGGCTTTCTAGCATGGAGGCCTTGACCTAAAAGAAAGGAAGATAAAAAGGTGAACCAGTCCCAAACAAGCCTTTGTCATCCCTCAAAATGTTCTTATGAACATAGTAACAGTACCTTCATTGGAGGATATTTCTTTTCTTACATATAACACAAAATTTGGAAAATCTGAGAAGTGCAAGTCTTGAAAATAAAAATCACCCAATATAATCATCATACTTAAATATATTTCCTTCCCGTCTCATTTTCCTCTGTGGATATGTATCGATACATTTGTAAGTTTTTCTTGTTCAGAATAATGAAGTTTTTCTTTATTATTTTATATGCTACTTTTTAGACAATATTTTAAAGACATGAAACATTTAAAAATATGGTTTAATGAAGCCATAATTTGACTGGAGTTTATTTATCAAATACTTTTGTCAAATATTCTAGATTTAGACTTGCACTTAATGTATGAATCAATGATATGAATGAGAAAAGAATATTAGCAAATTTAATGCATAGCTGTTGATTTTCCATCAACTTGTAACATTCATATTATCACATGGAAGAGCCACTCATTGAGATGGTTGTCACTCCTTTCTTCAAATTCTCTTCTCTTGTTTTTTCTGAAGCCATGTTTTCCTAATTTTCTTCTCACTCATGTGGTCACTCCCAAATCTCCACCAAAGGTTCTCCTTTTTCTGTCTAATCTTGAAATGTTGACTGTGCTCAGGGCCTTTCTAGAACATTCCCACTCTCCTTAGGTTACTCATCCAGCCCTTTGGTTTTCAATACCATTTATATGCTAAAAATGCAAATTCAAATCTTCATTCCAAACCTCTATTCTGATCTCCAGACTTATATCTTGATGGCTCCATTTGGATGTCTCATTGGCATCTCAAATGGAACTCTTAATCTTCCCCCAAAAAACATGTTCCTTCTTGTCTCCCCAACTCAATAAAGCAACCTCAGTCCTCTCAATTGCTCAAGGAAAACACCAGGAAGCATTTTAGTGCTTCTCTCTCTCTCTCTCACTTCTAGCTGATAGCAAGTCCTGTTTATCTCCTTGCTAAGTACCTCTCCCAAATTCAACTCTTCTGTCTCCCTATTCATCACACTACTCTCAGCCGTCCACATCTCAACATGAACCACTACAACTGCCTTCTCTCCGCTTTCCCTCACAAAGCCCCTCCAATCTGTTCTCTACACAGCAGCCACATTAGAATGCAGTTCCCTCATTGAAACACATCAAACCTTGAACATGGCCTACAAGACCCAGATCTGGATCCTCCTGTCTTTCCAGCCTCTGGTTCCAATGCTCTCCCTATTACTCACCATAGTTTACCCACAATGCTTTGCTCTCAGGTCCCTGAACCACTGCTTCTCTATGCCTCAAAATCAACTCCCCTAACCTCTTAATGTGACTCTCAATTCTTTGAGGGCAAGGATTCTGGCCAGGTCATTCCTATATCCCCAAAATGTAGAATAATGCCTGGCATGTGATGGATACACAGCCAGCCTTTGTTGATATGACCTACCTATCGGCCCATATTCACCTGTCAAGTTCCAGGCTGTACATCACTCCCCAGGTGGACCTCTCCTAACCCCAGCATTCTAAAGTGGATCTTCACCCTTTTGACCTCAGTCACTTCACCCTGTTGTTTATGTCCCTGACAACATTGTCACTGTGTATCTGTACCTTTGTTTGTTTAGTGTCTGTCCCCCACTAGACTAGAAACACCCATGAGACCCAGAACCATATCCCTTTTTTGGTTCATGCTTTCCCCAACACCTAGCACAATGCCGAGCTCACAGAAAATTCTCAGATCCTTGTTTAAAGAATGAACAGCATCTGAGGGAATGGAGTTCTGAGAGGTGCTCTTCTCTTTGCCTGGGGCAACACTGGAAAAATGCTGGTGTCAGCCTTGAAATAGAAGAGTGTGGTGTACAGAATAATGGAGCCCCCAAAATGTCTGAGTCCTCATCCCTAAAACCTGTGACTATCTTACCTTACCTGCTTAACAGGAATTTGCAGGTGTTTTCAGTAAAGGATCTCAAGGCCTGGGGGGTGGGGGATGATTATCCAGGTGGATCCGATAGAATCACAAGGGTCCTTATCAGAGGGAGGTGAGCGAGTCAGAGTCGGAGAATGGGATGTGTTAATAAAAGCGGATCTGAGCGACAGAGAGAGAGTGAGATAGATTTGAGGATGCTGTTGGCGTTGAAGGTTGAGGAAGGGGCAACACATCGAGAAATGTGGCTTAACTCCAGAGGCTGGAAAGGGCGAGGAAATGGATCCTCCTCTAGAGCCTCCGGGAGAATTCGTCCTGCCAGCACCTTGATTTTAGGACTTCCGACCTCCCAAACTGTAAGATATTAAGTTTCTGTTGTTTGAAGACACTGTGTGTGTAGTAATTTGTTACAGCAGCCATAGGAAACTAATGCAAGGAGGGACTGGAGAAATGGTTGGATGAACGTGAAGGCGAGATTCGGTCCCACTTCCTTCTATTTAGATGGCATTAGGCTTGCCTGCCAGCAAACTGTCTCATTGCCATAGTCCTGCACCAGTTTCCTGCAGTCTGTTCCTCTTTCTTTCTCCTGAATTCCATCCCGGGGACAAAGAACAAGCCCATGCCTTCTTTTTTGAGTATAAGTTCAGAGTCAGGAGGGAGAAGCAGGAACTGAACTTGAGCTAGGGAAATGAGGGCGAGGGGTAGGTGTTTCCCTGGCTGGACAAGGATGGCTTCCTCTTGCTTTTAAGAGGTGTTACTGAACCCCCTTTTATGGCCTAGTCTAAGGTGCCTTGTCAATGAACATCTCTAATTAATAATTAGATTCTCTAGATCTGTGTTTTGGGAGAAATGAATCTTTTGTAAAAGAGAAAGCATTGGGTCCCCCCTACCCCGCTTCTTGGGAAAAATATACACAAGCAGAAAATTTCATATGCAGTTGTTAGGGGTTCATGGACTTGTAAGGTCAGTTTGCTCAAAGGAGAATGTGAGTTTGGGATCGATCTTTTTTATTCAAGGCTGCAGGAGTCAGTGGGAGGTAGGCCGGAAGTAACATCATAAGATGGGCTTCATATTGGGCTAAGGGATTTGGTCTTAATCCTACAGGGAGGATACTAGGGACCTTTAGAGGGTTTCAAGCAAGGCAGTGACAGCAATGATATCTTTACTTTTGAAAAAAACCACTCTGGCAACCATATTGGCTGTAATCTCATAATTAGCTCATCAGAACACCTTAGGGGTGAAAAATGCTGTTGACATAAAATATTTAATACTTCCTTTTAAAGGCAGTGATATTGGATGGCATATTAACTGATCTAATTTCACGGGCACTGTGCTGTAGAAAGCAGCTTCCTGTAACAATGTAAGATTATTAAAAGCTTACTGTTGTCGGGATCATTACTTCCCTAACAGCGGGTAAACAGCTATGTTTAGTCTTATTGTTACTGTCATCATTATCTCATTGTTCAAGTACTCAGCTTCAATCAGGTTCATCTCAGAGGACAGACAGCTAACGCAATGGGCAATAGGGGAGCACAGAACTGGGGGCCTTCTACCACGCTCTTTCCTGACTCTATCACACACTGGAAAAGGAACTTAGATCAAGTTAATCTCCCACAGCCACAGTTTCTTAATCTATAAATTGTGCCTAATAAGCCCTACCTATGTAACAACTGTCATGATCAAATGCCATCGTTAAAAAAAATAGTGCTTACAAAAAAATGTATCACACAGATGTAACCCGGCATTAATTTTCCTCTTACTATTACTGTCGTCCCTGAACAAGTTTGGGTTAGTAAAAGGAGCTATGGAAGTAAATGTTTGTGATTTGCTTTGGTGATATTATATAGTTCTCTATCCAAGCATCAGATGTTTTAGAGATTTTTTTTCTAGTATCCATGCTTGCTACCTTCACTTAGCCCTTCAGAAATTCTGTATCAAAAATAGACTGTTTTGCTGTGTTCTGAAGTCTAGAGCTGTATGTTTTAAAGGAGTCAAAGGTCCCCCTTTGGAGTTAGAAAGAAAAATAACCATGTCTCAGCACTTGAGAGCCTACACATGCAGGGGAAATTGGAAGGGCTGAGTGTGTGTGTGAAGCCGCCGATGCCCTGCAGACTTGCTAGTCTGCTGGTGGGTATCCCCTGAAAAGGAGGAGAGGGCTAGTGGCCCAGGGTTCACAGGGAAAGAACTGCTGGTCTAGAAGAGCAACCACCGAAGCAGTACACAGAAGGTTCTTGGTCATCACCAGGCCTTCCTCATCTGCTAATCAGAGACACTCCAGCTACCGTTTCAGTTTTCCAGCCTTAAAGCCCATCTTGCTCAGGAGTGGTTGTGGTAGAAAATACTACAGCATCACCTACCTGCTGCCGAGTGCCTAATGTCCAGGGAGAAAATGTCAGGCGATGGGACCTCTGCTCCTGTCACTCCAGAAACCACATGCCCCAGTGAACACAACTAGACGTTGCCTTGCAGTAGAAAAGATGCTTTTTAACTATACCCAGGTACCCCAAGGCTCTAGCATTTAGCTCTACACAGAGACGGGGAGAAGGGAACCTCAAGGTGTCATTCGTCCCGTGGCAGCGAAATACCTCCTTGTGTTAGTACCTCCTCCTGTTTATACCGGCTTACCAAGTGGTTTATGTACACAACCCATGGACTCACCTATGGTTGTATATGATTAGAAGCAAATAAAATATTGTTTTGTCAAAAGGAATGCTACTTTTGCTGAGGTCAAACAGACTTTAAAGAGAACTTCCAACTTTTATTCTAGCTAGGCTCATTTTGGAAAAATCGATGTGATAGCAGTGCGAGCTTTGCAGCCAGACTCTACCACACACTAGCAGTGTGACTAGGGTGAGTCACTTAACATTGCTGGCCTTAAAATCCTCCACTTGTATAATGGGTGTGGCCATTGCTAATTTGTAGGGCCCTTGAAAGGGTTTAATGAGTTTAGAGCTTCTGACAGAGGCAGCAGTGGACCTGTCTATAACTTGGACTCCAGAGCCAGGCTGCCTGGGTAAGAGTCCCACCTCCACCGAGTGTCCTCGTGGGAGTGACTAAAGCTTCCTGAGTCAGTAAAATGGAGGTAGTAATAGTACCGATGTCACGGGGTCGTTGTGAGGATAACAGAGTGTATATCCCCAAAAGCACCTAAAACAGTGCCTGTCATCTATAGTAAATACTATATAAGTATGTGCTATGATTATGATGGATTGTGATAATAATTGTGGTAATATCCATCAAGTGCCTGGTACAAATACTCGATCAAAAAGGATTAAATTTTGCAATTTCTATTATTTCTCCATCAGAGCACTCAAATTTTAAGGAGCCTGAAGGCAAAAGTAATAGTATTACAAGTTTTTTGTTTTAACTAAACAGATGCCAACAGGGTCCTTTCCAAAATCTTATTCCTTCAGGGACTCAAATGCAATCTTATACCATAGGAGATAAAGGTTTTTTTAGAGCAAGAACAAATTCTTGAGCCTCACCCCAGACCCCCTCAATTAGAAGTTCTGAACTACAACCTATCAGTCTGTCTTTTAGTTTTGGTTTTTGTTTTAGTTTTGGTTTTCAATGCCCATGAACTTTTTTTAAGACTTTTTTTTAGAGTAGTATAAGTTAACAGAAAAATTGAGAGGAGGATACAGAGAGTTCCCATATACCTTCTGCGCACACACCAACACCTTCACCATCAATATGCCCCACCAGAACAGTGCATTCGTTACAACTGATGAACCTCCGGTGACATACCATAATCACCCAAAGTACGTAGTTCACATCAGAGTTCACTCTTGGTGTTGTACATTCCATGGGTTTAGACAAATGTATAATGATACGTATCTACCATTATAGCATCCCACAGAGTATTTTCCTGGCCCTGAAAATCTTCTGTGTTCTGCCTGATCATCCCTCCCCTCCCCCAACCCCTGGCAACCACTGATGTTTTTACTGTCTCCACAGTTTTGCCTTCAGTCTGTGTCCCAGTGACCCTCATGCTTCCTACAGTTCAAAAACACCAGATAGAGACTCCTACAACCCTGCCTGCCTTCTATTTTCAGGAGGTGGGGGGCAACAAAGACTTGGGTGCTCCATCTGTTTGACAGGTGTTTCAGCCCAAGAAGTGTTAAATGACTGAATTAAGCAGAAATACAGATAGTCTGGAAAGCAAAATTAGGTGGGGGGTGGGGAGGGAAAAAGTACACTTTGCGAGCCTGTGAGTCTGTCAATAGGTCTGGAACAGAATGTTTTGGGGCTGGGTCCTCTGGAAAAGTACTGATGTCTCATCGTGTGCCATACTGCTCTGAGTGATGGCTAGGAGAAGAGATGCCCTTTGGATTTTTATGCGAGCTTAAAATGAAGAAAATCATGTCAAGTCAGAGCTGTTGGTACAAAAGGTCACCAATGCCAATTGGTGGTATTGCAGAGCTCAGAGAGGGAGTATTAAAATAGCAAATGCTTTGTTTTTTTAGCACTCTGTTGCACTATGGGCTTGAGTCTCAGTTTTTTGCCATCTTGCTGCTCTGTAATCTTATGTAAAAGGCCTGTGAAAAAAGAAAACCACCAAGCATCTTTCCACCTCCTGCAGGGAGGAGGGCAGGTAGTGGGTGGTTGTCCTCAGACTGAGAACTATGTGATATTTGCGGTGCAGTAAGCAAATCAATTAAATGACAACTGCATGGGAAAGGGATAGCAGAGGTGACTGAGCAGGACTGATTGATTGTGGCCATTTTGGGTGACAAGTGTTTATTGGGCTAGATACGATTTGTTTGAGGTTCAGCCTTGGGTGACTGAGGATCATAGTGCCTTAGGAAAAGAAACCAGTCTTAGGGGTGAGGTGGGAAAGTTGTAAAATATTAGTTTGGTTTCATGTATACTGTATGTGTGATGATAGAACAGCATCCAAATAGGATTAAAAGGTCTGAGAGCCATATGCATAGAGAATTTTTGAAGCCATGAAGAATACATTGATTATCTACGTAATAAGGGAATCTGAAGGTCAAGGATCAAACTTTTAGGGACACTGCGATTGTAGCAAATAGAATGAGAGGTCAGCGAAGAAATGACAGACCACCATAAAAGGCAGAAGTTGTCCCAAGACCATGTGCTATGGTCTAATCAAGAGGATACATTTGTTTCAAGAAGAGAGATATGTTCCTTGATGTTGAAAGTGTGAAAAAATAAAAAAGAATAAGGCATGTGTTGGCCAGGGTGGGGTTGCAAAGTAAAAATGTTAACTCAAAAAGAAAGGCTTGTTTTACAAAACAGATGATTTTAAGTATATTCATTTAAGTCAGGGTTTCTTAACCTCAGCAGTGTTGGTAGTTGGACTGGATAATTCTTTGTGATGAGAAGTTGTTCTGTGCATTGTAGGGTTTCGCAGCATCCCTGGCCTCTGCCCACCAGATGCCACTGGTAACACCACCAGCCCTAGTTATGACAACCAGAAAATGTCTTCAGGTGATGCCAGATATTCTTGATTGATAACCACTGACTTAAGGGTTTATTTAGATTTATCTGTATATGTGGTACTACATTAGGCACAGCAAGGTGTAAAAATATGACTTCAAACATTAAGAAGAATGCATCCAAATTTTCCTAAATTGGTTTATTCTTCTATATCCCCTATTATATTAGTTAAAACTACATATATACACATTTATACATATGTTCATGTATACATACATGTATATATACCACATATACATATATATGTGACAGTAATTCCCCAAGTTAACATTATGTCAATTTAATTATGAATGAATTTGGAAACATAGTAAATTGGAAACACTGGTGATCCAATGCTGTGGTTCATCACAGATCAATGTAGGGAATTTTGATTGTGGATCCACGGCAATATTAGTAAGCAATTTCCAAATTAAATTTTGTGTATTCCAAAGACTCAAATTATTTTTGCTCTCATTTTTTATGAAGATAAAATATTCTTCCTGATCCATAGATATATTATGGGACTCCTGATTTTTGTTTAAAAAGTGAGTACACCATTTATCTTTTGTTATAAACTATGATATTACATATTGAAAGTGCTTACCAAGTTTCTAAGTTACAAATGAAAGAAAGATGGAGATTTAGGACTATAATTTGCCCTTAAAACATTAGTAGGAAAGATTACCACGAAAACAACATGACAAGATGGGTCATTAACATTTGAGATCAATTCCATCAGAAGAAGTAGCCTATCATTTTCCCAAACCCAGTGTCCTCATTGCTTACGAACAACAAAGACAGTCTAACTCCTGTTTTGCTGCTGGTGACATTGAACAAGGCCCGACCATGGAGGCTAATTCTGAGACCCATGTTTGCTTTGCAGACTGCATCATCTGCTATCAAAGGTGCTATCCAGCTGGGAATAGGGTACACTGTGGGTAATCTCACTTCCAAGCCAGACCGAGATGTTCTCATGCAAGACTTCTACGTGGTGGAGAGTGTATTCCTGCCCAGGTAAGACTTTTGTGTGTGTGATGATTTCCATGCTCTAGAACCTTCCTTGCTACATCTCCACATTGGAGACTTTTCTGCCAGTGCATGTGCAGCGTACTGATGTACATGCTGGACCTTTAGCAGGCCCAAAGCAACCCAACATATTACCTTTTGTTGCGTCAGGTGGCTTGAATTTTCTACGTGGAGATGGTAAATAGGGTTCATCCTGTGAGCCATTTGTAATTAGTTGTGATAATGCCCAAAAGACCATATGGAGAAAGACTTTGAGATTCAGTCGGAAAGAGTGCAGTCATTAGAGAGTGATGTCTGCGTGGGCTTAGAATAAGAGGGCATCCAGGAAGCAGCAGCTGGTGCTAGGTTGCTGTTACACCTAATTTAAAAGATGGGCTGCGGAAGGTGGGGAACCATTGGGCCTTCCGCCTGTGTTCACGCTTATAGCTCCCTTTTAAACTTAACTCTTTCAACTTAGCTTTCCTCAGGAAACCTTATGAGAATCCCAGTATTTTGACACCATATTTGCAAAAACACGCAAGTTACCTATATATGCCTCCTCTAACTTTATTGTATTTTGGAGGGAAAAATCAGTTCAACAAATAAATCTGAGACTGGATGATGTACATTGTAAATGTACTTAACTCTGCAGCACTGTACACATAAAAATGGTTAACATGGTAAGTTTTGTGTTATGTCTGCTTTACCAAAATAAAGTAAATAAACATTAATTGAACTCTAGTACTAGCATAGTGTAGGAAGAGAAGTAATCACGGTTTAATTGGAAATGTCACCACTATTGACAGGATGTCTTTATATACATATTTAATTCTAAATACAATATATTTTCTTAATCTAATATCTCTGCTTTTACCTAAATATGTTTATTCATGGTCTAGCAAATAAAAAACAGTCTAGCAAAGAAAAAAATTTCATGTTGGGGGTGTTGGAGGTAATTATTTTGTCTTTGGGACTGTGAGGATTGACTTGTCAGACACATTTATTTTTTAAAATGTGTCTTCAAAATGAGTCACTTTTGTTATTACTGGACTTGTTTTTTCCAATTATTTATTTATTTTCTCTGTTGTTATTGATTATGCTGTTACAGTTGTCCCAATTTTCCCCTTTGCCCTCTCCTCCCAGATCACCCCCCATTCCCACAGTCAGTCCCCTCACCATTGTTCATGTCCATGGGTCATTCATACATCCTCTTTGACTAATCCCTTCACCTTCTTTCAACAAGTACCCACCTCCATCCTCCCCTCTTACAGCTGTCAGTCTGTTCCATGTTTCTGTGCCTCTGATTCTATTTTGCTTGTTAGTTTATTTTGTTCCTCAGATTCCAGTTAGAAGTGAGATCAGATGGTATTTGTCTTTCATTGACTTGTTTATTTCACTTAGCATAATAATCTCCAGTTCCATCCATGCTGTCTTAACAGGCAAGAATTCCTTCTTTTTTGCTGTTGCATAGTATTCCATTGTGAAAATGTACCACAGTTTAATGATCCACTCATTTACTGATGGGCACTTAGGCTGCTTCCAAATCTTGGCAATTGTAAATAACAATATGAACATAGGGGTGCATGTGTTCTTTTGAATTGATGTTTTGGGATTCTTTGGACATATTCCCAAAAGTGGAATCACTGGGTCAAAAGACAGTTCCATTTTTAATTTTATGAGGAAACTCCATACTGTTTTCCAGAGTAGCTGCACCAGTCTGCATTCCCACCAATACACTAGGGTTCCCTTTTCTCCACAACCTCGCCAGCACTTGGTTGTTTCTTGATTTATTGATGATGGCCATTTTGGCAGGTTTGAAGTGGTATCTCATTGCGGTTTTAATTTGCATCTCCCTGATGACTAGTGATGTTGAGCATTTTTTCATATGTCTATGGCATAATACCATAAAAATCCTAGAGGAAAACATAGGCAGTAAAAGTTCAGATATCTCATGTAGCAATATTTTTGCCAATATATCTCCTAAGGCACTGGAAACAAAGGAGAAAATTAACAAATGGGACTACAACAAATCAAAAAGTTTCTGCACAGCTAAAGAAACGATCATAGACAAAGCCAAAGGGGGGGGTAGGATTGAGGGTGGGAGGTGGGGGTGGGTGGGGCACGGGAAGTAGTGGCAGGAAAATGGAGACAACTGTACTGGCACAACAATAAAAAAAATTACTTGATAATCCCATCAATTTACAAATTTTGAAACAAGACCTAGGAACAGTGTGAAAAAAATTAAAATCTGCAAGAGTTGTTCTGATTTCCATATATTTATTAAGAATAAATAAAAATATCTTAATTTGTTTATTTAAAAAATAAAATGAAAAGGGAACCCACTGTATGGGAGAATATATTTGCCAATGATACATTGGAGAAGAGTTTAATCTCCAAAATATATAAAGATTCACATGACTCCACACCAGGAAGACAAACAATCCAATTAAAAAATGGGCAAAGGACCTGAACAGACACTACTCCAAGGAGGACATACAGGGGACCCAGAGACATATGGAAAATGCTCAATATTACTGGACTTGTGTGACAGTGGCAGGGGTGACACTTTTACTATTAGTGTTCTCATTGCCTTATTATTTTTTTAATCTCCAGAGGAATGCTGCTTACATTTATCTGTATGTCCAGTGTCAACTGCCCAGAAATAAAGCCTTTAAGTGACTATGCCCCTGCAGTCACAAAGGAGCCCATAAAGAAACGAAAGTCAGCTACGAATCCAGGCAGCCTCATTTTCCCGCAGAGGCTCTTGGCTGAAGAATAAAGTTGATCTGTCAGGATTTTTGAAGTCTGCTTCTCTAGGGTCCTTTAGCAGGTGCACGAACCAGTTTCCATACAGAAGATGGACCATCCCAACGCCTAAAATACAATCCTCTTTGCTCATGACACTACTCTTTTTTCTATAGCTGGAAATTGTTCAGTGTTTTTGTTTTAACAGTCTATCATTCCAAAATATATGCATTAACTACATTTTTTTCTCTTTAAAATCAGGAGGCCATGATCTTATCTTAATCTTTTCATATGATGTTAGACTCTTAATTCCTGTAGATGTGTTTCCAGGGTGTTCTAGCTCTCATGGTCTCTAGGGCCTCTTCCCAGACATGTCAACCTTACTTTTTGCTTCATCTACAAAGAAAAAGGAATGGAGGCCTTTTTTGGGAGGGGGCTCGCAGTGAGGTCAGAGTGGTGGGAGCCATTAGAGTTGAAGATGGTTTATAAAGAAGGGCAGGGTGCCCCCTGCCTTCCTGATCTCTTCTACTTACATGTCCAATCAACAGAGCAAACCATTGACAGGCACTGGGAAGGCACTGGGGAAAGTGTAGCCCAACATGTGGTCCCCCGACCTTCAATATCAGCATCACTTGGAACTTGTTAGAAATGCAGGTTCCTGGGCTTCACCCTAAATCAGCTGAATCAGAAACACTGGAGGTGGGATCCAGGAAATCTGTTGCAATAATCCCTCGAGATGATTCTAGACACATAAAAGTTGGAGAACCACAGACCTAGCACATTACTTTCCATTTTAAAGGAAAGTAAATACCCAATAACAAGAGGGGGGTGGAAACGGGCACTATCTTTTACAATTTTTCAATAACAGTTGACATACAACATTAGTTTCAGGTGTGCAACGTAGTGATTAGACATTTATATAACTTATGATGTGATCACCTCAATAAATCTAGTACTTGTGTGACTTCATACATAATTATTAGAATATTATTTACTATATTCCCTATGCTGTACTTTACATCACTGTAAGTATTCTGTTAACTACCAATTTGTACTTCTTAATCCCTTCACCTTTTTCACCCATCTCCCCAAACCCCTTCTATCTAGCTACTATCAAATTGTTCTCTCTCTATATATGAGTTTCCGTTTTGTTTGTTCATTTTTTATTTATTAGATTCAACATATAAGTAAAATCATATGGTATTTGTCTTTCTCTGACTAACTTATTTCACTTAGCACAATACCCCCTGGTCCATCCATGCTGTCCCAAACAGCAAGATTGCATGTTTTTTATGGCTGAGTAATATGCCATGTGTGTATATACCACCACATCTTCTTTATCCACCCATCTTTGATGAATACTAGGTTGCCTCTATATCTTGGCTATTGTAAATAAGGCTGCAGCGAACATAGGGATGCATATGTCTTTTTGGATTAGTGTTTTGAATTTCTTCAGATGAATAGCCAGCGGTGTAATTGCTGGGTCATATGGCAGTTCTTTTTTAAATTTTTCGAGGAACCTCCATACCATTTTCTATAGTGGCTGCACTAATCTACAATCCTACCAACAGTGCACAAGAGTTCCCTTTTCTTCACATTCTCACCAACTTGTTTGTTGATTAATTGATGACAGCCCTTCTGACAGGTGTGAGATGATAGCTAACTGTGGTTTCAATTTGCACTTCCCTGGTGATTAGTAATGTTGCATATGATGTCATGTTTATTCAGGTCCACTGCCCATTTTTTAATCAGATTGTTTTGGTATTAAGTTGTATGATTTCCTTATGTGTTTTGGATAGTAACCCTTTATTGGGTGTATCATTGGAAGATATTTTCTCCCATTCAGTAGATTGCCTTTTTGTTTTGTTCATGGTTTCTTTCACTGTGCACAAATTTTTAGTCTGATATAGTCCTATTTATTTATTTTTCTTTTGTTTCCTTTGCCTGAGGAGACGCATTCCAAAAGTGTTGCTAAGAGTAATGTCAGAGAATTTACTGCCCATGTTTTTCTTCTAGGAGTTTTATGGTTTCACGTCTTACATATAAGTCTTTAATCCATTTTGAATTTACCCTTATCCATGGTGTAAGAAAGTCTGGTCTCATTTTTTGCATATGTATGTCCAGTCCTCCCAACACTATTTGCTGAAAAGATTGTCTTTATCCCCATTGTATATTCTCGCCTCCTTTGTCATAGATTAATTGACCATAGGAACTTAACTCCTGTTTATATCAGTTTGCCTGTGGAAAAATTTGTTTTGTTATACAGTGTTTCTCAGCAGTTCCAAGAACCTATCAGTGATGTAAAGTGAGGATTTACTTGGTTTCCTTCCTACTGTAAGCAATCAAAATACCACCAAAAGTGATGAATAAATTCAGTGTCATGGTTACAGCAATGGCTTCGCTGGGGCGTGCACGTGACAGAACCATCGTATGCCAGTTCGACCTCAGTAAAGCTGCCAAATGATACTACCCCCTACCCACCCATATTTTTCTACTTGTCTAGGGAGGAGCATGAGGGAAAGTGGGTGGACTGGTTCTTGTAAGCAAGCAAAACATTCTGAAGCCTCTGGTGGCTCTAAAATTCAGCGAGGCAATCCGGGTTGTAGAGAGAACTAATTGCTTAGGGTGCCTTGAGATGTTTTCGTTATTACTGCGGTGAAGCTACAAAGTCTGTTTCCCTTAGCAACCACATGTATTGTGTTATTTATTTATTTATTTATTTATTTATTTATTTATTTGAAAATGGCTCGAAGTTATTTTTAGATGTTATTTCTCCTACAGATTATTTCCTTTTATGGATGGAAAAAGCTCTGGACCTGATTAAGATTTGCAGAATGATATAAAAGCCCTTTCAACGATCTGGTTCCACAACCTTCCAAAATTACAAAGTAGATGTGTAGAGAACTGTGATCATATCTTAATATTTTGACCCCAAATTCTGTGCTGCAATCATAAACTCAAGGTTGTAGATGAACGTGCATGTGCAAATGGGGTTATGAGGGAAGGATGTCTTGTAATGCTTGCACTGCGTTTAGATACTTAGTTGCAACCGAGGTGGCAAAGGGAGGTAAAGTGTGTAAGTACCAACTGTGAACCAAGCAAAGTTTTATTGATGTAGTATTTATGTGATATAATGTATAATATTAAATTATTACCATTCGTCTTTACAAAAAAAACATTTTACATATAAATTAACTAAGGCCCTGAGATAGTAAGCAGCTTAATACAAAGCCATACAACCAATAAATGGTGGAGCCAGGATTTGAATTTAGGAGTGGCTGGCCCCAAAGTTTTGTTTTTCCCTACATTGTGGCGATGTAGCACAGGGACAGCATTTCTGCTTTTCTGAATCAGAAGTATCCAGCTCTCACCTTAGAATTACGAACCTAAGTCTGCCTCGCTGGCCCTTGACAAGCAGCTCTGACCCATCCCCAGCTCCCCTGCAGGCGGCCCCATCACTGCTGCTCTGGGACAGGAAATATGGTTTGAATGCTGGCAGTAAAAGTGACAAGTCCTGACACTTCAAGGATAGTCATTTAACTGAAGAATTTATAGAAATTCTCCTGCATTTTCATCGCCTCACTTGTAAACCAGAGTTGAGCCCACTGCGAGGATCATCGCAGAAGATGGACGACTGCCTGTGCTTCTGAGGGACGGACGTGCTGTTCAGGGTTTATTCCAACAGCAAGGGAGTGCCCTCACTGGGGGAGGGACTTCCACAGAACTACTGTGAGAGTAAAACGTTTGCCTAAGTGACAGGCAAAAGTACGTGTTAAAGGTTTGCGTAAGTGTTGCCAGATGTCAATGCTAGATGTGGTTTGGACACACTAGCCAACTACCCGAATTGCAAGTAATGCCAGCATAAACACATCCGAGAACCGTATCTCTACCATGGGGTCAGCACACTGCAGCCCACAGCACAAATTCGGCTCCTTACCTCTTTTTGTACACAACGTTTAATTGGAACACAGCCACGTCCAACCACTTGCATATTACCTGTGGCTGCTTTTCCACCACCACAGCAGAGGTGAGTAGCTGCAACAGAGACTCTGAAAAGATTGCCAACCCCGATCTGTACAGACATTCTGCACCGAGTTTTATGAGCATGCGGGTAGAACACAACGCTGCCACAGTAACCCTCTCAGGATGAGGCGAGATACGTGCATGTCGCCTGCGCAAGCCAATAATATAATGTCTGTTCAGGTCAAAACTCTTTAAATACTTGCTCAGCATATGTATTGGGAATGTGGAGAAACTGATTTCCTATCAATAAAAGTCACATGCCTCTTCTTTGAGTTCAAAATAAAAGACTCATTGCATGTCCTGAATATTAAGTAACAGTTTAACTTAGTTGAAATTGCCCTCAAAGCACAACTTCCTGGTATGGCAATAACTACTTGATAGCACGAGTATACAGTAAATGACACCCCAGAATGCATTATTTTGTTTTGGAATTGAAGTTATTTTCAGCTACTGACTTTTAAAGGCTGCTGTCAGCTGATTGGCCTCCAAAGATAATGCCGTGTCCCCTCACACATAGCAGCTCTGCAGAGGGAGGTTGGCACCAGCAAGGAGGATGCTTGTCACATTCTTTTGTTTTGCCTTATTTTTCCATTCAAGAGCACTTCCTAATTTGGCAGGAGAGAGGACCCATTTCCACTTCAGATGTGAAAACTGAAGGATCCCCACCTTGCCTGAACTGACTGAGGCAGTTAATGACGCCTCAGGCTGCCCCTGCAGACCGGGACTTGCCTGGGTGCCAGCACTAGTTTGTTGTTGAAATGGGGTAGTATCACTGTCAACTGTATTGCCACTTAAATTTTCTCGGACTCAGTATTGCCATCTGTCCATTAGGACAAAGCACCCTTCACTGTCCTGTCTCGTGGGATGACGTGTGGTCTTGCTTGCTGTGATGGTTCATTTTATGAGTCACGTTGACTGGCTGGCTGTGGGATGCCCAGATAGCTCATAAAACAGTGTGTCTGGGTTGTTCCTGAGGGTGTTTCCAGAAGAAATTAGCATTTGAGTCAGTAGACTGAGAAAAGAAAATCACCTTGCTAATTCAAATGGGCACGATCCATTCTGCTGAGGGCCTCATGAGAAAACAAAAGGTGTCCAAAGGGCTCATTCACTCTCTGCTGAGCTGAGACTTTCATCGACTCCTGCCCTCAAACATCAGCTGTCCTGGGCCTTGGGCCTTACACTCAGACCAGAACTTAACCATTGTCTCCTCTGGTTCTCACACCTTCGGGTTTGGACTAGAATCACAGTACCAGCCTTCGTGGGCCTCCAGCTGGCATCATGGAACTTCTCAGCCTCCATAATTGCATAAGCCAACCCCTCGCACCAAGTCTGTCACCTCGGAGTTGCTGGCTCACTTGTTTCGTCAAGAGGCCCAACCCCACTACTGTTACCATTTGAAATCAAGAAGCTTGATTTATAAAATGCTGCTTCTAAAACGTCAAAGCTCTGGGTCTTAGCTCTAAAACTGAACCCCTTGAGAGTCCTGGAGATGCTAAATTAGTTTCACTCCTTTGCTTAGCACCAAATCTCTCCACCCTTGCCACCAACAAGAGCACTTAGTTATCAGGCTGCAAGACCACGGACACAAAGCTGTTCACAGTGCACACACAAGGCCAGCTGTGGGCTAAGCAACGTCAGCCCACCCGATGCTGCAGTGTGAGGGTCCCACGGAAGAGCGGAAGAGCGATTGGGGGTGTTGGGGCCCTAAAGCCTGTAACCGGATCCTGAAAGGGAAGACTAACGGATGAATGTCAAGTTTAAGTTAAGGTAGACCTGCCTGCGTGTGACTTTTCCGCTCCTCCGGTGTGGATCCAGTTTCCCAATCTTGTTCGTTCCTGACCAAATTAGGCCATTACTTTCCCTCCCTGGACTGGGATTTCTTCATCTGCTGTATGGGAAATCTCAGATGGCAGCTAATGCTTCCTCAACTGTCAACATTGTGTGATTCTAAGCATCCATTGCCATTAAGAAATGTGTATTTTGGACTTAAAATGAGCACTCACTTTGGCCTTAAAAATGGAACACTGCTCAGAAAAGGTGAATATCAAAATAAGAGAGAAAAGGACAAAGTACAGAAAAATACAGTTCTTTATTTGAGGTTTTTTCCTGCTTTTATGGCATTAACGTACCTTTTCTTTTGTAACTTGTTAGGGGAGGTCCTGTGAGTTTCCTTAATTGTGTAGGTTCTTACTTGGTATCATAAAGTTGGAAATTTCATGTTGACCTCCAAATTTTTATTGTTGAAATTTTACTGGCTCATGGGATTCAGACACCTCGAACCAATGCTGAGAACCTTGCAGCTGAAATTTCCAGAGCCTCTATTTTATGACAAGAAAGGAGAGTGGATTTTTTGTTCCCTCAAACTATAGGACATAAAATCATTGAAGAAACGTGGTATAAATCTTAACTTGTGGGGAAGTCTGCTCTTCTGCAGATGGTTTTTGCTGAGTAGGCCTAGGTGCTGGCCATAGTCTTCTGATGTGGACCACCCAACTTAAGCTCAGGCAAGGAGAACCTGCAAGAGTCCTCAGTGGGACCCTGCCACTGGCCAGTGGACTCATGTGGACTGTAGTTGTGTTTAACCATCTTAGCTAAGCATTTTTTAAAGATTTTATTTATTTAGAGAGGGGAGAACGAAGGAAGAAAGAGGAGAGAAACATCAGTGTGTGGTTGCCTCTTGTGCACCCCCTACTTGGGACCTGGCCCACAACCCAGGCATGTGCCCTGTCTGGGGATCAAACCAGCAACCCTTTGGTTCACAGGCTGGCACTCATTCCCCTGAGCCACACCAGCCAGGGCTTAGCTAAGCATTTTATACACGTGCTGAGGAGCCCGTGTTGGATATCTGTTGGGTGGCGCCCACACCCGCAGCCAGCAGGTCTGCCAGTGTGTGACCTCAGAAAACCCAGGTTGGTCCCTGCTGGCTGATCCTCCCTGGAACTGCTGCTTGATTCTGCTCTTGTGCACTGTACTCTGACAAACTCCAGCTGGGGCCAATGGCCCCATTAATTTTCATCTCCTTCAGCAGAGCTTCACTCATGCCACGCTGATATTTGTTGTTCACCGGAGCAGCTTAATATGCAGAAGCACCCCGTCCTGCTGTGGTACCGAGCATGCAGCACTCTGTTTTGGGGGTGTGTGTGTATAAGGTTATGGCTTTTAACCCTGACTTTTAAAAATGTTTTAATGTTGTGAATACTGATACATGGAAGGGTTTGTCCTCCTGACTCTTTTAACAGAAAGACTGTGGAAAGTGTCCCTTTGGTCCCTTTGCCTTTTTCAGCCCATGTCCAGTCCCACTTGTCACTGTTATTAGGGGCATGTTTATCCTTCAGGGATTTTTTTTTATGCCTGTACCTGCCAAAAATATTTTATTTCCTTTTGTGTACAAATGGCGGCATGCCACACACAGGCCTGCACCATGCTTCTTTCGCTTATTCTAGAGGTCTTGCTGTGTCATTACATACTAAGAATTCTTGTGGGTTTTTTTTAATATTTGCTTAGTATCCCAGTGTATGGCTGAACCGTAATTAATTTGACCTGTCCCTTGTGAGAGACATCTGGGTTGTTTCCCATCCTTCATCCTCACAGTGCTACAATGAATGAGCTGGTACATGTGTCACTTCCTACTTGTGTTCCTGTATCTGTGACATGCATTATAAACATGCATTTGCTGGGTCAAAGAGTTGTGTATAGGTATAAGGTTGACAAGTTGTGAAAATATTCTCTATAGGAAGAGTCTTAATTTACTTTCCCACTAATAATGTTTCAGAGTGCTAATTTCCCTTGAGCTATCCCCAAATTTTGGATTTTTGTCAATCTGATAGGTGAAATGTTCTCTCAGTGACATTTAACTTTCATTATTTCATTATGAATAAGGTCAAACAACCTTTCATATATTTAAGTCATGTATATTTCCATTTCTGTGAAGTGCCTGATCATATCTCTGGCTTTTTCTTTTAATTAATTTTTTGGTCTTTTTCTTTAGTGGTGACTGGAGCTGTTTATACTGGGAGGTTAGCACCTTGTGATATGTGTTACAAATATCTTGTCATTTTCTTTTTTTTTAATGTATGGTCAGCTCATTCTTCATGCCAAGTGTTCAAGTCTGGACCGTCTCCCATCATCATACAGCCTCAGTCTCCAAACATATCCAGGGCTCCCCACATGCCAGGCGCATGGCCATTCACATTTCCATTCCTTTTGCCATTTCATTTCTAGAGCTATAGTACCCAGACTCAGGAAACAGCTTGTAAATGGTAGAGCTGGAACTCAAACCCAGGTCTCCCTGGACTACAAGGGGTTAAGAGCATCTTTACTACCACACTGGGTATCCAATGTGATTTAAGGGAATGCAGACTCGTCTTATAAATTAGTCCAAGAAACACAGTCTCATTTGACTGTGTGGTATCATGAAATCAGACCAAGATAAACTTGCATAGAGTTTCCATGATCCACATAGAACGTGGCAAAAAGAGCTCTTCAACCTCTATATAAAATCATTTTATTCTATTGTATTGTTCTAAATTTTTACAATGAAAATTTAAGTACAGGCAGACTAGGTGAATTGTCTGATGTCATGTGAAATGTATTATATGTAGCAAAAATAAAGTAAATGGTAAACATCATAAACATCAGAATTCAGATCAGTGGGTACCTCCAAGGGGAAGAAGGAGTGCACGATCAGTAAAAAGCATTGAAGGGATTCAAGTATACGAATAAATTTTATTTCTTAAGTGACATTTGGGAGTGATGGATATTCATGGATTTATACTTTACAACATTCACATGTCATAAATATTGCAAAAAAAAATCAAAGATGAACCCAGGAAAGGGGGGAAAATAAAATGGTATATGTGGGAATGGAAATCAAGTTTTAAAATATCTTCAGAATATAAGGTCTCTTTTCCTATAATTATGGACTTAAGAAAGACTTCACAGATTCGAGTCCCATTCATTTATAGTTTGATGTTTCTGTTGGTGAGATATTTTAAAAATTATTTTACTTCTTCCTAGTTAGAAGTATTTATCCAATGTTCAAAATTCATGGTCAAAAAATGTATCTCTAAAATTGTTCCACACACTAAATCCTGGATCTTATGCCTAGAGCAAGTCAGCCATAGTTCACCAGGGAAGATGGATTGATTTCCCCAGGAAGGAAGTGCAGGGGGATGACGAGAAGTTTTCAGGCTACAGACACAGTGTGATTGGCAGGGAATGCCTGCTTGGAGCGGCCCTCGCTGAGCTAGCGTCTGTTTTTACCTGATGGCCACTGGCCTTGGTAACATGAGCGTCAAGAGACCCACTCTCAGGGGCTGTTTTCCAGAGGGGAAATTGGCCCAGCTAGAATTTGAAGTCAAAACTGCCTTTGCTAATGTTCTCTTTCTAATTCTTTTTAATATTTTCACTGCAGTGAAGGGAGCAATCTGACCCCGGCACATCACTACCCAGACTTCAGATTTAAAACGTATGCTCCACTAGCGTTCCGATATTTCAGAGAGCTTTTTGGTATCAAGCCCGATGATTACTTGGTAAGAACCTATAATTTCCCTTCCTTTTCCAGAAATGTGGGATGTAAACATTTGCCTCACAGCAGCAGCAGCAAGTGACTTATGTCTCATTTTCTAAAGCTCTGGAACATAGTAAAAGCTCCAAGTTTCATGATGATTGTAAATTTAGCTTCAGAACACGTGATTTGACTGCAGTTTTTAACTGACAGCTATAGACTCTGCCATGGTAATTGATACGTAGATAACTGGGGTACTGGGTGCTACTTCAGATAATTGTTCCAACAGATATGTTATAATTGGTCCTAAATACTCCTGTGAGTTTTGCTGATGGGATTCTATTAGAAAGCCTATTCTAACAGCCTTGTTGACACCATTCATCTTAAACCTGCCTTGGCCCATGACCATTCTTGCCTTGACTTAATGTCATTTTAAAGAAACTGGACAGTTTTGGTCTCAAAATCTCTTTATGCAGGCTCTTTTTTAAGCGTGTTTTTATTTGGTACCAGGGCATGTTTTATCATTAGGTTTGTCGTTCCTCCCTGTCCTCCTTCTGGCATGTAGCATGTACAAACACAACAGCCTTTTTGTGAGGTAGTGTGCTGTGACCTCGGAGTTTTACCTTATTCTTGTTCAATCAGGAACTTCCTTTGTGTCTCCAGAGGAGAATGGTTTATTGCATAATTTGATCACTGTTAACACCGTGGAGCTCTTCAAAATCGGTTTTCCAAAAGCTGTAGGAAGGATGCCATCAAACATGTATTGTTCATCTCATTCTGAATGATATTAATAAGACTTGAGCTACATCCTAGAATAATGCTTTGCCAAGGAAGTACAACATTTGTCACTTGTAACAGAGAGTATTTAAAATGCATCTTTTAATTTGAGTACAAGGTAAAGGATTAAATTCCAAGCTGATTCTCTTGTGCCAACGGAAACCTGTGAATGACCCCTCTTCTTTAGTTTTCCGCCCTAAGAAAATCATATGGTTTCTGCCAGATGAAATAATACTGGTTCCTCAAGACACATTAAGTCTTCATAGAGCAGGGAGAACTGAATAGGAAGTCCCTGGGCATCCTGCTGTCCTGCAATCTGCGTCCATGTCACTCTCCACCTCTCCATCGCCCTTTGATCAGGAGTCAGTGCCTCTCCCGGCATGACCAGCGATGCCATCCCCACCACTTGAGTACGCACACACACAGTTGGCGTGTGCACAAACACGTGTGTGTATATTATGTAAGATTCTGTTTTCTAGCCATTCTGTTATTACCAAGTCTTAGTGCCATTCAAGGAATGTATTTGGGGAACCCAGTGGGGTCTTAATATTGTATTATTAAAAACAAGATAAATCCCTCATCTTCTGCCACACATTAGAAACTCTCCTTCTGAGTTTCCTTGAGCTTCTGCCATCCAAGGAGATGCCTAGACTTGCACTGCATATCACAGTTCTAGTCAGTACAAAGAGATGGCGGCCTGTCTCCTCTTCACCTGAGGAGGCCTCTGTCCAGCGCCCCCAGGCCTTGACCTCCAGGCTGCAAGGCCCATGCTGCCACCTGTTCTGTCTTGCAAAGTTGCCTTCTTTTGGGAAGACCCTTTTCTGAACAAGTTCTCATGTTGCTTTTACTTAATGAGCCTTTATGCTGGAAAAGTGACTTTCATAATGAGGTCAGAGTATTTACAAAGGAGCAGAGAAGACTAAGCTGATGGCTTCTGGGAGCAAAAGTCTTCCTTCGTGTACCTGGCAAAAGGTAAAGTCATCATTGGGTATTTTGAACACCTATCATAACTAAAATACTTTGCTCATAATTATAGGAAGATTCAAAACATTATAATTTATGATACTCAGAGAACTTACAATCTTGTTGTTTGAATCTAGTGATGTTTGGTTTATGTGGGAAACCCCCCATTCTACCAGGCAGTAAATGAAAAGTACAGTAAATAAGGTGGAAGTGATGCATTAAAAGCTCCAGGATTTCAGAGGAGCAAGAGGTCTCTCTCCGGTGGGTTGATGATTAGGAGGGCTTCTTGTGGGCTCTGGGCATGGTGTGGTTTAACTGGGATTTTAAAATTACAGTGGTTTGAGTAGGTAGAAAAGAAGGCAGAGCTTTTGGAAGAGGCCAGGAGGAGGTGATTGTGATATCAGACATGCAAATGCATTAAATATTTAGAAGGACTTTGAGTAGGCCAGGGTGCCAGGAGGGGGAGGTTTTGATCAGGAATATTAGAAAGATAGAGTCAGATAATTCAAATAGTTGTGTTTTTCATTTTTTGTTTTTGTTTTTTTGATTCTAGGAAATTAGTGAAGCGTAAAGACTGACTGGTTATTTGACAGTGTTGAGGAACTCGTTTTTCGTGGGATGATGGTGGTGTGGTTCAGTGTTAAAGGAAGAGCCCTTGTCTTTTCGAGACCTATACCGAAATATCTAGGGATGAAGTGCTGTGGTGTCTGGAATTTGCTTCAAAAGAACCTGAGGAGGCAGGCGGAGGAGAGTGGTTGGGGGTGCAGGGGGAACAAGACTGGCCTTCAGTTGATGCTTGTTGAAGCAGAAAGACACATGGATGTTGATTGTACAGTTCTCTTTACTTTTATATATGTTTGAAATTTTCATATGAAAAGTAAGGGGGAAAAAAGACAGGACCAGGCAGGTAAGTTTCCTTTTGTTTGACTTCATTTTTCACCTCCCTTGAAACTGTTCACACAGTTCAGTAACCGGATCCATCTCTGGGACCTGCAAGAAGCACAAGGGCAGTGGCTCTCTAGCCAAACATGGCCTGGTCCCCAGTGGCTACAGGCAACCCTTGCCCTGTGCTGGGGACACCCACAGCCCAGGACTGAGACAGCTCCCTCTACAGATCTTGGAGCTTCTAGACACTCACCTCCAAAACACCCAGTCTGGCAGCATCCCCACCCAGTGATCTGGAATGTGGTCATTGAGGAGAGGGTGTTTTGCATAACACAGCATGGTTCAGAAAGTCAGGTATAACACTCAGAGATGTTTTAGCCCAACCCTTCATTTTAGATGAGGAATCTGAAGCTGGGGTCAGTGAAGGGAGACCCCAAGGGTACCCACATTGGTGGGGACAGTGTCCATACCAGAACAGTGGTCTCCTCATTTCCCACCCCTCTCTCAGTGTTTTTTGCCTTATCATCTGGCCCCATGCTTCCCAACCCACTTAAGTCACTGGCCTCTCATTAAGTGTGGTCTCAAGGTAGATATTCCCTAGCCCATTAAACTGTGAACTGTGATTATCCATTATGAAGAATATGGCCACAGAGCTCAAAACACCCCTAACAAGCACATTTTGGAAGAGGTAAGCCCAAATAAAGCACAGAGAAATGAAATGAGTCCCTTTAAAAACTGTGTGAAGCAAAGAAGGATATATTGCAAATCACCAAGAACACCCTGCCATCTCACAAAGTGGGTCTATTCAAACCCAAACTTGTGAAGATGTACTGATCTAAACCAGGGAGAAGGAGGGGATAACATTATGTAGTGATTGGTATCTTTGTCGATAGGTTTGATATTGGATCCCCACGATACGTGTGTATTTCTCCTCAGTTTTGAGCTGTTGCACCAGGGGTTTCAGCCTGAATTATTTTGTTTACGTCCTTAGTGCCATTCAAACTCACCATGTGCATGCTGATTGCAAGTGTTGTGTTGAAACAGGAATAATTTGGATTGAGACAGCACAGTGAAGGTGCTTCTGCGTGCCCCGCATAGCAGTGCAGATGCTTTCTCTTCCTTATTTGTTCCTAAGTAAACACCTCCCAAGGGAAGGCCAAGGGCCCCCAGAGACTTTTTCCCCATCCCTGCTGGGGCAACAGGCCTTTGGTTCATTTCCTTCTCCACCAAAATCCAGGGTGATTTATGTGATGTCTTTTAGGGTTCACTGACACCACTAAGAAAGAGAGCAGGGTGAATATTTAACACAGTCAAGGGGTAGAAATGGCAGGAATAATGATCTCCAGCACACTGCACAAGTTTACATTGTTAATTCGCCTTGGCAGGGCCCAGCTGGGTTGTACTCAGCGTTCTTTCCAGTGGGTACAGGAGGGAGGCCCTGCAGGAACTAGAAGCCAGAGAATGAATACATTGGAACAGCTGGCACAAGTGAAAGTGCCTGGAAGGCACATAAAACCCAGGAGTGCACACGGGGGTGGCTGGGTGGGGGCTTGTTCATCGTGGCTAATTAAAATGTTCCCATCTTTCCTCCTTATTTGCTCTTAAAAGGCAACATTTCAGTGAAGGCTGCTTAGAGGAGAACGTGGTAACCGAGTTGTAGGTTGAGAAAACATATTCCTGTTCAGTGTCAGGATGCTGGCTGGTCGCACAAGAATGCTGTGAGAACAGAGACCCCCCTCAACAAGGTTATTAAAATGCATCAAAACAATTTCTTTTTCCCTTCCCATTAATTTATAAATTACATAAAGGAGTATTTGACAATTAAGTAACCAGTGAAATAATCTCCGTATTATGTCACTGCTTATAGAAGAATTCGAGACTAATTGGGAGCAGATGTTTAGGTCCGACTCCAGTCTTCTCTAGACAGCCTTCCTGAACCACCCCCTAATTTCCCTATTTGCAACCTCTAATTTCCACATTGTTTTTGTTACTTTCACAACATTTACTCCTACCGATGAGAAAGGTTTTGAGCCAAGAATTCAAACCCAATGGAACAAGCTATCAGAATTTCTAAAGAGAGTCTGGACTCTGCCTTCACTCTTTATGAGACCTCTATTTTCCAAGGTCTCAAATTCATGGTTATACGAAAGACCCACCTTTTTTCTGGTTTCTCTAAGAATGTCTCAGTGTATCTATGGGTGGCCCTCTTGTCGTAGGAGTCAGGCTGAAGGCCCTCACTACATCCTAAGGCACTGCCAGCTCTTCCTCACCTGCACGTATATCTCAGGCTGTGTACCTCTCCCCCTGCAGATGGTCATGTTAAAAAAACAGCACCAGCCACAATGAAGTGGTCAGTCTTTGCCAGGGGTTTCAAAAGCATCCACTCTAACAACTCCCAGCTGCTTTCACGTAGGCATTATTATCTTTATTTTACTTTTTAAATCTTTCTTTCTTTCTTTCTTTCTTTCTTTCTTTCTTTCTTTTTTATTTTTTAGAGAGGAAGGGAGAAAAGAAACACCAATTTGTTGTTTCATTTATACATTCATTGGCTATGTCTTTTTTAAACATATATTTTTTATTGATTATGCTATTATAGTTGCCCCAGTTTTTCCTCCTTTGCCCCCCTTTACCCAGTACCTCCATTTTTTCCAGCAATCCCCCCTTAGTTCATGTCCATGGGTCATGCATATAAGTTCTCTGGCTTCTCCATTTCCTATAATCTTCTTAACCTCCCCCTGTCTATTTTGTACCTACCATTTATGCTTCTTATTCCCTGGCCCTTTTCCTCAATTTTCCTCCTTCCCCCTCCCAGCTAATAATGCTCCAAATGATCTCCTTTTCTGTGATTCTATTCCTGTTATAGCTGTTTGCTTAGTTTGTTTTTTAGACTTAGTTGTTGATAGTTGTGAATTTGTTGCCATTTTATTGTTCATAGTTTTGCTCTTTGTCTTTTTCTTAAGTAAACCCCTTTAACATTTCATATAATAATGTTGTGGTGATGATGAACCTTGTCTGGAAAGCACTTTATCTGCCCTTCCATTCTAAATGATAGCTTTGCTGGATAGAGCGATCTAGGTTGTAGGTCCTTGCTTATCATCACTTTGAATACTCCTTGCCAGTTCCTTCTAGCCTGCAAAGTCTCTTTTGAGAAATCAGCTGACAGTCTTATGGGGACTCCTTTGTAGGTAACTTGTCTGCTTTTCTCTTGCTGATTTTAAGATTCTCTCTGTATCTTTAACCTTTGGCATTTCAGTTATGATGTGCCTTGGTGTGGGCCTGTTTGGGTCCAACTTGTTTGGGACTCTCTGTGCTTCCTGCACTTATATGTCTATTTCCTTCATGAATTAGGGGAGTTTTCTTTCATTATTTTTTCAAATAAGTCTTCAGTTTCTTGCTCTTCCTGTTCTCCTTCTGGCTTCCCTATGATGCAGATGTTGGTACATTTGGAGATGTCCCAGAGTCTCTTCATACTATCTTTGGTGGTTGTTTTTGTTTTTCTTCTTGCTGTTCTGGTTAAATGCTTATTTCTTCCTTACATTCCAAATCGTTGATTTGAATCTTGGCACCATCCCCTCCATTGTTGGTTCCCTATAGATTTTTCTTTATTTCACTTAATGTAACCTTCATTTGTTCCTGGGTCCTTTTTTTTTTTTTTTAAAAAGATTTTATTTATTTATTTTTAGAGAGGGGAAGGGAGGGAGAAGGAGAGAGAGAGAAACATCAATGTGTGGTTGCCTCTTATGTGGTCCCCACTGGGGATCTGGCCCGCAACCCAGGCATGTGCCCTGACTGGGAATCGAACCTGCGATGCTTTGGTTCGCAGCCCGAGCTCAATCCACTGAGCTGCGCCAGCCAGGGCTTGTTCCTGGATCCTTTTTATGCTGTTATTGTACTCAGTGAGTTCTTTGAGCACCCTGATAACCAGTGTTTTGAACCCTGCATCTGTTAGGTTGGTTTTGTCTGTTTTATTTATTTCTTTTTCTGGGGGGTTGTTCTATTCTTTCATTTGGGCCATATTTCTTTGTCTCCTCAATTTGGCAGCCTCCCTGTTTTGTTTCTGTGTATTAGGTAGAATTGCTTTGACTCCCTGTCTTAGTAGCATGGCCTATTGTAAATAAGACCCCTATCACTTGTGTGGGGCGGAGCCTTAGGTAATAGCCAGGGTAAGGCAAACTGCTTCACCACTTTGCACTTCTGTTGGAGGAAGGGCTTAGAGGGTACAGTGCCACTGACTGGCTCCTGGAGGTTTGCCTGGCACTTGCCCTGTTTCCAGTCATTTCACTTAGTTCCCATATGCAATTGGTGTCCTTCCTCATTGGCTGCTTCTTGTATGTGCCGTGACTGCGGATTGAACCTGCAACCTTAGCATATCTGGACAATGCCATAACCAATTTTGCTACCTGGCCAGGGCCTATCTTTGTTTTAGAGATGAGATTTCTTAGACTCCAAGATACTACATTACTTAATCAAGGTTCTATAAGTAGCCACTAGCAGAGCCATGATTTTATGAACTTCAGTAGATTCTAAGTCCTGTGCCCCTACCATTGGTCACTCTGCCACATGGACACTGTACTCACAGCAGGAAAGTGCCCTCTGCTTCCTCTTGGCTTTTATGGCATCTTGTGTGCAATCTGATGGCTATTTTTGTTTTCCTACCTTATTTTTGACTTGTCCATAATAGCTGAGGCTCTAATGCTTCTCAGCAAGAGAGCATCAAGAAGCATGGCTGGAGGAAAGAGGACGAGGTCAAAAGTGGAAGCTTTCAGTGACATTTTGGAAGGCAGTAAACACTTCTTTATTTTCTTGGAGAATTTTGTTTCCCTTATTCATGGTGCTGCCAAAGCAAGATGATTTAAAAAGTGACATCTAGAAAACTGCCTTTCAATCATTTTTCTCCCAGTTTCTCCTTCCTCCTCCTCTTCTGGCCCTCCTCTCAGATTTTTCTGTGATTAGGACTCATATATTCACAAACCCAGATAAAGAAGCTTTGAGGATGTTCAGCCCCATGGTTTCCGAGGCCTCCATCAGAGAATATGGTTCTCTAAATCCCTGCTTTTGCCGCTCCCCAGGGCTAGTCTGACCACACATATTTGCCGCCTTACATTTTGCTCTGCACCCAGTATTTCTCTAGTCAGTAATGCAGATTATTAGTCAAACACTGAGCTCAATAACCAAAAAATTGACTTCTCTGCTAGTTTTTGGCACTTTTGGTGAGATTTACAGCCCTTCAGTTGTTGGTGGAGTACAGTCACTTATTTGACAAAAATTTATTGAATGTCTACTGTGTGCAAGACTCAGGCCCTGAACTATATTGCAGGATAAGATATTCTCTGCACTCATAGAGTTCTACACTCTAATGGGAGCTGGACATAAGTAAATAGGCCATTAAGGTATTTTGTGATAATTTCTGTGATGAGAACATCCACTGCCAAGAAGCAGTGGATCTAGATTCATGGAACCAAGAGGAGTTTTCTGGAATGAGTGCTAGCAAACGCTGAACATCAGAGTTACCATAACAGCCTCCTCACTGCGCTCCCTGCATCTTCCTTTTCCCACCTACCGTGGGTCCTCAACACAGCGGACAGAGTGGTGCTCTGCTCCAGACCCTCCAGTAGCTTTCAGCTCCCCTGGAGGAAAGGCCAGCGTCCTCACAGTGGCCTGTGGCACCCTGTGTTCTCTGGCCAGCTCTACCCTTCTGGCTTCATCCCTTTCAGCTCTCTTCGCTTACCTGTTCCAGCCACTGACCTCCTTGCTGTGCCTTGAACTCTCCAGGCCTTAACACTTTTGTATTGTCCTTCCCTCTGCCCGATATGTCCTTGCCCCAGATATCCACAGGCCTCTGCTCAAATGCCGCCTTCCCAATGAGGCTCTCAGTGGCCACCCTACTTAAAATTTATTGCAACCCAGTCCTCACTCATTGCTGGTACTTCTGCCCCCTTTTCATAGCACTTACCACACTGTGATACATAATGTATTTACTCGTTAATTCACTGTCTGATTCCTCCCACTAGGACACAGGTGGCAAACACAAGGCCCAAGGGCCAAATCCAGCCCGCCACCTTGTTTTTTCCAGCCCAGCACCTTGTTTCTACACGGCAGCAGTGCTGAGCTCTTGCTTAACTGTTAAGGACTAGTTACATTTATACAGTCCTAAAATTACATTTGGCCCTTTGAAGGAAACCGTGAGGCTGATGTGGCCCCCAGTGAAAATGAGTTTGAGACCCCTGCACTAGGATATAAGCGCCACGAGTGCCTAGGACATTACAGATGCTCAATAGATATTTTAAATGTTGAATGAGTTCATGAATGAGTGGTGGTCAATCAGGTGAAGGTAGAATGGACATTGTTTCTGGTAGAGGAAAATGCAAACGCCCAGTAGTCCAGAGTGTGTGGCACATTTGATTAAATGGGAAGTAGCTCTCTATGACTGGAGCTGGAATTTAAAGAGGCTAATGATGAGGAAAAAGAGTGGAGGGCTAGGCTGTGCCATTCATGGTCTTGAAATACCTGTTTAATCAGATACTATCTTCTATGTAGACAGTGGAAACCATCAAAAGCTGTGACGGCAGGGAAGGACATGCCCAGATTTGTATTTTAGAGCGAGCCTTGGTTTTCTGATAGAGAATGCACTGCAGGGCTGGAGAGGGGACAGTTGAGATGAGGTGGAGCTTACCATAGGGATCAAGGCACGAAGTGATGAAACCACTGAACTTAGGGTATTGGCAAAAGAGATGTCATGAAGGGGGTTCGGTATAATCAATAGTCTGGATGTGAAAGGTGACGAAATGTGAGGCATTAAGGATAATGCCCAAGTTACTGGTTTGGGGGACAAAGTGAATAATGCTTCTGTTCTCTGTGATGGAGGGGGAGGAGAAGATAGAGGATGGGGCGCAGGGCAGATGGTGTAGCGTCACCAGGCATGGTTGTGCAAGGTGTGCACTGCCCAAGAACACCTGGCTCAGGTGAAGGAGCGGAGCCTGGAATCCTGCCCTTCCACTCACCACCCTTGTGTCTGGCCTGGCACTACATCTCTTTCTAATTGCCACAAAGGCGCCATGTGGACTAACCACCACCCTGAGATGAATTTGGTTTTGAACTTGTTGCATGTGAAGTGTTTGTGGTAACACCAAGTAGAAATATCTATTAAAATGTTAGGTATGCAGGTCTGGAGTCTGAAAGAGAGAGAGAAGTGAGAGAGGAGAGAGAGAGATTGATCTGGGCTGGAGATACAGATGTTAGAGTCATCTCCTATTGAAACCACGAGTGGATAAATTCTTTGGGAGAATAAATCACGAGAAGAGAACAGGTGTTAGTGCGCAAGTGACAAATACACAGTGTGGATCATACCTTTGGTTGTTATTTATGGGCACCTGCTGGAAACAAAGCACCTTAGTCAATACTTAGTCAACAGTGTTTGAGTTATCTCGTTGAATACATATGATGATTTATGATTCTATCATATAACACTGGGGATGGGAAGGGCATGTCTGTGTCCCATCAAAGTGTTATTAAGTATTATTAAGATAAATGGATCAATTGAAGTTTTTGAAATCTTATAAAGAGCCTTCTTAGTGTAACTGGAGCCTCTTTTTAAAGCTCATGGAGAGTACTTTCTGTTTCAAGATGGCCAAGGTATGTAAACGCTGTGATTTTTTCCTCCTTGGAAGTACCATGCACATTGAATACATGCATTTTAAATGTGTATTTATTTACTCTTGTAGTATTCCCTCTGCAATGAACCTCTAATAGAGCTGTGCAACCCCGGAGCCAGTGGATCCTTGTTTTTTGTGACCAGTGATGATGAATTTATTATCAAAACAGTTCAGCATAAAGAGGCAGAGTTCCTTCAGAAGCTGCTGCCAGGCTATTACATGGTAAATAACTGCACATAATTAAAGCTTCTACTTGAGGTTTAATTATTTTCTTCAAAAGTTTCTGTGTTTTGATTTTCAGTGGCTTCTTGGCACATTTCTTTCTCTTTGGTGGACTTTCGTTTGCATTTAGACTACACTATGACATTTGTTAACTAGATTTTTAAAAGCAAAATAGAACTGAGCAGTAGAGCATAGCCGTTGACTCACTTAGTCCTGGTTCAAATCTCAGCTCAGCCGTCAGCTGACAACGAGTATGCAAGGTAACCTCTGAGTCTTCATCCCCTCAGTGTTTAAAAGCTGGGAGATACCTATTTTTATGTGGTGGTTGTGATACAGGAAAGATACAGGATGTAAGATTAGAGGAAGCAATGCGTATGCTTTTTGCACTATTACCAGTACATGGTAATAATATGAGTGGTTGATACTCACTGAGGACTAAACTCTGTTAAACGCAGCTGTAAGGGCTTTGCAGGCATTAAGCCATTTAATCCTCACAGCAAAGATGAGTGGAGTAACTTGCCAGGGGTTGTTCAGCTAGTGAGCTGCAGAGCTGGCACTTGAAGACCAGTGGTAGGGCTCCAAAAGGCCTTTTCTCTAACCCCTGCACCACATACCAACACGTACTCGGAAACAACCACCAGACTTCGGAATTTACGGTTTCACAGGTTAAATACGATGACGTGAAAATCACCTTTCATGTGATGTTTTAGAGACAAAGAAACAATAACCTGGTGTAGGTGTATTTATTAGACATTTAGCCCAAATTTTTCAAAAATACGCACTTTTCTTAAGTAATCTTGTCATTTTCATACCTCTCACTCCTTTGTACCTTCATAACAGTTGTTAATTATCTGTGACTGGAATGGCTACAGGAAGTTTAGATCTTGAATGCCCTGGTTCTGCTATTCACTGGCTGTGAGAGGTGATAACTACCATCTTTGTTTCAAAAGGAAACTGACGAGATGCCAACAGCTCATTTACATGTAAAAGATTGAATTTCAAAATCAGCTAGAGACAACATTAAATGGTATAAATTAGTCTCACATATAAACATAGGAATTAAACATCTAAATAAAAATCTTAAGTGACATAGTGCACAGATTTTAAAAGGTTTTGATCCTGATAAAAATAAAGTAGTTTTTATTTTAGAGCTAATCATCTACTTTCTGTTAGAGAAAATAGAAAATGCAGAAAAGGAAAATGAATGTGACCGTCTATAATTCCTTTCCCAGAGATACATACTGCTAATATTTGGTATAATTTGGTATATACCCTTTCAGATTAACTCTATTCATACACACATTTTAAAATAATCTAAAATTGGAATCAAACAAGAATCTCACTCTTTGCTAACCTGAGTAAATCTTAAGCTTCTATAGTTCTAGATAGACCAGTTTCATATAAGACTATTAAATTGAAATTAATTAAAATACAATAAAACTTTAAAATTTAGTTGAACGAGTGGTTTTATCTCAGTCATGTAAAATAGCATAACAAACAATATAATTCATCCCATTAACAAGAAAAAGATGGGAACATCACATAGTTATCCAAATCAACATTGAAGAGAAACTAAGACATGCAAAATTCAACATCTTCTCAATTAAAATTCTAAAAATTGGCAGGGAAGTCTTTTAATGTAATAGGTAAATAAATGAATACTCATCTATTATACCTTTATCAATCTCCAAGAGTTCATATATCTCTTTGAGAAGAACAAGAGCTCTTTCACTGGAAATAATAGGAAAAGACAAGGATGTCCTTCATCAGTGGTCCTTTCTGATAAATTTGCTAGAATTCCTAGCAGTAAATTTTTGGTACAGAAATAGAAGAAGAGGGTCAATGCTATTCTCCACAAATGATAGAATTGAGAATGAGCAAAATGTCAGGACAATAAGCCAGTAGTTTCTAGGTGATGAGTATCCAGCAGAGATAAGACAAATCTACACCATGCGTTGTATTCTGTTATTTAGCTCATATAGAGTTGGAGAATGTAAGGGAGGAAAAAAGATTCCATTCATGATGAAAATAATTCATAAGGAACGTTAGTAGAAAAATAAAGATAAATGAAGTCATGTTATGATTCTGATTGGGAAAGCAAGTTATAGTAATTATAACATATGAACAATAATCTCCCCAAAATGTTTGTAATGAGACTACAAGACTAACATAAAAAGTAAAAAAATCTTACTGAAGAACATAAAAAAGATCTGAAATAATAAAGAGATATGCATCATCCCTGAACTCAATGTTGTAAAGATTTCAATTACCCCCAAATGAAGGTATAAATCCAGTCTAATTCCAATATAATTTTCCCAGTACTTGAAAAATCTGATGCATATGAAAGTGAAAACAAGTATCATTTTAAGAACATTTAAAAAATTAAACAGGTAGAGGGAAAAGTTTTAAAAGTGGACAAAACATTTTGAAGAAAAATGGTGGGCCTACTCTAACATATACGAAACGTCTATTAAGCTGTAATAATATTAAAGATGTAGATAAGTAGATAAGTGGATTCAAATAAAGGTCCAGAAATAGACCCATGTGCTTTGAAAACTTATTGAATGATATAGGAGGGACTTAAGCTCAATTGTGAGAGGACAGATTGTTCAATAAATGCCGTTCATTAAAGAAAAAAATAAATTTCCTATTTCAGATCTTTCACACAGAAAAAAATTAATTCCATATGGCAGTGCAACCTTTTTCATCTCATGGCACATATAAACTAATTACTAAAATTCTGCAGCACACCAAAAAATATAATTTTTGCCCATCTGACAAAAAAATAAGTATCATTTGATTCATTCACACCAGATGACCGTTGTTATCTTGGCTGTTGCAATTTTTTAATTTGACAATCTGAGGGAAAAGAGGTCAGTGCCCCTGACTAAACAGTCAGGTACTGCATGTTTTCAAAATTCTTGCGGGGCACCTGTGTGCCCTGGCACGCTTGTTGAAAATCACTGCCATATGGGGTGAAAAGCAAATGTAATTACCAAAGCTATTAAAGATCTGGGAGAGAACAGAAGACATTTATAACCTTGGGATATAAAAAGCTTTCTTAAAACCAGAATCCAAAAAAGCCCAAGAAGCGAGTTCGTAAGTGTACTACATTAAAAGACAAAACATCTGTATAATGAAAAAATATTGGCACAAAATTAAGATAAGCACATAGGATATTTCTGGAATGATACAACAAAAGTGGGAATACTATAGTTTCCTCAAATGTTGGGAATTAGGGGAAGGGTCGAGCATAGTAGAGTGACTTTTCATTATGTATTTGCCCTTTCATTTCTCACCTACTTTTAAAGTACAACAAAAATAGGCACACATTCTTTGTTTTTATAATAATAAAAACTGGGACAAAATATTTACCTCACATAGAAAAGAAACTGATAAATATCTGGACCATACCAAGAATTCCAACAGGGACAAAAACCTGTAGAAAAAAATTAGCAATATGATTTTAAAACAAAATTATTTTGACATAGCTAAAAACACATCAAAAATATTAAATTTCCCTAATGATCAGTAGTGTTCAGATGATTAAAAACAAGTTTCCATTTTCACCAGTCATGCTTACAGAGATTTTAAAGTTTGATACACAGCACTTGGTAAGAGTGATGAAAAATATGTAATCTTACAAAGTGTGCTTGTAAATCAGTCTGGACATTTTGAAAGGCAGTTTTTCAGGAGCTATTAAAATTTAAAATGTTCATCTCATATACCCCAGCAATTAATTTTCTCTTTAGCTGCCTTAGAGAATAGTCACACATGGCACTAATCAATTCTTTGCCCATTTTACTTGGAGCTAATTTGGGACTTTCTCTTCATTTTTAATTCATCCACTGTTAATGCCCTAAATTTAGAATGATAAAGTTGCTATTGCAATAAGCCAATCTAAGAAATAGATTAAGAACAGCAAACTTTTAGCAATGGCCCTTAATAAAGGTAATCATGTTCCATTTTTTAAAATTATATTAGATGAAAACATATCTTTAGTTGGGCTTGCTTTGTAAAAATAGGAGATTTTAACCTTTTTTCCTTTTTCTTTATTTTTAGAATTTAAACCAGAATCCAAGGACTCTTTTGCCAAAATTTTATGGACTTTATTGCATGCAGTCAGGGGGCATTAACATCCGAATCGTGGTGATGAACAATGTCTTACCCCGCTCCATGAGAATGCATTTTACATATGACTTGAAAGGTTCAACCTATAAGCGAAGAGCATCCCGAAAAGAGAGAGAAAAATCCAACCCCACATTTAAGGACTTAGATTTCCTGCAAGACATGCACGAAGGCTTGTATTTTGATACGGAGACATACAATGCACTCATGAAAACGCTTCAGAGAGACTGCCGGGTAAGGAAATGTTGTTGCTCTGATTTTCTTTGAAAAGTCACCTGTCGTGATGCACCTTTGTAAGAAATGTCCAAAGTGGACACGAGGGATCCCACTGGTCCCAATCCTAGGGCTGACCCATGCTTCCCTAATGTCAAAGGAACTGGTGGATGATGAGGGAATTTTCTAGAGTATCTGTTGATTTTACTAATAAGCTAAGTCAGCCTTCTTTGATGAAACGAAAAAAGATTTGTTTTTCTTTCTGTCTTCTGTGGAGATGATAGTTAAACTAGAGGAAAAAGAAACAAGTTTAAAGCAGTGACAAGGCCATATAGAAATCTTGGAAGATACAAAATTCCACGGGGAAGAGGTGTTTAGAGAGAATGTCCTTGGTGGGATTGATAAAGGGACCTCTGGAAATCCAGGGTGGAGGCAAACCATGTGGAGAACCCATTTGCTGAAAGCATTTTATGCGATCTGAAGGATAGACAAATGGGAATGAGGCTTAGCAGAGCAAACACCGTTTTACACCAACTGAACCAGAGTGAGTGTCAAAATCAAGGAGGAATTCATAGTCCAAAGTCCCCAGCCTTCAATACATAAAAAAAAAAAAAGTAAGGCCAAAACTCGGAAGGTTTTGCTGACATGGTGAATTAACAGAAAGTAACTAAAAGTACTTTTGAAGAAAAAGATGAAAATGCAGTTCTGATGGGTTCTGAGGGATGAGGATCATCTCATTAACAAATTCTCAGGAATAACATTTCCTGGCCCAGATGAACTTAAAAGAACCATCTAGGCTCTTAACGTAGTTGAGCCAACCAGATGTGGGCAGAAGGCATGTTGGTGCAGGGTTAAGTCTGACCAGGGCTTTCTGGAAGAACAGATAGGACTTGCAGGGCATGGCCGCTGGGAAAAAGGATGCCTTCCCTGCTGTGGCTTTCTGGGCCTTCTGTGGACCTGGACAGATTACCCACACTGCTGCAAGGGAGGGAGGACCCTTCTCTGCCAGATTTGAGCTCACCTGAAGGTGAAGAATGCAGTCTAACCACTCCATGAAATGTGTAAGGTGAGGAATGCTCACTGAGAAACACATCCCTGCTATTTCTGGCTTTTTTTTCTTTCGTGTTTTAAGATGTATGGTAACACATGAAAATGTGTCCTTGGAATTCTTTGTTTCATTGATGGAGATGTTGCTCCTCGGCTCATATTCTTTAGCTACCATTTAGTGACTGCTTAGAATGTGCCGGGCTAGTCTACAGTTTTTAATGCATCATTTCATTTCATTCTCTCAGCAGCCATTTGAAGTCAGTACGGTGCGTACTCCCATTTTAATTGATGAACAATCAGGTTTTCAAAGAGGTTAAGAAATTGTCAAGCATTACTGAGCAAGTCAGTGGCAGAGCCCACCCCTGTCTGGGTACAAAGCATGTGCTCTTAATTGAAATGTAAAAATTCACTGAAAGGATTTTTTAAAATCATCTTTTCAGAAGTGAGGGAAAAACAGTGGGAACCAAGCAAAGAAAAAAAAATTCCAGCTGAGCTATTCAGATATCTCGGTAAATATGAGTGATTTATGTTTGTTTTTTTTTAAAGAAAAAAAAATACATACATTTTAATAGAAACCTTTTCCTGTGCTTTTTCTACCCCTACAGGATGTGGGTGAAAAGTGACTCTCAATTCCCCAGAGTTTATTACAAGGCTCTCCAGTTTTAGATTTGCTTTCTATTTGTGTGTGTGTGCATGCTTCTTGCCTCTTTAATATGGAAAGCTTTTTCTGCTGTCTTTTAAAACCACAGGTTTCTATGCTAGAAAAAGGAAAGGTCAGATGTAAAAGAGCCACGGCACAGGATTTGTCTGTTTATGTACTGTTTCCTGAGCCCATGACTGATAGAACAAGGTCAAACATGACTTTTCATCAGGAGTGAGACCCTGGAGATTTGCCCTCCCCACCCCGCCTTTTTTTTTTTTTTTTTTTTAATATTTGCTGTTCTAAGGAACATAAAGGCCAGTGTAGAGGTCTCCCAAGGCTAACTCTTCTCACTCATTGCACTTGATCTGGTAGAAGACACAGACCATGGAACTTCTTTAAATTGCACACAGTTTTTATCTTCAGAACAGCTTTTCGGGGGTGGTGTGGGAGCGGGTAAGTGCCACACCGTGGGGGTACCTGAGACCCTTCTATGATCTGCCTTGACTAGGACCAAGGCCCTTGTGATCTCAAGTTAGCATCTGGTTCTCTGAGCAGAGCTGCCTCAAGAAAGACACGTTTGTGGAATAGTAGGTCTTAGTGTTTAATAGTCATGACCTCTTTGCAAAACTGGCAAAAGCTGTGAGCTGCCTCCCCAGAAAAATGCCCATCCAGGCAACAGCTCAGAAACCCCTTGGAACTCAGTATCTCCCTACACACACACGCTCTCTCTGTATCTCTGTATCTCTCTCTCTCTCTCTCTCTCTCTCTTTCTCTCTCTCTCTCTCTCTCTCCCCCCTTCAGTGTCTCCCTACATACACACAGTCCCCATCCTAGAGCTCTGTAGCGGTCATCTCTCTTTCTTCAGCTCATCCTCTGAAGGGCACACTTCCTGTGTAGGATCTGTGGTTGGCAATGCCAAGAGCATCTCTTGCCCTCACATCTCTTGTGTTCTGCAGAACTGAGCTGCAGTGCTGGCTGAGGTGCTCTGGAGATCTGGGAGACTGTGAGGTCACCCCAGGGCCGAGGCCAGCACCAAACGATCAGGAATCTATGCTGTTAACATTCCTCTGTCTAAGTGAGGCAGTCCTGCTGAGGCTCCAGAAGCACATCAGTCTTGGGACTCTCTTGTGGTGTCGGCAGCCCAGTCAGAGAAAGGTGAACTAGACCCATATTAGGACACATCCTTTCACTCACTTACCAGACGTGTGCTGCCGGCCTACTGTGTGCTACTATGAGGTGAACGACCTCCATTTTTAATAAGTTGCCATACAGCACATTAAGTACAATGAAAATATTCTAAGGCATCGTGGGGATCAGAGTAGGCGAGATCATAGCTTGGTTTTGAAGGACAAGAAGAGAGCTCCAAGCAGGCAAAGCAGTAGAAGTCTATTTCTAGGAAGAGAAAACAATGTAAATGAGGCATAAAATGGCAAGATGCATTCCAAGAACTGGAGTTGTTTGGAGTTGCAACAGTTAACAGTGAGGGAGAACATGCGAGATAGGAGAAAAATGCATTCGGGAGCCAAATAATGTCAAAAGACCCTTTCTTTCTTGTGGTTCTGGGGACCTCTAAGAGCTTAGAAGTGACAAATCCAAGAATCCCGGGCTTTTGGACCCCAGTTTTTATGTTGTTCCCAGGTAGATACTATAAGCCTCCTAACCCCTTGGTGACCTCCCCTTACTTCATGCCCCCCATCTCTTTCTTCATATTTTGGCTTGACATCCAACACCCCAGCATTCCACTTCCCTTGCATGACTCACCCACCCAGCTTGACCTACCTGCATTGCTCGCCACTCCCCACAGACTAGGCCCCTGATTCCCAATCAGAGCAGCTGCTTCTGGACTCTGTATTCTAAGTGGCTTGAGCCACCTTTTGACAAGTGCCATCTTTCCCCACCCACCCCTGATCCCTTTTCCTGGCCTCCTCAGTCCAGCCTCCGGTCCTTGACTATAAGCCTGACCCCATGTGATGGCCCATCTCTGACCAACTCCTTCACATAGTACAGTGGCCACTCGGAATTCTTCTAGAAAACCAAACTCACTTTATGCTTCAACCCTGCTGAGCCCACAGGATTCAAACGAAGGGCTCTTTCCAATAGCAGGGATCCAGCTCTTAAAGTTCTCCCGAACCCCAGGTTGCTGTTCCCTGTTGACTGTGTCTGGGGAAAATGGACAGGTAAATAACTGGGTTCCCTTTCTTGGAGCATTTCCTCTCCCTTGGCCTTACCCCCTCCCCTGCCTGCTGTGACAGCTGTCTGTACCCGTAAGTGAACTTGGGCAGGGTAGGAGTCGTGACAGCAGAGTGCTGCCAGGACATCGCAGGTCACTTGCTATCAAAAACAAGAAGCAGGATTTATTCAAACCATTCCCTTCAGTCTCCATGTAACAAACAGGCGGAGAGGCGCATCTTATTCATAAGAAAACTGCTCTTCCTGTGCACCCTGTCGTCCTCCTCCAAGCCTGCTCCTCCTCCTAGCTTCCCTGGCCCAGGGAATGTGACCATCACACAGCCAGCTGCCCAGATCAGTCCCTTGAAGGTACCCTTTCCTTCCTTTTCTTCTTCTCTTTCTTCTTTCCCCACACTCAGTAAATCACCGTGTCCCATCCAGTCTGCCTCTTAAATAAGCCTTGGATCTTCCCCTCCTCTCCATTTGTACAGCCTTTACTGAGACCCTGATAATTCATCTCCTGCAGTTTTGCCCTAGCTCCTTAACTCGTTTAGAGTGTCGTTGCCTTCCAATACATCCCCAATGCTGCTGCCAAAAGGAACTTCTGATCAGATCATCCCCAGGTCCTAAAGATGCTCTAGTTGAGACTCTCCACTGTCTTTGGGCCAAAGGCCATACTTAACTGATCTGGTCCCTGCCACCTTCTCCAGGTGCTCCCTCTTCAGCCTTCTTCCCCCACTCTCTGGGAGCACCACCATTCTCCAGCCATTCTGATCTACTAGACACTTTCTGTAGAAGGTTTGGTCTCTGCATGCATGCCTCATCTGTGAGGCCATTCACCAGAGCTCATGCCTTTACCTCTCTGCGCTGTAGTACCTGGTTATCATAGACACTCAGTACATATTACAAGATGTTGATTTAAAGAATTCTTTTAATTGGAAATTTATGTACTAATTTTGGAAAAACAATTAGAAACTTTTTGTATTTATTTTAATTTACTGTTATTTCTTCTCTGACTCATCTGTAAAAATCTAAAGAGTCTCATATCATTTAATTGATTTAATAAATTGTTACATCCTGCAATATTTATCGATAACTCTGGGGAAATAACATTGACAAAGAATACTAGTGAAGACTTGCATTTGTAATCCAAATAGTTCTTATTTCTTCAAGTGGGAATTTCTTAGACACAATCTTGATAATTAATGACCTAAATGACTTATTTTACATTTATTATCTTTTTTGTTGAGCAGCAAAGTTATTAATTTTTAAATAGTGTGGAACCAGTTTTCTTTTTTTCACACAAATGTCTGTCACCATAAATATTAATAGGTTCTCAGAATTTAATGAAACCCATCTTAAAAACACTGAGACTCTAATGTGAAAACTGGGATCTTTCTAACTCCGATTTGTGGTTCAGGTTCTTCTCAGCTGTGGGCATGTTTGTATGCAGTGCAGTATGGTTTATTTTCTATAAAATTAATTTAGCCTTATAGCTAGGCCTTATTCCCTCAGCTATAATTTTGTTTAGCATTAATTTTTTTGCATTTAGTTTAGACCAGGGGTGTCCAACCTTTTGGCATCTCAGGGCCACACTGGAAGAAGGAGAGTTGTCTTGGGTCACACATTAAATACATTGTGACATGTAATCACAAAAAAATCTCATAATATTTTAAGTAAATTTACAGTTTCATGTTGGGCTGCATTCATAGCCATCCTGGGCTGCATGCGGGACACCCCTGATTTAGACCCTCTCTTCTCTCATTTTTTTAATATTGGTTGCCTTCCCAGTGATTATTAAAGAGGAAACTAGTGCTTCATACCTAATAGAAAACAGGTGTACATCTCCCTTACTAATGACAGTGCTTACATTTAAGCTATTCCCTTTTTCAGTAAGGAATGGGATGTTGTTTTTAGACTTCAGCTAAAACATGAGAAAGTGGACAGGCATATCATGAACTTTACATCTCTGTACTATACCATCAAAAATTACTTTTTAAAAAAAGGTACAGATACCCTGGCTGATGTGGCTTGGGTGGACGAATGCTGGCCTGTGAACTGAAAGCTCAGCCCGTCGATTCCCAGTCAGGGCACATGCCTGGGTGGCAGGCTGGGTCTTCAGTTGGGGGCATGTGAGAGGCAACCGATCCGTGTTTCTCTCTCTCTTTTTCTCCCTTTCTTTCTCCCTCTCTTTGCCTCTCTCTGAAAATAAATAAATAAAATCCTTAAAACTATAAATAAAAACAAAAAAGCCATAGATAAATTCACTCTTTCAAATTATGTTCTACAAACACTATAACCCCATGATCTGATTTATTTGCTCCATTGTTTTAAATTACGAATTTTACTGTCTACAATATTTGTTATTTTGATACCATTGCAATAGAAACATAAGGCAAATTTAAAGTTGGCAAACAAATAAATAAGATGAACCCATGGAATCAAAGACTGAGCGGGAGAGAATCTCCAGGTTCCCGGGAGGCAGCAGAACAACGCCTCCCGCACTCTAGTCTGGGAGAAAATGATCTCGCACGTTGGTGCCTGTGCCTGACCGAGCCAGATTTCCCTGTGAGAATAGAAACAGAGACATTGTCATGCATGTGAGGACTTTAAAAGTTTTCTAGCTGTACATCCTTTTTTATTAAAAAAATTGTTTTGAAATAATTGTAGATTCCCATGCAGTTAGAGGAAAAATACAGAGAGCTCCCACACGCCCTTCACCTAGTTTCCCCAGTGGTCACATCTTGTGTGGCTTTAGCACAACATTGCAACTGGGAAATTGACTTCAGTGCAATCACTGAACTTCTTCAGATTTCACCAGCTTTACGTGCACTCACTTGTGTGTGTGCGTGGGTATGTATGTACATGGTTTTATCTCGCTGTATGCATATGTAGATTTATGTAACCACCACAGTCAACTAAGAACAGTTCCTTCACCAAAATCCCTCATGCTACCCTTTTATGTATAGCCGCAGCCACCTCCCTCCCTCACAGTCTCTCCCCAGTTCTTTTTGTAGCCACCAGTCTGTTTTGCATCTCCATAATTTTGTCATTTAAAGAACGCCACATAAATGGAACAGTATGGTATGTAGCTCTGAGACTGGCTTTTTTCACTCAGCATACTGCCCTTGCAGTCCACCAAGTTACTGTGTGAATCAATAGATTGCACTTTTCAGTTGTTGAGTGATATTTCATGGTATGGATATACCACAGTTTAACCATTAACCCCTGAAGAACACGTGGGAGTTCTCTAGTTTTTGACTTTTACAGATAAAGCTGCTGTGAACATTTGCATACAGGTTTTTTTCATGCGTGTATGTTTTCATTTCTCTGGTATAAATGCTGAATTCAGTTGCCGTGTCATATGGTAAACACATGTTTGGTTTCGTGACAAACTGTCACACTCTTTTCCACAGTGGCTGTACCATCTTGCATCCCCACCAGTTACGTGCGAGTGATCCAGGTTCTTTTCATCCTCACCAGCATTTGCTGTTGTGACTGCAGTTTTTAGTTTAGCCCTTCTGATAGGGCTGTATTTAAGTCTCTTGTTTAAAAATTACTTGATCTATTCTCTAGCAAATCCAAAGATAAATCTATTTTTTTTTAAAGCAGTTTGGGGATGCAGGAAGAGTGGTGAAAAGGAAACAGAAAAACTTACCGTTGAGTCTAATGGCTGATCAGATGTCTATGGGATTTAATGCAATTGCTAGGGATTCCTAAAGAGGACAGGCCTCAGGTGCAGGACTTTACCATGTGTTTTTCTAATAATAAGCATTCCTATGAGACCTAAAGTCTCCTAGCATTTCATCTGACTCTATTCTATAGCCATTGGTATTTCTAGATTGTATTGTAATTACTTGGTTATATGTTTAATGTTTGCCTACTAAAATCTGCTCTCTGGGAGACTAAGAGCTGTGGGACTTAATTTTCCTACCCTTCAAATCACTTAGCAGGATAGCAGTTGTCTCAGTGTCAGTCCTTTGACAAAGCTTAAGAGATAACAATAGCAAACATTTTTCTAAATATGAATCTTACCTAATCAATGATAAGAGCCTACCTAATAAGAGCAGGCTTTGGTAATTGCCTACTCACGGTTTGGTGTGAAATAGAACCAGAGCAAATCATCCTACCGATGCTGTGAAGGTGTGGATAATCATTTGAAGTAAAACATACTGCTCATTTGGCCAGTGTCTGCTAATGACCAGTAAATTAATCATTTGTAACTGTGTTGGCATCTTAATCTACTCACTTATTTAGGTGGTAACTGGTGTCGCCATTTAAGACTATCTGTACCACCCCGGTGTCCCTCTGGCCTGGGAGGGGCCGATGCTCTCCAGGCTTTTGCCAGGTGCCACAGTTCAGCTTTAACGCAGGTGGGTGACGGAAAGGGGCTTCTGGCATTAACAGAAGGGACAAGATGATCAGTACAAGTAAGTTTCTGAGCAGCTACAAAAATTGAAATACTCTTCTATGCTGTTGTTCATGTCTGACTTTGTACTCAGTAAGAGACACCTCCATTTGAGCCCAACAAGTAATTCTCAGGTTTTCAAAACCAGCTGTCCTCACTTTTGGTGGAGGGAGGCTTCCTTCTTAGAATGACCTGTAGATACCAAAGTAGCTTAACATCAAAAACACATGGTAATAAAATATAAACATAAAATACATGTACAAAATATAAAACTTAATACTGGTGCATGATTTCACGTAAGAACACCTTTCCAAGACGCAGCTCATCATAGGTTGGTTCAGTGAACATTTACTGTGGACTTGCTTTGAGCCAGGCAGTGCTTGACACTACAGATAGATTTTCTCATTCATCCTCACGGCAGTCCTGCAGAGTGGTCTGATTCCCTTTTGACAGATGGAGTGGAGACTCGAGAAGTTAAGTTTCCCTAGGTCCACAGAGCTTGCAGTGCTGGATCCAGGATTTACACCCAGTTTCTGACTCCAAAACCCAGGTTTTCCATCGGTATCCTCTCCTCAAGGAGTCTGTAGATACCATGAGGGGAAAGTCGGTGGAAATAAAAAAAGTAATGATGTAAACACACAGATGCCGACACGAAGGGCTGTAAGTGCCTGGCGACCGGTGTTCTAGCTCAGACCAGGAGCTGTTGGAGAAGGTGCTGTAGGAGTTAGGAAAGGACTCTGTCGAAGTAGAGAACTTGGTTTGGCCAGGGCAATGAGTTAATGAAATCTCGCAGCCTACTTCAGGGAAGGCGGGAAAGAGGAAAACAGTGCCAATGGCTGAGGAACACAAAGTAATGTTAGTGATCCAAACATTTAATTTTAAAAGTTTAATGAAAAGCATAATCAAGCACATTGACACTTGCCAACTGTTACCAACGTCTGTGCACATGAAATCCTATTAACTTGAAAGCAAAACTTCTGAGAAATGTGACGGTTGCTGTGGAGTTGATTGTTTTTCAAATCTTGTTCTTACCTCGTGGCGCTGGGGGATCAGAGACTAGACGTGTGCCATTGAACACTGTGAGCAGCTTTTGAGAGTTCTCGTTCACTACAGAAAATGGAGGGTTACCACGCCACTAATTGTTTTTTTAACCCTCACTTCAAATCAAGTGGAATATTTCAACAATTTCTACAGAAAGAATGGAAATGGGAGACTGAAATATCTTCCTCAACCCTAAGAGGCAAACCTTCTTTCTTTTCTGCCTAAAAGAAATAGTACCTAAAGATCAGAGAATTTAACATATTTCTTTTTTTTTATTTTATTTTGTTGTTCGAGTACAATTTTCTATCTTTTACTCCCATCCCAGCCCACCCACCCAGCCCTCCCCACTCCCTCCCACTTCCACCCACCCCTCGTTTTTGTCCATGTGTCCTTTATACTTGTTCCTGTAAACCCTTCCCCTTTTCCCCTGAAAGTCCCTCCCCTCTCCCCTCTGGACACTGTCAGCCTGTTCTCTGTTTCAGTGTCTTTGGTTATATTTTGCTTGTTTCTTTGTTTTGTTGATTATGTTGTCAACATATTTCTTGAAGTGGTGGTGGTGGTGGTGGTGTATCTAGTTGGTGTTCATTTTATTTAACGTATCATTTGAAAATATATAATGATTCAACTTAATGTTAGCCAAAGCCTTTGGGCTGATGGAATAGAAATGATACTGTTTAGTTTAGTAGGGTTTAGTATCTAGTTTAGTAGGGTTTCCTGCCTTAGTGTGAAAAGAGCCTATCTGTCTTTGATTTTGGAGAAGACCCCAAGTCTAGAGGTGAGGTCAATGTAGGTCAAGTGGAAGGATCCACAAAGTATCTAAGGGGAGGGGACAAAGCGTAGGAAATGTCCCCATGGGTCACATCCTCCTCCCTGCTGGGAATCCTGGGAACACAGAGAGGAGAGCCATCGCAGGAAGGGGAAGTGACCGCCGGGGGGCATGATGGCAGCAAGATGGCTTTGAAGACGTGTCTGCAAAGCTTTTGAGTTTGGCCAGCATGGACCCGGTTGCCTGTGTAAGTCATGCACACAGATGACCCTGTGAAACAGAGCGGGGTCATAAACGCCCCAGCCCCAGGAGAGAGAGAGGCGGCAAACCCTAGCAATTTACACAATAGAGCGGAGGCTCCACAGCTTAGGAGAACCTTCTGGAATCTGGTGAGGGATGAAGTTATAGAGACTTAAGGAATACTTGAGTTTCTGAGGTCTGGGAAAATGTTACAAAATTTAAAAAGTGGTTGAGAACTGTGTCTCATGGCACATTACTCAGCTCGTTGTGCACCTTTTAAACAATCTTCAAATTAGGCAACTGGGAACCCTTTTAAAGGGGAAAGTGGGTTTGATTTTTATAGGTCTTCATTTTATTCATTCAACGTCCAGTGCGCATTTACTGAGTATCCATGGAGTCATAGGAATGGCCCCTGTTCAGCTTCCCTGTGAAAGGCAAGGGGCTTCTTTGGCCTCACACTGGTTCTAGTTCTTTCCAAAAAGATCAGCACATACTGGCTTGTGAAAGGCTCTGGCTGATGTACATGACTATTCATCCCTGTCAATGTCAGTCAATATGCCCCCTTGCCCTGCAAGTGGATGTGCCTTTGATGTCCTCAACGTTCCTCCTTCAAAGAGATTTCTTAGTATTTTGACCCATCATGTATAACTCTTCTCGCCTTTGTCCCTAGAAATGTTGCCCTTCTGTATGGTGAGGTGAAAATCTCCACGAGAGAATTTCCGCCTCCCCATAAGAGTGAAATGGCCAAACACAATCTGTGATTAATGAATTTACATGTTTAATTTTGACTTTTCTTAGAAAAGATTTACTTTTCTACATGTGTTCTTCAAAAAAGTATTTTTAATTGTTTTTACTTATTGATTTGAGAGAGAGGAGGAAGGAGAAAGAGAGAGAAGCATGTACTTGTTCCACTTATTTATGCATTCATTGGTTGATTCTTTTATGTACCCTGACTAGGGATTGAACCCCAAACCTTGGCATATCAGGGTGATGCTCTAACCAACTGAGCTACCCAGTGAGGGCTTAAAAAAGTATTTTCCAGCAGAGTTTACTGGACATATCAATTGTCCATGGCTACTAGGGATGCAAGGATGTTAAAACCTGCTGTTGATTTAAAATATCCTCCTCCAGCTTGAATATGAGCCTGCCTGGAATCCGCATCTCATTAACTTCCTTTTGTTTATTTCTCACAAATTCATTTGTAAATTTTGCCCCTGCACAGCCAGCTCCAGCTATTCCAAAGACAAACTCTTCTAGATTACAATTCGACATTTGCTTCATTTTCGCCAGCACTTGCCAACCTGTCTTCAGATGATGAGGGACAGTCTGTGGAGATGGGGATTTGCCGTCCTGCGATACTCCCCTTTCTGAAAGAGCTATCCAACTTTTTCTAGATTATTAGCAAGTTTAGAAAATGTCAGCAACCTAGTTTTCCAAGAACAGAAAAATTGGTGATTCCAGGTTGCACATTTACTTCCTCTGCACTCGGATGTGCAAGGGACGTAGAGTTTTATAATTTTTTTACCACTAATCTTGCTCACTAAAATCTGCTTCCCCAAACTTAAAGTTACCGATAATATTTCAGTCTGTTCTGGTGTAAATAGTTACCTCTTAATTTAAGTAGTCTTTTTATTCAAAGTTGAACTCTCTCACGAGGCTGGTGAAAATTATCCCTCTTTCATTACCCTTACTTTTAGGCAAATGCTGTTGAAACTGTCAGGTCTCAATCACAGGACAACAGCGCCCAGAGACGAGAACATTGCTGTGGGCCCCTCCACTTACGATATCCCACTGCCACCTAAAACCATCCCCTCCTCCGAGTGGGACGTGGCCTTGAGCTACCCTCTTAACACTTTCTTTAATTTTGACCAGATACATACATTACTATTTTTAAAGTAAATTATAATGCCTCACAACCCCAAAGAACTCATTTCTAGTGATACCTTGCACAACCCAGGTTTTCTGTCACTCCTTAAAACTTGCCCTACAGGTACATACTTGCCCTTCTTCTTAAATTGGAAGGTGTTCAATACCAAAGGTGACATTCCTAGACCTAAGATTTTTCCTGCCTGGTGGAACCTTTGATGATCTCTGAGCATGGATTGCTTGACTGCTCTGGCTTCAAACCACCACCAGAATCTCATTCGACAGACCCGCCTTACCCACCTACTGAACTGATCCTGTCCTTCAACAGATGGTTTTGAAATTTTTTTGTGCATCAAGCTTTATGCTAAGTCCATGGCAGGTACCAAAAATGAATAGAATATGGTCTTTGCCTCTAGTAACCTTAGAGTTTAAGTTTAAGTTCCAACCATCAAAGTCTTATTTATTGTGGACAGATTCTCCCATTCTCTCACTTTTCTTCCCTCTCTTTTTCCATTAGAGCAAAGTGGAGAGGGGAAAGGGCTATTTACCCAAAGATGAAGTTCTTCAGAGGAGGTGGGCCGCAGTGGGTGGTCATGAGGATTCAGGAATTTCATCTCATATGTTGAAGTAGATGTGGAAGCATGGACACAGCATGGCCTCTGAGTCTCACTGGGCAGCTGGCCAGCGTCTAGGCTCTTAGCTGTTAATTAAGCTGCAAATCACTCATGATCAAACCAACTAGAAGATATATCACATAATGAGGAAAAACTTGGCAGTATTAGTATAAAATACTACTTTTAAATGTGTTTACAAAGTAATTCATTGAGACAACTTCATTTGTAGGAACAAAGTGTCTATAAAGAAAAAATCCAAAACTCATCCTATACAGAAGCTGATAAATATGTATACCTGCTCATATATTCAGTATGATCTTTTGAAATGATTGATGGCCATTCCTAATACCTGTATAGTGTATGTCTATTGCTTAAAGCTTTTTAAGTGAGCAAAAAAAGTGTTGGTGGAAATCAATCCAGCACGGCTCCGAATTCTAAATCACTACATTGGACACAATGAACAAGACATCACTGCCATAACTAGGCTAAGGGTTGGGTAGTTATTTCCATCTGCTTTACCAGCTAAAACTGTGTGACTTGTCACCGCCCGTTCCCCACCCCCCTGCCGCCCATTATACCCTCCCACCTTCCCGCTGGTTACTGTCCATTTTGCATAAAGCATCACTTAGATTACTTGAATTGCATTGTCTTTGTCACTCTGAATGTCTTTTGGTGCTAGGCACCAGTTTTTAAATGTGGCTGTTTTTGCAAGTTCTTTTAGACTTATTTGATCATCTTTCTCAGTTTTATGCCAACTTAATTTTGCATTCTTTACATAATAGAAAAGCAAAGAGACAAAGGACAGGAAGGCAGAGGAGGCCCTGGAATGTGTTTCAGAACAGAGCCTCCTTAGGACCAGCACCAAGCACCCTTAAACCTTTTGGATGGCTCAAGGTCTTTGCAGGTGACCCGACCAATGACGCACTCTCCTTGCAAAGGCTTCCTGAAGAGAAAGAGACATTTTTATCAGACTCCAATCTCAGCCTGGTTTATAGCAAACAAGTTTGCCTTTTATCTGCCACTTAGTGTGCACACAAAACAGTAAATCAAAAGAGTCTCTGTACATCACAGCTTGATTTTTTGCCCTTGACACAGCGTGCATAAATACCTCTGGAGTAGGTAGGTTTGAAAACACCCTTGACTATTATCTTATTTTTCTGACAGCACAGAGCAGATAACCACAGTAAATGCCTTCCGTGCTGCAGATTTTTCACCATTATCATTATCATGAAGCGAGAGATCAGATTCTCATGTTTAAGACATAGATGGAATGCTATACATTCTTGTTGCTGAATACTTTGGTATTTACTCGTTTGTTCACACGAAAAGTCATATAACGAATACACATTTCCGCCTCAGAGTGCACGGCAGGGAGCACAAAGTGAAACAAACCTCTGGTGAGTGGAGCCCTCTTTTGTGTATAGGGCTGGAAAAATGTCGTCACCACCTGAGATCAAATTTTCTTCCATAGAGGGACACTGAGAACGTGCTTGGGCTTTCAGAGGAAAGACATGTCCCTGACATTTTGTTGAGATCATGAGTCTAGTTTTCATGGAGGTAAGAGTTAAGTCAGGCTTTGAAAAACCAGTAAGATCTTCAAAGATAGTAACAACCTTCCAGAAGAAACAGCAGGGCTTACAGCTTCAGGGCACATACGGGGGTCATTAAGGGATTCCAGTCTGACTTCCCGGAAAACAGGCCCCTAGGCAGGTATCAAACAGCAGAGAGAAGCTGGCTGGAGCCGCCTTAGTGGGACCTTCCTGTCAGGCTGAGGCGTTCGCCTCCAGCAATAGTGAGAGGGCAATAGTGAGAGGCCAAATGCTTTGGGAGGGGGTGTGATGGGACCTGGTCAATGAGGGTGTCAGGAATGGATCAGAAAGGAGGAAAAAAGGAAGCTGAAGCCAGTGCATTAAGGAGGAGGAACATTTTAATGCTAGAAGCAGCAGGATTGGACAACTTAAAGAAAAGAGAAAGAGTCATGGAGTCTGAAATCCACATTAGAATGATTTCAAATAAAACCGAGAAGTGAGGAAAAAGAACTGTATGGGAGGGGGAATAAAAGCTTAGGGTGGCAGCAAGACAGTGTGCAGAAATTTAGAAATGTCCAGAAGGCCATTGGAAATATATAGGGCTGGAGCTTAGGAGTGAATTCAGACTAAGGATAACACTTTAGGAATCACATACAGAGAGATGGTGGTTGGAATCTACCTCTGAATATTCTCAAATCTGTCGACTTCCCTCTTGAACTCCTCTGCCACCATGGCTTTCAAGTATCATCGCTTCTCACCTGCACTATTGAAATATTTCCCAGTCATAAGTAGGAACCCTTTGTGGGGGGCGTCTCCATGGCATCCTGATTTTTCCACCCAGGCCTATTCCAATGCGTAATTCAGTCTTGTGTAATTTTGAGGATGGTAGCTACCTGTCTGTCTTACCCCTGAAGATCCAGCAACTCCATGGTGCCCAGCACAGACTATACACTCAAAATTACTTTCCCACAAAAAAGTAAGTGAATGTCAGTACTGAAAAGTAGAGAAAGAAGAGTTGATGAGAGAGAACTCTGATGAACACTTTTAGGCTACAGAAAGAAAGACCAGGAAAAACAAATAGGCAAAGAACCAAGAGAAGGCAAGACAGCTGAGGTCGAGTGGAGATTCCAGGAGGACTGTCAGCTGTGATCGATGCTACAGGTGGAGGAGGAACAGGACAGCAGGAGCAGCTAACGTTTGTTGGGTGCTTCCCGTATGGCAGCTACTGTCCTAAGACTTGATGTGGATTGATTCAGTCTTTACACTAGCTCTGTGAAGTAGGTGTCCCTATTGTCTCTCCTGCACAAAATGAGTAACGAGTCCCAAAGGGGTTACATGCTTTGCCCAAGGACAAGCAAGTGGGGGAACCATGAGTCAAACCAAACCAGCTGGCCCCAGAGCATGGAGTCCTAACCACCATGCAGCCACTCCCGCTTCCTCTGGCAGCAGGACAGGTAACAGTGTGAAGGGTTAGGGAGTGTGGCAGAGAAGGTGGAAAAGGAAAAGGAGGTCCAGCTACTCTTTTATGACCTTTGGCCGTGAAGAGAGGATGGAAGTGTCTATCATTCTGTGTCAGAGCATCTGCTCCATTACATCGCCAAATCTACAGGAACTACATGTGGCTGGAGTATTCCTGATGCACCACTGGCCATTGGAGCCTGGAGAAGATGCTTTTATTTTAGGAACAGATCGTTTTGATCACGTCTTCAGGATATTATACCATCTGCCCTGACATTGACTTTTTTTTTACTACATTCCAATGTTATTATTCACTTAAAATAGTCCTTGAAAAGAGAGACAAAAATCTGGCTTTGACAATAAAAAGCATTATGGTAATCCAACTTGCTTGCAGTTTTACATTTGTCTATGAACCATTTTTTGCTTTCATTTTTTTTCAACAAAGGAAGTCGAGTCTTGCCCAAACTAGATAGAAACGCACCTGCATTTGCATTATAACCTGTGTTTTGCATAACAAATGCACAGAAACAGAATCCATCAGCAACAGCTAGGTCAGACGGACATTCTGGGAAAAAAACGTGTGCCTGAGTGACAGACGAGACTGACGGGTGGTTGTCACGTTGCAGAATGTTGCATGCTTTCAAAGCTCACGATGTTAAGATTTTGGCAGATTTATAGATTCTTTTAATTAAAGAACTGGAAGGATATGAATAACAGAACTACTTATCCCTAATTGATGCAGATCTGCAATGTTTGTGACTAAAATCTGTTCCCAGAATTTTTCATTACAGAAGTTTTTTTATCTGATTTAAGATACAAGCCTATATAGTTATCTTTTTCTCCCTTAACTTTATTTCATGGGTAGTGACTTTGCCTAGGCCAAAATCTATCATGTGTTTTCCACACAATGGAATGGGAACTGATTGTTTTTAAGGTTTTCACTCTGAAAGTAGGAGCTTGTCATCCTAAGGATAACTCAGCACTGTTCAGGGATGCTGACAATCCCATGTAAGAGTAGAGAGAAAACGAATCTCTTTTTAAAAATTATTTGTAGCTTTCTCTTAATTTCTCTTGAAGTTTATTTAAAAAAAATAAACCAGGACAAACATTTGACCACTTAAAGCATCTGGGATGGCATCAACAGCTAAAATTGGACCACAGCCTAATTTTTTATCACTTATAAATGCACATGTGTTCTTTGGCCTGTCCTTGGTTAGGAAAAGAGACTTCAAGTACAAACCAAGCAGTTCAGATTGAACATTGCATTACAAATACAAGAAAAATAATTTTCTAATGAAAGCTTTTTGACAAGCAGAATTAATTTGTGGATGCTTTGCAGAACAAAATGAAATAAATATGATGGTATCAGCGTGCCTTTCAGTCTTCAACCCTCTTCGCTGTCCCCTCCAGATGCCTGTTAGGGACATTCACCACGTCACTAGGTCTGATTGGAATTTGGTTTTGAAGCCATTTCACCACATTGAGGGAACACTTACCCAATGGATAGCTTGAGCCGCTAGGGCACAAGGCTGTGGTTTTTGCCAGTGAAAAAGAAGAGTATTTCCTTAGATCATTAGGCCATCATTCCATAGCCCCTTGACCAGAATTATTGTATTGTCTGCTAACCTTTTCCTGTTGAACATTCAAACAATACTATTGGGTACCCATCACTGCTGTCAAAGAGAACAGAATTCACCAAAAAGGTACTGGTAAGAGCCAGAAATGCAGTTGTGTTCTGTTGGATTTCCATCAGTTTTTTAGTTCAGAAGTATAACTCCAGGGGTGTTTATTCACACTGATACTTACCTTCTCTCGTGCTAGTACGAGCAATGAGTCACCGTGACCTGTAGTTTATCATGATTATAACTAGCAGTTAATTGAGCACTTCTTTGTGTCAGGAGTTTCTCTATTTTTTTAGTCACTTTAACTGCATTACCATATTCAATTTTCACAAGCACCCATGTAGTAGGTAATATTATTGTCACGATTTACAGGGGAAGAAACTGAGGCACAGGGAGGTGATGTAACCTGTCTAAGGTCGCAGAGCCCATGCTGTTTCTTTATCCAACATCTGAGACAGGACTCACTAGCACTGATAAGTATGAGTGGAAAAGCGACACCTGAAGGTAGCGATCACTGGGCAGGTTTACGGAACTCTTGAGTGGACAGAGTCCCCAGACCATCCTTTCAGTGTGGTTGAGAAAAATAAAGGCCTCAGACCCTTTTGCCCTTGTTTCTGTCTGAGGTAAGCTTCCAGTGTCTCTTAGTGTTTTGTTTTAAGAGGCTGGGTTCTTGGCAACCCCAATGCAGAGCTGTCCTGTTTGCCTCCAAGGCTCTGAGCTACTTTGGGGAGGGGTACGCACTTGTAACCAGTCTGCAGGTTTGATGCCTACGTGTTGGGTCAGTGGGGAAGGGCTCTTCCTATCACCTTTTCTTCCTCCTTCATCTTGGAGTCACTCCCCCTTGGGTTAGGGAAGCCGGTTCCACATTGCTACCCGGCCACTCTCTTGTCACTTGAGTTAGAAAGTTTTATGGCCTAAACCTCATAAGTAAGATTCTCCTCTCAGCTCTTGCCTGCCTCCTTTCCAAAAGTATTCAGCTTCATATCTGAGAGATGAAGGGTAAACACTGAGGAATAACTGATACTCATTTGCAGCCCACTTTCAGTTTTCCTCATTGACAGCAAAGATTCACAAGACCCAAAGATAACCATATGCCTCCAAGGCCACACATGGCCTTGTTCACAGAGCCTGCTGTCAGATGGTATCCATGACGTGGCGGCCACAGGTATCTGGATCCTCAGGCCTGGCCCCTCTTCAGAGTACCGTAAATGTCTGATCCAAAAGCAGTTGGGCTGAGGGAAAATGAGGAGTATAAGAAATTCTGAGTGTTCAAAACCCAGGTTAAACCAATACCTCTAGACTCTGATTCTCAAAGGCATTTCCTCACAAGGGTACAGAAATAAATTATCGTGTTTGTTCAGAGACTACTGTTCTGCTGCTCAGTATCGTTTTACCTTCTGGGCTGCTTTGATTTCCTGAGCAGCTTTGTGTGAGAAATGCCCGGCACTAAGAATTCTGTTGCAGAGGAGAATCACATGCAAACTACTAGAAAACAACTTTATCATTGAGAGAAATACCCCATTGAAGAAGGGTCCCAAGTGTCAAAGGCTCACCTACACTCAAAAGCCATGCTGACTGACTCTTACCTTGACCTCGTTTCTGTCACTTTCCCGTCAGAGCATCACTGTCTCCCTGGCGCATCCAACTACTTTTAATTCTGCCTCTTCCCTACTGTTTGCTAAGTGGATAATTAAGCAGTAAGTCATGTTCTTTGTTGAGATCATAATTTTAAAAAAGACTTGCTACAGAACCAAATGACAACTTTGAAAGGCAAGCTTTGAAAAAGCCACTGAACTCCAGCAAGGTAAAGATTTTAAGAACAGAATGTAAACAGAAACACATTCCGGCTGAGTCTCATGCTGAGCAGGGTACAAATTTGTAGAGACCATTGGTTGTTGGTTTCTCTGCCCTAGTGCTTAAGCACCTGGATGCTGCAGTTAACTTCCTGGTTTCAAATCCCGGCAATGCCACTTACGAGCTGTGTGGCATTGACCAAATTACTTTATCTCTGTGTCTCAATTTTTTCACCTGTAACATACAGACAATAATAGTACATACCTCAAAGACTTGTGAGGATTGAACCCAAGTAAACCACTTAGTACCTGGCACATGGAAAGTGTTCAATAAATGCTATTATTGAAACATCCATGGATGATCTGGAAAAGATGTGCTTGCTTTAGAGTTGCATAAAAATATTATCTTGGAGCCTTTGTGATAATCCTCACTGCACATGACCTAATAATATTTCAGATGTTTTTATTTTGATTTTCCCTCTATCAGTCACCCCCTGGGAGGATGCAGGAGCTGTGTGTCTGTGTGTTTACGGCTCTCTGATTCTGCATTGATGAGACTTACAAGCCATTTGAGCTGACCGGCCTTCTGGTACTTTTTCTTCTTCAGGTGCTGGAAAGCTTCAAGATCATGGACTATAGCCTTTTGCTAGGAATCCACATCTTAGACCATTCCCCCAAAGAGAAAGAAGAGGAGACCTTACAAAATGTGCCTGATGCGAAGCGGCCTGGGATGCAGAAGGTTCTCTACTCAACAGCAATGGAATCCATCCAGGGCCCAGGGAAATCTGGAGACGGGATCATCACAGAGAACCCGGACACGTAAGTGCTGCCACCTGCCCACCAACCCTCTGGGCTGGGGCAGCCCACATCATCAGTAATTAAATGCAATCCCCTTCATGGTGGCTCTTTGGGAATAGATTCCTACTTAAGCTAAAATGAATTAAGCCAGGCTTCATTTCTTCCTTCCTTTCTTTCTTTTTTTTCCCCAATGAAGAGACTTCAATGCAGGGGTTCATGTGAGTGGAAGGGTAAGGGGAATACCAACAATAGCTACTCAGGTGCTCAAAGACTAGACGCACTCCTAGGCAAAGGGACCTTGGGAGGATCCCCATGGTCTCTGGAGAACAGGGGCCAGAGCGAAGTGTGGGTGTGGGACACAGCCGTTGCTGGAGCCCTGGACTGAAACAGGGAGGGAACAGAGAAGAGATGCCCCAGTCTCTCTCCTCTTGCCCTCTGCTCTTCTTTTTTATTTTTAATTTTAGCTTTAATTAAAGTTTACATTCAATACGATTTTGTATTAGCTTTAGGTGTACAGCATAGATGTTAGACAATCATATACTTCACAAGGTGTTCCCTTCGATATTTCCAGCACCCATCCGAGCCAGGCTTCGCTTCGGTTCTGTGGATAACTAGATGGGTAGCAGTTCTCTGAGTTATTGTCACTCTTTCACTCACATGGGTTTCCCCTCCTCCAATGGCCCCATTTTTAAATGACAGCTGAAAATGTTTTTACCCTCACTTACTACATATTTAAAACACCCATCATACCAGGTCTGTCCAGAAAGTATCCAGCCATACAATATGAAACATAGAGACATTTATTGAAGAAGATACAAGAAACATTGTACATAGGACAATGATACCTCAGTGCCCTTCAAGTAGCATCTTGGGGCCTCACACAGTTCTTCCAAATACTATCAGCTGCCCCATCGTGTTTTCCTGAATGTCATCAAAGTTCTGAAATCTCTTCCCTTTCAAAGGTGATTGTAGTTTTGGGAAGAGCCAGAAGTCACAGGGTGCTAAATCTGGGCTGTAGGGGGGCTGAGTCACCTGGCGATTTGATGTTTTACCAAAAAACTCTGCACAAGATGTGATGCCTGAGCGTGTGCATTGTCGTGATGAAGCTGCCAATCACTGTTACCCATAGCTGCGGCCTTCTGAATCACCCAGAGAGTTTCTATGGAGGAATGTTCAAGCTTCATGCAAAATTTGATGCAGATTTGTTGCTGTACTCGCTCAGTCATTTTTAATACAGTGGCCACACAGTGCTCACTCATTGGTGTCTACCGCCCCCACTGACTAGTACAGTGAAGTTGTCATTATTCACCCATACACATTCCAGTCCTCTCTCCTTGGCTGCCAGGTTACATCGATGCCGCACAAAGCATTCTCATTATATTACCAATAGTTGGACTTTCCCTGGACAGACCTTGTACTTTGAATAAACACGTGTTCATGTTTATTCAAATAAACACGTACTTTGAATTTGGATAAACATGTATTAAGGAAATACATGATAGGAATTGTGTTCCCAGTTCTGAGCTTCTTATCTGCATAAGAAGATTCTGTTGTTCTAGACCTCTCCCCTGGCAGGTATGGTCTGTCCCCTCAGCCAGATGTGACAGTAGCTTCAGGGTTAATTTGCGTATTATATAAAGTGTATATTGACTAACAGAAACAATTACAACCAAAGAAAATTATTGAAATGGTTACCTGTATCACATGCGTGTACCAGCTGAGCAGGGAGACTAAGAGAAAGAAATATGCCTTGGTTGTGAGTGGGTGCCTTCTACAATTCTTCAGCAATGACTAACTACAGACATATTTCACTTTGACAGAGGGAACTCATATGTATTAAACATTAAAAAATCCTTGCTTGTAAATCCATCTAAATGTCTGATAATCAATTAAACAAATTATTCTCTATCAATATAGTGAAATACTACAGTCATTAAAAAACACAGTAGTGCTGAATATGAGGAAATGTTCATCCGTTAGCAAGTGAAAAATTCAGATTATGGAACACAAAGAAATCATTTTTGTGGATTAATAAAAGTATACGAATACACAAACATACTAGAAATTTCATTAGTGGTTATCTTTGCATGCTAGGAATGGATTCCTTATATATTCTTTCTTTGTGGTTTGCTATATTTTACTTTAAAACCTCATAGTGGATATATAAAAGTGTTGCATTTTTTAAAAGCAATATTTTAGGCAGAAAACTATACTTGAACAACAATTTTAAAAAACAGTATTTTAAAACACTTTCTGGGAAGTACATGATTCTGGATTCCCAAGAAAATGTTAACTGAGACCAGGGAAAAAAAATGATGAAGGGAGAGATAGTCCAGAATTCTGAGAGATTGTCCATTTTTATTCACAGTTTATTTACTGGAAATGATTTTTAAATTTTTGTTCTTATAATATATTATAACATATTTTCTCTTTTGCTCTATGAACAGAATGGGAGGAATTCCAGCTAAAAGCCATAAGGGAGAAAAACTGCTTTTATTTATGGGCATTATTGACATTCTGCAATCATATAGGTAAGAAATTTGGGGAAGTAGTCTTGTATTATTTCAAAATAAATCAACAGAAGATTCTGAAAATTCACCAAGTGTGAGTGATTTTACATTCTCATTTTATTTTTCTGTTTGTTTACATTTAGGTTAATGAAGAAGTTAGAACATTCCTGGAAAGCGCTGGTCTATGATGGGGTAAGTGGCCTCTGTTCCTTGTTAAACTGTACAGTTTCCAATTTCTCAGACTGCCTGAAGTCTCTGTGTGTCCAGGAAGCTGTGTCACTAGACTTGGAGAGGAAACGAGGGTCTTTATAAGTTCAGGATCATGCTTGCAGATTGTTCAGTTCTAAGAACAAAGATAACATAAATTTGGATAGCTATTCAAATGCTGGACATGCAACGTCGTAGCTAGGTCCAAGCCAAAACCAAAATCATATCTTGTTTCTGTGTGAAATCTGAAGGGCCCTGTTATGAAATGGTCATGAGAAAATGGAGACTTCTCCAAAGCACTGGGAAGATCAGTAGGACAGTTGAAAGTTCTCACAAGACCAAACTACAGAGGGGTTTGAACCTGACTTTGATAGTAGATAGCCTGGATTTGAGCCCTGCATTCACCACATCACTAGTCATGTGACCCAGAACTACTGCTTATTATTTGGCCTCTCTTAGCCTGTTTTCCCACCTGTACCAGGGGGCAGTGATAGTACCTTGTACTCGCCTCCTAGGACTAATGTGAAAATTAAATGACACCCTTCGGTGTTCAACATGATACCTAACACATAATAAGGACATAGAATATGAAGGCTTTTAAGTTATTGTGGAATTTATATATGACATGTACTGTAGATATTAGTCACAAAGCTGACTAATAAGAGAATGTTTTTTTGTCCCAGCATTGACAAAACAGAAGAACACAATTATCAAGAAGCAGTCTCTCTGTCCCCCTCTCTCTCCCTCTCTCTCTCTCTCTCTCTCCCTCCCTCCCATCACCACCTCCCCCTGTCTCCACGAGGGTTTTCCTGTCTAAATGTACATTTGAACTTCCTGCTGCTGACAGAACATTCAGTGTCCACAGCCTTCCTCAGTTAATAATTTAAAATGACAATTCCAAAGACTATATTGGTCAAAGATTTGCACACACATTTTTAAAAGATGTTAGCAGATGCTTTCCTTGGAAAAAGGATAAATTATAGATGCTGTTCTTCTAGAGGGACGCCCGCTTTCTCGGTTCTGAGGAAGACTGGTAATAACCCTTCAGCGTGAAATCTGCATTTTGTCCACACACTGAGGAAGGGCCTCCATCAGAATGCACTTGTAAACAACAGGTTCATGAGTTTGTTTCTAAGAATTAAACTTAGGCTGATTATTCAGAACAAAGATTCCTTCTTCTAAAAGACCAAAATTAATTTGTTTCCCTTTCAGCTGAAGAAAGTAGAGACTTCACACTGCCTTGAGCACGGAAGGGAGAGGGACCACTCCCTCTGGCACCCCCTTCCGTTTTCAGAGACGACTTTAATTCCCTGTTGCCAGATGAGACTGCTGATCTCAACCGCCTAGTCCTCTGTTGGTCAGATGCTTCTGAGAGGCCCCCACCTTTGTCTAGTTACAGCATATCTTTTTTTGGTGTTGGTTTTTTAAAGACACTCTCCGTGCTGATTATATACTTGTGAAATTGTAAGCAATGATTAAGACTTATTGTCTGTTAACAAACATGCCTCTTATTTGAACACTGTTTCTTCATACCAAAGAGAACCGCAGTCTAACCTCTCTTAGAAAGCAGGGCCGAGTCTTAATCATCCTGCTCCCTCAGATATTTCCAAATCACTGTCCTTGTTGGGCGCCTGAGTCCACCGCAGACAGGAGCTGCCAGAAGGCTTGGGGAGAAGGCCTGTTAAACCGAAGTATCTCACCACGTGCACAGCACCACTGACAGTCCAAGGACCATCGCAGCTTGACCAAAGAGGGCTCCTCCGTCCAGTGTCCCTCATACCGTGCTGATTACAGAATTACCTTGTGCCTCATGTTAGCGCCATGTTTTACAGATGAAAAAACACAGACACTGTTCCCACGATCACACAGCTTTTTAAAGTTAGAGCAAACACCAGCACCAGGTCTCTCAACCTTCGGTCCAATGTGTTGTTTTTCTTCCAACCCCACTGCAGATGCTTGATAGTATCCAAACAAATTTTTAGAAATTTTCTTATTGGAATCTACAACCTGGAATCAAAATGGAGCATTATATAAGCAAATATACTGTTTCTAGAATTATATACCTTGGATAGTAAATACATGATCACTGAGTAAACATACAGAGTTAACTGCTTCATCCATTTCCTTTTCTGGATTTGTAATAATGGCCCTTCCATTCTAAAGTCTCCTACCAAGCAGGAAAAAATTGAGTTAACAATTTAAAGGCAATTCAACCTCATCAGTAGATAATTCAGTGTAAGGGGGTCTTCAGTCAGCCTTGTCTCCTGGGAATCTTCCCAGTGTCTATGCACCTTATTACTGGTAGATTAAACCAGCCCACTTTTTCTTTCTTTCTTTTTTTTTTTTTTGCCTGATATCACCCTTACATTGGGATTGTTTTTTGTTGTTTATATCCTCAAATTGTGTTCCTGACTGAAAGTGTTACCCTTTGTACAAGATGACTTGAAGCACTGGCTGTCTTTATGTAAAAAAAGAATTTAAAAAGCCCTCATGGCACACAGTGGAATAAGGATTAGTTATTTGGGTTTATAAAGCAGAGACTTTTTGCTGTGTCTCTCACCTGCCCTCTTAATGCTTTATTTCAGTGTGAGTATCTAGAATCTTTCCTCAGATTGCATCTTCTGCCTCCTCCCCCAGCCCAAGTTCTGGGTCCTGTTCTTACCTGGCTCTCAATGTCCACACCTGCAGGTTAAGAACATGGCTGACAGAGACCAATTGCGTAGATCTTTCTGCTGGTTCAAACTGTCTGAGATGTAACCCCTGGCACCTGGTTTGTCTTTTCAGGATACTGTTTCGGTTCATAGACCAAGCTTTTATGCAGACAGATTTCTAAAGTTTATGAATTCCAGGGTTTTCAAGAAAATTCAAGGTAAGATTCTCATGATTTTTTTTTTACTTTTTGCACCTACATGCTGACTTCATTATGTGTATTTTTGCAAGATTTTATTGGAAGAGTTTAGATTATTTATTTCCTGAAAGCACTAATCAATAGTAATTATGTTAAGTATCCCAGTCAAGTATTTGTTGATGTCATAATCATTAAAGTCCTATTTTGTAGTGGAAAAATTTAGAAACTGCCTAAATGTCAACCCTGTAATATGTTGGTTAAATATATTATGATACAATCATATAATGGAATAATACACAACAAACAAAAATGGTGTATTAAAGGAACACTTAGTCCTTATAGATTTATTCACACTTATAAATACTTAATGGTCTGCATACCTAAATGCATGACAAAATTCTAATGGGGCATATAAAAATGCTAACAATAGCTATTCTCATGACATATTCTTCAGGGTAGACCATGTCAGATCACAGAACACTTTCAATAAATATAAAAACACTAAACAACAGTGTGGTGATGGCCAAGAGGCAGAGGGGCGAGGGGAGGTGGAGGAGGATGTAAGAGGGACAAACGGTGATGGAAGGAGACTTGACGTGGGGTGGAGAACACACAGTACAGTGCACAGACAGAATTTTTGTAGAGTTGTGCACCCGGAACCTGTATAATTTTGTTAACCAGTGTCACCCCAATAAATCCAATAAAAAGGAGAAAAGTTTAAAAATAAAAAGATTGAAATTATACAAAAAAAACTTAAAAATCTATTGTAATTATAGTTGACATACAATAGTAGATTGATTTCAGCTGTACAACATAGTGGGATTCACCATGGTCATACTTTACAAGGTGATCACCACCATGAGTCCAGTACCCATCTGTCACCGTACATAGTTATTATGATGCTATTGACTATAATCCCTATGGTGGATATTACAGCCCTGTCTCTTCTTTTATAACTGGAAGTCTGTGCTTTTTAGTCCTCTTCTGTTTTTTTTTCCAGTCACAATGGAATCAAGTAAACTGGGAAATTTGCAAATATATGAAAATTTAATAACATACTACCAATAGGTCAAAAAAGAAAGTACAGAGATGTTAGAAAAAACTTACAGATGAATGGAAACAAAAGTATACTTGCTAAAAACATGGGGTGCTGTGAAGGCTGTAAATGCCTTCATTAAAAAAAGAAGAAAGACCTCAGATCCATACCCTAACTTAAACCATTAGGGAGGAGCAAGAAGAGCACACTAAACCCAAGGCTAACAATAGTTATTCTGCATCGTGGGTTTATGTAGGCTTTCTTTTTCTTACATCAGTATTTAATAAATATTCCACAATGGATATATATCACTCATGTATTAAGTTTTTAAACTATATCAAAAGAAAAAACCCTATTATTACATGTTATTTTATCATTTAGGTATCCTGTGTTCTAATTACATAACCCAAAATGTGACAATTTAGCCGCACGAATATGAAAAAGTAGAATGTTCACATTTTATATTTATATAACAGATTTTTCTTATAATACTTATTGGGGATTTCTGTTAATGAAAATAAATTTAAAATATTACAGTTGTCCCTTTTTTTTTCCTCCTTTCTATTCCCCTCCAACATGCACCCTCCCCTCTCACCAGCAGTCCCCCCACCTGAGTTCATGTGCATGGGTCATACATATAAGTTCTTTGGTTTCTCTATTACCTTTACTATTCTTAACGTCCCCCGCCTGTTTTATACCTACCATTTATGCTTATTACCTGTACCTTTCCCCCATCCTCCCCCTCCCCATTGATAACCCTCCATGTGATCTCCATTTCTGTGATTCTCTTCCTGTTCTAGTTGTTCGCTTAGTTTGTTTTCATTTTTGGTTTTCTTAGGTTCAGTTGTTGATAGCTGTGAGTTTGTTCTCATTTTACCATTCATACTATTGATCATCTTTTTCTTAGGTAAATCCCTTTAACATTTTATTTAATAAGGGCTCAGTGATGTAATCTTGGATGTAGGTCCTTGCCTTTCATGACTTTGAATACTTCTTTCCAGCCCCTTCTTGCCTGCAAGGTTTCTTTGGAGAAATCAGCTGATAGTCTTATAGGAACTCCTTTGTAGGTAACTGTCTCCTTTCCTCTTGCTGCTTTTAAGATTCTCTCCTTATCTTAATTTTGGGTAATGTAATTATAATGTGCCTTGGTGTATGCTTTCTTGGGTCCAACTTCTTTGGGACTCTCTGAGCTTCCTGGACCTCTGTTTCCTTTGCCAGCTTGGGGAAGTTCTCCATTATTTTTTCAAATAAGTTTTCTGTTTCTTGTTCTTCCTGTTCTCCTTCTAGCACCCCTATTATTCAGATGTTGGAACATTTAAAGTTGTCACAGAGGTTCATAAGCCTTCCCTCAATTTTTTGAATCCTTATTTCTTCATTCTGTTCTGGTTGAATATTTATTTCTTCCTTCTGCTCCAAATGGTTGATTTGAGTCCCAGTTTCCTTCCTGTCACTGTTGGTTCCCTGTGTATTTTCCTTTATTTCACTTTTCATAGCCTTCACTTTTTCCTCTATTTTGCAACCATACTCAATCATTAATGTGAGCATCCTGATTATCAGTGTTTTGAACTCTGCATCTGATGGGTTGCCTATCTCTTCTTTGCTTAGTTCTATTTTTTGAGCTTTGATCTGTTCTTTCATTTGGGCCATATATTTTTGCCTCAGTGCACCTGTTATGTATTAAGGGGCAGAACCTTAGGTATTCACCAGGGCAGGGCAACCCACTTTGCGGTGTTGTGGTGCTGCATGTGGGGGAGGGGTCTGAGAGGGAATAACACTGCTTGCTGGGCTCTCAGCCAGCTTTCAGTCACTTCCCCCTCTTCCCACAAGGAAATTGGGCCCTTCTGGTGCCAATTCGGGGGGGGGTGCTTGTGTACATTCTAGAACCCTGTGGATCTCTGCAACAAACTCTCCTGTGAAACTAGAAGTTTCTCCCTCAACTGCCTCAATCCCCATAGGTTTTTTCAGCCAGAGTTTCTGAGGCTTTCTTTTTCTGTGCTGGAACCCTGGGTTGTGCACAATCTGTCCTGCTCTCCAGTTGTTCTTCCTGGTTTATTCACACATAAATGTGGGACTGCTAGCCACTGCCTCACCCACCCCAGTCCTCCAACTGCCACCTTGCCTGAGTCCTCTCCACCCTGGCTGCCTGTCTCTGCCCTTACTACCTGTCTGGATGAATGTTTTTGCTGTAATTCCTTGGTTGTTGGACTTCCATACAGTTCAGTTTTCAGGCGGTTGTGGTTATTTTTTGTTTTTAAATTTGTTGTTGTCCTTCTTTTGGTTGTGTGAGGAGGCAAAGTGTATCTATCTATGCCTCCATCTTGACCAGAAGAAAGTAAAACACTTTCTTTTTTAAGTCTTTTAATTTTTTTCCAGCTTTATTGAAATGTAATTGACATACAATGTTGTGTAAGCATGTGTGTGATGTTCTGATTTGATGCACATATATATATTGCAAAATAATGATCACAACTAAGTTACTTAACACATCCATCACCTCACATAATTACAGGTTTTTTGTGTGTGGTTAAGAACATTCAAGATCTACTCTCTCAGCAACTTTCTAGTATTTAACACAGTATTGTTACCTATAGCCACCATACCATATTTTAGGTTCCTAAAATGTATTTATCTTATAACTGGAAGTTGGTGCCCTTTGACCAGCATCACCCCATTTTACCCATCCCCTAATAACCACTCCACTACTCTGTTTCTATGAATTCAACTATTGTAGACTACACACATAAGTCAGATCATACAGTATTTGTCTTTGTCTGACTTATTTCACTTAGCATATGCTCTCAATGTCCATCCATGTTGTGGCAAATGGCAGGATTTCCTTATTTTTAATGTTGTGTGTGTGCGCATCATGTTTTCTTTGTTCGTTTATCTGTCAGTAGACACTTAGGTTGTTTTCATGTAGGCTGTTGTGAATAATGCTGCAATAAATTTGGGCGTGCAGATATCTCTTCAAGATAATGATTTCGTTGTGTTTGGATATATACCCAGAAGTGGAATTGCTGGATCATATGGTAGTTGTATTGTTAATTTTTTGAAGATCCTCCACACTGTTTCCCATAGTAGCTGCACCAGTTACATTCCCACCAACAGTGCAAAGGTTTCCTTTTCTTCACGTCTTCGGTGAGACTTGTTATCTCATGTGTTTTTGTTAATGGCCATTCTAACAGTTGTGAGATGGTATCTCATGGTTTTGATTTGCATTTCCCTGGTGATTCATGATGTTGAACATCTTTTCATCTACCTGTTGACCATTTGTGTGTCTTCTTTGGAAAAATGTCTGTTCACATCCTTTGCTCATTTTTAATTACATCATTTGGTTTTTTGCTATTGAGTTATGGGAATTCTTTATATATTTTGGATATTAACTCTTCAGCTAATATATGGTTTGCAAATATTTTTTCAAATTCTGGAGGATGTCTCTTTTTTTATTGTTTCCTTTGCTGTTCAGGGGCTTTTAAGTTTGATGTAATCCCATTTGTTTATTTTTGCTTTTGTTGCTTTTGCTTTTGGTACCATATCCAAAAAATTGTTGCCAAGGCCAGTGGCAAGGAGCTTTTCCCCCCTGTGTTCTATTTATGGTTTCAGGTCTCACATCTAAGTCTTCAATCCATTTTGAGTTCATTTTTTATGAAAGTAAAACGTTTTCAATGTAAAAATGTTGGAAACTACAAAAAGATTCAAAGAACAATAAATATTACCCAATATCCCACAATCCAGAAATATCCACTACTATTTTGATAGACTTCTTATCAATATATATTTGTGTGCTTTGTGTATTTACATAAAAATGGTAGTAGAATGGTGTACAATTTTATGTATGTCCTTTATTTTTCACATATTATAACATTGTTTCCCATATGATTGTATATTCCACAGACACCACTTAAAATTGCAATACAAAAATATATACAATAAAATTGTGATACTACATTAAAATTATATGGGTGTGCCATAATCTATTTAATATTTTTCATTATTGGGCATTTACATTGTTTCTACTTTTTCTAACTAATATTTTGTGAACATCATTTCAAATAAATTTTATGTCCAAACTTGTGATTATTATTTTAGGATACATTTCAAGAAGGAGCACTAGGGCATTAAAATGCACATAACTGCAGAGATAGATTACACCACTGCAGACTTCCAAAAGAGTCTGAACCCTTCTAGCCCTTAGCCAGAATTATTCTTTTTAAACTATGCTACTCTGATAAGTAAAAAATGTTATCTGGTTGTTTTATTTTTGTATTTCCTTAAGTACTGGTGAAGTTCAACCATTATTCATTTTTATTAGACATTTGTCATTCCTTTGAGAATTGAGCTTTGTGGTATTTGCTCATTTATATTAGGTGTTTATTATTTTTCCAAATGATTTATGTGAATTCTTCATATTAAAGATATCTGTCCTTTTTTTAACCTTTTTTATTCTAGGAAAAACTTTTGTTTTACATTCAACTATCTCAGTGCTATCTTAAAATTGGTCTCAAATTGAGACCCATTAAAGTAAATTCTCTAAGGGTTTTTGTTATTTATTTAGCCTAAGATCAACCATAAGATAGTGGGAGGGGGGTTGTTTTGTTTTTCTAAGTGAAGGTTTTTTAATAGACTTATTCTTTTAGAGCAGTTCTAGGCTTACAGAAATATTGGGCAGAAAATACAGAGTTCCCATATGATACTCAACACACACATATATGCATACTCAGTGTCTCCTATTATTACCATCTTGCATTAATGTGATACAGTCATTACAATTTTATATATATTAATTATATATATGTATAATTATTATATATATATAAATATATATATATGTTGTTGTTTAAGTACAGTTGTCTCCATTTTCCCACCACCACTTTCCCCTGCCCCACCCACCCTTGCAAGGTGTGTGAATACCAGCTTGTGGTCTGTTTACCCCAAGGTTGGAAAACATGACTCTCCTGTGCCCTGGTTGGTTTACGGAGGATGTGGTCTTGGTGTTCCAGCTTCAGTGAGACACCACTGTGAAAATCCCCATCGCGGGAAGTTTGCTTCCTTAGTTGTATAGGAATTAATGGTGCAACTGGCAGCATCTTCAATTCCATGAACTATGGCATGTGTTGCAAATCTTCCCAGTTTGTATAGTTTATCATGTTTTTAATGTACAAGTCTCTTACTTCTCAAATCATCAGATCTGTTGATTTTTTCCTATTTTAATTTTTAGTCTATTTTTATAACATCTTTATGGAGATATAATTCACATACCATGAAATTTACCCTTTTAAAGTGCATAATTACATGATTCTTAGCATTTTCACAAAGTTGTGCAACTATCACCACTCTCTAACTGTAGAATGTTTTCTTTACCCCAAAGCAAAATCTTATACCCATTTGCAGTCACTCTCCATTCCCTTTTCTTCCCACCCTCTGGCAACTACTAATATATTTTCTGTCTCTATGGATTTGCCTCTTCTGCATAGTGTATATAAATGGAACCATACAGTATGTGGCCTTTTGTGTTTGGCTGTTTTTACTTAACATATTGTTTTCAAGGTTTAGCTGTCTTACACTTTATTCTTTTTTATTGCTGGATAATATTCCATTTTCTGGATATATCACATTTTGTTTATCCATTCATTGGTAGATGGATATTTGCATTGTTTCTGGTTTGGGCTATTATGAATAATGCAGTTATCAGCATTCATGTACAAGGTTTTGTATGGGCATATGTTTTCATTTCTCTTGGATATATACCTTGGAGTAGAATTTCTAGATCAGATGGTACTTCCGCTGAACATTTTGAGGAACTGCCAAACTCATTTCCAAAGCAGCTACATCACTTTACAGTCCCACGAGCAACATATGAGAGATCCAATATATCTACATCCTCCCAATGTATGTTATTGTCTGCCTTTTATTTTAGACATCCTAGTGGATATAAAGTGGTATATCATTGTGGTTTTGATTTGCATTTCTTTAATGAGTAATGATGTTGAACATTTTATGTGCCTAATGACCATTTATATTTTCCTTGGAGAAATGTCCAAATCCTTTGCCCATTTTTAGTTGGGCTATTTGCCTCTTTATTATTGAGTTTTAAGTGTTCTTTATATATCTGGACACAGTTTCTATTCTCAGATGTATGGCTTACAAATATTGACTTAATTTTAGTATGTGGTATGAGATATGGTTCAACTTCATTCTTCTCCATGTGGATATCCAGTTGTCCCAGCACCATTTGTTTAAAAGCCTATTCTTTCCCCCACTGAATTATCTTTGTTCCCTTGTTGAAAATCAGTTGTTTACAAATGTTAGGATTTATTTCTGGGTTCCCAATTCTTTTCCATTGATCTGCACACCTATCCTTATACCAGCACCGTACCATATCAGTTGCTTCTGAGCTATATTGTAAGATTTGAAATCAGAAGTGCGACTCCTTCAAAAGTGTGAGTTCTTTTTCAAAAGTGTTTTGGCTCTTCTGGGTCCTTTGGATTTCTCTGCAAACTTTAGAATCAGCTTGTCAATTTCTGCAACAACAAGAAAAAAAGGCAGCTAGTATTTTGATAAGGCTTGTGTTGAACCCGTAGATCAATTGAGGTGTATTGCCATCCTAACAATATTAAGTCTTCTATTCCTTGAACATGGATGTCTTCTTTTTATTTGAGACTTCATTAATTTCTTTCAATAATGTCTTATCATTTTCAGAGTACAAGTCTTGCACTTTTGTTGATTTTATTCTTAAGTATTTTTTAATGTTATTTTAAATGGAATTGTTTTCTTAATCATTCTTATGTTTATAAAGTACTTCACCATTAAGGAATAAGATAAATGTTCACTCATATTTTTCTTTTACTATTTATAAATTAATTTTTGTTTTTTAATCAATATGATATTGATGAAAAACAATGTAGAGCTAACCTTGTTTTTCCCCAAGTAGTTAACCCCTGTCCCAGTACCATTTATTAAATAAAGTCTTTCTGCTTCTAAGCACATTCAAACACTTGATCATTTTTCTTATTGCATGGGCAGTAATGATGATGCTTATAGCCCTGCCACAGTGGAAAAGGTGATCTCCATCCACTTCCCCTGGTTTACTTCTTCCTTAACACATCTCTGTCTAACACACTATAGATTGCACTTGTTTATCGTACTCAGTGCCTGGCTCCTTCACTTGGATGCAAACTCACTGCTATATCCCCAGCACCTACTACAGGGAAGTGGAGCCTGGGGGGAGGGGGTGGATCACATAGTGTATGTATTTGTTGAAAGAATGAATGACTGATGTCATGCTTGTGTGCTGGGTCCCATCTTCTCCTTACTGTCCACAACAGATCTTTCTAGAGCTTACCTCCACTTCAGGGTACTTTTAACCATTCATTCTCTCTTCTGGGTCCATGTTTCAGCCTTCAAACTGTTCATTCTAAATACAAACCCCTCAATCTGCATTTCCGTCCAGCTCCGGGAGCATCTGTCTCCTCCTTTGCAGTCACACTATTGGATAATTAGGCCCAGTTGCTGTCTCACTTCCTTATTTTTTCACTTTCTGTGTACTCCATTTGGCTTTGACCACTCCACTGAAATATTCTTCTCAAGATCATCAACAGTCATTCCTCAAGCCATTGAGTAACTTTGAGTCTTTTCTTGAAACTACAGTATTTGAGACCACGGATGTCAGTTCTCTGTGCAAGATTTTCTTCACTTGTCTTTCATAATTGAGGACCGTCCTGGTTCCCTCCCAGCCTCTCCTGCTCACCCTGGGGACCCATGGGCACTTCTTACCTCTGCCGTACCCTACTATGTGCATGTTCACGAGCATCTAGGCTCCAACTGTGCCCCTCCCCCTTGGACAACTCTCTCTGGGTGATTTCTCAATCTCTCAAGACTTCATTACCACCTGAATACTTATAACTCACTCCCCACACCTCCAATAAACCCCCTTGCCTACCCAACTTTTTCACTTAGTGTCCAGCAAATTCCACAAGCTCACAGGCTCACAGTTAAATTTGACTGCTTCTTGTCCCAGAACCTGCTTCATTTCCTGAGTCCACCCCTCACTTCCTGAGTCCCACACCTCACTTCCTAAGTCCACACCTCACTTAAGTCCACACCTCACTGAAGGCCACCACCATCTGCTCGGTCATGCAAATCAGGAATGCTGGCATCACGCTTTGATTCCTTCCTTTTCCTTACCGCCCACATGCAGTCACTTGCCAACACCTAGTCTCGCTCTGAGATATTGAGCATTCATCCCCTTCTTTCAACTACTGTGTGTGGTTGTGCTTTTTGAGGGTTTGTGCATATAGTTGTGGCCCCACATTGATCTCTTGCCTCCAATTTAATCTCTCCTCCTTACACTGCAGCCAGAGGGATCAGTTTAAAATATAAATGTGCCCTTGCTAATTACCTGTTAAAAGCCTTCCATGATTCCCAATCAGGGCACATGTCTAGGTTGCAGGCCAGGTCCCTAGTGGGGGCCACGTGAGAGGCAACCACACATTTATGTTTCTCTCTCTTTTTCTCCCTCCCTTCCCCTGTCTCTAAAAATAAATAAATAAAATCTTTTAAAAAAAGCCTTCCATGGTTAAAGAATTTTTTTTTTACTCCCATGGATTCCCTAGTACATAAAATCCTTAATTTAGTGTCTGAGTCCCTTTGCAATGTGAACTTGCTTTCCCTCCCTTATGACTCTTCGCTCACCCCATTCCATGCCGCAGCCTCTCCACTAGGACCCTGCAGCTCTGAACCCCTTTCATGTACCCCAGACATTCCAGGCTGACTCCACATCTCTTCACATTCTTGTCACTTTGCCTGCAACTCTCTTTCCACCCTTCCCTGGTTTTCCTTCAGGTCTCAGTTTAGATGGTGCTTCTGCCATAGAACTTAACCGTACTCTGCTGTAATAAGCTGTTTTTCTGTTTCCCCCACTAGAGACTGTGAGTTCTCTAAAAGCAGTGACTATTCCTAGCACCTGGCACATTTCCAGACACCAAATAATGATGAGTGATTGAGCAAATGAATGGACTTTTCATCTACTACCAGCATTTCAAAGTGTAGCAATTTAACTAGTAAAATTGACAAGTTAAAATACAACTTTAAGATGCTTTATCAACTGTGATTAATTTAAAGCTCTTAATGCCCAACTCAGTCCCCAAGAAAACAGTTACCTGGTCTTCAAGTTTCTTTTTTTTTTCAAATCTGTTTGTTTAACCTTCTTTAATCCATTCATCTCACTCCAGAATTGAGTCATGCTGCCAATGTAATATTTTCTGCAAAGTCCTCTGGAAATATTAGTCACCGTAATGTTGGAACCTCACTGAAATTTTCTATTCAGATAATATGTCTAATGTACTAAAACTTAGTTTCCTGAAAGGAGTAGAATAGTACATTAATTTGTTAGAAATCAACTGTCCTAAGATTTTAGCGCAACAATACATTCATTCAACCAACATTTGAGCACCTATTACATTCCTGGTGCTGTGCTAAGCATTAATCATATAGAAAGTCTGTTTAGGGTCAGGGATTGGAACATGGTACAGATTTATAATGTAATAAAGCAATAGTGAAGAGCATTTTTGCATACACTATTATAGGTATACAAAGAGAAAAAAAACAGTCCTTCCAAAAGAGAGTTTCACAGAGGGAAGAATATTTACACTAAGTCCTGAAAGTTTAAGCCAGTGTTTATTGGGGAAAGAGGCAAGAAGGACATCTTGAGAAGAAAGAACAGCATATACAAAGGCCCTGGGGTAGGTCCAGGGGGTGGCAGAGAGGTGAGCTGGAAAGCAGTAAGGTGTAGAGGCAGTTGGGTGACAGGACGTGAGGCTGGAAATGGACATGGGATACCTCTTCCCAGACATTGTTTAGCCAAAGACAAATACAGAAATTTCTCTGACACAAAAGAAAGTAACCAGTAACCCAAACCATCTTCTGAGATCTCCCCCACCCCCAACCGTCAATAGAAATCCCTGAGGCATTCAGTTTCCCCAAGATTTGAGTCTTTATCTGCTGACTGAGGCTCTGATAACTCCTTTAAGGAAGATTCACCATTGGAGGGAAAAGTAAATGCTTTCTGAATGTGTTGTATGGTCCTGGCAGGGGGTCATTTTGGGGTCCTCTCTGTTCCTCATTGCATGTGATGCTGGTAATGAACAAAGAGCTATTTTTCTAGGCTCACAGCCTTTGCTCCACCAGGAGCTACAAGTACATACAGTTCTCAGGGTGTCTTCCCCTCATTCATGTTTTTTCTTTTTTTGTTTTGTTTTTTGGTGCTGCCAACATTGTTTTGATCCTAGCTGCTCCTCAGTTTAGAGAATTAATGTTGACCTGAGAACCATTCAATTCTCAGACCTTTTGTTCTCAACACCCCTTTCCATTCTTGTTTGTGTGGGTTATATCTATCTACATTTAACATATTAGAATTTAAAACTGAGGAAGGTTTTAACTATTCATTAATTCTTTTTTTAAAGATTTTATTTATTTATTTTAGGCAGAGGGGAAAGGAAGAAGATGGGGAGAGAAACATCAGTGTGTGGTTGCCTCTCACACACCCCGCACTGGGAACCTGACCTGGCCCACAACCCAGGCATGTGCCCTGATGGGGAATCAAACCACTGACCCTTTGGTTTGCAGGCCAGTGCTCAGTCCACTGAGCCACACCAGCCAAGACAATTCATTAATTCTTAAAAGGAAACAATAAAAATGCATTGTTAACATAAGTCAATTTTAACAAAGTAAAAAATTTTTAAATAAAAAGTAATTATGACAATTTTTTTATTTTTAAGTTATTTTCCAAAACAAATACTTTAGAGTAATAAGAGTGGCATTATTTTATATTTTTTTCAAATTCTTAATTCTCACTCAAAAGAAGACATCTAGATTCTCACACCAGCTGCTGAATTCAACCAGCGGTGATATCACTGGTCACGTAGCACTAGAGAACTCAGGAGAGAATGGAAGTGAGAAAGGCAAATGATGTCTTAATACTATTATGAGAACAGTTTTAACATTGTAGACCTTCCAAGAAGGCCTCAGGGACTCCTAGTGGTCCCTAGAGCACGGTAGAGATCCTCTGGTTTAGAAGTTTTAAAATACCAAGACAGAGTTGGGGCTTATAAAAATTAACAGATGGAGTATTAAAGCAAAAGCCAGGGTCTGGGCCAGTACTTCAGACCTGTAAAGCAAGTGTGACTGCTATATTGATAGGATGAGAAGTTAAGGAAAATGTGATTTATTTGGGCCACTTATTTGCCATTAAAATCAATTTTGATCAGTATTTACTTTTTTTAATTTTTTTATTTTAGTTTATTCAGTACAGTATTTAAACATTCAAAATCTCCTCCCCTCAAAGAAAAACAAACTCTAGTTTTATCTTTTTTTCCCCTCATTTTAACCAGAAAACAGAATGCTAAAGCTAGGAAATGAGCCCCCAATTAGGTGACTTCAGAAAAAAGGAAGACCCCTGGGGTTTCATGGTTTCTAGCTCCATGAGCAGGTTTGAGCAGGTCATGTTTCAAGTCTGTTCCTGGACCTAGAAAAGGGCCCCTCTCCCTGAGACAGCCATGAGGATAGTTCCAGATATGGAATGTGAGCTTTGGGTCCCAAACTCTAAAGCCCTCCTCAAAAGTGACTTATAATGGTGATTGTATTCTGATGATAAGACTGATCAGGGGACACATAACTGTCCTTTCTTCCTAAGTGAAGAGATTGCCCTCTGTTCTTCCCACATTCGTATGTCCCAAAGCCCTTTTCCAATAACGTTCTTGCAAGCTACCTATGGGAAGGGCCCAGATGAGTAGCGTGATCTATGCTGAGATTCCCAAAACCAAGCACAATTACTGAACGCATGTGCTGTCAGGTCACCCCTATACGTAAACCTCTAAAGGAGGAGAGACACTGCCACAAACAGGTTCCAGGGAAAGCATAAACAAGCTTCAACTTCCCTCTCCCCTACCCTCCAAGAAATTCTATAACATGGTAAGCCAAGAAAAATGATTGCAGCAAAGAGCGAATATAGGCGGGGATGGTCCAGGGGCAGCCAGCGCGGTACCCACTGACGTATGAGAAGTAAAGTCACAGCCTTCAGAGAGCGTGATTGATGGGGAAATATATTTTGGTTCAGGTTCCCAACACCCTTCTGAAATTGTAGAATGCTGCTTGGACAAAGTTCAGGAGGGAATTATACATCTGACGTAACCATGACCTAAAAAAGATCCAAAGGGCAGGAAATTTCAGTGGAAAGTCACTGCAAGAAAAAAGCAACTGGAAGTAACTTGGCTAAATTGGGCAGCATGAGTATAAGATTAAACATTGGCATGGTCAGGAATTCCCAGTCCCAAGTTAATAAGACTAGGGTCATGAGAATTCTCCTTAGTTTACCATCTGTGTTTACCAACCCACCCAACCTCCACCCAGCGGTAAAAAAACATTGCTTAGAGGAGGGAAAATAATTCTTTAGCAACAAAACACTTGAATTTCACCTCAAATAAGACCTTTAATTCAAAATCTGGAGAGACATTTCCACTGGAATTTATTTTAGGATATCCTGATTAAAGTCAAGTCATTTTGAACAAATAAAATTGCCAAAATGCAATTTCATCTCCCTTTCCTCATGCATATAAAGCAAAGTTTCTTGCATTCTACTCAAATAATAACTAAAATGTTAATAATAAAGAATAAACATCTTAAAAATGAAATATTAATGTGGTTTTACAATAAGTATTTTCATTTGTCTCTTTTTTTCTTTCTGTCTAGCTTTGAAATCCTCTCCTTCTAAAAAACGGTGCAATTCCATCGCTGCCCTGAAGGCGACCTCACAGGAGGTCGTGTCCTCAGTGAGCCAGGAATGGAAGGATGAGAAGCGAGATTTGCTGACCGAAGGGCAAAGTTTTAGCAGCCTTGACGAAGAAGGTAAAGACATGTAACTTAAAGGAAAGAAAGAAAAAGTTCTAGTGGTTATATTTTACTTATACAAGTAATGTAAATTTATGGTAGGAAAATTACAAAATATCTGCTCTAAAAAAAAGTCCATTAAATAATTTTTAAAGGATATTTACAGTATAACACAGTTAATATAAATTTTTTAAACACATAAATAATACAATGCATGGTTCATAGTATAAATAAATTAGAAGATCATAAAATACTCAGAATCAAGATCTGTAATCCCACTACCTGAAGGTAACAAATCGGAACATTTTGGTATTTTTACTACTAGACCTTGTTTTGTGCATGTATACATATATTTTTTCAAACACATACATACATTATATACATATAAATGCATCCTTGTACATATATATACACATGCAGTCACAATATGCCAATGAATTGTCCATTTATTTAGACCCTCTAACAAATTTAATCAGTTCTGTAATTTTTTCCTTGCATGTCATATGTACCTACCTTTTATTAGATTTATTTCTCAGATGAAAGTAGAGGTATAGACATAGATACATATTTTGTCTTTCCAATGGTATCTGTTTAAGACTTGGGTTTTCTGGGGTTGTTGCTACTATGTAGGCCTCACTTCCCACCCGCCGTCACTTGCTGGCGAGGGCTTCTGGCGCGGTGATGAATAGAAGGGGTGACCCGGCAGCCTTGCCTTGTCCTCATTTTAAAGGGAATGCTTCTAATGTGTCACTGTGGAGAAAGACATTTGCTCTATTTGATACCCATAATCAGGCCAAGGAAGTTCCTTTTTATTCCTAGTTTGCTTAAAAGTTTTTTTATCAGGAATGAGGGTTGAATTTTATCAAATACTTTTCTCTACCCACTAAGTGGATCATTTGGTTTTTCTCTTGTAATCCTAGAAGAGGAAGTGACATTTTAGATTTTTTAATCAGTATATTCTTTTGGGAATCCCAACATCCTCATTCCTTGCCCCGCTGCCCCTCCATCTTCATTCCTAGAATTTCTCCCAAGTCAGTCCCCCTCACACCTTGGGCCTCTGACATCACCATCTCTGACCTGGAGACATACAATTAAAGGGCTCCTGTGGTCAGGCTGGGCCCAACTGGATCATCTCCCCTTGGACTAACTGAAAGTTAACTGATTAGTAACCTTAAGTATATCTGCAGAGTTCCTTTTGCCATATCAGATACCATAATCACAGGAGTATTCACAGGTTCCACCCATGTTGAGAGGGAGGTTGTACAAGGCTGCAGGTGTTTGGGGATCATCCTAGAATTCTGCCTGCCACACTGGGTTAAAAAAAACTGAAGGATACAGGCCCCTGAAGGGACAGTTCTCTGCTTCAAAGATACTCCTACGAGGCTGGGGGTCAGCTTCCCGGGATTTGGGTAAGGTGTGACCTGGGCCCAGGTCACTGGACAGATAGCATTGTTCCGTGTTCTGCCACTCAGCGAGCCTCTGATTTACGAGGGCCAGCCGGCAGAGCTGAGGCTGCATTAGCCCTCAGCTCAGCTTCATCTGTCTTATACTTGGTGGTAACTCATTGGACTCTGGTGTGTGGTTATTTTTCAGACCCAATTTTCAATGTTACTCAGAGTTTTTATATTTTTCTCTGTCATTGATGAGAAGGTGGGATCTAGTATGTTGAAGATTGTTAGCCAGCTGTCTCATTAATTTGAAGCTTTTCTAATTTTTGTATGCTGCACACTGGTTACTCGTGTTTTTATGTGATTATCGTCTGTTATTCATAAGGACAGTTCTATATTTTGACCTAAACTGGAGGCAGCAGCTGTGTGTGTGGGGGGGGAGCTCCATCCGCAGCCCCCTTCCCCCCAGCTGCCACGGATCTGGAATGAGTCTGCCAAGACATGACCTGCTTGAGGAGGAAAGGTGGCCAATATCTCAGAGGAGAAGGGCCAAGAGCCTTTTCCTCAATGGGCTTTTATTGGATTCCTTTGCACAAGAATACAGGTAAAGCTCATTAATCATTATCAGGCAGTAAGGATCAAACAGTAGATAACAAAGAACTCTGAGGGCCTGTTTTGAGTCAGGGTCAGATAGCTAAAGAGCAATAAAACTTTTGAGAGACAAACTCACTTCTTGCTTGGACCCTTATTTAATTGAGAGCATTCTAAACAAAGCAGGTTTCACAGGATTTTACATATTCTTTCTTAGGCTTGATTCCCCAGGGAACCTGCCCTTTCCAGCACAGGGCTGCACCGCCCTCTGTCATTGTTTCAAGCTTAAGTCAAGCAGAGGAAGCAAGGCAGCCAAGAGATTAGGAAACTTCTTGCAGATAGAATGAGGACTCAGGCTTTGTCAAAGCCGAGGGGCGAGAGTCCATCACCCCCTTTTGCTGTAGCCCCCAAAGTCCTTCCTTAGGGGCCTCCCACGTGATCATGCCTGTCTTAGGTTGTTCCCTCCTTGGGGAGTCTTACCAGTCATTGGCTAACCGACCAAGCATTAGGGGCCAGTTATGGATGAAGTAAAAGGAGCAGAGGTGGCTCTCCTGCCAGGGAGATAAGCTTTGTCTCCTTAGTTGCTTATGGTCCGAAGGTCACTCACTCAGCCTTAGCCATGAGGGTGTTACAGCTCCTGAAACCAGGCAGGGTGGTTCTCAAGAAGCGGCACCGTCTGACATTTTAGTGTGTGTCTAGTCTCTTAGTCCAGAGCCTGGCCCTTCTGTGGTTTCCTCCTTTTTCCTCCATGCCTTGCTCTACCTCTCCATCTGTACCCCTTCAGATCCAAAATCCCAAACCTCACACACATGAGAGCGCCTATTGATATCAATTTCCACTCACACAAACTTCCTGAAAATACATGAGTTTGAGTCTGTTGCACATGTAACAATACCAGAAGCATCTTGCAGTTATATTGTATTTATTATTGTCCGTTTTAGTTTAGTTGGGGGGAATGATTAAAGAGAATCCACAGTCAAGCCTGGTGACACGAGTTACTAATGTTGTATTGTGTTTTTGAAAGTTGCTAAGAAAGTAGATCTTAAAAGTTCCCATCACAAGAAAAAATGTTACAACTATGAGTGGTGATGGATGTTAACTGCTTTTATTGTGTTAATCATTTTGCAGTGTGCACCTATATCAAATCATTATGTTGCACACCTAAAAGCAGTACAATGTTACATGTCAGTTCTGTCTCAATAAAAGTTAAAAATAAAATATCTACCTAGGTTAAAAAAGAAGTGTGAGCCTAACTGCAGAACTTAAAGTGTAGGATTCATCCACCTATTTGTCCACATGTTCTCTCTTTTTAGAGAAGCTCTTTTCTGTGTGACTGGTCTTTTAATTAAAGGACTATCTCTGACAGGCCCATAATGGATGTAAGTTTTCTAAAATTGAGGATAAGGTGATTTAAAATGATCCAGATTCAGCTCTCAAAAAAAAAAAGAAAGAAAAGAATCCACATAGAATCTTGAGCATGGGCATAGGCCACTGCTCAGCTTTGAATATTCCACTTTCCTCCTAAAGGAGGTCTTTTGGATAAGTATTTTCATAGGCACCGACATATTAAAAAAAGAGAAATAAGGGTCTTCTCATTTTTAAAAAGGCAGCCTTGCTGTAAAATACGATGTCCAGAAGAGTAGTGGATGGTGTTCAAAAATACGTGTGGGCTCAGACGCGGCTGAGATACAGCCAGCCGGCTGTCAGTCTGTGAAGCATGTGTTTCCTGGCTCTTAAAAAGGCTGAGCTCTCAGTTATCTGAATTGCGAATCACAGATACGTGCATATCCTGGGGAGAGGAAAGCAGGTTCACCGTCTGTTTATACATTTGCCAATCATCCTTTTAATCTCTGTCGAATTATCTCCTTAAGCTCCTAGGAGCTTTTTATGTCATCTTTTGAAACAGTAAATCACTTTATTATGTTTTTAAAACAATGTTCATAACGTCATTTTCATAAGCCATTTTGTAAATTAATGCAATTTTCTTTCTGTTTAACCAGTTGCAAGAAGCTATTTTACATTTCTGCCATGGTTCAGAGCTCAGTTAATTGATAATTTAATTTGCAGCCCAGAATATGTAGTGAATGCTTTTGACTTGTTTAAGTTATTATAGACAGGAAAGCAGTGTTTATTATTGAGATTCACGAGCATGTGTGTGTTGCTTTTGTTACCCAGCGCTGGGATCCCGACACCGGCCAGACCTGGTGCCTAGCACGCCATCCCTGTTTGAAGCTGCTTCCTTGACAACCACAATTTCATCTTCCTCCTTATATGTCAATGAACATTATCCACACGACAGGACTACGCTTTACTCAAACAGGTAATACTTAGCGCGATCACATTGCCGGTCCGGCTGTTACCACATCAACATCATGACTAGAGCAGTATCTCTGAATGAGAACACGGTGTCCCTAACAACCAGGATGTGCCTGTCACCTGCTCTGTGAGTAAGAGAAAGAGAACAAGCTCGATTTTTACTGTGGAAAGAAATGCATCTCAGGGAAAACTCTTCTGATGTTTCACTATAGTTACTCATTATGTTTGGTTCTGTGGAAGAAAACAAATCTTTCATCACTTATATTTTAATAATATTTCAAATTTATTTTTCAGTTACAGTTGATGTGCAATATTACATTTCAGGTGTACAATATAGTGATAACATATTTATGCACCTTGCAAAGTAATCACCCCAATAAATCTAGTACCCATCTGATACCATACATAGTTACTAAATATTATTAACCATATTCCCTACACTGTGCTTTACATCCCCATGTCATTTTTATAACTGCTGATTTGTACTTCTTGATCCCTTCACCCTTTGTACTTTCCCCCAACCCCCTTGTCATCTGGCAACTATCAGTTTGTACTCTGTGTTTATGAATTAGTTTCTGGTGTGTTTGTTCATTTATTTTGCTTTTTAGATTCCACATGTAAGTGAAATCATGATGTATGTCTTTCTATAACATTTCACTTAGCACAATATCCTCTAGGTCCATCCATGCTGTCACAAATGACAAGATTTCATTTTTTGGCAGTGTTTATGTATATGTATGTATATATCACATCTTCGTGATCCATTCATCTATTAATGGGCACTAGCTGCTTCTATATCTTGGCTATTGTAAGTAATGCTGCAATAAACATAGGATGCATATGTCTTTTCAAATTAGGGTTTTGGAATTCTTCAGATAAATACCCGGTGGTGAAACTGTGGGTCAAATGGCCATTCTATTTTTAGTTTTTTGAAGGACCTCCATGCTGTTGTCCATAGTAGCTACATCAATTTACAGCCCCACTGACAATGCACCAGGGTTCTTACTTCTTCACATCCTTGCCAGACCTTGTTGTTCTTTCATGTATTGATGATAGCCATTCTGACGGGTATGAGGTGATATCTCCATTAGGTTTCAATTTGCAATTCCCTGATGATTAGTAATGTTGAGCATCTTTTTATATGTCTGTTGGCCCTGCCTGTGTCCTCTTTGGAGAAATGTCCACCCAGGTCCTCTGCTCATTTTTAAATTCAGTTGTTTTTTTTTTTTTGTTCTTAAGTTGTATGACTTGCTTAGTCTACTTTTGGTATTTACCCCTATGGTATGTATCAATGGCAAACATCTCCCATTCCGTAGGCTTTTTCATTTTGTTGATAGTTCCTCTCACTGTGCAAAAACTTTGTAGAACAAGCACTCTTGGTTAATACCGCAAAGACGGCTACAAAGAGATTTGAATATTTTCTTTTCATGTGAGTGGCCTTCATGTATATGGTAGACAGAATAATGGGCCCACAAAGTTGTTCACATCCTAATCCCCAGAACCCGTGACTCGATTACTTTATATACAAAAGGGGCTTTGCCAGAGTGATTAAGTGAAGGATCCAGAGATAGGAAGAGTATCCTGAATTATCCAGAAATGTCCATTGTAATCACAGGGGCCTTAAAAGAGGAAGACAGGAAGATTAGAGTCAGAGATGTTATGCCAGAGCACAGATGAGAGAAAGTTTTAAAAGACACTACAGCTGCTGGCTTTGAAGGTGGAGGAAGGGGTCAGGAGCTAAGGAATGCAGGCAGAATATAGAAGCCAAAAAAGGGAAGAAAACTGATTTAACAACTTAGAGCCTCCACAAAGGAACATTAGGACCTGTGAACTGCTAGAGCTGTAAGATAACACATTTTTATTGTGTTAAGCCTCTGAGTTCGTGACCATTTGTTACAGCAGCAACAGGAAACTGTATAGTGACTCTCAAACATTTCGTGTGAATTTGAGCATTGAGGTAGGTCACTGAAATTTCTTACATAGAAAATTAATTTGTTATTAGACATTTTTTAAACAAAATGTTTCCATACACTATTTCTAGGAATAACAGATATCTTCACAAAGAGTTCACAACATTGTCTGTGGGCTTCTTCTGTTTTTACACGTGCCATTTGGTAATTAGTTTAAATTTTAGGACAGGGGCTACTGTGAATACATTCTCAATAATTGTTTGTTAAATGTTGAACTAGTTCTTATTGAATTCTAGCTCTAAAGAAGCAAATGAAATTTGGGCAGGTAAAGTGCTTCTTACACTGCAAGTCATTTTCCACCTGCAGACTAGCAGCTGTGTTCACTGAATATGGCAGATTCATTTTTAATATATGAATATTCGTAGATTTTAGCTTGGTCCTTTGGCAAGTTAAGGTTCAGTGGTTGGAGCTTCTGTAGAAATTCTTTTTAGTTGTTTCCTTCTCTCTCGGCTAGATGCAGGGTGGGTGACGGCAGTGAGGCAGCCAAAAGTGGCACCGGTTGCCAGGCGAGCCGCAAAGGTCAGCTGGGCTTTCAGTGTGGAAAGCTCTGCTGCAAGCCCAACAGAGAAGGCTCCATCACAAATTACACAGCTCCCCGAAGTGTACATGTGATTTGACTGGCGCTCTTCCCTGAGAAGAATTTAAGGTGACTTTATACCTAACACTAATGTATACCTTGACTGTTCAAATTTATATGTAAATTAGTCAAACAAGGGTCTTTTTAAATCTACAGTCCAGCTGAACACAGTCCTCACTGCCCTTTTGCTTTCAAATATAAATAGACTCTCCGAAGATGGTTGAAACATCACAGGAAGTTCTTTGCAAAGTCAAAAACAATTCTCATATGAAGCCATGGTGATGATTTACCATTTGCTTGGCTTCTGTTCTCGTTATCAGGATCATATAATTGGATTGCTATTAAACTATTGACTGGAACTTTCAGCACAAAAATTAAAGGGTTCTGTCTGTGTTTGTTTTGGGGGCAGTGGTTGCAGTTAGGGATCCAGTCTTGGCCAGAGGTATTCAACTCAGGAATTGAGAAGGCTCCCCATGGCTGGCACTGCCTCCTGCGGACTCCCAATCCCTGCCCCCGTGCACTCCCTTCCTCTGCACCCTCCTGGGCCTTGGTATTAGTCTTGGTACTTGTATTTATGCTGACACTGGTTATCATTTACTTGGAAGTGAAAAACGTCAATGTTATCTACAGTTTTCTCTTTCTTTTATTGAAATGAATTGTTTGAAATATGTCTCCTTTGGCATTGTATCTTCAAGTTGCAACTTCAGAGCTATCAGTCCAGGTTGGGTTTAGTTGCAAGAACAAGAAGCAATCCTAGCTTCATCACAGAGGGATTTGACACAGGGAATTAGGTGCTTACAAAGGCTGTGGAACGGCTGGGGGAGTGTGCTTGGGCTGGGCTTCCAAAATCACTCCTGAGTACACCACCCAGCTGGCCCGCCCGCAGCCCTGCAGCCTCTGCTGCAAGAAAATGGGTGCCCTGCTAACAGAATGCAAGTCCAAGAAAAGTATTTTAGGGAACCCAGAATGTTTTCAATATAAGCTAACATTTTATTTTATTTTTTTTAGAGAGTAGAAGGGAGGGAGAAAGAGAGGGAAAGAAACATCAATGTGTAGTTGCCTCTCACACACCCCCCACTGGGGACCTGGCCCACAGCCCAGGCCTCTGCCCAAGACCAGGGAATCGAACCAGCAGCCCTGTGCTTCACAGGCCAGGACTCAGTCCACTGAGCCACACCAGCCAGGGCTAAGCTAACATTTTAAAATTAAGCAGTTTCACAAAAATGCCCAGATTCTTTTTTAAAAACCACCAGCTTTGGCATCATTTGGCTCCACTGCATCCTGAGGGTCCTCAGCTAGAGGGGAGAAGCATGCCCCACTTCCCCGCAGCCCCCCAAGTCACCACCCTCTACTCCCTTCATCTCTGCCCTTGCTGCCTTTGGGCATTTTAGCTTTTACACCTTGATGTAGAAGAGAAGACAAAGACAGAGGATCTTAACTGCTGCCTTAGGGAAATCATGTGGAAAAGGTACAAAGCAGACACAAAGGTGCCAAAGAACCCTCAGGAGAAATGATGGCATGCCACTCCTAGCATCTCTTTCCTATTTTTCCCACTCACCACACCCAACCCTAACTATTCAACAGGGAGGCCTTACAGCAAACTGAATTGTCCACTAGTACTCGGTAAGGGCATGGGGGATGGAGAGTTCCTGAAGCGTGAGGACAAGGCCGTCCTCGAGGAGGATTATGGGAAGGTTGGTGTGGATTCTTTGAATGAGAGGGTGAGGAAGGAGGAGAAGAATTCTAAAGTTAAAATGTCACAACGGTGCTGCTTTTACAGGGAAGCTTATTCTGTTTTAAACATTGAAAAGTTGAGGTCTAATCAGTTAATTTATAGGTAGCAGTGTATACTCCTATACAGTTACTGGCCTGTGCTTTAAAACATGATGTCACAGACCCGACCAGTCCATTTCTCTGATGGGTTTGAATAAAATATTCCCTGTCTTAAATGAAGGAAAAAAAACAGAAGTTATACTATTTTGTTTCTATCATATTTTCCTTGACAGCCCTCCTAGACTTAGTGGTGTGTCTTGAGGCAATAAACACACAGTATTCCAAACCTCATCTGGCCTACTGAGTTTTAAAACCTAATTCCAATAGTCTGGAAAGACAGTGAGTTGAATATTGATGTTATAATTCACGTTTGGGTTTTTCTCTTTCTCTATGAATCTTATTTTCTGTTAAGGCCAAGTGGTCTGTTTTCCCTTTTTAACACCATGCTATATATATCTGCACTTAAAGAAGCAGGAAATACTTCAACTAAGATTGTCATTCTGTCGGTCTTTTTAGAGTCCTTACTTTTGAAAGATGTTGATTAGTGCCTGGATATCCCCCCACCGGACTTATCTGCTGCAGTGGGAAAATGCTGTTGCTCAGAATTATTCCTTTTTTCAAAGGATTATTGTTTGTTACCTCAAAAAATCTGATAGCAACCCATTCTTTTCATTTTTTTTAAGCATGTACTCCAACAATTGACTAGGAAGCAAAGAAAAAATAGCATCATTTTTAAAGTGTATATTACTGAACCTGATGATTGGGGGTACATACTTTCAGGCTTCATTGTACACTTCTGTGTGAGAGTGCGCAGTTCATACAAATGAAGAGAAACTGTTGTGGGTGCATGCTTCCCAGTCAAATAGTGGGATTTAAATTCTGAATTCATGGTCCCTGAATTTTCTTTCTCAGTAAAAACTCTGTTCTTTTTAAAGGAGGTCCATACGTTGAGCCCTGAAAAAATGCAGAGGCAAATGTGTTTTATCCCAAAGTTAGAACAATTTAATGTTGTGGAAATTGGTTACACTCATGAATATTAATTCTTCTTGTGATTTCCTGCACAGTTGGTAGCAAAGCTGAAGCTCTGATTATGCATAAGAATCGAAAGCCCTGCTGCATTCCAAAATATTTATACTTTCGCATCACAGATGCCTTTACCAGCATCACCATTCTGTTCAGTGTCTTGTTTTGCTAGTGGCTATTTCTAAGAGTTGGCTCTTCCCGGAGTTATTTGGAATAATGTGAGAAGGGCAAATATGTCAGAGGAGAAGTCACTGGTCATTTGCACATAGAGGACAGCTAGCAAGGGCTCTCTAAATGATGACTGCAACATTCCAGGTCTCAGAGGCTGATCCAGTGGATCGGACCGCGGTTCCATGCCCTTTCCTCCTGCCAAGAGAGTATTATAGACCTAGGAGAGGGGTGAACAGTTGCCTCTAGCCACAAGCCCCTCCCCACAAACTGCTTACCATGCAAATAAAAGGACACACAAGTAGAGCTATCCCCAAGAAGGATAGAAACCCATTATCTTACAGATTTATGTAAAATATAAGGAAAGAAAAATGCAGAGATATGCATTATGTGACATATCCAAGGTCACATAACCTGCTAATATGATTTAAACTGGAACACAGGTCTCTGGGGCCCAAGGCTCATGTTCCTTCCACTGTACCTTTCTTTCATCGTGGCCTCCAATACCTCCAGCCCTATCTTTGTGGGTGCTGGACACAGAAAGTGATTGGTTGTGGGGGTTTTTTCCTAACATGAATTCTGGCCCTGTGTTTGAGCCATTTTTCACTGTTTAATAACTGAAGTATTTCCAGTAGGCCAAGTGGTGGGCTTATGTCACTGTCTACCTATGGTGTTTATTCTAGAAGTCGTTGGCTAAGTTTCCCATCCTGGCTGTGGGAAATGTTTTACCATAGTACTAGTCATACTTCAAACCCTTAATAATTACTTAGCAATAATCACAACTACAATAATAGCTAATCTTCGGATCATATTAAGAGTCTGTGTTAAGTTCCTTCCATGCACGAAGGTACTTAATTCTCACAGCAACCCCGTAAAGTCGTTATATTGATTTTCTCCAGTTGACAGATGAAGGATGCCTTACAATGTTAGGTAACTTTCCTGAGGTCAGATGGCTAAAAGGTAGATCCAGGATTTCTGCCTGCAGCGCTGATATAGAATCTAATGCTCAGGCCTCAGCTCCTCAGCGGCTTCCTTCAGCCATATTGTCACATCTCGGACGAGATGACTTTTAGATGACACTTTCCATGGACGTTTGGTAATACTCACACAGGTTCTCTTCATTCTCCTATGTTTTGCCTTTTCTTTTTCCCCTGTGATTCTGAGTGAGGATTTTCACTTTCCAAAATGTGAGAGACTGAGTGTTCAAACACCCAAAATACAGCATAGAAGCCTAAAATAGCTACTTCCTATTTTTATTTCAAATTCTACAGGTGGACTCCAATTCATTATATGACCATTGAGAAAAAGACTTTTTTTAGATATGTTTTTGCCTGATTTAGAAAATTCCGTATCTTCTATTAGCAAGACCATTCATTACATATAACACCCCTTACTATTATAAAATCTTTTATTTTAAAATCATAAGCATGTAATTTTGTAACATAGCAATATCACACTCAAGCATACCATATGACATTTTAGGTAAAATGTTCAAATTAAAACTAAATTATTACACCCATATTATTACCCTACCAACCTCACTCAGGCAAATATTACTTCTGCCGGACCCTGTACTTAGAAAATGAAGGGAGAAGAATATTGGTTGCGAGAACTTTTTAGTGCTTCCAGTTCTCTGACTGCAACCTCAAGGGAGGGACAGCGCACGCCTGCAGTACCTGTTTCAGACATGGCAGCGACCCGCTGTACCTGCATGCCAGCCCGGGGCTGCGCTGGGGTCTCCGCACGTCTCTGCCGCCCTCCTGCTGATGCTGAAATTGAATCTGACCTCTCCGGACTCCTTGTGCATTTATGCTTCCTAATCTGCTTACTCCAACCGTGCAGACAGACCTTCTTACCACCACAGCCACCACCCCCAGCTGGGTCTTTCTGTTGCGTTTTCATTATTATAAATCATTAATTAGGGTATTAGCCCTCGAACTGCCACTGCTAGCTATCTAACACTGGGCAAGTCACTTTCCCTTTATGTGCCTGTTTCTTCATTTGTAAAATATGGATTATTATACTGCTGCCCCAAAGGCTTGTTACAAAGATGATATGAAATGCCAATTGGAAAACATTTATAATACCTCCTGGCACACAGTAAGTCCAGCAAAGTATTTGTTAAAATAACCAAGTGATTCCAGATCCCAACACTTTGCAACTTCCTGGTAAGTCCCACTATAAAGGGCAAGATGGAATTGCTCTTGGCAACAAGCCATGCAGAGTACTTTATATCTGATAACATTCCAGCCAAGGAAACAGAAAACACACTTGGAATTTCAAAGAGAATTTAGTAAAGGGAGTTGGTGGTTATGGAATGTGGGGACGCTGGAAGAGTGAAGGGGAAAGTAGAAGAAACCCAGGTAAGTAACTTAGGAGGCCGCCAGAACATAGACTCATGAAAGAGGGCCCCACCTGGGGACCGGCTGCCATCTTGGGAGCAGGGACGATGGAGGAGGGTGCCACTGAAACAGCTGGCATAGTCGGGGACACAGCTGCCTCCATAGACAGCAGCCAAAGACAGAAGAAGAGGCCCCAAGCCTTCCCTCCCTCCCGCCTCCTCACCTCCTGTGGGATCTCCACTGGCTGACCCTGGCAAAGGAGCCTGAGGAATGTAGAGTCTGACTCTCGGCCCCACAGTTGCAAAGCAGGGTTGAAGCAGGATATTAAAACAGCCACAGTACACAGAGCAAAAACTAAATAGATATAAAATCTTTTACAAAAAAGGAATCACAAAGGTTGAAGCTTTACAAAGGTAGACTGTGTGTGCAAGCAGAGGAATCGATTTAGACTCTTACAAAAGGAATCCTAGAGACAGTTTTTCACCGTGCCAGTGTAAGAGTAGTAAAGTAGCTGTAATTTGTTTAAATCAGTGCAATTAGAGACTCCAGTATTTACCAACAAGTCTGTCTGACAGCCTGTAATGCTTTCCCTGGTGCTGTGCTAGAGTAGATGTCGGTTATAAATACTCACAGAAATGTTTTAGCTCATCCCAGGTACATGGGGCAGATCAAAGGTTCTTGAGCTCAAGAATTCCACAAAGCTTTGTGAGCCTGGGGAACCCGGGTGAAACCACCTCTGACAGAGCAGGCGATATAAGAGTGGCGGGATAGCTGTCACTCATGCCCTAGCAAAACACCTTTACTTTAGTGCCAGGACCCCACACCACCCCATCTCATCAACTGACAGTAACTCAGTTTAAAACAAACACACCAGGGGTGGGGGATGGTTTCACTTCCGTTCCTCTCACAGCGCAGGATCCAGCCAGTCTGCCCCAGTGTCAGGAAACTAGGTCAAGCAATTGATGGTACATATTTGAGGGAGAATAACACCCCTTATGGCCCTGAAGCAGAAACCTGCTTTGTTACACAGCCTCCCAAGGGAAGAATACCCCATTTTGGGAATGAGGACCATTTTAGGCATGCCGAGGTCACAGGCGAACTTAAGAGTGGTGTGTGTCTTTTCGCCGGGACTAGGGCCCTTGTGGAGAAAATGGGAGCCTGAGAGAAGTTTCATAAAATGCCTGTCAGTTTAGCTTCCACTCCTCAATCTCAGAAAAACATGGATTTACATCACACAGTCTGCACCTGAATTTTACTAGACGGGGTTTTTTTTTATTTGACAAATTATAGAATTACTTCTGAAGTGATTAGCTTTTCAAATGATCCCTCATATATTTTGGCATGGGCAGGAAATTGAATTGAATTTTTCAGATATTTGACATTTTATGAAGTATAATTTAGGATTTAACATTAATTCAAAGAACACAATGTTTTTTAATGAATTCGTACATAGTACTATTTCTAGGTGCTTTTGGTGCATTAAGACTTTTTAATGGATCAAATATATGGGTAAGCCATATTGAAAAAAAAAGTGGCAAGTGTTGGCCAGCCTTTGGGTATCCTGACTTAACAAAAATAACCTCCTTTATCCCTTTTCTGCCTTTTGGTTTTGAGACAAAGAGAAAAATCTACATCCCTGTTTTGTTTGAGCCACTAGTGTTGCATCTCTGGGAGGAGGGTGTGCTGGTGGTGCTGTATCTCTGTAGACCCTCCCCAGTCCTCTGCCCCCTTCACTGAGTCTCTAGAGAAATGCTTCGCAAAGCATGACTGGTTCCTCCGTCCAGGCTTCAGTGCGCCCCTAAAGGGCCTCCCTTATGCACCCTAGAGGTCAAGAAGTAAAGTGATTTGAAGGTACTCCTTTTCTTCTCTATATCTACTACAGACTGAAACTATTTCTTTGCCTTGCAGTTCAGCCAAAACACAGATGTGCTGGTTCAGGGAATTAAGAGGACATAACATGTAATGCCTGGAGTGCAAAACCATGGCAGAGCGGCTGGGTTTTCAGATTATCTGAGGAGACGGGACCTCAGCTCCTCTCTCGTACCTCAGACCGACCTGGACTTAGATTCCCTTGCCTTGAAGGTATTTTAGGTTAGCAGCCCCTCTGGGGAACACTCCAGCCTGTCCTGCTTTTTCAGGCCAGCCCCTCTGACCACAGACCAAACTAGTTTACAGGGATCCTTGACTTAGTGGCCAGGCAAAGTCATTCTCTTGAGAATTACATGTGCTTTAATGACTCCCTTTTTCTGCTTTGAGGTTCGTTTGGTCCTTCTGGACCACTGAAAGTCTCCCTCTCAGTCCTTACCTTTTCTCTGTCCTTTTGATGTGTCCACACCACACTCAGCTGCTTCTACCCTTTGATTATGCTGGTCTTGGTGTCTTACTCCTGCCCAAGTGGCCCCACCCAGGGCAGCACCTTGGGATTGTCTACGTCACTTCAGCTGTCTTCCGCCGCTCTGGCCATCCTTTGAGCTGCCCCCTTTGACCCACCCGCCACATTCCCCCCTGCTTTCTGAGCCATTGCCTCTCGCCTAGCTCTGATATCACATACAGGGTAGTGGGGCTTCCAGGGCCTGAGCGCAGTGATGGGTGAACTTCCAGACTCGCTTTACCTGTTCCCGCCATTCCTCCGTCCCTGGCACCCTCTAAGGCCAGGCCCTGCCCGAATCCCAGTTTCATTTGGATCATCGATATATTGCAAATATACGCAAAGAATAGCAAACATCATTTCTTCCAAGGCTAGAAGAAAGTCGATCCCAGATATCCCCTGTTTAATCCCTCTGTTACCTGTGAAATTGCCTCTGCAGTGGCTGGCTTTATCGCCTTGTAATTTAGATGCCTTGTTGATCTGTGGGGGGATGAATTTCACGGTGGAAGTCCACAGTGAACCTGCAGCTGAGGACTCACGCATTTCAGAGAAACTAATAGGCCCAGCCCCAGACAGGCAGACTAAACATGTCTACACAGCCAGCCTTCTGCTTCTAGCTCATTATAGTCTGCATGTCAGGAGAATTAGGTAAGTGTAATGAGAGAATGCAGAGGCAATGATAAAAATCTCAAGTCCGAATAATATTAATCCAAAATGTATTTATTTAATAGCCTGCTTTCAAGGATAAAGTGGTAAAGAGGAAACACATAATGATGTAAAGGAGCTCAGTAATTTTCTGGCCAGCCATATTAAAAATTAGTGTTTGGCAGGTCACACAAGAACTTGCAGACGACCAGACTTGTTTTCCGAACACGGGATTTGGCTCAGATGAACAGGTCATCCTGATGGCTGCTTGGAGAAAACATACGGCAGGGCTTCCCCGTCTTGGCTTTCACTGTTTCTCATCTCACTGCAAGAGTGCTTCTGAGTGTGTGAGCACGACCTCTGGGAAGGGCGCTTCATCTTTTGTTCCTCTGTGAGCGCTGAGTGCATCGGGGTTGGTGCCCTACTAATTCTGTCATTATTGGCCATTTTCTTTGCTGTCACTGAGTTGTGACAGGAGAGAAGGTGACCTTTCAAAGTCAGGACAAAGCTAATCTGCGAAATGGATCAAATTTTTACTTCTTTGCCTTTTTTCTGTTCAGCCTCCTGATGCTTTTCAGATCCCAGTGGCACAGCTTGCGGTCAGAGCTTTAGAAATAGAAGGGTCCTTTGGGCATCTTGTCATCGGCCTTTTTATTTTTACTTTTTGTATCAAAATTGTACATGTAAAGTTTAACAGTCAAATAACTGTATACAGATTTTCAGGAAAAAGAGCAAGTTCTTGTTCACCTCCCCTTAAACACTTGACAGTCCCCAATACCGTCACCTTTAACTCTCTTGGCTGATTCATTTGGCAGTGAATTCCACGTCTCTTAATGGCATGTGTACAGTGCAGTTTCTTGATCTTTCAGGTTTAGGCATTACATAACAACTTCCCACTAACAAAGATGAAGATGCAGCTCTTCTCTCACTGCACACCGCCACACACGTGCATCGCTCCCCTCCCCTCCAGCTGTCCGGCACAGTCACACCAAGACTCTCCTTATCTCTTTATGGCATGTTTTATTATCACTGCGTGAATACCGTGTTTGGTTTTCATTTTCTGTATCTTTGTTTTATCTATAATAAATAATCATCTCATTTATTTGTTTGCTTAGCTTCCTATATGTTTGTCCTCCAATTTACTTTTCTCCCTCCATTTCCCTCGATTTGCCTTTCTGTTCTATTGGATACTTTCTAAGAGTGTTCCTCCACTTTATCTCCCAGTCCCACCACTGAGTTTTTCCTTTTTGTTGCCATATTTTATGAGAATTCTTTTTTCAGTCACTGCAGTGTCCTTATTTCAGCAATCTTCCCATATTCGTGGTTGTAATTTCTTCTCTTTTTTTCTCTGAGGGTATCAACATTGGATTTTTTTTTCTCTTCTCACTTTGTTCTCAATTTACATTCAAGTTGCTTTTTTCTGTCTGTTTTGGTCTACTGTGAGGGGTGTCCAATCTTTTGGCATCTCTGGGCCACACTGGAAGAAGGCGTGTCTTGGGCCACACATTAAAGACACTGCTACATGAAATGAAAAAAAAATCTCGTAATGTTTTAAGAAAATTTACAGTTTTGTGTTGGGCCACATTCATAGCCATCCTGGGCCACATGCGACCTGCAGGCTGGGGGTTGGACACCCTGAACATCTTTCATCCTGGAGATTTTCCTCAAATTTCTGGAAATGCTTGCTTGTTACTCAATCAAGTGTTTGAGTGGGAGACTAAAGAGCTGACTAGAAGCTTAAGCATTTGAGTTGACCAAGCTTCACTAAGAGGTGACCTGGCTGGACTCCAATGGCGGACCCAGTGTTCGTATCTGCCAGTCTTTGCTGTTGACCTGGTCAGATTCCCTATAGGAGATGCTTCTGACCTCTAGCTTGGAGGGGAAAGGCCTGGCAATCAGCCTTCTGGAACCTGGGGCAGAAAGAGGGCTGGTGTCTCAGCATTTAATATGCAGACATTCGCTGCATCACCCTTTTTTCCCCTCAAGTGCCTCTGGTGGCCCTGGATCCAGATACCCTCTGTTCTATAGCCTCATCAGAGAGAATGAAAAAGAGCTTTCTCACCTATTATTGGATGGCGCAGAGTATTTGCCTGGCTATGTGTCTCCTTACTTCCCCCAGTGTCAGTTTAGGATTCAGTTCTCTTGGGTTTGCTAAGTCTGTTACTACCTGTCCACATGCTTTCCAGGCTCCAAAATATTGTATCTGTTAGCCTCTCCCATCTTCTGTTCTTTTTATAGGTTTGTGCCTTTTTTGAACCCTTTATTGTAGTTTTAGAGGGGTTGGAGGTGACAGTCCAATTAGGTGGGATATGTTTCATCCGCCTCTGCTTCTTGGTCCACAAATTAAGAGAGGACCCGAGAGTTGCGGAGTGAGGATTCTGAGGTTGCAGTACAACTTAATAGCAGGACAGGAACTGGGACCTACATTTCCTGACTCCTTGCTCAGGACATCCTCTTTCAAAGTAGACAGTATTGCAAAAATAGACAGTATAATGGATTCAAGCACAATGAGTATGCTCCTGGTAGGGTGTGATGAGTTTAAAAGGTTATTTTGCAAAGGGCCCTTTGTGTTTTTGCTTCGATTGGTATCTCCTTAGGAGACAGTGAATCAGGAAGTATCTGAGGCCTTCCAAACACTTCATCCTCCTCAGACAAGCCCTGCAGAAGGGACAGGCTAGTGAAAAATGTTGGGAAGACAGCAGTGGCTATGCTGAGTTATACAGCATTTAACTTTTGCGCCTTTTCCACTTTCCACGTAACTGGAGTTGTACCAAGTCCCACCAATGTGGAAACAAATGGGGTCAGATATTCAGACCCCACTGGTGCTTGCTTGCCCCATCTTCTGTGGCAGGTGCTGAGTCCCCTATCAAAGTACCCTGCCAATATGCCCTTTAAGTCCCTGGAGGTGTCTTCTGGGTGCTCACCAACAAGTGCAGTCCCACTGAGAGTCATCACTTCTCCCTCATTGCTCAGCAAGTACCAGGGTCCCCACCAGGCCCAGAAGGTCCCATCCACCCTTTGCTGGGCCCCTAGCCCTCCGCACTGGAGGCCCAAAGGCTGCAGAGCTCTGTGATGCATGGGGAGGCATACTCTTATGTTTTAGAGGGGTCCCAAAGCAGTGCTATCGGGCTTGATGTTTTGTAGACTTTTAGTAAAATAGGTCTTCCTAGTTTTTACATAAAGCTCTTGTCTGCTCGTACTCTTCCTCACTTTCTGTCCCTACTCTGACTTTCTGTGTCTCTCACCCTAGGAATCGAAGATGAGTCCTTGGAGTTAGCTTTCTACACTGAACTAGATATGCCCACTGATAACAAAGACATACTTCAATTCATTTACTTTCATAGACCTTCCTCAGTCCTCAGCAAGGAGGCCTTCTTGCACTGGGCCTGCCCACCAGATTGATCTAATTCCCACGAATGGACATTACTTCACCTCAGTGTCCCAGGCTCGGATACTTGTCACATCTTTTCCTGTAGAGAGTACACATGATATCCCAAAACATGTGGGGAAGGCCTTCTAGTCACAGGGCATTGTACAGGCTGCTAGAGAGGAGAGAAAAGGTGGAAAATCCTTGCTTTTGAGAAACTATAATATTTTGTGAATAGATACAATAGAAGGCAAAAGGTGTTCAGTACAATGAAAGACCTACGCAAAGTGAGTTAGGAGAACAGAGTTCGGAGAGACGACTCGCCCAGAGCCATCTGTGGTGCCCGCAGCGAAGGAAGAGTGCCAAGGGGCAACAACTTCATGTCCCTGATAGTATTTCTCGTTGTTTTTGGCATGCTAAGTGCTCAGAAAATGTTTCTTTATTGTCCAAATGCAATATTTGAAATACTTGCAAGTATGCTTGGTTGAACTCAGAGGGGATCCCAAAAAGGGAAATGCTGTTTCATTAAAAAGCTTAATTCCAGGAAGATGGGCATTGATCACTTGCTTCTAGTCGTGTGTGGGGCAGTGATTGTCCATCCGACTTCTCGAGTGCAGACAGGAGTGCTGGGCACGGCACCCGGGCACCGGGACATGGCAGAGCTCCCCAATTGGTTCCTGGTTGTCACTCAGTCCCCTTTGTTATTCCGTGTCTGGGGCAGATTTAAAATTGATTTCCTTGCCTCAGTGACATAAAAACAAACAGTTCTTAATAAACAAGGGGCTCCCATATAAAGCCCTCTCAGTGTGATTTCTGGAGAGCTAGGGAACGGGATACTTGTGTTGAGGAACACAGCTCTCCAATGTAACTGGAGCCTGCCACCTCTTTGCCAAGACAGGAAGGCAGGTCACCTGGGAGCTGGCCTCAAATTGAAATAATGACAGGAATTCGGGGGGATGGTGAGAGCTTCACATTTTTATAGCACTTATATAATATTTATGAAACCTCTTTCTAAATATGGAAGATAATTTTTAGAAAATGGATGAGTTATAGGTACCATTAATTAATGCACAATTTTTACATTTTTGTTTATAATAATCCAAAGAACATGTGATAGGTACCTACTCTATGCCACGTAATCTGATGAACACTCTACAGATATTATTTTACGACTCTTTGATGCATTTGCTAACCCTGTAAGGTAAGCACTGGTGGAATGAGTAAAAGGGACTTACATAGAAATATACATAATAGGGACATAAAACAGTCAATTATTACCAAGGCTATTGTGTACCCAAACCTAACACTGTATAAAAAACAATAGTTGACCCATAAAATGAACTTCTAGGTACTAACAATTTTTTTCCTCTAAAATCTGTAATATTGGTAATTCTTCAACCATTATGAATATAGTCTCAAATGCCTCATTTGAAAGCATTCCTATTTTTGGGTCTCATGGAAGTGTTACCTCAGTCATTTAGGAAGTGGCCCCATAACTGACAAAAAAGAACACAAGTTAAATAGCAAATAGCAAATAATCCAGTCAGTGGAATTGTGTGGTGTGAGTTAGGCCCAGCTCAGTGTTTTCCCTAAACTAGAGAAAGAACAGTATCTCTTGTATTGGGAAGTAAAAATGAGTCCAGCACTAGACATGCTTTCAGTCCAAGAAACAGAAAACCTATTAGTAGACAGTTTAAACTAGCACTGTCAAGCCTATGCATGAGACCCACTGGTGAGCCACAAGGAGATGAGCAGAGATGTGTATCCCCTCAGCCTTCAGGGAGCTGGGCAGGGCCCTGGGGCAGCCCAAGCCCCCAGAGTTATTCACGTCAGGTGCCAGCAGTGTCCTCCCTCTTCCCTTGTGATCATGTCCTGTGAACATCATGACACTAAAAAAGGTTGAGCGGTACTGGCCCGATGCATAATAAGGATATTTGTCATGCATTGGACACCAAGTTTGGAAATAAGCAACCCAGGGTGGGCACAGCTGCCCAGTGACAGTCTCACACGTTCAGGCTCTTTCCATCTTCTGCCTTGCCATCATCTACTTTTTGGTTTTGCTTTTCTTCTTTGTTGCCCCATGGTCACAAGGTGGCTGCCACCACCCCAGACATCATGTCCTCCCTCTAGGGATTTATGCAGGAAGGAAACAAGAGCACAGTACATGAGGGAAGGTGTTTCTCATCGCAACAATCTGTCCTTTTATCCAGTGGGGAGGGGAGGCAGGGGGAGCTTTCCCAGTCCCACCTCTAGCTGGTCCCATGACCACCTCTTGCTGCAAAGGAGACTGGGAAGAGACCCACCTGCACTGACACTACTGATCTCCACCCACTACCTACCCTCAAAATCATGGGTTCTGTTAGCAAAGATGGAGAGGCACTCGTGGTAATGCCAAACAGAGCCTGTAAGGGAGAAGCCAGGATAGACACTCTTTTAATGAGACAGATATTTCTGCTTCTTAAGTAATTGTTTAGATTGTTTCCACCAAAATACCACCCACAGGATCATTTACCCCTGAAACCAGAAGCCTTAGGTTTGAAACAGAGCACCCCACAGATGTTTTTAAAAGGTTTGTGCAAGTATTAGTGAAAATTTTTAAGTTTTCTCATTCATTTTGACTCAGAGACAGCAGTGTGTACAATTTTGTAGCTCTAAGTTGTAGAACTAGGTGTGAGTTTTTTTTGTTTTCCTCTCCTGTTCAACAGTTTACTAATTTTTTTTATCATGTATTACATTTCCAATGAAAAGGCATTAATATTTTAAATTACTTTAAAATCTGATGAACTCTTTGGAATGTTGCTTGAAGTGCCTCAAGAACTGGATGACAGAGCTCATTTTGTCTCATTTCTTAAACATGAAAATGAAGGTCATTGTGATACAAATGTCTCACCCACAGATGGTAAAAGGTTAACTTTTCTTTGTTCAAGCATTATGAACTTTGGATATTTGGAGATATTTTTTCTCCTTTCCTCAGACGTGGCAGAGCAAAGTGTGATTTTTATTGTGTTGCAAAGACTGTATCAGAAACTCATGGCACGGAGGGGAGTAACTACACATAATCATTACCTTTGATTAGCTGGTAACTTTTAGGAGATTGGTTCATGATATTCCCAGTGCTGACATGGATGGGGAAAAAAAGAAGGAAAGAGAAAGGAAAGGAGGGAGGAAGGAAGGAGAAAAGGGAAGGGGAAAAAGGAAATGAAAGGAAGAAAGAAAATACCAGCCACTGAGAATTTTTCCTAGATAATTTGCAATCTTGGATTTGAAAAATAGAAATAATTCTGAACCAATTTGCAGTCTATGATAAGGAATAAACTTTTTCAGTTTTGTGAATTCATTTTCTGATTATGAAAGCTACATGGGAACTTTATACTATAGGGAATTTGAAAAAGAAAGTAGTTATTCTCAATCCCCATTACATTGATAGAATTCTTAATGCCTTTGTAAACCCTGATCAGGCTGTGTTTGGATCATTATATGATTGTGGTCACAGTGTACATGCCACTTTATATTATATTATTCATGTTTCTCTGGTACTAAATGCTGTCTTCATACTTCTTTTTATGTTCTCCTAGGTCTTATTTTTATCAAAGATGTACTTTGATAAAAGTACTCCCTACCCCATTTCCTCTTCATCAAAAGTAATCAATATTACTTACTTTTTTATCTAACTTTTGACTATTTCTCCCAGCAGGGGAGAGTAAATACCCCCTTCCTTTCTTGGTTCTTATTGCTGGTTGAATAATTAAAATGACATAAGGTGATTAACAGGAGAAAATCAAGTTTTAATATGTGCACCCAGGGAAGTCACAAAAGCATGAAAAATTCCAAAGACAGGCAGCATGAGGTATACAGTCACCCTGGACTAAGGAAGGGGTAGGGACCTGGGACTTCAAAGGGAAGCAAGGCAATGAATGCATGGGTAGATGAAGAGAGGTAATGCTTAGTAATCAAATGTTTGCTGGACCATCTGGAGACAATGGGACACAGAGGGGACTTTGGTCAGATGAGCCTCTAGACCACACCTGGGTTCAGAGTAAACTAGTGTTTGGTGGTGATAATTCCTTCCTGGAACAAGTCTCTCTCTGAAATTCTTTTAGGCAGTTAGAGGGTGGGTCAAAGTTTCTTCCCAAGACTTCCAAGCCTTAAAAATAACCGGCTTAAAATAATCAATATTCCAAAGAGGCATATTTGGGGTGGCAAACTCTGCTCTCCATCATCTCTAAACAAAATGCTACTTTGCGGGGTTTCTGGTTCTCACCTGGAAGAGGATAATATAGCTCCCGTTGATCCCCCCC
>CM052540.1:43809580-43819951 GCA_028533065.1 Trachops cirrhosus | reverse complement strand
TAATTGAATTTCAAGCCCTTCACGGATGTCTAAGGGGTTCAGATGCATCAGACACTGTGCATCACTGTCCTGGCATCCACCTCAAGAGTGTCTCCCCCGAGCTGACCTGGTACAGCCTGCTGTCTGTGCCTGCTGCACAGCTGTCATTCCGAGACCTTTCTGCACCTCTGTTCTGGGGACTGTCTTGGTTCCTGTCTGATGTTGGCCCCCCTGCTTCATTGCTCTCACAGCTTCCTCTTCTTGTTCTCTCGTTTTTGTGGAGCACGTCCTCCCCTATTTTTTTTAGTAAAGGATTCGTGGGAAATAAATTTTGAGATCTTGAATTTCTGAAATGTCTTTTAGCTAAGCTCACTTCTAAGTAATAGTTTGGCATGGTATAGAATTTTATTGTTGGAAGTAGTTTCCTTTTAGCAGCAATTTTCAACTGGTGAGCCACAAGAATGTTTAAAGCAATAATCAGTACCTGACTATTTAGTCAAAGGCACTGACCTCTTTTCCTTTAGACAGTCAAATAAAAAAATGACAACAGCCAACACAACAATAGCCATCTGGTGAATGCCCTGTCTTGAACCATAAATATATAGGTCATATAATAGAGTTGCATCGTTATTGGTCAGGTCACGTAATAAGGTTGCATCTGATTGCTTAATTCTTGATACCAGAAATCCTTATCTACAAGTATAGGCACATGACTTTTTTAAAAAGTCACTTTGGAGCAAAAAGGATAGCTAATTACTATTATTATGATTATTATTAATCAAAACTATATCTTTGTCAGATTGGCAAAAAATACATATTTGTTTGGCATGGTCCAAATTTTAGTAATTAGTTTATGTGTACCGTGAGATGAAAAAGGTTGAAAAACACTGCTGTAGGCTCTCAAAGGCATTATCCCATTGTCTGCAGGCTCCCCAGGTACCGTTGAGAAGCCCAAAGCCATTCTGCTTCCTAATCCTTCGCACGTGACTATCGCCTCTTCCCTGGCTGAAAGTTTAGAGATCTCTTTCTCCCGATAAAGTGCCTTGGAGCGGGTCATATTTTCATCCTTCGTACAGCCCTCTGTGGGCTGCACACTCATGTCCTTCAGGTCTAGGAAGTTTTTGTTTTCCTTTTATTTTTCCTTTTCGTGTTTTTTGTTTTAGGTCTAAAACACTTTCTTGATGAGTTCCTTGCCTCCGTTCCTCTCTTTCTGTGCACCGTCCACTGAAAATCGAAACTGCTAGACTGACCTCTGTATTTCTATTGTTCTTTTTCCGCCTCCCATCTCTGTATCTTTGCTCCATTTTTGGGTGAGGCTTCCTTGTGTTCTCATGGAACCATGTTTTTGAGTCACTTCTACTATTATATTTTTACTTGCTAAGACCTTTTTAATCTTTTAAGTATCACATTGTTTACTGCGTAGTCACAGTAACTTATCTGAGGATAGAATTAATAGTGGGGATGTGGTTTTACAGCCTTTTCCCCTCCCAGCGCGATGAGTCTCCCTCCAGTTAGCTTTCTTTTGTATTTGTCTCTATCCTTTACAGCAGTGACTTTCCTGAGACTTCTGGTAATCCTTGGTTGTCTGCTCACCCTTCAAACTGTGCCACTGAAAGTCTGTACAGACGGAAAGTAGGGGAGGAGTCGCCCAGTGCTTGGGCACATGGGGAAGATGGGAAGTGACGGCACAGGACTGGTTTTCTTTTTGGAGTGATAAAAATATTCTACAATTGGTTGTAGGGATAGTTGTGCAACTCTGAATATGCTAAAAACCATTACCTTGTACACTTTAAATGGTTCAGTTGTGTGGTGTGTGAATAATATTTTGATTAAACTATTGCAAACACAAAGTGGGACATTACAAGAAGATTAATATCTCCAGGTGTGCAGCTGGGGCTTATCTGTGGGTTTCACAGTAGCGTGATCTGGCTGAGCCGTTTAGTTGGGGGAACCGCTGATACCAGTATGTTTGTCTTTCGTCTCTGGTTGATTAGATTCCCTACGAAAGACTCCACCTATCTTCAGTGTCGTCCACCAGAAGCATTTGGCTGCCAGCTTTCTGGGAGTTGAGTGAGGGAAGTAGGTGTCTCTGAATCCATCAGGCTAACGCCCACCTGATCACCTCATTTTCAGCATGGTCCCTTAGCCCTGCACAGTGCTAGGGACCCCCTGCCCCAGTACAGAGACCCTCTGTAGAGAATAAATCCTTTTTTTTTTAATGCCAAAGTTGAGAAAGGGCACTTGCCCCAAGGTAAGGAGTGGGGAGATGATCTGCCTGCTTCTTAATCAGACTCGCAACCAAACATAATTAATTGTATTAGCTGTGCCCCCCCCCACACACACACACCTCCAGAGACACTGGTACCTCTAATTCCTGAGCCTTTTGAGTGTTCTGTGAATCAGATTTTTTTTAGGTTTTTTATGCTATTTTATGTTTGGGGGTAGCAAGCAAAGGTGGAAGCATCTTTACCTGAACACAAATACACATTTCGCCTTCTCCATCTATTCAGGACCATAACAATATATATTATTGAGATTACTTTTTCATTTGAAATTCTGATTTAGAAAAAATAAAACATAGAATAAACATTTGCTTTTGAATAAGTACTGTCATTTTATACAGAATCCAAAAATATGAGGATATTTCTCTGCTAACAAGGAGGGGAATATTCTTTTTCATATGCAAATAGAAAACTCAGTCCTCTAGGAATTCAGAAAACCAGTTAAGTGCATTCATAATCCTAAAGCTTATGACAAACTGATCTGAGATGGAGGGCACAAGCTTCTGTTCAAGTCACGAAGCATCTATTCGCCTCAGCAAGTGATCAGAGCTCTCAAGTTCTGACTGCCTCATAAAGGTTAGATACATTTTATTGTTAATATTCCACAGATAAAATTAAGTGTTCACTACTTGTCTTAAATACAATTCTCAAGTGGTTCTGTGATTTGAAGGGAGTGACAAGCCTGTCTAAACTGATTCTGGGTCTCTGGGTATAAAATGATGGGGAGGATGGTGGCCAAGCTTATCATCCTCTGTGATTCTTGACCTTGAGGCCAGGGACTGACTTAATTCCTCTTTGCATTTCTGGTGCCTAGAATTGCACCTTATACCCCATTAACATTTTTTAGTTTCTTTGTTTCTGTTTTTGGATATCATTAGTGTATTATAAAAGAGACATGGCAATTATTTGCAGGATGAACAATTTCAGAACTTCAGTGGAATGGGCAGCTTCACATATGCCATTTCTTTTTTTTTCTTGATAGAGATTTTTTTAAAGATTTTATTTATTTATTTTTAGAGAGAGGGGAAGGGAAGGAGAAAGAGAGGGAAAGAAACATCAATGTGTGGTTGTCTCTCGTGCACCCCCTACTGGGGACCTGACCTGCAACCCAGGCATGTGCCCTGACTGGGAATCAAACCCACAACCCTTTGGTTCTCAGGTTGGCACTCAATCCACTGAGCCACACCAACCACAGCATGCCATGTTAATAGTGATTTATTTCAGCCTACATACTTTCCAAGAATGTCAAATAAGAAACAATCTTTGTCTAGAACTACTTTGGTGCCTCCATATTCTAGAAGAAGAACTTGATTTCCAACTTTCACACTAACTGGTTGAACCCACTGCTTCCTTTGGAGCTACTACTGTTGCTTGTGATACTTTTTCTTGAGATTTTTCTGGAAGCACAATGCCTCCTTTTGTTACAGTTTCCATAGCACTCCTTTCAGCTAATACTGAATGAGGGGAAGAAACTTTCTAAATGTCTGTCTGGCTGCCAACTCTGTCCACATAGTCAACAGCACAATTGGGTCATGTATATTGACAACATCAAGATAATTCTAAATAGTCTTTACCTCCTACTAAACAATTCAATGTAATATAACCTTGGGCTGAATTCTGCTTGTTAGTACACATGATCTCAAGGAGTACCGCAGTCTCTAAACCTTACGATTCTGTTTCTCAACCTAAAATGTCACCTTTCTTTCACTTTTAAAAAGGACCTTTAATCTCACTCCATTGATAACAGAAACATGTATTTGCTTTAGATTATGAAAAACCCCTTCACCTGTCCAAAGCATCACAACAATTTCAGACTAGCTACCTAACTTGTGCAACCCCATGCAAAATAAAAATATGGGGCCCCTTATTTAAAAGTGATCAACATTTTCAAGATGGCAGCAACAGAGCATTAAACCGAGCCCGGCGCCCTCTGAGGGCCACAGGCCCATGTGGCCATTTCTGGAGGGAAGACCCTGTTGGTGTGTCTTCTGATATTAGTTGACTTCGGTCCTGCTATTACAGGGACCAGTAGTTCCCCCAGGCAGGGACTTTTTACTGTGACAGCAGCTGGAAACCACTCGTTATACAGCCATTGCCTAAAACTCGGTGTTTTAGGGACTTCCTAGAGCTAAACCATAGAGCTGTTCCACTCCAGACAGTAGTTCCGTGGACGGCCTGCTTCCCACAGTGGCAGGCTTTGGTGATGGGGATTTTCATGTGCTTTCTTCCAGCCCTGACAGTAGCTTCCACTGGGTCAAAGTCTTCCAGCCAAATTAACTTACAAGTTGAGATCTGATCCCCAAGGGAAAAAGAACTTGAATAAAAATATATCTCTGATTTCTCAGCTCCTGGCAGTTGATAGAACTGCTCATTTTCTCCCCACCTTACTTGTTTTTCAGCTCAGTGCATCTGAGCACCTGCTAGTCATATCAGAAGGAAATGAAATCAATAGTGTTTTCTTCCCCGGTGGCGGACTTTAAACTTCCTTCTCTTCTGCCAGTAAGTCATCATTCTTCAAGACCACTTTATAGTCAGCCATGTCCAAGATTTCCTTGACTTGTTTGCTTTGAACTTGGAATGTGGTAGACACTTAGAAATTTATGTGGTCTCACCCTCACCCACAGAGGCACTTTACATGAACTCAGTGCACTGAAATGTCTCTTAAGAGTTTCAAAAGGATGATTACAATGCCATTAAGAGAAATAGAGGGCCTGACGGAAATAAAAGAGCGAATATTTATTCATCATGAGTAAACATCCGATCTTAGCTATCTCAGAACAGAGGCATGTATTAATAAATTGAATTCTGAATAAATCAGCATCTCAGTTCTGCAGTTGCCTTGCTGTGAAGGGTGCTCTCCTGGGGCTTCCCGGGTCAGCGAAATGAGCAGAAGCTGACCCAGTACTAACCCGACTCCCGTGCAGTGCCGGAAGCTGCTGGGGCTGGCACATGGAAGCAGGCTGGGAGCTTTCTTTCCCAAGAGGGAGCGTGTAAACCCGCACATGGAAGTTACAAAGAGATGATTGTTCTATAGAAGGAAGAGCTTAACAGAGTGGTTATAGAAGAAATCGGCTACCTCTGAAAATGCTAAGCCTCTCACTGGAACTGAACGACCATCTGGGAAGACTGCTGTGGAAGAGAGAAACATCACGTGGCATTTTTAACTAGAATGCCTTCAGGTTTTCTTCTGACCCTGTCGTTCTTGAGTGCTTGATCACAACAAATCCAGAGCTTCATGGAGGAGAAAAAGTCTGTTAGATATCTATAACCCCTCTCTTTCCTTCCTTGTAAATGGAGAGAAACCAACTAGCAAGTGTGTGGCCTTGAACAAACCCAGGGCTTACACTAACCATACTTGCACAATGTGCTTCCTTTTAGGAAACTGTAAGATCATATATAACCATGTGTTCCAATTTATACAGGTAACCTAGCATACAGGCTTTTAGAATTTTTTTTATTGGTTGATTTTCTTTTTTTAGAGAGAGAGGAATGCAGAGACAGGGAGGGGGGAGAGAGAGAGAAATGCCAATTTGCTATTCCACTTATTTGTGCAGTCATTGGTTGATTCTTGCAAGTGCACTGACCAGAAAATGAACTGCAGCACTGGTGTATCGGGACAATGCTCCAGCCAACTGAGCTACCTGGCCAGGGCCAACACACAGCCATTTGAATTAGAACGTCACTCTGTCATTCACCAGCTCCATGACTTAACCTCCCAATAGCAAGACAATAATGACAGCTACTTCACAAGGTTATTTATTGTGAGGGTAAGATACGAAAATATATATCACTATCCAGCACGATACCTAGAATATAACATATATTCAAATATCCATTTTTTAAAATAGGGTAGCCCTTCCAACAGTTAAATAGACATACTACCTGCTGAGCACTGCCCTCCACATGCAGGATAAGAGGACACCTAGGCCTCTCCTGGGTCCCCAAGAATGAGTAATTCTGCACTCTTTCTACCTTACCCCTGGACCTCCAACTTAGAAGTAGGTTCCAACTAATCTACTGGTTCTAACCAGTGATTGTGAAGCTATAATTTAATTTGGAAGTTCAAGGTGAAGATGGAGAGCAGAGAGAATCCCTGGAAAGGCTAATGTTCCAGCAGAGCTTACTTCACCATTGCCACCTCTGATAGACAGCCTTATTATAAAAGATCTAGCCTTTCAGCCTGAATTAATACCAGTCATGGACTAGGAATGACTAAAGAAAACTAACTGTTTCAGACCTCTAACACAACACATAGGAGGCATGCAAAGTTTATCCAGTAATGAATGACAAAGTAAATGAGGTCAATCTTAATCCTTTGAATTAACTGTAAAATGATACCAGAGCGCTGTATTTACTAAGGATTAGAAAATTGACCCTAGTTCTTCAGTGTTTCCATATATAAGCCATCCAACAGTACAGATATCTATCCTTCTCTATTAAAAAAATGTAATTGGTCTTCAAAAAGCAAAAAGTTGGAAATGTGTCAGAAGGCACAGGAGCTAACTGAAAGAACTCTCAATAACTATGTAATGCTAAAACAGTTTGAGCAATAAGATAGTGTAGCATTGCCCTAGCTGGTGTAGCTCAGTGGATTGAGCACAGGCCTGTGAACCAAAGGGTTGTCAGTTCGATTCCCAGTGAGGGCACATGCCTGGGTTGCAGGCCACGTCCCCAGTTGGGGACACATGAGGGACAACCACACATTGATGTTTCTCTCCCTCTCTTTCTCCTACCTTTCCCCTCTCTCTAAATAAATAAAATCTTTAAAAAAAAAAAAAAGATAGTGTAGCATTGAATAATACCCCAAAGAAGAAATAAATATATGATAGTCCATACTGATATTAATATATGACTGAATGAATAAATAAATAAATAAATAAATAAATGACTAAATAAGTAAATGGGGTGAAGAGACCATCTCCCATACAAGAATTCCAAGTACTTTATGCAACGACTTGCTCTCCCAGAGGTGGAGCATAACTCCTCCTAAGAATGGGCTGCACTCAGTGGCTTGCTTTCAAAAAGTCTAGTTGGAAAAGGGAGGTGGGCGTAACTTTACAGTGGAGCAAACTGATAAATACCACGTTGGCCAGATAATCAAGGTTAGCATCATCAGCGGTAAGTCATTTTAATAGTATAATATGTGCCCTTGACATGATGTGATGAGAGTGGTACTTTACCCCTGTGACCTTCCTTCCAAAAACCTATAAATACTCTCCAGCCATGAGAAAAACATCAGCCAAACCCAAAGTGTGGAACATTCTACAAAATACCTAATAAGTATTCCTCAAAACTCAAGGTCTTCAAAAGTAAAGTCCTAGAAACTGTCACAGTCTATAGGAGCTCAAGAAGATATTATGACTGAATGTAATGTGATATCCTGATGGGAACAGAACAAGAACATTAGGGAAAACATACAAAACCCAAATATGATATGGAGTTTAGCTTTTTAATATATTTTTTAAAAAGGTACTTGGTGCTTCTTCCCTCAAAGTGACACCACCAAAACCTACACCACAAGCATAAATCAGAGTAGCATTTTGTTGTAATGTGGATGTTGGGGAACTACCTCCTAAGGCTTTACTTGAAATGAGGTACACTTAGTATACCAGTTGCACACATAAGGACAACTCTGTGTCACACAGTATGGGTCTTTTTGTAGGTAGCCTTAGCTGTGATTAGTGTATTGTGCAGATTATAGTTTAACCTGCCATCGAATCTCAATCCATATAAGGTTGGATATGAATACCTCAGACCGCCCCGTTTCCAGAATTTGGGGTTGGATCAAAGGTTTCCATGCAGATGTGTCAAGGGTAAATAAAAGTCTCCCGCTTTTCGTTAGCTGCCTACACCGGACATACAGACAGCTGTAATTTCTCGGCCTCACACACAGAAGCCCAGGCTGTGTATCTCCCGAGGGAAAGGTGTGCATTGTCAGACCGTGTCCCAGATGCTGCAGATGTACAAAACCTTATTCATAGGTCATTGACTTGGCAACACTGTCACTGTCATTAATCTGCTCTTTCTGCATCAGCTCCAGCCTTTCTACCTTCAAGGAGATGAAAGTCAAAGCAGGAAGGCATACGATTTCTCTGAAATTGGCTCTGGGCACACTATTGATTTTGAAATCTTAATCTCTTTTCTCAGAAACAGTCAAACCTGCCCCTTCCTGAGAAAATGTTGACATTTCCTGTGAACTCATATGCAATTTACATTGGTTTCATTTGCATGACTTTCCCTGGATAAACATGTGGAAATTGGTCTGAATTTAGGGCAAACCAAGCACAGTAGAGAAATAAACTACTTCCCCACATATTGTAGGTGGTCTTTTTCATGGGGACCTTAGGCCACCTAATAAATTCACCTAAGAGATTATAAAGTTCCTTGATGTTCCAGTTGAGGAGTTTTCTATCAGCTTCCTTCTTTTGGGTGAGAATAATGGGTAAAGTATATTGCTACAAGAAAGGGGATTCCATAATGCTGTGTCCTCAAATATTATGACACATGTAACAATTCTGTGGAGATAATATGTATCTGATAGGGTTCTTTGCTTGCAAGCAAGATAAATTAGCATTGCAAAGGAAATTACTGGGAAAACAGCAGGCAGTTCACATAATCTAAAGAGAAGGCTAAGCCATCAAGCCAAGGGAAGAATATGAAATGCAGCCCTTCAGTGGATTCATTCATTGATTAGTATTTACTGAGCCTCTACCATGTCCCAGGCGCTGGCTGCAGGGTGAGGATAGAGGAGTGCGGGGATCTATCATGCTCTTGCTTTCATTGAACTTGCTTCCAGACAATCTCAGACTCATGGACAGCCTCACACTTGGCTGCTGCTGATCTTATTACTGCGTCCCTACACTTTCATCAAACTACCCAAGATTTAGGTCCCTAAGATTGTCTGATGAGCATAGCTTGGGTCAAAGGCTCACCTCTGAGACGAGGTGCTGTGATATATATCCCCAACAGGACCACATGGAACTAGGGAAGCCTCATTCCCCAAAGGCTGAGTGGGCGGCCCTTACCAGCTGAGGAAGGGAATGCTGGGTGGGCAGAAAGAGAAGTCCACTCTATTTCATATTAATAGTGTAGAGATAATGAGAAAACTTGGATCTGGCTTAGAATTCTGGCTAACGCCATGTACATATAAATAAGTAACCTTGGCTGTGTTTCCATAACCCGTTTAGAAGTGCCCTTACGGATTTCCGGCCAAGATGGAAGCATAGGGAGACGCACTGTGCCTCCTCACACAACCAACATAGGGACAACAACAATATAGAAACAAAATAACAACCAGAACTGACAGAAAGTTGAAGTGTATGGAAGTCAGACACCCAAGGATTTAAAAATAGACACCTTCCTCCAGACGGGTAAGAGGGGCAGAGTCAGGCCTAGCAAGGGACGCAGAGCTGAGAGCTGCAGCTGAGCAACCGGGGAAGCGCACAAGTCCGCAGCAGGCAGACCCTGGGCACACAAGTGGTGGTGGCGACCAACAGACCCAGCGAGGCAGCCATTGTGAAGCAAGGCACTGCACCCAACTCAGGGTCCCAGCACTGGGAAATGGAGCTTTGGGGCACTGACTGAAAAGGAAGGTCCCAGGGGGTGCACAGGTCCACCTGCACGAAAATTGGTACCAGAGGGGCCCAGTTGGCTTGCAGAATGCAGCAGAAGGGTCTGAGGTCCTACAGAGAGCAGAGCAAGTACCATTGTTCCTTCTTGGACCCCACCCCCACATACAGCCTCACAACCCAGCTACTGGGGTGCCCCGCCCTGGTGAACTCCTAAGGCCCGCCCCTCACTACAGGAGCTCGACAAGACCAAAAAAAAACAGCAAAAAGATGGCTCAAACAGAAGAAGAATTGAAAGCCCCAGAACCCATCCTTTTAAGCAACCAAGAGATAGCTAGTCTATCAGATGCACAGTTCAAAGCACTGGTGATCAGGATTCTCACAGAATTGGTTGATTTTGGTCACAAATTAGATGAAAAAATGCAGGCTACAATAAGTTTAATGAGGAAAAATGCACAGGGAACCAATAGTGATGGAATGAAAGATGGGTCTCACATCATTGGAGTGGACCAGAAGGAAGAAAAAAAATAAACAACCAGAAA
>CM052540.1:43761676-43809080 GCA_028533065.1 Trachops cirrhosus | reverse complement strand
CATCTTTCATTCCATCACTATTGGTTCCCTGTGCATTTTTCTTCATTAAACTTATTGTAGCCTGCATTTTTTCATCTAATTTGTGACCAAAATCAACCAATTCTGTGAGTATCCTGACCACCAGTGCTTTGAACTGTGCATCTGATAGGTTGGCTATCTCTTGGCTGCTTAAAAGGATGGGTTCTGGGTCTTTCAATTCTTCTTCTGTTTGAGCCATCTTTTTGCAGGGTTGTTTTTTTTTTTTTTTTTTTTTGGTCTTGTCGAGCTCCTGTAGTGAGGGGCGGGGCCTTAGGAGTTCACCAGGGCAGGGTATCCCAGTTGCTGGGTTGTAAGGCTGTATGTGGGGGCGGGGTCCGAGAAGGAACAATGGCGCTTGCTCTGCTCTCTGTAGGGTCTCAGACCCTTCCGTCACTTTCCGAAAGCTAACTGTTTCCGAAAGCTAACTGGGCCCCTCTGGCACCAATTCCGGTGTGGGTGGGCCTGTGCACCCCGTGGGACCCTCCTTCTCAGTCAGTGACCCAAAGCTCTATGTCCTGGTGCTGGGACCCTGAGTTGCGCAAAGTGCCTTGCTTCACAATGGCCACCTCGCTGGGTCTCTTGGTCGCCACCCCCTAGCCGGGGCCCACCAGCCACCTCCGCTAGTGCGCCCAGTGTCTGCCTGCTGTGGACTTGCGTGCCGCCCCAGTTACTCTGCTCTCTGCTCCAGGTCCCTCACCCGGCCTGATTCCGCCCCTCCTACCAGTCTGGATAAACGTGTCTATTTTTAAATCCTTGGGTGTCCAACTTCCATACATCTCAATTTTCTGTCAGTTCTGGTTGTTATTTTGTTTCTATATTGTTGTTGTCCCTATGTTGGTTGTGCAAGGAGGCACAGTGTGTCTACCTATGCCTCCATCTTGGCCAGAAGTCCATTTTAACAATCTTAATTCTTTCTGTCCACACCATAGCATGGCCTTCTGCTTATCTGTGTCTTCTTCAGTTTCTTTCTTCAGTGTCTGATAGTTTTCTAAGTACAGGTCTTTTATTCCTTGGTTAAATGTATTCCTAGGTATTTTTTAATGCAATTGTAAATGGGAAGGTTTTCTCAATTTATATTTATGTTAGTTTATTATTGTATAAACATGCAAACCAATATCTAAGTATTAATTTTGTATCCTGCTAATTTACTGAATTCATTTATTCTAATAGTTTTTGGTGGAATCTTCAGGGTTCTCTAAATATAGTACCATGTCATCTACAAATAATGACAGTTTTACTTCTTCCTTTTCAGTTTTTTTGTCTAACTGCTATAGCTGGGACCACTAGTACTAGATTGAATAAAAGTAATGAAAGTGGACATCCTTGTCTTGTTCCTGATCTTAAAAGCTTTCTGCTTTTCACCATTGAGTAAGATGTTGGTTATGGGTTTGTCATAGATGGCCTTTATTATGTTGAGGGATGTTCCTTCTATCCCCACTTTGTTGAGAATTTTTAGCATAATGGGTGCTGGATTTTGTCAAATACTTTTTCTATTTCTATAGATATCATATGATTTTTATCTGTCATTTTGTTTATGTGGTATATCATATTAATGGATTTGGGGGCATTGAACCAGCTTTGCATCCTGGGAATAAATGCTACTTATAGCAGTCTATTTTAGTTGATGGTTGGTTAAGTTTGGACACATTCTAAGTTTTTATCATTACTTTTTACTTCTTTTGTGTGTGTATCACTTAAGTTATTGTTGTAATTACATGTGATTTTCCTACTTTTTCCTTTTAACCTTTATACTAGCTTTATAGTTGATCTACTCTTCTGCTAAGTGTTTGCCTTTGCCAGTACAAATTTTTTCTTTCCTATATTTTCTTATTCATATTTTTTATCTTTTCTACTTAAGGAAGTACGTTTTATATTTCTAGTAATACTGATTTAGTGGTGATGAACTCCTTTAGCTTTTACTTGTCTAGAAAACTTTCTCTCTCCTTCAATTCTAAATGATGAAACATGCTTGGAGGATGCCCTGGCCATGTATCCGCCTCAGTTGGTTAGAGCATCGTCTGGATATGCCAGGGTTTCCAGTTTAATTCCTCATTAGGGCACATACAAGAATCAACTAATGAATGCATAAATAAATGGAACAACAAATTCATCTCTCTCTCTCTCTTCCTCTCTCTCTCTCTCTAAAATCAATAACCAAGAATAAATTTTATAAAAAAAACTTGCTTGGTGGGGTAATCTTGGTTGTAGGTCTTTGTTTCTCACTTTGAATATTTTGTGCAGTCCCTTCTGGCCTTCAAAGTTTCTGTTGAGAAATCACCTAACAGTCTCATGGGAGCTCCCTTGTGGTAACCAACTGCTTTTCTCTTGCTGCTTTTAAGATTCTCTCTTTGTCTCTAACCTTTGGCATTTTAATTATGATGTATATTGGTGTGAGTCTCTTTGGGTTCATCTTGTTTGGGATTGTCTGCAATTCCTGGACTTGTATGTCTGTTTCCTTCACCAGGTTATGAAAGTTTTCAGTCATTATTCCTTTGAATAGGTTTTCAATCCCTTGCTCTTTTCTTTCTGGTACCCCTATGATGTGAATGTTAGTACATATGGTGTTACACAAGTGGTCCCTTAAACTATCCTCATTTTTTCATTCTTTTTTTTTTTTTTTTTTGCTGTTCTAATTAGTTGCTTTTCCTTACTTCTCTTCCAGATCATTAATTCAGTCCTGTGCTCCTTCTAATCTGCTGTTGATTCCCTCTCATATATATGTTTACTTATTTCATTCTTCATTTCTACTGGTTCTTTTTTATGATTTCTGTATCTTTGTTGAACTTCTTACAGAGATCATCTATTAGTTCATTGAGCATCCATATAACCAGTATTTTGAACTGTGTGTCTGATAGATTGCTTATCTCCATTTTGTTTAGTTATTTTTCTGGAGTTTTGTCCTGTTCTTTCATTTGGGACATGTTTCTTTGTAATGTGGCTGATTCCCTCTGTCTGTGTGTATTAAGTAGATCTGCTATGTCTCCCAGTGTTGGCAGAGTGGTCTTATGTTGTAGGTGTCCTGTGAGGCCTAGTGGTGCGGTGTCCTGTGAGGCCTAGTGGTGCAGTGTCCCTGTTCACCTGAGCCAGGTGTTTCAGGGGTGTCCCTTGTATAGGTTGTAGTCCCTCCTGCTGTAGTTGAGCCCTAATTGATGTTGGCATGTCAGTGGGTAGGATTGATCCTGAGGCTGAGTGGCTAAGACAGTTGGCTGTGGCTACAGCAGACAAACTGTTATACAAAGATGGTCCCACAGAACAGGGGTCTCTGTGGCAGGGCTCTTGTGCCAGCCAATTCTCTCCAACAGGTGTGCCACATGAGGACTGGTTGGGCGGTGCATGGGTGTGGTCTGAAGCCAGCCACCTGGTGAGTTGGTTCTGCAGACTCTTAGGAGGAACTCCAGTGAAGGCCAAGGTAGGATTAAGGATATCTGGTGGAAGCTGCAAAGTGGCTTGTCACTTGTGCTGGGCTTGGAGGTGGTTGGGAGAGGCTATATTGTAAACTGGAGCCAGCTGCAACTAGTCCCAGGCTCAGGAACCTTTAGTGGCACCACCATGTGACCCAAGACATCCACCACTTGTGCTGGCCTGTGGCTGCTTAGTTGAAACTACATTCCAAACCAATGCTGGCTGTAGCTTATGTCAGGCTTGGGGCCATCTGATGGTAGTTACAATACAAGATGAGACCAGTCACCACTTGAAGCAGTCTTGGGACTGCTTAGCAAGAGGTACAGGATGTGTTGAGGCCAGCCACTGCTTGTTTGGGGTTAGTGAACCTCTGAGAGATTTTAGGAAATTCTGCAGTATGAGCCAAAGCAGGTTGCTTATGTGGAAAAGCTGTTGGGAGTGGCTTGAGCCTCATATAAGAGTTGGGTAGGTCGAGGGTCTCGCTGATTCCCCAGAGCTGGGCAAACAGTGTTAGGTTAATGGAGAATTCAGATTTGGTCATACCTGCACCTGTCAGCTGGGTGAGGAGAGGGCTCAGTAAAGGATCAATGGCGTTTGCCAGTGCTACAGTCCCCAGAGACAACTGCCTTCACTCCAGCCTTTCCAGCCCTCGCTATGAATCCAGTTAATTCAATTCCTCCCATATGTCTCTGGTGCTCTTTGAGCTGCCATGCATGCACTGGAGCCCACAGGGAGTGAGTCTGTGAGTGAGCAAGTTTGTGTGTGGGCCCCTCAAGGGGACTGCCTAGGGCTCCATAGGATACAATTCCCACCTGCTTTCACAGCCAGAAGTTACAGGGATTCCTCTTCTTGGTACTGGTGGCCCAGGCTGGGGAGCAGGGTGTGATTCTAGGACCTTGCTCTTCAGGGGTGCCTGTGCAGCCGAGATATCCCTCCCAACTCCTAATTGCCACACGGTGGGACCTGTCCTTTCCACTCCTCCCCTCCTTCTACCTGTCTCATCGCAGCTTCTTTATATCCTTACTTATAGGAGTTTCATTCAGCTAGTTTTCAGAATATTCTCCATGATGGTTGTTTGAAGACTTAGTTGTCATTTTGATGTGGTTGTGGGAGGAAGTGAGCACAGACTCCACCATCTTGACCAGGAGTCTACTTTTTTCTTTTATAACTGAGCCATTGTTCCTGGGGGTATCTTAGAAACACAACAAAGGGTGACAGCTCCGCAGTGATCAGAGAGCTTGAGGGCAATCCAGCCGCCACCATTTATTAACTGTGGTTAGACAAGCACCTTACTACTCGCATGTACAAAATAAATAGGGAGAGACCCGACCTGCCAGGGTTATCTTTAATAATTAAATGAAATAATGTCTATAATATATCATCACGGTTGATGATAGCTGTTGTCTTTAAATGTTTGGGTGGATGTTGCAAAGAAAAATAAATTTCATAAAGATATGCTGTGAAGAGAACCCTGAACCTGGATAATGATTCCTTTGTGAAAAGGTTTCTCTACCCACACACACCGTCCTCAAAGGGAGGGCCCTCACTCACCCCGTTTCTCTGCTTAGTTCTAAACCTGCTGGTGGTAGGAGCTCATTGCTTCCTGCTCTCTGAACAGCCAGGGCTTCCTGCCCGCAGAACTAAGCAGAACAAAGGCAGTGAGTTCACTGCCCACCGCTTACAGAGAAGCCAGAAGTCTGAGGCAGCAGGTTTCAGAGACAAAGAGATGTATTCATCAGGCCACCGAATGAGAAGACCAGAGACAAGGCTCAAAGTACTGTCCCTAAACAAAGGCTTAGGAGGGTAAGCAGAATTTGGACATATTTATTAATTCTAATTCAGCGGGGGTGGGGTCTGGACGAGTAGTCTTGGAATTAAGCCATTTAAGATTAGGGAGGCGGAAGGGGTGAGGGAAAACAAAGAAATTCCAACTGGGCAGTTTATCAATCACGTGTGGGTTCCTGCACTGGATCTTCTTTAGTGACGGACCCTTCGCTTCTTAATGGGGTTCAGAAGGTAAAAGTAGCATCTCTGCTACCTGAATTCCATTAATTTTGGTTCCACTGTGCTCGTGAGGTCAGATTAGGGTTAGTTAGCTGTTAACTGCACCTGCTCAAGCCTCTGGGACCAGTCTGATCCAACTCTGTCTGTTGGTCTGTGAGGCCGCCTGTTTCTGTCTCCAGAAAGACACTTAAAACTAGAAAAAAAAATACTCTTGGGGTCTGGTGTCAATGTTAGGGCCCAGTTTCACTAACAGACCTGGCAGCACAGTGTTAAATCCAAGACTAGACCCACGTGGCAGCCATCAGCTCATAACAGAGAGAGAGCCTATGCTCTGCTTGCCTTTGTTTGAAACAGAAGGCCTCCTGGTCTAAAATTAGCAAAAATGAGAGATCATGGAAGAGCAGCAGCTGTGCTCATGGCTGAAAAGACAAGGAAACATCCCTCTGAAAGCCTCCTGTTCGGCAGGGTGGGTTTGGAATATGGGTGGTTTCACAGTCTGGACACAGTGACTACGGCCCAGTGCTGCCCGTGTCTCTGGGTCCACTCTGTACCCTCAGAAAGGACCTCAGCATGAAGGAGATGCTCCTTGCTGGCAGGGGCATGTGATTTGCTGCATCCTGACACTAGCCAGGCTGCACATAGGACCCCGTGCCCGGGCTCCAGAATTCCACAGCAGAGAGCAGCCTCCACCCCGTAACCCACCCGAGCTGGAGGGGGGCTTTTCTGAGAGACCATCACATTTGAAATGCCCGAGTCGTGTTGGAATCTGCCCTCCCCTAAGGAGGAGGTAGCTCTAGGACTGAACAAGGGTTTGCAGGCTTTAACTGAGGCCAGGTTGTATTTGTGGGTTTTCTCTGCAGGTAGAGTTTTCCTGTCCACATTTGTTATTAGTTAATGTTCTGGTAGCTAAACTTAGAAGAGGAGAAATGGAATTCTTTCCACAGTCTTATGATAAATCTGTCTATGCAAGTAGACCTCATCAAAGCTCCCTCTCCCCCACCCAGAAAAGGGGCAGAGTCCCAGAGATAAGTCACAATGATACTGCCGTTGTTCACACAGAAGAGCATTACCTTCTGTTGACTTTCCTTTCAGTTACAATGTCTGACTTAGTCCTCTTGATGGCCCTGTGAGGGCGCTGGGCAGAGACGGTCATTCTTATTTACACATGAGGACCCAGGAGCTCAGTTTCATGACTTCCCCAGTGTTGCACCTAGTAACTGGAGAAGCAGGGCTTATATCTAGGCAGCTGCTCTTAGTGAGGACACCCTCTGGGTTCTGGATTTAAGCAAAAGTAAAAAGAGAGAGAGACAGAGACTCCATTTAACCTCAATGTTGGGAACATTTTTCTTTGCACCCAGAGAAGGAAATGTAACACTAACTCACTGCTGGCCAGGAATTAGCAGTGTTTTACATTGCCATAGTAAACTGTATATATCAATTTTCTAATTTTGGAGCCAATTCATGGACAAAGCAGGAAAAATAGATTATAATTTCAAAATAGAAAATAAATAGTAACAGCCATGACAAAGTGGAGATAAAAACAATTTTTAAGTGTATCGGATATGAAGTAAGAGGGAAAGCAGGGACAAAGAAGAAATAATGTGGAAAATGAAAGGAAATATGGTGTGTGGATAATGGAATAAAGAAGTTACTTAGCATTTATTCACAGTAACAAAATAAATAAAATATAAATAGCAAATGTCAGGAGGAAGTGCAGAGTAGGAGAGGGTCAGTGCCCTTCATATGCAATCAATAGATGCTGCCTTTGGTTGAGAATACCATTTATTCTGAGTCATCAAAAGATATGAAGGGAGGATACTAAGAAAACAGTGGTGGAGTGGGTGGGTGTGACAGTCCCATTCTCCCAGCACCAAACTGGAATTCCAACCAAAATATAGAGCAATCAGCTTGAATAACCAAGTGAAGAGTAGCTGAAGAGAAGTCACCACATGGAGACGGGTGAGGTCAGAGGTGTGAAGGGGGCTGGCCTCTTTCCCAGGGGCAATGGGTGAGATCCCGGAGGCATGTCTCAGCTGCAAAGGTTCCCCTGAGGAGTATGGGGTTTCAACCCCACACCAGGCCCCGCAGTCCAGAGCACCAGAGCCAGGAAGAGGTGCCCAAATAACATCTGGCTATAAAAAAATCAGTGAGTATTCTGTCCTCCAGGAAGAGAGAGGAGCCTGTTAGAAACAGGAGAGCCCTCTTAAGGGGCCAATGCACAAAATCTCGTTCATATCCCTCACCGTGGGCTCCGGTAGAAGGCAGGTGGGACAGATGCTGGGAACCCCATGCTGAGTCACTCTCATGTACTGCATTCCTCCTCCCCACCACCACCCCTCCAATCTGACTGGTACCCCCCACCCCCACAGGAGATCTGCCAGCCACACTCTCCGGGCTCCCAGAAGCCCCACCCTCCTGACTCCTAGTGGCTCCACCCTGCTGAAGTCTGGGGAGAATCCTGGGCAAACTGAGCTGTGTGGCTCTAAGACAAGGGCCATTTTCCCTTCCATGTGCAACCACTACCGAGCCCTCCCTTCACACAGCCAAATCTTGATCTGTTTGGGCCTGATAAACTCCTCCAGCCCCGCCCTGAAACCTGTCTGAGACCCTGCCACACCACAAAAGTGTGCAGGCACCCAGCAGGTGGCAACTAGTCTTGGGATACTGTGGGACATTTACTGAGTGACCTCTGACACTGCACAGGCACCAAGTTTGAAGCTGTATGGATCTGGTGAACACCACTCGCCCCACCTGGTACCTCACTGAGAACCTACCTCATGCAACTTGAGTACTGCCAGAGGCTCTTTCAGTGACTGAGCCCAGCAGACCTCGGTGGATCTCAGGGAACCGTGGGACTTCTACTGTCCTGCCCCAGGCCAGGCGCTGGTAGAAGATTTGACATGTGGTATGAACATACAATAAAATATACACCTGAAACCTATATAATTTTATTAACCAATGTCACCAAATTTTAAAAGAAATGTTAAAGACTCTTCATTAAGAAGAAAAAAGAAACAGGAACATAGTTAAAAGAATAAAATGGCAATAAATACTTACCTATGAATAATCACTTTAAATGTAATGCCTTAAATGCTCCGATCAAAAGACATAAGGTAGCTGTATGGATAAGAAAACAAGACCCATGTATATGTTGTCTACAAGAGATACAAACAGATTAAAAGTAAAGGGACAGAAAATATATTCATGGAAATGGAAATGAAAAAAAGCTGGGGTAGCCATACTGATACCTGACAAAACAGAGTTTAAAACAAAGACTATCGTAACAAACAAAAAAGGACTCTACATAATGATAAAAGGAGCGATCCAACAAGATGATATGTAACCCTTTAAATATTAATGCCCCCAACATGGTAGCACCTAAATATGTAAAGCAAATCTGGATGGACATTAAAGGGAGAGACTGACAGGAATACAGTCATAGTAGGGGATTTTAGGCCAATATCCCTGATGAACATAGATGCTAAAATCCTCAACAAAATGTTAGCAAACTGCATCAAGAAATACATTGAATAGATCATACATATAATTAAGTGGGTTTTATTTCAGATATACAAGGTTGGTACAGTAGCCACAAATCAATAAATGTCACAAACCACATTAAAAAAATGAAGGACAAAAATCACATAATCATATCAATAGATGCAGAAAAAAAGCATTTGACAAAATCCAGCACCCATATATGATAAAAAGTCTCAGCAAAGTGGAAATAAAGAACATACCTCAACCTAATAAAGGCTATATATGACAAACCCAGAGGCAACACCATACTCAGTGGACAAAAATTGCAAGCATTTCCCTTAACATTGAGAACAAGACAGGAATGTCCACTTTCACCTCTCTTATTCCACGTAATACTGGGAGTCCTAGCCACAGCAGTCAGACCAGAACAAGAAAAAAAAGGCATTTTGGAAAGGAAGAAGTAAAACTGTCATTATTTGTAGATGATATGATGCCATCTATGGAGAATCCTAAAGATTTTACCAAAAAAAAAAATTAGAAATGATAAATGAATTCAGTAAAGTAGCAGGATACAAAATAAATATCCAGAAATCAGTTGCATTTTTATATACCTATAATGAACTATCAGAAAGGGAAAATAAGGAAACAATCCCGTTTACAAAATTAAATATCTAGGAATAAAATTAACCTAGGATGTAAAAGACCTGTACTCAGAAAATTATAATACACTAAAAATGAAACTGAAGAAGATACAGATAAGTGGAAGCATATACTGTGTTCATGATAGGATGAATTAACATCATTAAAATGTCCATCCTACCCAAAGCAATCTATAGATTCAATGCAATTCCTATAAAGATACCAATGGTGTGTTGAGGCAGACTCTGACTCGTGGGGTCCACGGTGTTGTAGCTGAGATGAGACAAATTCACATGGACAATGAGTCCTCTGGAGGAAAAGAGACAGCATGGCTTCTCTCTCAAGAGGAGAAAAGGCCTCAGCCCTTGCCTTAACTGGCCTTTATTGCTTTTCTGGGCACATTACATGATGGTCCTCATTTACTATGCACAGGTTCACTTTAGGTGGTTACCTTTTACAGAAAACAAAGGAGATGATGCCACTAATCACATCACAGAAGAAGGATATTTGCAAATGCAAAGGGAAAAGTGGTTGAACTGATTACACTCGTCCTTGGAAGGTTCAGCATGGATTTTAGGAAGTTACTTTAAAGATATGCAGTAAACGTTTGCTGCCTCAATTCAGGGTAAGGGAGTTTTAGCAAAAGCAAGTCTCATAGCAGTCTAGGTACAATGCGGGCCTGATTCCCCACAGGAGAACCTATCTGTGGGCGTGGGTCCTGTGCATCTCCAAGTGGGAGCTGGGCCCATGCCACACAGAACAGTATCCTATAGCATGTTTCACAGAACTAGAACAAACATTCCAAAATTTATATGGAACTACGAAAGACCCCAAATAGCCAAAGCTATCTTAAGAAAGAAGAACAAAGTTGGAGGAATCATGCTGCCCAATATCAAACTATGCTGCAGGGCCATACTAATCAAAACAGCATGGTACTGGCATAAAAACAGACATATAGACCAGTGGAACAGAATAGAGAGCCCAGAAATAAACCCACACCTTTATAGTCAATTAATATTTGACAAATGAGGAAAGAACCCACAACAGGATTTTCCTATACCTACACAAGAATAAACTCAAAATGGATTAAAAACTTAAATGTTACACTTGAAACCATAAAAATCATAGAAGAAAATATAGGCAGTAAAATCGCAGACATATCTTGTAGCAATATTTTTTCTGATACATCTCCTTTGGCAAGGGAAACAAAAGAAAAAATAAACAAGTGGATCTGTACCAAACTAAAATATTTTTGCACATCAAAGGAAACCATCAACAAAATGAAAAGAAAACCTATTGAATGGGAGAACATATTTGCCAATGATACATCTAATAAGGGATTCATATCAAAAATTTATAAAGACCTTAAAAAACTCAACACCAAACAATAAACAATCCAATTAAAAAATAAGCAGATGACCTGAATAGACACTTCTTTAAAGAGAACATACAGATGGCCAATAGACATATGAAAAGATGCTCAATGTCACTAATCATCAGAGAAATGCAAATTAAAACCACAATATCACCTCACACCTGTCAGAACTGCCATCATCAATAAATCAACAAACAACAAGTACTGGCAAGGATGTAGAGAAAGAGGAACCCTCATGCTAGTGGGAATGCAGACTGGTGCAGCCCCTGTGGAAAACAGTATGGAGTTACCTCGGAAAGGTGAAAATGGAACTACTTTATGACCCAGTGATTCAACTTCTGGGAATATATCCAAAGAAACCAGAAACGCTAATTCTAAAGAATATATGCACCCCAGAGTTTATTGCAGCATTATTTACAACAGCCAAGATTTGGAAACAACCCAAGTGCCCATCAGTAGATGAGTGGATAAAAAGGCTGTGGTACATTTGCACAGTGGAACACTATTCAACAGTTAAAAAGAAAAAGAGAGTATTATGCTAAGTGAAATAAACCAGTCAGACAAAGACAAATACCATATGATTTCACTTAATATATGGAAAGTAATGAAAAAAATTAATAACATGAAAAGTTTCTGTAGACTCATAGCTACAGAAAACAGACTGGCAGCTGTCAGAGGGGAGGTGGGTTGGGGAAGCTGGATGAAAAAGGCGAAGGGATTAAGAAAAGAAAACAAACTCAGACACAGACAACAACATGGTGATTACCAGTGGGAAGGCGGGGTGGGGAGGTAGAAGAGGGTAAAGGGGGATAAACTGATGGAGGGAGACTTGATTTAAGGTGGTGAACACACAATACAATATACAGATGATGTATTATAGAACTGTACTTCTGAAACCTATGTAATTTTAACAACCAATGTCACCCCAATAAATTTGACTTAAAAAATTAAAATTAAAGTATATGATTACAATGAAAAAAAAAAGGGTGTGAAGGAACGACCAGAAGAGCTAAAAGAGAAGTCATAAAAGGAGCTGCCCCTAGGGGTAATGAGGTAGGGGGTAGGGGCAGGAGGTCATTTATTTCACCGTAGGTCATCTGTATGACATGATGTGTTATGATGTTATTAGTTTGATTTAAAAAATTAAGGCAGTAAGAGAATGACTATTAAAAGACAAAAGCCTATGGATTGTACCATATGTTTTTCGGAGCAAATGCCCCCATCCAAATTAGCTACAAAACACTCATTAGGTCTGCAAACAGAAGTCAGAGGGTTCCAGGCTATAAGATTATTGATGGCTCTTTCCAGCAGTCCAGCCAGGCTAATGCTCTCCAGTGAAGCCAAGCTAATATTGCTGGTAACAGAAATGAGCCGTTTTGTAGATGACAGCGAGGCCTGTGTGGCATCAGAGAACCATTAATGTCAGCTTTCAGAGAGAGTGCTAGGAGACGGTAAATTTGTCCCTCTTATCTGTGACAAGTTTGTGGCTGTGCAGAGAGCAGAGCAGCCAAAGAGGACTGGCAGCTCCTTGGCTTTTACTGGGAAGCAACAGAACTGGCAGATTAAGTCTCCTGAGTGCCTGTTGCACATGAGGCACAATTAGCCATCAGACAGTCCGAACTGAGGCAATTGTGGCAAAATTTGACGGTGCAGAACCCGGGCAGGTAGCCGGACTCTTACACACAGCCACATCTTTAACAATGTTTCTAGAAGTGGATTTTCCCAGGCTGTGAGGCTGAAGAATGGCAGGGCCTCTGACTTGACCACTGGGTTTTGAGGGCATTCCTCCCAAGAAAGGTGCCCTCACTTATAAGTTACCACTAAAACAGAATCTGGGGAACTCTCAGGCAGAAAAATTAAAAATAGATTCCAAATAGGATTGCGCCCAGGAACCAACAGTACAGCTAGCAGCACTAGTCCCCCATGTCAGAACTGAAGAGAAACATGTACATTTGAGTGAAAATCCTTTCAGAACGTATCTTACCTCTGTTCCTTGGGGCATCATCAAGAAAGGCTTTGGATGCATTTATTTGGGCTGTATGGTTTATCTTGTAATATCTGCCTACTCTAATAATAATTACATTTCAAAAATTGTTTAAGTAGCAATGGACATACACATTTAAATATAAAGGTTCTTAAGCTCAAATAATACTTTATGTCCTGTGTAAAGGATTTCTTGATTAGGAAAAAATACACCTTTATCTTCAAAACACAACAAAATAAAACAAAAAAGAAACAAAAAGCATTAAGCTATCATATGACTTAGTAATCCCTCTTCTGGGTATGTACCCAAAAATTTTGAAAACATTTATTCATAAAGATATGCACCCTTGTGTTAATTGCAACATCATACACAATAGCCAAGATGTGGAAACAACCTAAGCATCCTTTGACAGATGATTGGATAAAGAAGATATGGTACACACACACAGTGGAATACTACTTGGACATAAAAAATGATGAAACATTGCTGTTTAAGACAACGTGGATGGATCTTGAGAGTATCATGCTAAGTAAAACAAGTCACCTGGAAAAGGACAAGAACGACGCGATTTCACTCGTATGGGGGGTATAAAACAGAAAGCAACAGGTGAACAAACACATAAACTTATATCACAGACGATAGTATGGTGGTTACCAGGGAGAAGAGGGGTGAGGGGAGGATGAAGATGGTAAAGGGGGTCAAATATATGGTGAATGGGCCCTGGCTGGTGTGGCTCAGTGGATTGAGCACCAGCCTGCAAACCAAAGGGTCATTGGTTCAGTTCCCAGTCAGGGCACATGCCTGGGTTGCGGGCCAGGGGCACATGAGAGACAACCACACATTGATGTTTCTGTCCCTCTCTTTCTCCTTTCCCCTCTGTCTAAAATAAATAAATAAAATATTTTTTAAAAATTTAAAAAAATACATGGTGTTGGAAGGAGACTAAACTTTGGGTTGTGAGAACACAATGCAATAAGCAGATGATGTACTATAAAATCACACGCTTGAAACATAAAATGTTATTAACAAATGTTACCCCAATAAATTTTTTAAAAAGAAATTGTACTGAAATATATTATCTTTTAAGTGGAAAACAACAAATAATATGCATAGGTTCAAACTGTAATCATTGAATTTCATTTGTTTATAAGACAGCCAATTTACAATTTAATATAAGATCTAACCACAAAAAATGTTGCTTTGTAAAGCATATTTTACCTACTTTTTTCTTCCTCAAACCTTTTGGCCCATCATTACACAAGAGAACAAAGATCACCATGCTCACATCAAGCTTCATATACTGCACTCGTTTTTGCAGATTTATATGATTATTTTCAAGTTTCCAGGCACATTGCCTTAGCTACCTTGGTTTGGGCACATTCCAGCAGAGATGGCCACAGAAAAGGTGCTTACTGAGAAAACAAAAGTCAGGACCTAACTCTATTCAATTACAGTGTGACCTTGGGCAAGCCCCTGCTCTCCCTGCGCCTCAGCTTCCTTATCAGTGAAGTGTTGGGCTGACAGGTACACAGTGGGGCCCAGCAGAGATGATGCAGATGAGAACAGGCTGGTACCATGCAGAAGAGAGCAGTGGGGATCCTAGAGACCGGAGGGGAGAGGACATGCCCCTCTTAAAGGGGGCAGCCGCAACCTCACTGCCACGCAGAACTGTGGGCTCAGAGTTGGTCAGCTGTTCTGGTTTCTCATAAGAAGAGGTGGAAAACTGTTGTGTTTTTTGTTTGTTTGCTTGATTTTGTTTTGTTTGTAAGAATTTCTTATTTCTTAATTTAGCAGTCATTCAAACTCAGAGAAATCTCTTTGGGTCCAAAACACACTCTTCCCAGCCACACTGTGGGCCTGCAGTTTGCCACCTCCAGGAAGGGCCCCCTCTGGGAGGAGAGCCCCTTACCGGTCGTGCTGTGCCAGCACCGGCTGGCCCTGCAGCGTGATACGTTCTCCAGGCTCCAGCAGCTGCACACGTGGTCTCCTCACCTTGGGCTTGGAACCTCGGAGCCCGGCGCTCTCCTGTTGTTAGGTCGACTAGAATTGTTTTTTCTCTATTAGGAAAAAGGTGATTTTTTTTTTGAATGACTGACAAGTAAATCAGGGCTTTATTCAAAACAGATAGTTCTAAAATATCTATGCCATCAGATTTCTGTTACTTCTAATACCATGTGCTAAGAGATCAAGTTAAAATCATGACCTTTAGGCACCTCGTGAAACCTTTTCTTTAATCTTTATTGAGATATATTTCACTTATCATAAAATTCATTCAGTTATAGTTTTGTGATTTTTTTAGTGTATTCCCAGAGCTGTGTAACTATCACTAGAATCTAATTTTAGAACATTTTCAACAGCCCCCCAAAAGAAACCCCATACCAAGTAGCAGTGGCTCTGTATCCCCCGCTTATCCCTGCCCCTGGCAACCACTAACCTGCTTTCCGTTCCAGTAGATTGGCCTATTCTGTACATTTCACATAAATTAATAGGTGCTCCTTTCTAATCAGCTTCTTTCACTGAGCATGTTTTCAAGGTTCCCCCACGTTGTTGCATGTATCAGTACTCATTATTTTTTGTTGCCCAAAAATGGTCCATTGTGAGAATCATTTATGTATTCGTTCATTAGTGGGAGTTTCTGTTATTTACACTTTTTGGCTATTATGGATAATGCCATGGTGAAAATTCACATACAAGTCTGTTTTTTTAATATCTGGAATTTTAAGAGGCAAATGATGGGAATGGATTTTTTTAATCCTCTCCTGAGGACATGTTTATTGATTTTAGAAGGAGTGGAAGGGAGGGAAAGAGAGAGGAAGAGAAACATCGATGTTAGAGAGAAGCACCAACTGGCTGCTTCTCATGCATCCCCCAACCTGGGACGAACCCACAACTTAGGCATGTGCCCTGACAGGATAGAACCTGCAAGCTTTCAGTTTGTGGGATGATGCTCCAACCAACTGAGCCACACCAGCCAGGCCCATGTACGAGTTTCCATGTGGACAAATATGTATTTGTTTTCCTTGCAAATATTTCTTAGAATAGAATTGCTGGCTCAAATGGTTTTAAGGACCCACAAAATTATTTTCCAAGGTAGCTGCACCGTTTTACATTCCCACCAGCAATATAGGAAGGCTCCCATTTCTCCACATCCTCTCCAACACTTGCTTGTCTGTCTTTTATATGACAGCCATCCTAATGGGTACGAAGTGCTAGCTCATTGTGGTCTTGGTTTGCATTCCCCTGAAGACAAGTGATGTTGAGCATCTTTTCATGAGCTTCTTGTCTAACTGTATATCTTCTTTGGAGAAATGTCTATGCAGATCCTTAGCCTATTTCTAAAGTGGTTATTTACCTTTTCATTGTTAAATTATGAGTTCTTTAAATAATCTGATACAAGTCCCTATTAGTTTCACTTTTGTCTCAAATTAAATGCTTCAAATATTCTACTTACTCAGATAGGAAGCTATCCTAATACAAGTGGAAAACAGTGTAAATAACAATTTTTTAATATACCTATTAGATTTTATCAAATTTTGACCATATGATGCTGAGGAAATTCGGTGTTTCTTTTTTTCTGTGATCATATTGCATTTCAACTAAAATAATTCTTAAAGTTACCTGTTAAATCCCAAAGAATGTTCTAGGTTTCTTTTCTATTTTTATTTTGTTTTAAACATGTTAGTAGCTTACCCATGGTTTCCCAAAATAAAAAAAGTGTTAGATTGAAAAATATTTGCAAACTGGGTTTAATTCTAGAGAGGTGAATCTCTGGGTCACAGAAGGACAGGAGAAAGAAGAGGATTACACTGTGGCTACATTTTACAGTACAAGTAGTGCCATTTAACTCATTTTAAAAAGAAAAGCACTTCTATCAATAGAATATTCTCTGTTATACCCTTCATCTTAGAAATCAATAAAAATCATAACTAAAAATTCAGACAAGAAGGGGAAAACTTAGTTTTGAATCTCATCAATAAATTATATGTTTACAAAATAATCCAGAAGCCATTATAGGTTTTTTAATTATATGAGTATACGTTAAATATTTTATTTATATTATATAAAAACCAAAAACTATCCCCCCAAAAAATAGAAATAAAAATCAAGATTCTAAAAACAAAAAACATCAAGAGGCATGCTGATCACATATTTTCTTGTTTTTCATTTTGATGGTTAAGTAGATGAAGAATTTCTCTTTCTTATAAGGCTTAATCAGGCAGGATCATTTTCTGCCCACAGGAGTAGGGAATGGCATCTGAAGAGTTGAAAGGCAAAAGTCAAATAAAGTCCATGACTGCATCATTGTCTTGATGCAAAAAATAACCCAAGCAATGTTTATTGCTACACAGTGCTTCTCAAAATAGCAGCCCTTGAACACTTGTGGTTTTCTGAACCCAAGAAACCTGTGAAGGTTTATATATAAAGTCAACAGCTAGATATGAAAAGAGCACATTCACCCTGCTCTTTAAAATCAGTCAGAACAGACTCTGTCTCCCATATTGTATAAGGCATCTTAGGTTTCTGAAAAGCAAGAGAACTTCTTTTACGGCATCCATATTTTAGGAGAAAATGCTCCAAACCACAAGCGAAGTGGTTTTAGCCTTCAATTCCCACATTCTCAAATGTCATCAAATGGGAGACCTATGGGAGATCCCACCTCTGCGTCCTCCTAACACTGGTCTGCATTCTTACAGTTTTCTCTTTGGGTCTTTTATGATGATCAGGAAAAAATTCAAATGAACCAGAGTTATTATGATCACACAGTTCTTTTCACAGTGTTATTTTTGATATTGTAAAGGTCGGATTTCTAACTGTTTCACATATATTCAATTAATAGAGAGCAATAGAATTATGTATAGCTCCCAGACTAGGAAAGGACAGGGGAATACGATGCCCTCAACAATCTCCTGTCCAACTGGGAGGCTCAGACAAGGAGCTCAGAGGATGACTTCAGGTGGGGTTTTCAGAAGGGGTAGGCTCTGAGCTAAGCACAGAACGGGGCAGGCCCTGGTAACGGGGCAGGCCCTGGTAACGGGGAAGTGAGAGAGGAAGCCAGTCCTCTGCGGGCCTGCTCGCAGCCCTACTTACTGCCCAGGGGAGGCCACAGCCCACTGCCAAGTTTGCCCCCTTCTCCCAGCTTGTCTAACACCAATATCACACTCATCCGCCATTGTTTGCAGATACTGGGTTCTCATAAAACTATCACATGGCAAATTCCCACAGGTTAAAAACATAACTAACTTTTATTTCAGTGGGGGAAAGAATGTGCATTTCTGAGCTCTTGAATTAATGATCAATGTAAATACAATAAAAATGGACCAATTACTTAAACAGTGAGCACTGGTATCATGACAAAACAAGGTGGTTTCTCTTCACACGTGACTTCAATATGACTGTCTCCTTACGTTCCTTTGGCTTTTGTTGTTACTAAGGGTACACGTAGGCTTATCCTCAAAAAGCACGTAATGCAAAGCTCTGTATTTATGTAATTCACTTACGTACTTATGTGACTCACTTAGGTATTTATGTCCTTCATTGCAACTCACAATGTAGGCCTTGCACCAGCAGCGTGAGCATCGCCTGGGAGCTTGCTGGAAATGCAAACCACAGTCTCCGACTGAATCAGAGACTGGAAGTGAGGCCCAGGAAACTGTGCTTTAACCAGCCCTCCAGGGGCTCTGATGCACATTGGAGTTGAGAACCATGGCTGTAATTAAACCTTTCTTGCCAAAAATCGAAACAAAAAACAATAGAAAGAAATCATCAACACTAATGGAGCACAAGGTTATCCTTTGTAAAATGGCACAGCAGGTGAGCTGTGAGAGGAGAACGTAAGCATGGAGACCAACTATTCAAAATCAAAGATGACCAGTGGCCGCGAGAGTCACAGCAGTTCTCCCTCACAAGGCACAGGACCCACAGGTGACCTCTCAGAAGTGTGAAGAAAGGTTTTGTCCACCAAAAGAGACAGAAAACTCGCTGTTAGTAAAACCAAGTTCCTTAACCTCAAGTGAGCACATCTCCAGGTGTAACTAGATTGTCTTCAAACACTCAAAAAATTTTTTATCCCAGAAAGCTTTCCCACACTCAGCCTCTTTAGCCACAACTTTGGAGGTGTCCTTGGATCTTGTTCTGGAGCTCACGTGCTCACCATTACTCTTCTTTACTTTTCCAGTAAAGGGTTACCTTCCAGTTCGACGTTTACCTTGGAAGAGGGGACCATCTACTTGACTTCTGAGCCAAATGCTCTGGAGATAGAGGATGATAATGCCTCCGTGCTGGACGTTTATTTAGTAAGTAGTTTCCTGTTTCTTTCCCTTCCCTGATGGTTTACACATGCGCCCAGATCACAGTTTACACTGAACAAGTTCTGTGAGGCCAGGCGCGCTTGGGCGTTAAAGGAGACAGGGCAGCCTGTCACTGCTACAAACAGTGCATTTTTCCCCATCATTTTTGTACAACGTTACACAAAAGAATATCCAGGCTAACGTGCTAAATCACCGCATGTAATAAAAGAACAGATCACTTAATGTTGAGGCAAAGTGGGGCGCCTAGGTGTTATTCCCTAAGTCACCTCTTCGATGACTCAGCTGTATCCCTGTGTGCGTGAGTCTTCTTCACTTGGGGAGACCGCCTTGAAAAATTGATGGCCTGAGAAGCACAGAATTGGGTTGTGGGAAGAACCTGAATTCAGCACCAGGAATCCTGGCTCCATCCCTCCCTCTGTTGTCACCAACCAGCCGTGTGATCTGGGCAGGAACCTCTCCAGCTGTGTGTTCTTATTTGCCAGCAGAGGGGAAAAAATGCCTGCCCGACCCACCTCACAGACTGCCTGGAGGATTGTGAGTGATCGTGTGTGTGGATACCCTTCCAAGTCCATCAAGTGTCTCTAGAGGCTTAATTGAATTGTTAGATGAGGCCTAGAAAGAGCCTGTAATGGCTGGACGGTAAAATTTCCCTAAAAACCATACCTCGCACTCATTCTCCACATCCTTGTACAGCTGCACCAAATCTCACGAAACAGGGAAATGTCAATTTGGAATTTTCCGCTTTTTCAAGTTGTGCCAAGCCTGAGCCAGTGCACCGCATCACTCTTAGTGTGCAAGCCAGATGTCGGGAATGGACACCACTGTCTCAGAGTAGCACATCAGCTCACCCCATTTCATGCTTCCGCATGCTCCCCAACATAGCACTGTATTTCCTAAGTGTACTCTGCAGGACATAGTCATCCAAAATGTTGGTCTTCGGTCCACAGCCCTCTAGGGTCTTCCCATCTTTCCTGGAGTAAAACCCAGGCCTCAAGGCCCTATCCAGTCTGGTCTCCCCTGCCTCTCTGACCTCCTCCCCTGTCTATAGTCTCCTTGCTGATGCCGTTGCAGCCACACTGGCCTCCCTGGCGGTCCTCCCACCCACCAACCATGTTTCTGCCTCAGGACCTTTGCATCTGGTATTACTCCCTGGACGCTGTCTCAGTTCTCCCATACTTGTTCCCTCACTTCCTTCCGGTCTCAGCCCAAACATCTCCATCTTACAGAGGTTTTCCTTGACCCAATGTATAAAACAGAAGCCCCCAAAAATATTATGAAAGGATTATTTTTTACAAGCCCTAAATATCCTGGTTATGGCAGACAGAATTTTTTTCTCACTAAGCAATACTCCTCTCCACAACACCCTAAAAGTAAAGTATAGAGTATATTGGAAAATCCTTACAGAAGAGTTCATTCCTCTCTATAACCAAGAAGACAGGGAATTAAATAGGGAAAAAATATACAGTGTTTTTGGGGATCTCATGATATGTTTTGTTTTATCCAAAAGTAGATATTATTTATCAGTAGAATTTTAAAGTAGGAAGGAATTACTGATTGTGTAGTCTATTCCTTCTCATCTAAAAGTGCATGTTACATAATCAGAGAAAAAAATTACATTTTTATTTCATTTTGTAAATAAAAACTCTGATATCTGCCAAACTGATGAGTGAAAAATTATATCTTGTTCTAATTTGCATTTCTCTGAAGAAAAGTAGAAATCAAGAAAGCTGAAATGAAAGACCAAGTGAAACCTCACCTTCATGAGCGAGGGCTCAGGCCACTTGTAGGTTTACAGCAACCGGATGTGCGCCCCCCAGGGGCACGTGGTCCTCCTGAATGGAGCTCAGATCCCAAGGTGGTTAAACAGCACTGCTAGCACCTGCGGCTTATCCCTTATCCCTTTGGGAGAAAAGTTGTCTTATGAATTATTGTGTTTGTTCCTCCTTGGTACTGTCAGTTTCATTTATGAGAACACTGCTAAATATTTATTTGGTTTTATTAGTATCTAATTTTATTGTTTTATGTCTTTGATATTGAAAGCAAAGCATTTCAGTAAAGGATGACACTTGCCTCAGAAGCCATAGGCAAAAGCTGCAGTATTCAACATTGGTTGTATTGAGAGCACCTGAGGACCAGCTAGGGCAAAAAGGAAGCATGGGAGTTTGGAGTTGAAAGGGAGGGGAGTAGTGGTTAGCTGGCCCATGTGCTCTGCTGACCAGTCTTCCCGGCACAATTTTTGTTGTGGTTCAGAAGCACTGGAGGATAGAAAGGGAAGGGAGAGTGGAGTCAGGCGATGGAGGGAATAGCAAGGCAGTGGAAATTCCTCTCACCAAGATTAGAGAAAAAATGATCTAGCCTAATCTTATTTTGTAGCTAATAACAATAAGCTGTGAAACACTTTTGAGCTTTTCCTACATGCCTGGCACTGTCCTAAATACTTAAACATATTAATTCATTTAATCCTCATAACAGCCCTATGAGGCAGGTATGGTTGCTGGCTTTGGTTTGTACACGTAAAGAAATCAGGCACGTGGAGATCACACAGTGTGCCCGCAGTTATGCAGCCCGCAGTCGGTGAGACTGGAGGTCACACCAGTGGAGATGAGCCCTGAGCCACACTCATAGCCACTGCCAGGGCCGGGAATTATGCTTCCTTTGCAGTACACAAATGACACCCAGAGAAGTTAAGTGACACCTCAAAAAATATATATACAACAAGGTAATAGGCCGTGAAAAATAGAGAGAAAAGGATTCAGAGACAAATTTGGGTTAATAAGCATTGGTTATTTTTAAATTTCAATACAGAATGTGAGAGTTCAAGAAGAATGGTGAGGGCGACAGTTTGGTATTGTTGGGAGAGCACAGATCTTGAAGAAGAGGCAAATAAGCACATAACCGCGCTGCAGGCTGTCAGGTGCTTTTCTTCCCTCGCTTTCACTCAGGCAGGCCTTAACCTCTGCTCTTGCAGATGAGGAAGCTGAGGCTCGCCCGATTGGCTCTCGGCTGGTAAGAGGCTGAGCCAAAATTCCAGGCCGGCTCCTACGCAAACTTGGAAACCGTGCAGTACGCTGTCACCGTGCTTGTTACCGGTGATTGATACAAGTCTCATGTTCTAATCATGCTTTTGAAAGTGACAGATGGATCCAAAAAGGACGGAGTGGCAGTTTTATGTTGAGAATGGTTTTTGTAAAACTTCGCTTTCATTACTGTTTCCTTTCTATTTTTTTGTAGTTCTAGTACTGCCATTCTTAAACTTTTGGCTCTCAGGACCCCTTTATACTCTTAATTATTGAGGATTCACAAAGAGCTTTTCTGTATGTGAGTTTATAGTTTAAAAATTTAAATCAGAAAAGTTTTAAATATTTGTCATTTATTCAAAATAATACTTATATTAAATGTTAAGTCAGTTTCTATGAAAATAACTATATTGTCCAGAGCAAAAATAAATTTAGTGAGAAGAGGGGTGTTATTTTTATTTTCCATGTTTGCAACCCCTGATGTCTGACTTTACAGGAGCTGGAGTGTCCTACGCTTCCACATTAGCCTGTGGCAGTACGGCACGTCACTGCACTCGCAGTACAGCCGTGATGGGGAACTGGCATGAAAGGGCAGATAACACCTTAGTATGAATGGGAACAGAGTTTCACCTCACAGATCCCCGGAAACAGTACCCCCTAGTTCTAGTCCTCGAACTTAGTCCCGTCACCTGTTGGAAAACCAAATGGGATATGAATTAGAGAAATGGGCATCTGGATTCTATGCTTGTCTCTGCCTCTCATTAATCATTGCCCTTGAATCAATCACTCTTTGGGGGCCTCAGTTTTCTCATCTACAGAATGGATCACTAGATCATCTCTAAGACCCCTTCCAGCTCTGACCAGCTGTGACCCGTTCTAAATAATGAGGAGCTGCAGATGGAAGGTTTGTGCAGAGTAGCCATAGTTGTTTCTCCAAATTTTGCTGTCTCATCACCTATTCTTCCATAAAACTTCACAGCAGTTAAACTTAAATTTTATGGCAACACATCTAGAAAGTTCTGCACCATTAACTTGGAAGGCCAGGTTATGTTTTCCTACTGGAGACTTTTATTTTTTATTTTGCATGCTCTTCCAGATCTGAAGGGATGCAGCCCACCCCTTTCCCTTCAGTGTTTTTATTCGCCTCAACACTGTGAAAGAGTGAGCAGAAAAGCTGAGAATGGAAACCGTCTGGCCTCTGCCTTTGTCTCTCCTTTCTCCTGACATAATTAGAATCCTCTTGATCACAGCCTTCCTTACCTAAAGGGCCCTTGGAGGCTCTGTGGTGACACTGTGTTCAGTGTTGTCACAAACACAACCACATTTCTCTTGTAATGTTTCTCCTCCTCTCACATACAGCATTTCTCTCTTAACCTAATCCCCTGGTGCTGTCATTTGTACTAATGGACAATACTGTGTCTCTCCCTTTAAACACAGATGATTTAACTCAGATGATTTATGCACACCAGATAACATCTGAAGTTTCCTTTTTTTTTAAGGATCCACTCACATTATGTGCATATAAATTAAGCCGGCTATCCTGCTTCTTCCTGTGATTTGACATGAAATTAAAAGGATAGGGTACCTTAAAAGACAGAATTGTTCCATCGTCCTTACTAAAACATTTGGTTCAGTGCTCCCAGCACTGCTTTGAAAAGGCCGTTCACCTTTATACTCTAGAGTTTCAGCCTGTCTGGATCATTTGCAAATATTCAAATCAAGGGAGGTGTTTTAGAAGATAATTTTATCCAGTGACCAAAGATGTGTTTCCCATTGAATTTTGAGTTGATGACATAGATTAGGGTATTTAAAAGAATGCAGCAGAAATTAGCAGGCTCTATTGATTTAAAATGGGCAATCATGCAGTTTTCATAATAGGGCTAGATTCCACTGTTTGAATAGTCCCTGATGTTCTAAGACACTGACGGTAGCTGTTATTTTAGTTCCGAAGGCAGCTTCGTTGCCTGGTGTGAATGCAATTTTGTGTTAATGGAAAAGGAACAACTAACAAAGCCATTATAGCTTAAAAATGCCATGGGTGACTAGCAGGGATGGATGGGTAAGTGGAAGATACAGGATGCCTTTTTTAATAATACAGAAATTTGAAAGATGGCTGCCACTCAACAGTAACTTTCTGGCCTCTATTATTTAGTCCCGAGGAAATGCCCTTCCTTTTTACACTTTCCATATTAACATCCTCTCAATAAGAGGATGCTACTTTCCTCCAGATACGTGTCTCTGCAAAATGGCTGTTTGAAGTGCAAAAATAGCTATGTGCAAAGGAGAAGAAACAGTTAAGCCATTTTTTTTTTAGCCATGCTGTACTGGAGATTGGTGCGCCAACACACAGCTGTTGGACAGCTTGATTACCGACTGCATCTTTGGGGTGGTTAATAATACTCTTTGATCGTGGGCGACAGGCGGCAGAGAAGCGAAAATGATTGAGTTAACAGCTTATCATACCGTTATGGATGAGAAAAGCCTGAGAAAAAGAAGAAAAACATTTTTAATTAGGTCACGGGGGTCTTAGAACATTCTGTGGAACTTTCTGACCAGAGAAACTGCATTTCTGGATTTGATCCCATTGGCATTGAGGATAATGGCATACATGTGAACTACCTACCAGGTCTCTCAGTCACTTCTTGTCTGAACCAGTGCTTGCTGCTACGAAGGGTGTTTATTTGACTTAGTGGCAATTTTGTTGCTTCTCAGCAAACTAGATTCTCCACCAAACAAAAAAAAAAATGCTGCTTAGGTTTTTGCTAGATTTTAGTAAGAGCAAAGTAGGAACAGGAAAATGCTACCTTTGGCCTGTAGAGCATTTAACCAAAATGCTACTTCCTTCCACTCTCTGGCCACTTGTTCGAAAAGGGTAAAATAGGGCCCATTTTTATCTCCAGAAATGCTTGACCCCCTTAAGTCATTGACCAAACAGGGTTCTTGTGGAAGAGCTGAAACCCGAATCCCTCGGCCTGAGCCCCACCACACCCAGAATTGATTTCTGCACTGAAACAAGAGACTCAAGCTTCCAATTAGTGAGGCAAAATGTCGGTCTGGATTAGGAGGCCACCCATAGGATTTTTTTTTTTAAACAGTATTAAACCACTGTTTAAGGATTAGCTCAGGGAATTGGAGTTGGAGTTATAAAAGCATGCTGGCTTTTCAGTTAAATTAGGCCCACAGTTAGCAACCGAATGACCACCTGCAAGGCTGGGGCAGGTTTTCTGTTTTGTTTCATCCCAGCTTCACAGGGAGTCGTGGTCTCACAGGCCACCTCCTCCTTCAAGGCCAGGTCCACTCTGCAGCTTGGCTGGGCCTCCTGTCACCTCCAGCCCAACCCCACAGGCAGCCCCATCGTTTTCCACTCCTTGCCTCCTAACACTGGTCCCTCTCCCCTGCCCACTGCCTCCAGACTCTCCCCGTCGCTCTTTCTGGTTTCCAGTCCTCTCCTTGAGGATTTTCCTCTCCTCTCTTGTCATGGAAAGCCCGTGCTTGCTAGTTCCCTGAGTCTTTCCAGCTCTTGGAAGAGTGTTTGAAAAAGAACAGTCTCTAATGGTGTGAACTTGGGGTCTGCAGGGAACAAACTGCAAACTCAGAAGGAACCACATTAGGAACAAATACGAGTTTTAAGGAAAAGCAAGTTCAAATCATACCATGGGCCCAGTGAACAGGGCTGTCCTGTCTCCTACCCTTGGCTCTCCCGGGATCTGCGGGGGACAGGGAAAGTGTGGAAGAAGGGAGAATGCAGCAAACACTGCACACTTAGGAAAACATAAGGCCTCTCTGAGCGGGGACCTGAGGGCTTAGCCTGTGCTGGGCCTCTGCCTGTGTTACTTTGCCGGGGCTGCCGGAACAAAGAGCCACAGCCCGGGGGGCTCCAACAGCGGAAACCTACTGTGTCACTCTCCCGCAGGGCAGACCTTCTAGGTCAAGGTGTTGGCAGGGCCATATTCCCTCTGAAGGCTCTGGAGAGGCTCCTTCCTTGCTTCTTCTAGCTTCTGGTGGCTCCGTGTGTTCCTCAGAGTTCTTTGACGTGTGACACTCTAATCTCTGCCTCATTCTTCACATGGCCTTCTTCCCCGTGACACCGCATGTCCTCTCTTCTTCTCATAAGAACACCAGTCATTGGATTAAGGGCCCAGTCTAACCCAATGTGACCTCATCTTAACTTGTAGATGTAATTACATCTGCAAAGACCTTATTTCCGAAAAAGATCACATTCCAAGGTTCCAGGTGGACAAGCATTTTCAGGGGACACTATTCAGCCAACTGCACTGCCTTACTCGGGCCTGCGGATTACTTTTTCCCATGCATGGCCCCATTTTCCCACGCACTTGCCATCTGCCTGGCTGAGTAACTGTGAGGTTGGTTAGATGTCTCCAAATTATTTTGGATCCTAACAAAAAGGTGTCACGTATTGAAGAAATGAATGTATTAACATATACAGTCACTTTTGGGGTACATATCATGTGTTAGAAATAAAACCTCTGAGGTGGACCAGGGCATTGGTATTTTCAAAAGCTCAGCACACATCCAAGACTGAGGTACAGCACTAAGCAGGTTGACAGGGTCCTTCAGCCCTGAGCAGCCTATAATCCCCTCCTAAGATGGTTGGCCAGCTAGCACTGCTTTACCCTAGAGGAAAAAAATATGTACTTAATTCCAAGGTGAACCCAGTAGGTTCCTACCACACTCAAGTTTGTGTGTTAGGCTTGTGACTATATTCCTGGTTCCTGCAGTCCCTACTGCCACCTACTGGTAGGAAAGTACCACTGACCAAGGCGGATCCCAGATTGAAGTCCTGGAACGGAAGCCTGATTAAGCTCAGTGGGCTGTTTCCACGCTGTGTCCTCTCACCAGGGGCACATCCTTCGCATGTCCAAGGCAGCTCCCTCGGACAGGCCCAGCCATCTTCCACCTTTCAAACTGGCCTGGAGGCTACTGTTACAGTCAGACACAGAACTAAAGGTGCTCATCTTCCCTGGGCTGTCAGGCTGCCTTTCTCCATCCATCCTGGCCAGTTCCCCCTGAGTCTCTATGAAAGGGCTTCCTGGCAGTTTGGGGATTCCACACAGAAAAATGCTCCTTTCTACTGGTTAGGCAGCAACTTTAACAAAGCCTCAACCAATGTAAGTTGGAAAGAAGCCTTTTCTTCACTTTCAGTCTTTGAGAAGTCATCCCTTACAACCACTCAACTTCTAGGTAACTGTACCTTTTTAAGGAGCCCCCTAGAGGGGACGGGATTAAGTAGTTTAATAAAATTCAGATACACAGGGTGGGGCAAAAGTAGGTTTACAGTTGTTCAGATGGAAAATAACACAATAATAATAATACAAGAATAAACTCTGTGTTTCACATACTCACAACTTAAACCTCCTTTTGCCACACCCTGTCAAACCTTCTTTTTTTTAATTTTCTAAATTTCAGTAATGGCTACTGTGTTTGTTTCCCCCGCTGCTATAACAAAGCCCCACACACTAGGTGGCTTAAACAACAGAAGTGTATCACCTCACAGTTCTGGAGCCCAGAAGTCTGTCCCTCCTGAGGGCTGTGCGGGAAGGATCCATTCCAAGCTTCTCTCTGGCTTGTGGACGACCGCCTTCTCCACGTCTTCACGCTGGCTTCCCTCTGCATGTGTCTGACTCTGTCCAAATTCCAGTCATCCTGGAGTAGGGACCATGCTGGTGACCTTATTTTAACTTGATTGCCTCTGTAAAGGCCCAACCTCCAAGCAATGTCACCTTCTGAGATACTGGGGATTAGGACTTCAACATAAGAAATTTGGGGAGATGATTCAAGCCCTAATGGTTAAAAGTACTAAGAGGGGAAAGGCTTGATGGAAAGAAGCTTTGAGTTTCTACCGTTTAGACTAGCAATTTCCAACTGGTGTGCTGCAAGAATTTTTAAAACCTGCAGTACCTGACTATTTAGTCAGGGGCACTGACCTCTTTTCCATTCGATTGTCACATTAAAAAATGACAACAACCAACAAAATAGCCATCCAGGGTGAATGAATCAAAATTATACTTGGTTGTTGTTTTTTTTGTCATATCAGCAAAATAAGATTATTTCTTTTGGTGTGCCGCAGAATTGTAGTCATTAGTGTGTGTGTGCTGTAAGAGAAACAGGTTGAAAATCGCTGCTCCAGACCATGGCCGGGAGCTGTTGGCGTCTTATGCTTTCCTCCTACGTGTGTGAGAGAGAAGCCAGTTGCCCCAACCGAAGGCAGTGCTCCTGTTTGAATGAAACCAGGCCCACGTTCCTCCCCACAATGCTTTCCTAATGCAGCAGAAGCAGGGGTCAGAGAATTCGGTTGCAGCCCCAGGGCTATATGATATATTAGATAATAAGGTAACCATTGGGCTTACAATTAGCAGAAGTCACTCTAGTGCTGGAAAGTCCACTGTAGACTTGTCAGCCAATATAAATCACTGATGCCCTCAGGCTTCCCTTGGGTCTTTGGAAAACAAATTAATCAGGCAGGGAACCATGTTAAAATATTGCTCCTGCACTAACGGTTTTGAAATGAGAGGCCGTAATCCTAAATCCAACCCATGAGACGTCCGAGGTGAGTGCCAGCTTTCTTCTCGGGCCGGTTCTCATCAGTATCTATCTGCTGGTCGGTATGGGAAGCTTTGCCAGGGCACGTGGAGGCTGGCAGGAGGCCTGGCTTCCGTGTGCTGCCAACCCCTCAGACTTCAGCAGACACTCCCCAGATTGGGCACAACATGGCGTCTTCATCTGAACTGCGCGTGCCCCCCAAGGACTGTCCACGTCCCACCTTCTGCCCCAAGGATTGCTAGTTAAAGGCCCGCAGTCCCTGGCCTTTGGGAAAGAGTAATTTCACCTCCGATCCTAAATCTAAATTTTTAAAGTGCAAAGGTTGGAAATTGGAACCTAGTCTTCTTTAAGTTCCCTCCATCTCTAAGGTCCCATAGTGGTGAGATCTAACCCCATTTGTGCCCTGTGTCCCGATTTCTACACTAGCGTGTGTAGTCGTCCTACCACCAAAGAAAATGATGACCTTTGGATTCCTGCTGCTGTGGGACAAAGAAATCCCTCACTCCAGTCTGTCCCCAAGTGATTATGCCTTGTAAAGTCACCCCCAACTTGAGGTGGAGATGAAAATAATAAATGTAAATATAGATCCTCAGGGAAAAGGAAAAAGACTCAGGACTTCCCAGAGCGCAATGGTGGCTGCTTCCTCAGCACGCCCTGAATTTCAAACGCGAGGCAAGCCAGCGACCCAGAGAAGGAGGGGGACTCCAGAGCTAAGGCAAGGCTTTGTGAAGCGTTAATGTGCGTGTGTGGTGATGTGGCGTTTAGACTGAAATGAGCGGTGAGGCGGGCGAGGCGAAGTGCTCTCATGGCAACGGAAGGAACGTGGGCCAAAAGCATAAGAACAATATCAAATAGAAAGGAAACAGAGCAGGGCTGGCGAAAGCAGAAGTCAGGAATTTCTGATGGAAACGGGCTTGGTATAAGAAAAGGAAAAAAAAGGACTTACTGCCTATGATAGCCTGAAGAAAAAAATGCTCTCCTCACAGGTATTTTGGCAAGGAACTTCAACTGGAAATCAAAATAAGGAGGTGTTTGGACACTAAAAAGGAATGATTCTGTTTCTGTGGGGTCCCAGGGATGAACCCTGAGGTAGTTGTTAAAAAAGAACATCACCCCTGAGGGTTAGCAGCTGGTGGAATGGGGAGACCTCGTGGACTGTTTAGCGCTGATGATCTTGGCCAGTCTGACTGTCATGAAGTTGAGCCTCCTTTCAGCTCTGCCCTAAGATGCCCTCACACCATTCTGGGTCTAATGAAATTTTATTGACTAACTATAATTGTTAAATGGTGGGTTGAGGGGTATAACACTAGCAACTAAGGTGTGTGAGAGAAAAGATTGAAAGGGCTGTGGAGTGGGAAATGACCCTAGGAATAAGACCTCTGAAAAGAAACCTCTCACCTTTGATGCCCTGCCTGTGGCTCAGAAAAGTGAACTTAGACCCTCCAAGTTGAAAAGACCACCTGGAAGTACTCCACTTTTGGGGTCCCCTGGGGGTACCTGGCTTCCCCACCGTGCAGTTCACCCTCAGAAGGGGCTTCTTGGTTAGCGAACAGACTGCTCTTGATTTGCCATATTCTTTTATTTTTCTGTGTTCGTGTTTTAAATCAATTTAATATTGAAAAAGCTTTGAAGTCTCTAAATATGTGTGTACATTATTGTGCAGTTTCTCTTGAAGAATTAAGCACTTGAGTTTAGGTGGCAGTAAAAACACACCTGGTCTCTCTCCACCACACACAGACACCTATGTGGAATAAATAACACTAGCAATTAAGGTCACAGAAATACCTAAATACTCTTATTTTTTATGCCAACTATTATCACACCTTTACCTTCAGGTCTCAGGATTTAAAACCTATCCTGGATCTCAGAGCACGCCATGCATAGGAAGCCCCCCTGGCACCTTTGTGGACAAGGTGTGTGTGTACTCACAGCAGTTCAGTTGGTGACAGAGCCGAAATATCATTCTGATGATCTGTCATCCCATCTCTGATTTCTAGTTGGGCTCTCTTGCCAAAGCACCAGTTCCCGTTTCTCTCCGTAAAGCCATCAGGTCAGGAGAGGGTCGGATCTCAGTTCACCCCGGGAAGTGATTACTGTTTGGGCCACAGTACCTGAAGAGCCCATCTTGGTGTTGGGGAGCTGGAGGGACTTCCAAATGAGCCACACTTTAAAGAATAAACGCAAGCTATCCAGTGTCCTTCCTAGGGTAGACAGCTGACTGTCCTGTCTCCTTATTGATGGACTTATGGACTATAATTTGAGGGAAAATTATAGTACATTTTATACAAAAGATAAATTGTTTTCTGCAGACTTCTCACTGTGACCATGTTTACAAGCCTGAAGATACTGTGCTTGTAGATTCCACAAAACACTTAATTAAGACCTGTCAGGCCATCTTGCCTTATTAGAATTATAAATTTATCAGTGCAAAATTGGCACTTCCATGCAGCCAGCTGTGCCATCCCAGGATTACATCACAACACGCGTGCTGAGTCGGCAGTTCGCACCCAACTCCCACATTCTTGTACCCCGCGGGTGAGAGTGGAATGTTGTATACGTCTACAGGAAATAGAACACCCTCAGTTTAAAAAAAAAAAAAACTTAGTAAATTAAAGGACTTTTATGACCAGAGCAGGAAATGACTCAGTATTGTTCTTTTTTTTTTTACTGAATTATAAATTTAGACAATTTTGTGAGGTACCAAAATATTAAATTCTTCTAGAGAGTGACTTATTTAATAGGAACTAACATTTTACACTATTCTGAGCTATTAGGTAATATAAATTTACAAACAGTATTTAACCTAGGAATAAATTAACCAAAGAGGTGAAATACCTGTATTCCAGTAACTTTTAAGACATTGAAGAAAGAAATTGAAGAGGACACAAATAAATGGAAGGATATACCATGTTCATGGATTAGAAGGATTAATATCACTAAACTGGCTATGCTACTCAAAACAACCTACAACTTCAGTGCAATCCCTCTCAAAATACCAATGACATTCTCAGAACTTAAATAGCTCTAAAGTGTATATGGAATCACAAAAGACCACAAACTGCCAAAACAGTCTTGAAAGAAAACACAAAGAACAAATCAGGAGGTATCACACACCCTGATTTTAAACTATACTACAAAGCTGTAATCATAGAAACAATATGATACTGGCACAACAACTGACACACGGATCAAGGAAGCAGAATACAGAGCCCAGAAATAAACCCTCACTTAGATGGTCAATTAACCCTTGACAAAGGAGGTAAAAATATACACTGGGGCAATGACAGTCTCTTCACCTAGTGGTGTTAGGAAAACTGTACGGATACATAAAAAAACGTGAAACTGGACCATTCCCTTCTACACCATATATGAAAATAAACTCAAATGGATTAAAGACTTAAATACAAATCCTGAAACCATAAACCCCAGGAAGAGAACATAGGTAGGAAACTGTTTGATACCAATCTGAGTGATAGCTTTGTGGACATGTCCCCTTAAGCTTGGGAAACAAAAGCAAAAGTAATCAAATAGGATTTCATCAAACTAAAAAGCTTCTGCGCAGCAAAGGAAACTATCAACAAAACAAAAAGACCACCTACTAAATGTGATAATATATTTGCAAGTTATATATCCAATAAAGAATTGATATCCAAAATATATAAGAAACTCATATAATTTAATAACAAAAAATGATCAAAAAATGAGCAGAGGACATGAAAAGACACCTCAAGAAAACCTAAAGATGGCCAACAGGCACCCTGGCTTCTGTGGTTCAGTGGGTTGGAGCATTGTCCCATACACAGAAGAGTCTGGGGCTTGGTTCCCATCATGACATATGCCTGGGTTGTCGGTTCAATCCCTGGTCAGGGCATGTGCAAGAGACAAGCAATCGATGTTTCTCTCACACACAGATCTCTCTCTCTTTCTCTCACCCTCCCTCTAAAAATTGATGAGCTGATACTCTGGTCAGGATTAAAAACAAAAAAAAAGTGGCCAACAAACATATGAAAAGATATCCATCATCACTAATCATCAGGGAAATGTGAATCAAAACCACAATGAGGTATCACCTCACACCAGTCACAGTGGCTACCACCAATAAATCAACAAGCAAGTGTTGGTGAGGATGTGAAGAAAGAGGAACCCTGGCACACTCTTGGCAGGATTGTAAATTGGTGCAGCCAGTATAGAAAACAGTATGAGGTTTCTCAAAATATTAAAACTAGAGCTACCGTATGACCCAGCAGTCCCACTGCTGGGTATTTATCTGAAAAAACCCAGAACACTAACTGGAAAAGATATATGCATCCCTATGTTCATTGCAGCATTATTTACAACAGTCAAGACATGGAAGCAACCTAAGTATCCAGATAGATGAATGGATAAAGAAAATGCAGTACATATATACAATGGACTATTATTCAGCAACTAAAAAATGAAATCTTGCCAATTGCAGCAACATGGGTGGACCTATGCTAGAAGGTATTCTGCTAAGTGAAATAAGTCACACAGAAATACAAATTCCATTTGGTTGCACTTATATGTAGAATCTAAAAGAAAAATCAAAACATATGAAACAAACAAAACAAAAACAGAGTCATAGACACAGAGACCAAAGGCATAGGTGCCAGAGAGGAGGAGGATGAGGGGACGGGTCAAAAAGGTGAGGGGGAACATAGTCAGCAATATTGTGATAAGTGTGCATGGTGACAGATGATTACTAGAATTAGTGGGCTGATCACATCGCAAGGTATGAAAATGTCAGATCACTATATTGTATACCTGAAATTAATATAACTAACAACTGTAATATAACTATAGTTGGTATACAGTATTATACCATATACCAACTATAGTTGGTATAATATTGTATACCAACTACACTTAATAAATATAAAATATTTTTAAAATTTGCAAATAGCATTTCATAGAATCTTGTGGTTGGAACAAAACTTGGTGACCGTCTGACATAGCCCAGCTGTGACTGCCGCGTCTTCCCTACTGGCCACCACCTATCGAGTGCCTTCCGGGTGCCGTGTGAGGACACAGCTTTCTGCCTCAGCTCTACCTCGAGGCCATTTGGCCTCAGCCTCACCCCCAGGGACAGCAACTGCCCCTCATTTCTTTACTCTGGTTAGAAATCACTTCCAGGTTAAAGCAAAACTGGCTTCCATGCATGTGTCCTGGTTCTGGTCTGGGATTCACTTGTCTCACCCACTGAGTCACAGCAGATAGCGAAACGGACCCCTGTGCTGGGGAGGATGTGAGAGTGAGTACCAGGATGCTCGATGGGGGCAGACTGGGAGGATGAAGCCTCACCCCTCCACTCACTTCACACATTCCGGTATTCCAGCTCCCACCCAGGATCACAGCCCTCTGTGCCACCACTGTCGATGACAGTGTCACACTCTCAGGTGTCCTGGGACTAACCTCGTACCTAATCCTTTCTTCCCACGGTTAGCCTGTAGATACTCAAAGACAACTATTCTGCCCCATCTCTACAACTCCTGCTTTCTAGAGCAAAAAGCCCAGGTCTTCCATGATTCCCGCAGAGTCCTGGGTTGGGGAGCCCTTCACTGGTGGATTTTCTCAGGCGTGACTCAGGTCCATCAATGTCCCTCTCAGTGTCTGGCACTAGAAACCAGACACAGAGCTCCAGCAGGGATCTGCAGGACCAGTAGAGCAGAACTATCACTCACTTTCGGTTTTTGGTTTAAGAAAGCAGGACTCAAATCTAATCAGCAGGACCTTATCATTTTATGTGGGTTTTTATATCGCTGACTGATATGCGCCACACATCAAAGTGACCACACTGAGCCGAATGTCCCCCTTCACAACATCCAACCCATCCTGAGGGTGCGGGCAACTTCCCATTTGCCCGCTGCTGCAGCTCAGAACTCCAGGCACTTGAGCTATTTCTGAAATATATTTTCTAAGTAATGGTTTCAGCATGTTATACAATTAAGTAGGCAAAGCTCCCTGACAGATTAATAAGAGGGAACAATCTAAACTATTAAACAAAGTAATAAGTTAATAAAAATTACAACTAACAGTTGTCCCAAATTACATGATAAAATACTTATTTTTAAATAGAATCATCTTGAGTTACACCTGGCCGGTGTAACTCAGTTGGTTGAGTGTCATCTCACAAACTAAAAGGTCATTGGTTCGAATCCCAGTCAGGACACATGCCTGGGTTGTAGGTTTGGTCCCCAGTCGGGACACATGCAGAAGACAACCAATCAATGTTTCTAACAATGTTTCTCTCCCTCTTTCTCCCTCCCTTCCTCTCTCTCTAAAATAAATAAATAAACTTAAAAAAATCCTATATAAAAAAGTATCCTCTATTTGACATAGTTTCTAATAATTTTTGGAGTCATTTCAAACTTTTACTCAAGCCTTTTCAGCCTCCAAATGAAGGTGATCCAGCCCCAACCTTCCCTACTACTATTTTGGGAGCACTAGCACATGCCAGGCACTGTGCAAAGTGATTACACACACACACAGAACCCCCCAAAAACGGTATTTATAAAAAACTGTGTATTCTTACACACTTAAATTTAGTTGCCTTCAATCTACTCTCCATTTGATGCAATATACCTGGTAAGACATTGTTTTCCACTACTCAAAATGGTTTCTGAACTCATTGATTTTGATGCCTGTTAGTGTTTCTGCCAGTTTTTCTTTCACCTCTTCCACATACACAAAACATTTTCCTTTGAAAACTTCTTTCTTCCAGGGAAATGAAAACAAAAAGTTGCTTGGGGTGAGATGGGGTGGATAGGGAGGGTGGGGCATAGGGGTCATGCTGTTTTGGTCAAACACGGCTGAACACTCAGTGCGGTGTGGGCAGGTGCACTCGTAAATCACCTGCAAATGGGCAAACCCATTGAAAGAGCCTTCAAAAAAAATTCACTGAAGCTGAATGCAGCCTCTTACAACAACGCCAGCTGGTATGCTGATACAGACGGGTTCCTGGAACACTCACCTAGTGGGGAAGCCTGTACTACAAGGAGCCTGCCCTCCCAAAGATTATTACAGTTTGGGGGAAGTGCCCCCTCCCTTATTTTTTGTGTACTGTATATAAAACTACCCCATTTTGCAGATAAGACAAATACAGTGCAAAGAAGGTTAAGTAACTTGCATGTTCTATAGCTGTAATAATTAGGAGATCAATAGATTTAACCCACTGTGTCTGTCTCCAGAGACTGAGCATGGGCTGCTTCCCCATACCTATCTTAGTATAACTGTCACAGACTGAATTAGCTGCCTTTGATTTTAAATGGTTATCATTTTAGGTTAAGTATTTACTGGATATAGTTTTACTGCCCAGCCACATGGACAGTGTTTGAAAATGAACATAGCATTTAGGATGAGTTCAAGACCATGCCCAAGTAAGTTTGATTGGCTTCAAACCTGATACACCACAGCACATCCCCAAGCCCGGTGCACTTGAAGGGCAGGAGTGCGTCTTAGGTGAGACGGCTTCCTTCTGAGTGTCAAGCGCAGTGCTGTGATTTATTAGGGACCCAATAAAGTGCATCAGTGACTCATTGTGAGTCTGCCAGAGAAGCACATGCTATGCTCATCGCTGTAGAATCCCAGCCTAATCCACCACCACTTCAACCTGCACATTTTCCAGGCACAAGCACTGGGAGAAATAATGGACCTGTGTTTGTGCTTATGAGGAGCAGTGATAAATCAATGCCAGAACAAAGTCTCACAGCTGCTTTCTTTCTTTTTCCCCCTAGTAAATGCAAATGGTGACCACCTAAGCAGATAGATGAGACGTGAACACAGTCAGAGGAGAAAAGTTCCTCCACTCCAGAATTTCCCAAAGGAACCTGGCTGAGCCCCACAACACAGAACGATAATCGACTGGACTTAGGAGTTTGTGGATGTCAGGGGAGCCTCGGTCCGTGGGCTGGTCAGCAGATGTGATACCACACTCTTCTCTCATTTGCTGTTGCTTGCCGAACTGTGAAGAACCGCATGAACCATATTTAAGCTGCTTTCTGTACCATTGCCAATCACTTTTTTTGGACTCGAAAGTGCTATTTTCCTATTGACACTTGCATTATTTCATTCTGCATGCATCCAGTGATTATATTTAAGCAACACATGTAATCTGCTTATATATTTTTTAAAAATTCATCTGTGCAAAATGGTATATAAAGTATAAATCCTGCTTTTTGCAAAATTATAATCATAGCCATGTCATTAAAAGTTTAAATTGGTTTTATCTGAAGATCAGTATAATAGATCTGCACAGACTTTATAGATAACAAGCCTCTATAAAGGTATTTTCACTGTTTACTAGTGAAGGGAGAAAAGCAGAGCTATTTACAAAAGGCCTTATGTCGTGTACATACACGTTGTCTTTGAAATATTTGTGATTTAGTTTATTGCTTGTAAAGGAGAAATTATATAATTTATTTAGTAAATACTATTGTAAACTATAGTTTTATTGAGAAAAATAAAATATTTTGTTCTCAATTGTGGTAGTACAGTAATTCCAATAGTTTATGGTCTTCTTTCTTTCTATTAATTGAAAAGAAATAACTTAGATGCCTCTCATTTTTAGATATTGCAGAATCCTTACTAAAGCAACTCATGATGGATAAAAATACAGAGAAAATTCTCTGGGCCCTGAGAAAAGACTGAATAGCAGGTTCTGCTGCGCTTGTTCGAGACTTGCCCAGGTGTCCTGGTGTACCAGCCAGCTTGTACTATGTTCTGCTACGGTGACAAACAACCCCAAAATCTCTGGAAGGGGATCCGAAGGAGTCCCTGCCTAGAACATGCCGCTTGTATGGCAGAGGAAAAAAAGGGGTAGTGTAACGAAGATGGGAGCTCATAAAACAACTTCAGCTGAAGTGTGGTTTACCGTGCTCCCGTTCACGTTCCACTGGCTGAAGCAAGTGACTCTGCCAGCTCTGATGTCGAAGGGGTGGGACTATACTTCCCACGTGGCAGTGCATTCAGTAGAGAGAGGCAGTGAATGTGTGAAGCAATGTATGCATCCATACCATCTCATGAATGTCCCAAGCAGCAGAGACTTAAGAGGCTGCATAATCAAACACTGGGAGGAAAAATCATTAGAAAGCAGAATGACCCAGGCTGCAGAAAGACTTTCCTGATAAGATGCTCAGGGTAAAATACTTAAAGCAAGTTGATTTCTTGTAAGCAGACATGGTATTAACTTTTATAAATGTAGCCTACAGCCGTGGTTACTCAGTATAAGTAGTTTTACCTGCAGAGCTGGTGCCAGGAATCCATCCTGAGTTAGGATGTCAACGGGGAACTCTACCGAAATGGATTTCTGAGGGTTCTTGGCCTCTCTCTCCCTGGTATTCCTGTGTGCTTGCAGATGCTCTCCCTCACTACAGGGCTTTACCTAGCTGGAATCCCACTCTTTCCCCCTCCCATGTAAACCTACCCATTTATCTAAGCAGGGATCCTTAGCCCAGGACCCATTGATTCCTACGAGGGTCATAGGTGGATATTAATAGGACCATAATAATATTCACAAGTAGGGCATGCCTTTGAGCATGTGGGACTTTTTATTCATAAAAAGAGGAAGACAGTAATTGTCATGAAATTCAAAGTTACCTTGACCTGAGAAGTGTTAAGGATCATTATTTTAAGGCCTAATTCAAATGCTATTTCAATGCCATGAAGCTGTCTATGATCCGCAACCTCTGCTTCTACCACCATCACCCTTGGGCAGCCTGTAGTTATTTCACCTGTCTCAGAAAACCTCAACATGGTCTACCCTTTTTAAATAATTGAGGTATAATTTACATACAGTAGAGTGCACAACTATTCATTGTATAGTTCAGTGGAATTTTATACCTGTATACACCCATGTCACCAGCACCTAGAACAAGTTAGCAAAGATTTCCAGCTAACCTACAGGCCCCATCATGTCCCTCCTTATTGATGTCCTGGGTGGATTGATGCCTTCCTCCTCAGTGCCCCAAAGGTAACTATTATTGTGAGTCCTATCATAATGGATTGGCTTTGCCCGTTTCTGAACATTTTATAAATGGAATTATATGATACATACTTTTAACCTGGCTTTTTGTTCAACGCCATATGAGATTCATTCATTTTGTTGTGTGTAGTGCAAGTTCATTCTTTTAAATTACTGAGTAGTATTCCACTGCATAAATTATTCAATAATTTTCTACTCTATTGCTGATCGACATTTGGGTAGTTTCCAGTTTGGGGCTATAAGTATGCATATTGAAAAATGAATGATGAGACCCTCAGGCCTCTGCCTCCACACAGTCCCTAGATGCAGACAACTTGACTTCTACCACCCCTATTGGACATAGAAGAATTTTCTCTGAGAAATATCACTACCAAGAAATAGGTGATCTTAGTATATATAGAAAACCCTAAAGATGCCACGTCCCCCCCCCAAAAAACTGTTAGAAGTAATAAGTGAATTCACTAAAGTTGCAGGGTACAAAATCAATATATAAAAATTGATTGATTATACACAATACATTAATAACAATCTATGAGAAAAAGAAATTAAGAAAACAATTTATAATTACAGTTACATCAAAAAGAATAAAATATATAGAATAATTTAATCAAGAAGTTAAAAATCTCTACACTCAAAACTGTAAGACATTAATGGGAGAAACTGAAGAAAACACAAGCAAATGAAAAGATATCTTGTGCCCATGAAAGAATTAATATTGCTAAAATGTCCATACTACCCAAAGTGGTCCACACTATCAAAACTCCAGTGACCTTTTTAAAAATATTTATTTTTAGGAAAGGGAGGGAGGAAGAGTGGGAGAGAAACATCAATGTCTAGTTGCCTCTTGAGCACCCCCTCCTGGGGACATGGCCCACAACCCAGGCATGTGCCCTGACTGGGAATCGAACTGGGGACCCTTTGGTTCATAGGCCAGTGTTCAATCCACTGAGCCACACCAGCCAGGGCTCCAGTGACATTTTTTAACAGAATAAACAATCCTAAAATATGTATGTAACCACAAAAGACCCCAAACAGCCTAAGTAATCTTGAGAAAGAGGCACAAAGCTGGAGGTATCACACATCTTGATTTTAAACTATTTTTAATGGCTATATTAATCAAAACAGTATGGTATTGGCATAAAAGTGGACAGATAATGAAACAGAATAGCAAGCCAGAAAATGAACCCACACATAGATGGTCAATTAAATTATGACCAAGGAGGCAAGAATACAATGAGGACAGGGCAGTCTCTTCAGTAAGTGCTGCTGGGAACACTGGACAGCTTCAGGCCCGGAATTAAACTATTGGGTTGGCCAAAAATTCCATTATGATTTTTCTGTAAAATAAAAAAGACACTTCTCATTTTCACCAATAACTTTATTGATTTGGATATTTTGAGTATGTTGTCTATCTCCTATCTGCCACTATTGGCTTCCAGTAGATAGAAGCCAAGGGTGCTGCTAAACATCTTCCAATACATAAGATAGTCCCACAGCAAAGAATTATTTGGCCAGAATGTCAATAGTACCAAGAAACTGGAAACCACTTTTGATACATTCAATCAGTCACAGCATCTTCTCCATATACTGTACAAATCGCTTTTTGCATTTCAGTTGCATTTTCACCTTTCCTGAAATAATAAAGCATAATATGCCAAAAATGTTGCATATTTTATTCCATCTTCAATATTAAAATGGCTGCACAAAAATTCATCAATTTTGATAAGTTTTTTAATGCAGGCTGATAAGTCAAATCATTATGTGGTATATCACAAATTTACACAGTGTTGTGTGTGTCACTTGTGTCTCAAAACTAGAGGAAAAAATATCTCAAATAAACAACCTTACTTCACACTTCAAGAAACTATAAAAATAAGAAGAAATTAAGCCCAAAGTTAGCAGAAGGAAGTTTCAAAATAATAAATATCAGAGCAGAAATAAATGAAAGAGGCCAGAAAAGCAATAGAAAAAAATCAACAAAACTAAGAGCTGGTTTTTTGAAAACATGAAAGTGACAAACCTTTAGCTAGACTAAGAAAAAAAGAGAGAAGACTCGGATAAATAAAATCAGAAATGAAAGAAGAGACATTATAACTGATGCTACAAAAATACAAAGGATCATTAAAGTCTACTACAAACAATTATATGCCACCAAAATAGATAACCTAGAAGAAATGGATAAATTCCTAGGAACATACAATCTACCAAGATGGAGTCAGGAAGAAATATAATATCTGGAAAAATCAATGATGAGTAAAGACATTAAATCAGTAAGCAAAAACCTCCCAACATAGAAAACTCCAGAACCAGACAGCTTCACTGGTGAATTCTCCCTCAAATTTTAAAGAAAATTTAATGCTAATGCTTCTCAAAACTCTTCCCAAAAATGAAGCGGTGGGAACACTTCAAAACTCATTCTATGAGATCAGCATTACCCCAATACCAATGCCAGATAAGGGCACTAAAAGAAATCTATAAAGCAATATCCCTGATGAATATGCATGTAAAAATTCTCACCAAAATATTAGCAAATTGAATTCAAGAATGATCAAGTGGAATTTATTCTCATCTTTACAAAGATGGTTTAACATATTCAAAACAATAAATGTGCAATACCACACTAAAAGAATAAAAAGTAAAAATCACACAATTAGCTCAATAGATACAAAAAAAGCATTTGACAAAATACAACATCTTTTTATAATGAAAAAAAATACCTTCAACAGATTGGGTATAGAAGGAGCATAACTCAATATAACAAAGTCAAGTCCATGGATGACAAACCCACAGCTAACATTACACTCACCAACAAAAGCTTTTCCTCTAAATCAAGAACAAGACTAAGGTGCCCAATTTCACCACTTTTATACAGTACCAGAAGTCCTAGTTAAGCAATTAGGTAAGACAAAAAAAAAAAAAAAAGGCATCTAAATCAGAAAAGGAAAATTGTCATTTTTTGCAGATAATATGGTCTTAAATATGGAAACTCCTGACTGAACAACAACAAAAGCTGTTGGAACTAATCAACGTATTCAGTAAAGTTACAGGATATAAAATCAATATACAGAAATCAGTTGCATTTATATACACTAACAATGAAACATCTGAAAAAAATAAAACTATCCCATTCACAATGCATCAAAAACAAAATACCTATGAATAAATTTAATGAAGTGAAAGACCTGTCCAACAAAAAATGCAAAATTTCGTTCAAAGAAATTGAAAGCATAAACAAATAGAAAGGTATTCCATACTCATGGAAGAATATTGTTAAAATGTTAATACTAGCCATCATCTGTACATTCAATGCAATTTCTATCGAAACACTAATAGCATTTTTCAAAGAAATAGAAAAAAACTATCTTAAAATTTGCATGGAGCTTTCCGTGCTGAGCACTCTTGCAAACATGGTGAGGGTTCCTAAAACCCACCAGTCTTTCTGTAAGAAGTGTGGCAGTCATCAGCTCCACAAAGTAACACAGTACAAGAAGGGCAAGGATTCTCTGTATGTGCAGGTAAAGTCACAATCGCAATATGACAGCAAGCAGGTTGGCTACAGTGGGCAGACTAACCTGATTTTCCACAAAAAAAAAGGGGGGCTAAAAGTACAAAGAGGATTGTAGTGAGACTTAAATGCATTGAACCCAACTGCAGATCTAAGAACTCTGGCTATTAAGAGATGCTAGCATTTTGAACTGGGAGAAAATAAGAAGAGAAAGGGCCAAGTGATCCAGTCCTAAGCTTCATATTTTCTTTTATTACGTGGCAATACTATCTTGAGGATATGTTCAAAAATATTGCATGGAACCGCAAGACTCCTAATAGCCAAAGCTACCATGAGAAAGAAAAACAAATCCCGAAGCATCACACTTCCTGATTTCCAACTACACCACAAACCTGTAGTAGTTAAAACAGTATGTTACTGACATAAAACAGACACATAGACCAATGGAACAGAATAGAAAGCCTAGAATTAAACCCATGCGTATATGGTCAACTGATATTTGACACCATGCCAAAAACACCCAGCAGGAAAAGACATTCTCTCCAATAAATTGTGTTGGGAAAACTGGATAACCACAAGCAGAAAAATGAAATTGGAACCTAACTTACACCACACACAAAAATTATCTCAAAATGGATCAAAGACTTAACATAATATCTAATACTAGAAAGCTCCTAGGGGAAAAAACATGGGAAAAAACTCCTTGAGGTTGTTCTTGGCAGTAATTTCTAGGATATGACACCAAAGCACAAACAATAGAAGCAAAAAAAAAAACAACAACAACAAATGAAACTACATCCTAAAACTTCTGCACAGCAAGAGAAACAATCAACAAAATAAAAAGATAACCTACAAAGTGGGAAAAAATATTTACAAACCATGTATCAAATAAGGGGTTATTATCCAAAATATGTAACAAAAAATCCAATTTAAAAAATGGGCGGAGGACTGGAATAGACAGTTCTCCAAAAAGGACATACAGATGGCCAACAGATGTATGAAAAGATGCTCAACATCACTAACTATCAGAGAAATGAAATTAAAATCACCATGAGATATCACCTGACACCTGTCAGAATGGCTGTCTTCAGTAAATCCACAAATAACAAATTTTGGCAAGGATATGGAGAAAAGAGAACCCTTGTGCACTGTTGGTAGGAATGAAAATTGGTGCAGCCAGTGATAAAGACAGTATGGAATTTCCTCAAAAAATTAAAAATGGAACTGCCTTATGACCCAGCAATTCCACTTCTGGGGATTTACCCACAGAAACCTGAAGCACTAATTTGAAAGAATATATGCACCCCTGTGTTCATTGCAGCATGATTTACAATCGCCAAGATATGGAAGCAAACCAAATGCCCATCAATAGATGAGTGGATAAAACAAGTGATGGTACATATATACAGTGGAATATCACTCAGCTATAAGATGAAATTCTACCATTTGCAACAGTATGGATGGACCTCCATACTATTGGACATTTAGGTCCATGGATGGACCTTATTACACTCAGTGAAATAAGTTATAGAAAGACAAATACCATATAATTTCACTTGTGTGTGGAATCTAAAGAACAAAATGAACAAACAAACTCATTGACACAGAGAGTGGACTGGTGGTTGCCAGACGGGGACTGGGTGAAAAGGCGAAGGGATTAAGAAGTACAGATTGGTAGTTACAAAGTGATCACAGGGATGTAAAGTACAGCACAGGGAATATATTGAGATACAATGTACGGCACCAGATGGGTACAGGAAACATCGGGGGAAACACTCTGTAAAGTACATGATTGTCTAACCGCCATTTTGTACACCTGAAACCAATACAAAACGATATTGGAAGTACACTGTAATTGAAAAATAAAGATAAAATAAATAGTAAATGGGCAGAGGAACTGAATAGACATTTTTTTCTAAAGAAGACATCCAAATGGCCATAGGCACATGAGAAGGTGCCAAACATCATTTAGTCAGATAAATAAAAATCAAAACCACAATGAGAAAGCACCCCACTCCTGTTAGAATGTTTATTTTCAAAAAGGCGAGATTTGCCAACTGTTGGTGAAGATGCGAGTGAAGGAAACCTCTGTGCACTGCCAGTGGGATTGTGAACTGGCGCAGCCACTATGGAAAACTGTGGAGTTTCCTTTAACAATTAAAAATATAACTATTACATGGTCCAGCAATCCCACTTCTGCATATTTATCCAGAGGAAACAAAATCACTATTGCCTGGTCATGGTAGCATTATCTGCAATAGCCAAGGGAAAGCAACCTAACTGTCTATTGATGGTTGAATGGAGCTTTTTAAATGTGCTACACAGATGCACACACACAAGAACATTATTCAGCCATTTTAAAAAAAGAAAGAAATCTTGCCATTTACAACAACATGGATGAACCTTGAGGGTATTATGCTGGGTGACATAAACCAGACAGAGAAAGACAAATACTATATGATCTTATTTGTATGTGATATCTAAAAAAATTGAACTCGTAGATTCAGAGAACAGATTGGTGCTTGCCAGAAGCGGGATGTCAGGTGAAGGGTTGGCGGGGGGAGTGCATGGGCGATAAAGAAGTCCTGGGGATGTAAAGTGTAGCATGGTCATTCATTAATGAAACTGTATTATATATTGGAAAGTTGCTAAGAAAGTAAATCTTTAAAGTTCTCATCACAAGAGAAAAAATGCATCTATATGAGGTGATAGATGTTAGCTAAATTTTGTGATAATTCTATACATGTATATGTATATGTATATGTATATATATAAAATCATTATGTTGTATACCTAAAACTAATACCATGTCACATGTCAATTACATCTCATTTTTTTAAAAACATATTTCCTTTCTTTGCTTACTTTGGGTTTAACATCATAACTTGCTGTCCTTTTCAAGTTCGTAGGTGGCAGTTGAGGTCGCTGATTTGAATTTTTCTTCCTCTCTGACACAGGCATCTATGCTATAAATCTCCTCTTGCGGGTTGTTTCAGTGGCCCAAACGTGCCGTGCCGTGCTTTCATTTTCATTCAGTTCAAACTACTAAGTTCCCTTTTGAATTCTTCTTTGATCTATGGGCTATTTAAAAGTATATTATTTAGTTTCCAAGTATTTGGGGATTTTTCAAGAATTTTCCTGTTACCGCTTTCTAATTTAATTCCATTGTGATCAGAGAATATGCTCTGCATGACTTAAATCCTTTTCAATGGATTGCGACTGGTTTTATGGCCCAACACATGGTCCACCTTGATTTTCTGTCTATTGATACTGTCAGTGACACATACCACAGGAGTTTACGAAACGTCAGAGCGCATAAGCGAAGGGCCCTGCATCACTCCCGCAGACCACCACGCCAGCCCCACAACGCCCTCCAGGGCAGGAGGGCCAGCCTGCACTCATGCTCACTGTGTGAATTCTGAACCACCGTCCCCCAGGTTCCGTACTATAGAGTGTGTTCCAATAGCAAATGCCTAGTTCCAATAGCAAATGCCTAGCTACAGACATACCCATTTGTCCTCCCTCTTTCTCCTCTCTTGCCCTTAAGTTTGACAGTCAGCTCTGCATACCTACGGTTCTGATTACCCACCCTTGCAACAACACATTTTGCCACTGCAAGTAAACACAACACCCTTTCCCAGTCCCACAGGCTGGAACCCAACAAAATGGAGAGGAATTCCTGAGTGGAAGGTTTCTACTGTGGTTGTGAACTCTTTATTGTCAGTTCAGCAAATGCTGGTCAAACAAGTGTCTACCATGTAATAGGCCTGGTTCTGAGCTTATGGTTTAATCTTGGGCCAATAAGTGGAGATTGATGTAGAGAGGGTCAGACGGGAGGGGAAGAGGAAGGAAACGCGACCTAGTGTGGATAATAAGAGGAGCCCAACTTCCACAAAAGAAAAAGCCATATTCCCTCAGGAAGAACATAGCAGGGGTTGGTTGCCTCTGTGTTTGGGGCCAGGGTGGTTTACTGGGCAGATGGGAATTCTAAGTCTTCCCCCACAGAGTAACCTTAGAGATCCCCTCTTTGCTTTCATCACAGTAAATCAGCTAAAATTCTGCCCATGTCTGAATGACTTCAAGATTGCTCTTTGTGTATCAGTTCTGTTGACTAATCACTGCTAAGTTAATCTCTGAGCAGAAGTCCCATGTCTTGGAAGTAGGAATATTTGTTTAAAAGCAGCTGTGTGCCAATACAGGACACTTCATGTGGCATCAGCCCCTGAAGCTCAGTCAGAGAAAGCCAGGGGTCTAGAATGAGCACAGCATACTAGAAAGATCTTCATGCTTTATGTATTGGTTAGAACATCAAGTACTTAGCTGTCCCAGAACCAACATAGAATAATCTTTATTTCTCTCCATTTTCCATTATGCTTTTCTTCACAGTCTGGGGAGCAGGGGAGTCCTTAGCTCCCCAGGGATGGGGATGCCCAAGGGAAAAGGGAACCCTTTACATTACAAAAGCAAAGATTTGTAATCTTTGCTCACAGAGGGTCTTGCCTTCAATCTGTAAAAAATGCAGTATCTCTGAAGCACAGTAAAGCAAAGCTCAATAAAAGCAGGTGTGCCTGTACATCATTCAATTCTAACTTCCCTTCTATCTGCAAAATAGTCTATGGGGACAAAGAAAACCCACCAGAATTCAAACAAAGAAGCTTGCAAATGTCTAACTTCCTGCGTAATACTGCATGTTCTGGTCCAGAGAGAGATACTCATCAAAACTGGATTTTGACATGCCAGATTCGAGTTTATTTCCTTCCCATTAGCAGAATAGTAAAAAACAACATCTTTGAACACCAGGTTTCTATGTCAGATTTATAGACAGCAAGGATAGCTACAATACATTGATTTTAAAAATTGGCATGGCCTCTGTTATATGAAAGGAAATATAATTATATTATGGAAGTTAGAAAGTTTAGAAGATGGAGAAAGTTTGCGAACAGTAACTTGTAAAGAACCACATTTCTTTTTTTTTAAATATATTTTATTGACTATGCTATTACAGTTGTCCTATTATCCCCCCTTCATTCCCCTCCACCCTGCACACACTCTCCCACCCACATTCCTCCCCTTTAGTTCATGTCCATGTGTCATAAGTTCTTTGCTTCTACATT
>CM052540.1:43744464-43761176 GCA_028533065.1 Trachops cirrhosus | reverse complement strand
TTTGTTTTGTTTTGTTTTTTGGTCTTGTCGAGTTCCTGTAGTGAGGGGCGGGGCCTTAGAAGTTCACCAGGAGGGGGCACCCCAGTCGCAGGGTTGTGACGTTGTGTGTGTGGGCGGGGTCTGCGAAGGAACAATGGCGCCTGCTCCACCCTCTGCAGGACCCCAGACCCTTCCGCCACTTTCCGCAAGCCGACCAGGCCCCTCTGGCACCAATTCCAGTGTGGGTGGGCCTGTGCACCCTGTGGGCCCTGCCTTTTCAGTCAGTGACCGAAAGCTGTATTTCCCGGTGCTGGGACCCTGAGTTGGGCACAGTGCCTTGCTTCACAATGGCCGCCTCTCTGGGTCTGCTGGTCGCCACCCCCTGGCTGGGGCCCACCAGCCACCACTGTTTGTGTGCCCAGGGTCTGCTAGGTCTGCCGGTCACCACCCCCTGGCTGGGGCCCACCAGCCACTGCTGATTGTGCGCCCAGGGTCTGCCTGCTGCAGACTTGCACGCCGCCCAGGGTGCTCAGCTCTCCGCTCCGCGTCCCTCACCCGGCTGGACTCTGCCCCTCCTACTGGTCTGGATGAAAGTGTCTATTTTTAAATCCTTGGTTGTCCGACTTCCATAAACTTCAATTTTCTGTCAGATCTGGTTGTTATTTTGTTTCTATATCTTTGTTGTCCCTATCTTGGTTGCGCGAGGAGGCACAGTGCGTCTACCTATGCCTCCATCTTGGCCGGAAGTCCTAAGAACCACATTTCTTAACAAAAAATTCGATGATCGTCTATCCATTGACGCCACTCACTTTGCTGTAATATTTGTAGGCATGGTTAGCACACAGAATAACCAGCGCTGTAACACTGTCAGGACATGAAAAGGAAGTCGGCCTTGTTTGGGCCCCTGTCTACCCGAGAGCATTTCCTCTGATGTATAAGACACTGTTAACAGGGGTTACCTCCCGGGAACAGCACTAGGAGTTTGGGGAAATGTGGGTCTAGGCAGGGAAATTTTTACTTTTCATTTTATTAACTTCTGAGTTGCTGCATGTTGACTATGAATTACTTTTCTTATTAAACCAGAAATGCGGTAGACTGTAAGTTTTAAAATAGTAAAGACCTGTACATTAAATTATATTTGTGTGAGAAGAAAGTGAGTTATGTTAATGTGTATACATGCACACATATACTTACATATATAGTTACATGTATACCTAAAAGCACAAAAATACCTATAAACATGCATCATAACTTGGTAGCACTTACCTCTGGGGAGGAGAGTAGGGTGAGGAACCCGGTAGGACGACAGACTTCATTACGTGATTTTTCCTAAATGCATTCATTTATGTGCTACTTGCACAATATTTGAATCAATAAAAAGGGACCATTTTTATAAAGTCCTTTTTCCCTTACCTTGGAAGTTTCCCTCCTTCTCCAGGTAACAGCACTCTGAGGGGCCACACCCTCCCATTTTATCTGATTCTGGTGGGGTTTCCAATCACTGGACCCCCACCACCACCTGAGCCAAAGTCAGCAGTGCGCACATGACCCAAGGTAGGCCAATAAGTTTCTCTCTTCTAGGAACTGGAATTGTGAGCAGATACACACGGGGACTGGGGGAATTTGTAAATGAGTCATCTGAAGGCTGCATTTTAAAAGGCATGTGTTCTGAGGCTTAATCAACAAGTTTCTTAGGCTCCTATCCTTCTGAACCCTGTTTTCTCCATTCCTCCTTTATGTGTCCTTCCAGTAAATTCCATTTTAAAATAAAGCAAATGGAGAGAGAGAGAGTAACAAATTTATTGAAAATAGCAAACTGAGGAATGATCACACTGAGTCTGGGTTTCCTTAAGGTACTCAGGTGGAAGTGTCTAATAGACCATTGGAAACGTGGGTCTGGAACAGGGTAGAGAGTAAGAATTGGTGGCACAGATTTAAGAGGTGTGAGAGGATTCCAGCCAAAATATGTGATCCAAGAGAGACAACAGAGTCAAGGGCGGAAGTGTGGGAAACACCATTTGAGGGTGGGGGAAGGAATGTCAAACACTGTCATTCCTTTGCTCACCACGGTGGTAACTGGTAGGCCTGCCAAACTCAGTCCTTCTGAGACCTTGAAGATGGTTTCCTGTGCGCACCCACCAACTCGGCCATGTCACGCGATTGCAGCATGACTGCACATGTGTCGTGCCTCATCATTACCATATAGCATGTAGGCAGTGAAGCCAGGTGACCGAATAAGAAATCGCACGCAGGATAAGATGTTACATCCAGGTAGTGTGGGCTATGAGGAGCTTTTGCAACCATTTAAGATAAAACTGTGTATGAGTTTCTTCTGCCATCACCATAACAACCCACGTTCCATGACAAAGAATCCAAGCCCTCAGGAGAAACAGGAGAAAACTTGATGTTTTCCTTTGGAGGTCCCATCCGAGACACATCTGGTGATACAGCACACCTGCCAATTAACACTAGACCAGGCCTCAGGTGGAGCAGAGCACTCTGCCAAAATATGCCGCATTAAATCAGAGGTCACACTGATGCTCACCAAGTCCACTCGTGGGCAATCTTAACTGCACATTAGAATCACCGGGGACATTAAAAAAAATGCCGATGACTCGTCCTGCCTCCTAGATTCTGACTTAGTTGGCTGGAGGTGTGACTTGGACTTTTAAAAGCTTCCCAGGTCATCTTACTCTCCAACCAAGATTTAGAAGCTCTGAATGAGCACATCAATATATTTAGTGTGACATGCATTACAGGAGCCTGTATATTTAAAATTTGAAATTGTTTTTTAATAGTCAAAATTAGTCAATTTCATATACCCCAAGCCCTCCAGAGTCCGGGCTTCTGTTGGAAGACTTGCAAACAGCAGGCCTGCGTTCTCACTATTCAACTGTGCCCAGTTGCAGTCACACCTGATACAAGCATTTCCTCTGCACTCCACTATCCTCCCTGCCCTTCCCACTATCACCACAGCACAGGGCCAGTGACAGTTGCTGCGTATCATCCTGTTCGCTGTGGGTTTTCTTATATCAGTGTGAAGAGCAGTGAAATGCTCGGGCTTATCGCTGTGTCTCCAGCAGAAGCAGGAAAGCAAAAGGCAGCCCAAGAGGACCTCGTGTTCCCCAGGGCCTGCGGCTCACTTCCAGCAGCTGCCGGGCCCCTGCAGCGTCCGGGTGTGTGCCTTTGGTTTAAATCCATGTCTTCCCTGCAGGAGCACCGAAATGCTCCATAGCCTATAGGGCAAAACTGCTAAGAAGAGACAGCTCCCACCTTTAATTGTCTTAATAATACAAGAGAAAGCTATATAAAAACAGTGAGCAAGAAAGGGGCACGGAATGGCACAAGAGAGTTCTTTCCAGAATTAAGGAAATGCAGGACGGTTGAAAACTTTGTATTCATTCTTTTTTTTTTTTTTTTTTGAGAAACAAAAGCCAAATTTATTTTGTTCATTTCTTGCATTTGAAGTACTCCTCGATGACATCCTTTGCCTGAGACTCTTTGCCACGGTCCTTAATCACCACACAACCACAACCAACCCTGTTACAGAGTTTTCCCTCTCTCGATCTTACAGAGGCCCGCCCATTCCCCTAGTTTCTTATTGCCGCCAACCTTAATTAGGTTGATTCGGTGTTCAGCACAAGGGCCGCCACCAACATGACACACATCATAAGTTGGGCTCATCACAGTTGGATGCAAGCACACAAAGGTGGGCTTGGCGCTTGTCTAAGGCTTTGGCAGCTTCGCGAATTCCGCGCGCTAGGCCGTTATGAATGAGGGCGGTCTCGAGCACCTCCCGTAAAGCGGTATTTCCGTCCATTACACCTCCAGCAGCAATGCCTTCCGCGGCCCTGGCGTCCGTTTGGGGCGGAGCGAATGTTGAAAGCACCCAAGCCTCGCCTCCGTGCAGCTCTGTGGCCCTATGGAAAGAGCGAAAACTTCGTATTCATTCTAAGGGACAAAATGAGCTTGAGCCAATCTGACCTGTGAAGTATCAAAATGTGTAACCTGGAGAAAAAAAAAAAGAAGAGAGAGAGAGAGAGAGAGAAAGGAAGGAAGGAAAAGACTGCAGCCTTAGGGTGGATAGCAGCCTTGCTCCCCAGGGAGTTGGGGATCAGTGCAGCCAAGCTTGATGCTATTTTGAGAACCCCCTTTATAAGACCGCCCAGCATTGTTAGTCTCCTCATCTAGGCTCTGTGTCTGTGCATTCTGTCCCCTCTGCCTGCTGTACTCTTTCCTCCCTGACCCCCTTTGTCCAGTCAACTCTCCGCATGTCGCAGGCCGCATGGACTCATGCCCCCACCTCCCCCAACTAGAGACCCGGCTACTCCTATGTGCTCCTGTGGCACCCTCTAATTACCCCATCGGAGCTCTTATGTGGCTTTTGTACGTGCTTTTAAGTTCTCTCTCTCCTCACAACAATACACTCAAAATAAGAGTTAAATGTATGACCTGAAACTAAAACTACTAGAAGAAAACACAGGAGGAAATCTTCATGACATTGGTCCTGGCAGTGGTTTCTTGATTATGACACTAAAAAGCACAAGCAACAAAATAAAAAAAAATAGACAAATGGAGGTACATCAAACTACAAAGGTTCTGCACATCAAAGGAAACAATCAAAGTGAAAGGGCAACCTATGAAATGGGAAGAAATATTTGCAAATTGTACGTCTGCTAAGGGGTTAATGTCCAAAATACTTAAACTTCTACAACTCAGTAGCAAAGAATAATAATAATAATAACCCAATTTAAAAATATGCAAAGGATTTGAATAGACATTTCTCCAAATAAGACATACAGATGGCCCACAGATATGTGAAAAGATGCTCAACATCACTACTCATCTGGGGAACGCAAGTCAAAACTACTATGAAATATCACCTCAAATCTGTTAGGGTGGCCATTATCAAAAAGTCAAAAATAACAAGTCTTGATGACAATGTAGAACAAAGGAAACCCTTGTACACTATTGGTGAGAATGTAAAATGATGCAGCATCTTTGAAAAACAGTATGGAGCTTCCTCAAAAAATAAAAAGTAGAATTTCCATACGATCCAGCAGTTGCACTTCTGGACATATATAAAAAAAGTGTAATCAGGATCTTGAAAAGATATCTGCGCTTCCATGTTTATTGCAGCATTACTCACAACAGCCAAGAGAGGGGAACAACCTAAACATCCATGACAGATAAATAAAGAAAATGTGGCGTATACACGCTATGGAATACTATTCGGGCTTTAAAAAGCAGGAAATCTTGCCATATGTGACAACATACTGTACCCAAAGGGCATTATTCTAAGTTCAGTAAATCTGTCACAGGAAGACAAATACATGATTTGTATATGTGTCCCACTTATAAGCACGATTCCACTTATATGAGGTTTCTAGAGTAGTTAACCAGAGTAGAATGGTGGCTGCCAGGCTGGGGGCAGGGAGAAATGCTGAGTTGCGGTTCAACAGGTATACAGTTTCAGTTACGAAAGAAAAATAAGCTGTCTGCTATACAACATTGTACCTATAGTTAACTCAACGGTACTCAAAATGTGTCAAAAGCCCTGGCTGGTGTGGCTCAGTGGATTGAGAACCCGCCTGCAAACAGAGGGGTCACCGGTTGGATTACCAGTCAGGGCACGTGCCTGTGTTGAGGGCCAGAATCCCAACTGGGGGCCTATGAGAGGCAACCACACACTGAGGCTTCTCTCCCTCTTTTTCTCCCTCCCTCCCTCTCTCTGTTATAATAAATAAAAATTTTTAAAAATAATGTCAGTACGTCCGTAAGAATTAAATGACACAGCATGCATGAAGCACTTAGCACAGTGCCTAGTGATGGTAGTCACAGCAGAGAGCACATTCAGTCCAGTCTCAAGTTCAGAGCACCGACGAGAAGGCTTTCTCTAGGGTTCTGGCTCAGGGTCTCTCGTGAGGGCGGAGACTGTTGGCAAGCCCCGTTTCCTCACTGGCTTTGATTGGATACCTCAGCCTGGGCCTCGCCCTAGGATGTCCCAGGTGCTCACACCCTGGCCATCAGCTTTCCCCAGAGTGAGTGACCTGAGGGAACCAGGAAGGAAGCCAGTCTTCTAAGACCTAATCTCAGATGTGACATACCCTCACTTCTGCCACTTTCTGTTGGTCACACAGACCAACCCTGGGACAATGTGGGAGAGGAATACAATGTCGGTGGCAGTACAGGATGGGGGTGGCATTTGGGACTAGCTACACCACTTCTCTCCCTCTGCCTTGCTTAATTTTCTCGTACCACCTATGACCAGCTAACATTACTTAGTTTTTCCTCAGTCTCCCCACAACGGAATGTAAAAAGGAAGGGATTTTCCACTTGTTTTGTTCTCTGTCGTATCATCAACACCTAGGTCAGTGCCTGGCACTGAGTAGGGCTTCATTAAATGTTTGTTAAATGGTGAATAATGAGCCACCCAGCTGCACCATTTCTGCAAGAAATGCGCTTGACTTCCCAGTCAGAACAGCATAGCTCATAAGTACCCCTCAAGCTTTTTAATTTTTTAAATCCTCACCCAAGGATATGCTTTATTGGTTTTAGACAGAAAGGAAGGGGGAGAGAGACAGATGTGCGAGAGAAATATCAAATGGTTGCCTCCTGGCCAGCACTTAAAAAAAAAAAATAGTACTTGATGCTCACAATCTATGAGGAAAACAGGACAGCATTTTTAAAGTGAAATCCAGGAAGATTAAGGGTCTTCTTGCTCAGGGGAATCCAGTTCCCCTGCCCTTGCCGGTGCCCCCTCTCCCAGGGCCTCCCTCCTGCACAGGACAACCCTTGGCCTTCCTGGCAAGTCACCATCCACACAGAATAGTCCCCTAACAGTTCGTATAGTTTCACATATGAACCGTTCGTATTGGTCCACACGGCTTTCACTCAGGCAAGCAGGCCCTGCTGGAATGAAAGGGGAAGCCGAGAAGCCTGCGGAGAAGGCACAGGACCCCATTGTCTCCCTCAGTGAAGAGGTGGAGACCACAGAACCCCTAAACCCCTACCGCAGCACAAAATACTTTTAACAACGCGCATGTAAATTCAATTCAGCTGATCGACAAGCTGACCTCTGAAAACGAGAAGTAGAAGGATAGCAACAAAGACGCCAGTTACACTTTGAGATGGAGTCCCAGCATTGTGATTGCCTGAGGCGGAGGAGGGTGAAAGCAAGGGGTCCGACTCCTGGCAGAAAGCAGCACAGGGATTGACAGCTGCACCGCGTTAGGGCGGGGGGCAGAGAGCTGGCACGTGGCGAGGGCCAAAGGTAAAGGGAAGGTAACCGCGCCCCCTGCTTCACCTAACTCCTGTGACGACCACCCACTCTTCTGCTCCGCGCTGGGTGGTGAGGGGAGGTGCCCAAATCAGCTGCAGGGACCCGGCTTCTTACTGATTCCAACCAGTCCGCGGTGCCCTGAAGCACCGACCCAGATGTCCATGGTCCTCCTGTCTGAGCAGCCCAGAGGGGCTATCCACCCTGCCAGGCCACAGCTGCATGAACAGGCCTCTTAATAGAAGGTAGCAGGGCCAACCATGACGCCAAATGTGGGACTTGAGTTTTCTAGTATCTGTGTTTTGCACATATAGTTTCACTTAATCCTCAGGCAACCCTCTGAAGTAAAAGTGTATTTGCTCAGTTTTACAGATGAAGAAACTGAAACTCAGGTTAAAAATTAAACCAAGGGCACACTGCAAGGGGCAGAGCAGGGATTTGAACACTCTTAACATTTACCTAAAACTTGAGAGTAAGACAAAAATATGGCTTTGGGTATGTAATTCAAAGTTATACTAGAAGAGTGGTTTTTAAGTGGAGACAATTCCTCCCCCCACAGCCTCTCAGCACATCCTCCACCCCACAAAGGGGCATTTGGCTATGTTTGTAAACGTTTCTGAGGGTCAAAACTGGATGGGCGAGCCGGTACTACTGCCATCTAGTGGATAGATGCCAGGGATGCTGCCGAAAATCTCAGGCACGTGACAGCCCCTACAACCAAGCGTCATCCAGTCCACCATGTCCACAGTGCTGCTGTTGAGAAACTCTGTTCTAGGGCCATGTGACCACATTTGACTTATTACCCGCTGTAAATAGGCATCAAGAATGTCAACTTGTAGAAAACTAAGATGCAAATGATTCCTAAGAAGGTAACTCCGAAGGTTATAGTTATACAGACATGAACTAACCAGTTGTGATCTAACGTAGCAATATTACTCCAGAATTCTCATTATCACTGACTATATAGATCAGTCTCTCCCATCCTCTTTGACACCAGCTTTGCCTTTGTCATGATTCCCTCTTACATTTCTGTAGGGCAACCACAGACGGGGTGCTGGAGGCTGGTAATCCAAGATCAAGGTGTCAGCAGGGTTGGTTTCCTCTGAGGCCTGTCTCCTTGCCTTGAGTTGGCTGCCCTCTTGCTGCTGCTTCCTATGGTCTTATCTCTGTGCACGTGCACCCCTGTGGCTCTTCCTCTTCTCATAAGCACACCAGCTAGATTGGATTAGGGTCCCAGCTCGATGTCCTCATTTAACTTCAATCACCTCTTTAAAAGCTCCATCTCCAAATATAGTCACACTCTGAAGCACTTCTCTAGGCTAGGATTGCATCATGTGAATTTGGGGAGAGGACCCCAAAACTAATTACAGAGCTGCATTCAGCCCATGCATCTCTCTAATTAATTAATCTTTGACACATGTTCAGCATATGTTTGTATGAGAATTACGTTCTTAACTTTTTGAAAATCATGCTTTGCAAGTACATCTGGCTGAGTCCACCAAGTCTACATGTTTCTGCTGCATCAGGCTGCTCCTTGAGGGCTACTGGTGTAGTAACACACATTCAACAGAAAAATGACTCTCCAAGTGCAGTTTCAGATCTATCCCATGCTTTTTTTCTCTTGTCCTATCAACCAGTTTGCATGCAGAGTTTTTGTACAGTGAGAGTCCTTCACCTAAAGTTTTCTTAATCTGTCAGATCAGGGATCAAACACTATCACACTTGGTCCCTGCAGAAAACCTTTCTCAGCAAATAAATCCAAACAACCTTCTTTTTTCTGGCTACTGAAAGTTTCAATAATTAGCACATTAATTAACTAATGCCCATGTTTCATGTTTATCGTCAAAAACATTTTGGAATTGTTAATTTTGCTGACTGTCTTATGAACTTAATCTATATTAAGGTCAAGATCATGCATCAAGATCTTGGGATTCATATTCTGGTCCCATAATCAGTCTCCTGGGACAAGCGCTATTTCTAATCCCTCATTATAGAAAAATTTGCCCTTAGCAAATGTCAGAGAACATCCCCAGCAATTTCTCATATCAATCAATCCAAGCAAACGTAATGGGCTTGCTCCGGCCCAGAGCTGAAGTCACCTCCTGGCAGCAAATTAAGTGTTAGGCTCTGAATCACAGTCCTGAGCTGAAGCCCAGGGCCAAGTGAGAATGAGAGAGAATTCAGGGACTTAAGTTTTTGTCCATTTATTGAAAGTTTTGATACTCCAAGTAAAATGCAAGTAAATATCTCAATGCAGATGTTATACTCTGTAAACCATTATTGGCCAGTATCAGGCGGTCCATTATTTGTTGGTAGTGAGCAAAGAAAGTCACTACTACTGAAGAGGTAGGAAACCAACAAAGAGCATCATTCATTTTTTCTTTCATTCATTCAGTCATCAACAGAATATCCATTACGTGTTAGAGATACTAGCCAGGTAAGATGACTTGGAAGCAGAGGGGGTGCCTAAGACACAGATGTGGGGACAGAGAGGTTGGTTTCAGAACAGACACTGGAAGAGGCCATGTCTGCCATTGGAGTTACTGAAGGAGGAGGAGGAGACAGCCAGGTGTTCCTGTTGGTACGGCTGTGAAACAGATTCCCCCCACACACACATGGGTGGGCAATAGCAGGTTTACAGTTGTTTGTGTGGAAAATAACACAATAATTAATAAATAATAATCCAAGAATAAACTCTATGTTTCACCTACTCACAACTGTAAACCTACTTTTGCCCATCCTGTACTGGCTTCAATCCAAGCCAACATCTTTTATGCTCACAGACTCTAGGGGTCTGGAATCAGGGCACAGCAGCGAGAATGTGTCTCTGTTCCCTGGTGTCTGTGGCCTCAGCTGGGGCTGGACTCCTCTGAAGACCAGTTCACTCAGACGCCTGGAGGTTGACGCTGGCCATTGGCTGGAGGCCTCAGTTCCTCTCTGTGCAGGCTCTCTGTTTGGGCAGCTTGGATTTCCTCAAGATACAATGATTGGTCCCTGAGCAAGAATCCCCAGAAAGAGAATTCCTCCTCCCCCCCCCTCCAAAACCTACATGTTTTGACCCAGAACTGGAAGTGACACAGCATCACTGCTGAGGAATGTCAAAGCCCGAAAGACCGTGTGAGGGGTAGGATAAACACTGGTGTGGCCCCTTTGGGAAGCCCCATCTTCCATACCAGGCAAAGAGATGGGAGACCCGGGAACAACATGAGGGAAAACCCAAAACAAAAAGAAAACATTGCTTGTTCTAAAAACTACGTGCAGTTTGGAAAGGGAAAATGTCTAGATGCCTCCTAATATCCATTCTCCTGTTTTTTTAACAACACAACTTCCAAATTTTGTTTGGACACATTGGCTGCTCAGCTAAATGACTCTATCTACAAGTAGATAGGGTCACATGATTAAGTTCTGGACTATGAGGTGCAGGTGAAAGTATTAATTTGACGTTTCAAAACTGTGTCTTTTAAAGGGAGAGTATGCCATTCCTTCCACAGTGGTGCCTAGAATACATGTGTGATGGCCGAAATACTAGCAACTATTTTGTGCCATGGGAACCAGGGCTGCACCCCAGCTAGTAGGGCCGTGAGCTAGAAGGAGCCTAAATCCCTGATAACATTCACTGCCCAAGAACCCTGAACTGCCGATTTCACGACATCTTTGGGTATGAAAGAGATACAAACTTCTAAATTGTTTAGAGCATCATTTTCTTGTTCTCTGTATGCTCTGCGAAACCTAATCATAACTGGCACTTTCGGATTAGCTGGAGGGTAGGGTACCCAGTGGGTGTGAAAGAGCACTTTTCTTGACTGTGGTGAAAGGAAACTGACAGGACTGCTGTGGTGTCAATCACATTTTACTTTTTTAAGATTTTATTTATTTATTTTTAGAGAGAGGGGAAGGGAGGGAAACAGAGAGGAAGAGAAACATCACTGTGCGAGAGATACACCAATCAGTTGCCTCTCTCATGCCCTCAACCGGCAAGCCCGACAGCAACCCAGGCATGTGCCCTGACTGGGAATCGAACAGGTGACCCTTCAGTTCGCAGGCCAGCACTCAATCCACTGAGCCACATGAACCAAGGCTTGACTCACATTTTAGATTTAGATTTTTATATTTAGAAAACTCAACCTGGCCACATTGGCTCAATTTACAATTTTGCCCAAGATGTAACTTGGTACCATACTATAGGGGTTCTCAAACTTCAGGGTGTGCCAGATTTCCCTGGAGGGCTTGTTAAAGCACAGATTGCTGGCCTACCCCCGGAGTTTCTGATCCAGTAAATCTGGATAGGGCCCGAGAATGTGCATCTCCAGCATGTCCCCAGGTGATGCTGAAGCTGCTGGTCCACACATTTTGAGGACCACTGCCCTAGAATAAGTCCTATCAAAGTACCCTAAGGGCAGGAAATATGAGTTTGGGGAGAAATTATCCACACCCTCAACCAGACTGGCATTGGAATGGCCTATACACTAAGAATACACTATATATACCACCTCCAAGGATCTGGAGAAGGACAGATTCTGGTGAGGCCTTAACACTCTCTGCCCTGCTACTCTGAGCCTGTTTCCTTGGCTGGAAACACAGGGCAGTGATACCAACTTTGAAGGGAGTTGGAGTATGTGCCAGGTCCTTTCTATGCCAGAACACACTAAGAATGCTGGTTAATAAAAGTGTAATTCTCCAACTATACAATGAAGTTCTGAGGATGTGAGGTGGGGCCTTCCTGCTAGTGTGGCAGGCTTGGGGCTCTAACCAACAACCCAAACACTTTCCTTTGCCTCAGTGGATTCTTCTGCTGTGGCTTTGGTGAGGGATTCTCAGCCTTGGCACAACTGACATTTTGGGCTGGATAAATCTGTCATTGTGGGGCTGTCCTGTACACAGCCAGATGTCTAACAGCATTCCTGGGCTCTACCCACTAGATGCCAAAGCACACACACTGCCTATCCCAGCACTATGGTGACAATCAAAGCATCCTCAGACACTCTGCAGTGGGAAAATAGTTTCTCCATGCCTGCTTGGCATAGACATAACAGGCACTCAATAAATGACTACTTATAATTAATTAAATGCAGGAGAATTTCTTTCATCCAAAGAATGCCCTGGACTACCAGATAGCCAGTCAGATCCCACCCCTTCTATCTTATTATTCAACGTCCTGTGCAAATGTCACTTCTTCCATGAAGACTTCCTTGATTGCCCCTACCCTTAGTTGTATATACTCTCCTGATGCAGACCCTGGCTCATGGGGTCTGCCACATTGTGGATGAGGCATGAGAAATTCACACAGACTACCGAGTCCTGTGGAGGAAGAGGGACAGCATGGCTTCTCTCTCAAGAGGAGAAAAATCCTCGGCCCTTGCCTTAACCAGCCTTGATTGCTTTTCTGGACACATTACATGATGGTCCTCATTAACTATGAACAGGTTCACTTTAGGTGGTTACCTTTACAGAAAACAAAGGAGACAGATGCTGCTAATCACATCACAAAAGAAAGATATTTGCAAATGAAAAGGGAAAAGTGGTTGAACTGGTTATACTCATCCTTGGAAGGCTTAGCATGGATTTTCGGAAGTTACAGTAAGCACTTGCTATCTCAATTCAGAGTGAGGGAGTTTTAGCAAAAGCAAGTCTCATAGCAGTTTAGGTACAATGCAGGCCTGATTCCCCACAGGAGAACCCATCCATAGGTGTGCATCCTGTCTGGGCCCACACCACGCAGAACAGTCTCCTATACTCTCCCACTCAATGCTGACACCCATTAGTTTATGTTCCTCTTTAACACTTGTAATTTAGTGTTCTACATATTTATACATTCCACTATTCACAAAGTACCAACGTGACTCTGGTAGGACTTTAGTCATTATCCATTTTCTCCACCTACTACTTTTCCTATGAAAATGCTATTCTGTGCTACCCATACTTGACATTTTCTAAAGCACATATAAAATGTTAAGAAAACTTTCATGATTTGTATTCTTTTGCAACATACAACTTAAGTAAAGTTTTCTTTTAAAATGTATTAACAACTTAACCCTACATCTAAAAGAACTAGAGGAACAACAACGAACAAAGCCCAGAGAGAGCAGAAGGAAGGAAATAATCAAGATCAGAGCAGAATTACACATGACATAGAGACTAAAACAAACAAACAAAGGATCAATGAATCCAGGAGCTGGTTCTTTTAAAAGATCAACAAAACTGACAAACTGCTAACCAGATTCATCAAGAAAAAAAGACAGAGGACTCAAATATATAAAATCCTAAACAAAACAGAAGTAAGGGCCGATACCATGGAAATACGAAGGAGTGTACATTACTGTGGACAACTATTTGCTAAGAAATTGGACAACCTGGGTGAAATGAATAATTTCTAGAAACATACAGTCTTCCAAAAATGAATCAAGAAGAAGCAGAAAGCCTGAACAGACCAGTAACAAATAGCAAAATTGAAGCAGTAATCAAAAACCTCCCGGCACACAAAAGCCCTGGACCAGGTGGCTTCACAGGTGAATTTTACCAAACATGCAAAGAAAAACTAATTCTTATTCTTCTCAAACTCTTCCAAAAACTTCAAGAAGAGGGAAGACTCCCCAACTCTTTTCATGAGGCCAGTATCATCCTAATTCCAAAACCAGGTAAAGACATGACAAAGACAGAAAATTACAGCCCAATATCTCTGATGAACATAAAATCCTCAACAAAATACTGGAAATACAGATCCAGCACTACATTAAAAAGACCATACACTGTGATCAAGTGGGATTTACCCCAAGGATGCAAGGATGGTACAATATTCACAAATCAATAAATGTAACACATCACATAAAGAAAGGACAAAATCCACCTGATCATATCAATAGATGCTGAAAAAGAATTTCATAAAATGCAGCACCCATTTATGATAAAAACACTCAGCAAAGTGGGAATAGAGGGAGCATACTTCAACAAAATAAAAGTGGGAGACCTTTTTATTCGATGTGAGAGACCACATCCAATAAATATATGAGAGACCTACAGACAACATCATACTCAATGAACAAAAACTAAAAGTTTTTCCCTAAAGATCAGAAACAAGACAAGGGTGTCTGCTTTCACCCCTTGTATTCAACATAGTACTGGAAGTTCTAGCCACAGTGATCAAAGAAAAAAAGAAATAAAAGGTCTCCACACTGGGAAGGAGGAAGTAAAACTGTCGTCATTTGCAGATGACATGATTGTGTAAGTAGAATACCCTACAATCTCCACCAAAAAAACTACTCCACCTAATAAGTGGATTTGGCAAAGTAGCAGGATACAAAGTCAATATTCAGAAATTGATGGCATTTTTGTGCAGCAACAATGAACTATCAGAAAGAGAAACTAGGGGAAAATCCCCTTTACTATAGCAATGAGAAAAATAAAGTACCTAGTAATAAATTTACCCAAGGAGGTAAAAGACCTATACTCAGCCCTGGCTGGTGTGGTTCAATGGATGGAGCTCGAGCCTGCAAACCCAAAGGTTGCTGATTTGATTCCCAGTCAGGGCACATGTCTGGGTTGCCGGCCAGGTCCCCAGTAGGGGGCGCACAAAGAGGCATCCACACATTGATGCTTCCCTCTCTCCTCTCTCCCTCCTTTTCTCTCAAAATAAATAAAATCTTTAAAAACTTTAAAAAAGACCTGTGCTCAAAAAACTGTAAAGCACTGAAGAAATTGAGGAAGACACAAATAAATGGAAACATATACCTGTTTGTGTATTGGAAGAATTAACATCATTAAATGTGCATATTACCCAAAGCAATCTATAGATTCAATGCAATCCCTATTAAAATACCAATGGCATATTTCACTGATCTAGAACAAATGCTCCAAAAACTTATATGGAACCAAAAAAGACCCCAAATAGACTCAGCAATTTTGAGAAAGAAGAATAAAATTGGAGGGATCACACTTCCGGCCAAGATGGAGGCATAGGTAGACTCACTGTGCCTCCTCACACAACCAAGATAGGGACAACAACAACATAGAAACAAAATAACAACCAGAACTGACAGAGAATTGAAGTGCATGGAAGTTGGACACCCAAGGATTTAAAAATAGACGCATTCATGGAGACTGGTAGGAGGAGCAGAGTCGGCCGGGCGAGGGACGTGGAACAGAACACAGAGCAACTGGGGCGGCGCGCAAGTCCACAGCAGGCAACCCTGGGCACACAAGTGGCGGTGGCTGGTGGGCCCCAGCCAGGGGGTGGTGACCAGCAGACCCAGTGGGTGGTGACCAGCAGACCCAGCGAGGCGGCCATTGTGAAGCAAGGCACTGCGCCCAACTCAGGGTCCCAGCAACGGGAAATAGAGCTTTGGGTCACTGACTGAAAAAGAAGGTCCTGTGGTGTGCACAGGCCCACCCACACCGCAATTGGTGCCGGAGGGGCCCAGTTGGCTTTCGGAAAGCGGTGGAAGGGTCTGAGGTCCTACAGAGAGCAGAGCAAGTGCCATTGTTCCTCCTCGGACCCTGTCCCCACATACAGCGTCACAACCCAGCTACTGGGGTGCCCCGCCCTGGTGAGCTCCTAAGGCCCCGCCCCTCACTACAGGAGTGCAACAAGACCAAAAAACAACAACAAAGAAAACAAAAACAAAAAAAACAGCAAAAAGATGGCTCAAACAGAAGAAGAATTGAAAGCCCCAGAACCCATCCTTTTAAGCAACCAAGAGATAGCCAACCTATCAGATGCACAGTTCAAAGCACTGGTTATCAAGATACTCACAGAATTGGTTGATTTTGGTCGCAAATTAGATGAAAAAATGCAGGCTACAATAAGTTTAATGAAGAAAGATGCACAGGGAACCAATAGTGATGGAATGAAAGATGGGTTTCACATCATTGGAGTGGACCAGAAAGAAGAAAAAAATAAACAACCAGAAAAGAATGAAAAAATAAGAATTCAAAAAAACGAGGAGAGACTTAGGAACCTCTGGAACATCTTTAAACACTCCAACATCCAAATTATAGGAGTACCAGAAGGGAAAGAAGACGAACAACAAGTGGAAAACTTATTTGAACAAATAATAAAGGAGAACTTCCCCAATCTGGCAAAGGAAATAGACTTCCAGCAAGTCCAGGAAGCTCAGAGAGTCCCAAAGAAGTTGGACCCAAGCAGGAACACACCAAGGCACATCATAATTATGCAGCAAGAGATAAGGGGACAGTAACCTACAAAGGAGTTCCCATCAGACTGTCAGCTGATTTCTCAAAAGAGACCTTGCAGGCAAGAAGGGGCTGGAAAGAAGTATTCCAAGTCATGAAAGATAAGGACCTACATCCCAGATTGCTCTATCCAGCAAAGCTTTCATTCAGAATGGAAGGGCAGATCAAGTGCTTCTCAGATAAGGTCAAGTTCAAGGAGTTCATCATCACCAAGCCCTTATTGTATGAAATGTTAAAGGGACTTATCTAAGAAAAAGATAAAAAACAC
>CM052540.1:43695092-43743964 GCA_028533065.1 Trachops cirrhosus | reverse complement strand
TCACCAAGCCCTTATTGTATGAAATGTTAAAGGGACTTATCTAAGAAAAAGATAAAAAACACATGTAGTAAAATGACAGCACACTCACATTATTAACAACCACACCTGAAACAAAAACAAGAAGAAACTAAGCAAACGACTAGAACAGGAACAGAACCACAGAAATGGAGATCACATGGAGGGTTAGCAACAGGGGAGTAGGAGGAGGAGAGAGGGGGGAAAGGTACGAAGAATATGTAGCATGGATGGTAGATAGAAAATAGACAGGGGGAGGGCAAGAATAGTAGGGGAAATGTAGAAGCTAAAGAACTTATGACACATGGACATGAACTAAAGGGGGGGAATGTGGGTGGGAGAGGGTGTTCAGGATGGAGGGGAATGAAGGGGGGATAATAGAACAACTGTAATAGCATAATCAATAAAATATACTAAAAAATTAAAAAATAAAAAAATTGGAGGGATCACAATACCTGATATAAAACTATATTTATTACAAGGCCACTGTCATCAAAACAGTCTGTTACTGGAATAAGAACAGACACATAGATCAATGGAACAGAACAGAGAGCCCAGAAATAAACCCATATATCCATGGTCAATTAATATTTGATAAAGTGGGCATGAGCATACAATAGAGTAAAGATAGTCTCTTCAATAAATGGTGTTGGGAGAACTGGACCAGTACATGTAAAAAAAAAAATGAAATTAGACCACCAACCTACGCCATATAGCAGCAAAAACTCAAAATGGATAAAACACTTAAATATAAGTTGTGATGCCATAAAAGTCCTAGCGGAAAATATATGCAGTAAAATTTCAGATATCCCATGTGGCAATATTTTTGTCAATATATCTCCTAGGGAAAGGAAATAAAGGGAAAAACAAACAAATTGGGACTGCAGAAACAAAAAGCTTCTGTGCAGCTAAAGAAAACATCAGCAAAATAAAAAGGAAACCAACTGTATGGGAGAACATATTTGCCAATGATACATCAGACAAGGGTTTGATCTCCAAAATATATGAAGACCTCATACAACTCAACACCAGGATAACCAAAAATTCAATTGAAAAATGAGCAAAGGACCTGAACAGACACTTCTCCAAGGAGGACATACAGAGGGCCCAGAGATATATGAAAGGAAGCTCAACATCACTAGCTATCAGAGAAACGCAAATTAAAACCGCAGTGAGATAACCCTCACACCTCTCAGAATGGCCATCAATAAATCAACAAACAAGTGCTGGTGAGGATGTGGAGAAAAGGGAACCCTAGTGCACTGTTGGTGGGCATGCAGCCTGGTGCAGCCACTGCGGAGAGCAGTATGGAGTTTCCTCAAAAAAATTAAGAATGGAACTGCCTTTTGGCCCAGCAATCCACTGCTGGGAGTATACCTAAGAATCCCAAAACACCAATTCAAAGGAACTTACACACTCCTACATTCATAGCAGCGCTGTTTACAACAGCCAAGTGCTGGAAACAGCCTAAGTGCCCACGAGCAGATGAGTGGATTGAAAAACTGTTGTAATGGAATACTACCCATCAGAAAGAAATAATGCCTACCTTTTGCAACAGCATGAATGGAACTGAAGAGTATTATGCTAAGTGAAATAAACCAGGGGGGTCAAAGACAAATACCATATGATGTCACTTACAACAGGAATCTAATGAACAAAATAAACTAAGAGCACAATAGAACCAGAGACATGAAAACATGAAACAGACTGACAGCGACCAGGGGTCGAGAGGGATAATGGTGGAAAGAAGGGCAAAGGACTAGTCAAAGAACATGAATGAATGACCCATGGACATGGACAAGTGTGGGGATTGACTGTGGGAGTAGTGGGGAGGGTGGGGGACTGGGATGGGCGGAGGAGGGCAAAGGGGGAAATATTGGGACAACTGTAATAGAATAACAACAAAATAAATAAAATGTATTAACATAATACTGTGTACTTATTAGAGTCTAGGGCCTGTCCAACAAAACGTTACATGGATTAATTCATTTTTATCTTTACAACCCTATGAAATAGAAACCTTATAAAAGCCATATTACAGAGGCTATCAAGTATGCAGTGTCCGTATATAAAACAGGTAGTTCATATTCTGTGTGCACACTCTAATTAACTGTTATAACCTGTACTGGCCGCCAAGCAGTTTCAAGACCTGAACCCTGACAGTTCCCAGTGAGACTGTGCTCCCAAATCCTTCCTGTATATAATTTCTGCAGCAATGGGTCACTAGGACAAGGTCTCCGCGGTCAGGAACCTCGGTTACTCATTCACTATGTTGCCCAAGAGGAAGATCCGTGCTTTGAACAAAGTGGTCTCTCCATTTTTGTTAAACACACAAAAAGTGCAAAGCTGGGCAGTTCTGAGGTCTAACCTCTGACCGTTTCACACACCTACAAGAAAAGAGGCCCTGAGCTCTGAGCTCAGCCGTGACACCTGCAGCCCTCGGCCACCAGGTGTCGCTGCGGCATCCTCGGGCGGGAGGGCGGAGCGGCCGCAGATCGCGGGGAAGATGTGGACGCTAGGACGTCGCTCGGCTGTTGTCCTCCTACCCCGCTCTGCGCTACCTTGCTTGGCCCAAACTGGAGCTGGGACCGCACGGCCGGCGAGAAACACCCCACTCAGCGGCCGCCGAGACCTGCGCTCCGGGACCGCTGGGGCCTGCGCGTCCAGCCACGCAGTGAGTACCCGCCAGGCATCGCGGCGACAGAGGAAGATCACGCAACCGGCGACGCTTTGCGCACGCGCGCCCGCTCCGGCTCCCGGTTGCACTGCGCGAGGCGGCGGACTGAACGAGTTAGTTTGTGTAGAGACTGAGAACAATGCCCAGCAGATAGTGCACAGTCTAGCATGTGTTGTAGCTGTAACTGCGGTTACCTCGGCTGCTCTGACTTCAGAGCCAACCTTTTTAGACTTGTCGCCTGCTCTCTGCACCCCCTCTCCCCTTTTCCTTCTCTACTCACCTCTCAACCCCGTGCCTTCTGCCTTGGGCCTGATGATGGCTCAAGAGCCAAAACTGACAGCCTCTGACCCGTTAAGGGCAACCAGAGTGACCTTTGGAGAATGTAAATAATATCATCAACTTCTTAAAGCCCTTCGTTGCCTCCCCAGGATTATGTCCAGCTGAGGCCCTGTATCCCTCGCCCCTCTCTCATCTCCCTTGCTATCTCCACTCCAGCTTTTCTCTCCCTTCACAGGCTCCGTGCGTGCGTGCTCTCGTGCACTGGGGTAGATCCCTCTGCGAGGTCCCTTTCTCTAGCTCTCCACTCACTTCCCCCGCCACCCCCACCCCCGGTTATTTTCTCTGTCCCTTCAGCTGGTCAGTAGGTCAGGACACTCAGCAGTTATGTATTGAAAGAAATCAATAGGTCACATTGTCTCCTGCAGATCATGTTAACTAATCAGATCTGTCAGACTGCTGTCCGCAGTCTGAACCTCTCTTCTGGACGGCAGCCCACTGCTGCTTCTTGCTATGTGTTGTTGCTTGCTTTTAGTCAAAAGCTAGGAGCATTACTGATGCTTCCCAGCGTGGCCTGTGCTAACAGCCTAGAACTTCCTGTGATGACAGGTTTGTTCTATGTCTGTGTCAATGAGACCACAAGACACTTGAAATGTGGTCGATGCAACTAAGGAACTGAATTTAAAATTTTATTTTAGTGCAATACATTTACATTTAAATGCTGCATGTGGCTGGTGGCTACTATACTGGACAGCACTGGCTTAGGGCCTGGGAGAATTCCATGTAATACATTAAAAGAAGGTGAAAACATTCCTAAGAAATACTCCTGGAAAACTCTAATATGGTTACTCTCTAATGTAGAAAATGGTGATATTTAAACTTTCATTAATGGGCTATAATATACTGAAAAATTATAATGTTCTTCTTAACTCTGGCTTTTAGAGTTTGAACCTCCACTGCCTCACCCAGATGCTGAATGGGAAAAAGCAGAGTGTTTGTTTGATGAACTTGAGAACAACAGGAACTTTGGGCAACCCAGGGTAAGACAAACACCTTCCACATCAGATCTCTCTCTCACTCCAACGTATACACACGTGCATACATTTCTGTTATCTTTTACAGAACCTGTTTTCTTCCTTAGCTGTATCACTCATAAACATCTCTCCACGTCACCATCGACCATGTTCTTTTTAATGAAATAGTGTTAGATTTTACGGTTGTACCATAATTTATTGAACCCATCCCCTATTGGTGGACATGTAGGTTGTTTCCAGAGTTTTGTTATTTTTCTCTTCGATATCTTAGTAGTTAGCGTAAGCCAAGCTTCTGTAGCAAATAGGCCCAGACTGTAATGGCCCAGACCAGGAGTGGTTGGTGTCCCTGGACAGTCCAGGCCTCTGTGAAATGATTCAGGGAGCCAGCCTCCCTCCACCTTCCTGTCACCTGCCAGTACTTTACGTGCTCTGCATGGTCAAGGCCAGGTCACCCTCTCCAGGTTCTATTCCACAGAAAGGTACAAGAGCATGGAATGCCTGAAAGTGGCACTTGTCCCTCACATTTTAGAGGGAAGGACTTGGTTTCCTGACCCCAGCTGGCTGCAGGGGAGGCTGGGATATGTGGTCCAGCAGCTGCCCTGGAAGAGGAGACGATGGGTGCTGGTGGAAAGCTGCCAGGCACTGCTCCGGTCTACCCTCGGCCACTGATGCCTGCACGGGCCCTCCTTCCACACGCCACACACACTGCCTCCAGCCCCAAGGCTGCAACCACAGCCCATGTGGTCACTCATTCACCTCAAAGGCCAAGATTTCCAGGTGCTGTAATGGTCCTCTCCCTCACGTCTGGGAATGGTTTCTCTAACTTACATACTCACAAACACTCATAGACCCACACACAGACATGGGACAAGGCAAGTTAACTACTCCCACAACTTCCATTCAGAAAAGAGATGTGTCCCTGGCCTGTGGTAGCGATGGAGTTCCCCTGGGCAGCACTAGAACAACTGGCAGAGGGGCACACTCCTCCTTGAAACCTCAGTTCTGCCCCCTGGGGAGACAGGAGTCTCCTCCTTGTCCATTACCCACCTTGGTCCCAGGGAAGGCAGGCAGTGGGAAGTGTGTCCTCCTTGGGGGCAGGCAGCCTTTGCAGCCCACTTCCTGCTGAGAGCAGTTCAGGCTTTCAAAGGCTGTCATGTCTTTAAGGTTTCAGTAGGCTCTTGTAGGCCAGACTTATTTTTCTCTGATAACAGGATTTTCTCAAAAACCTAGTAGGCTTCTGATCTCTTTACTCCCAGTCAGTCCTGTGTCCAGTATCTACATCCAAATTTCCCCCTGAGGATGGAAGCCCCAGGCTGCCTTATTTTTTGCATCCTCACCCCATGCGTAGCTGTCAATCTGATTTCTGCAAGAGGATTAGATCCCTTTTTTTTTTTTTTTTTTTTTTTTGGCTTAATGAGAGGCCTGTGTTGTTCAAAGCCTTACATCCTCTTTGGCTTTTCCATCTGGGTGCAGCCTTTCACCCCCAAGTGCTTCATGTCATCCCATCCCCCTGCAGAGGTGCCAGTTCTCTCCTGGCTCACTGTTTTCATGTTGCACCAACTGAGAGCAAGGAGCCAACCCTACACAGGAGCATTCTATCCGTCCCCACAACTTCAGGCTCAGGAAGCATGCTGTTGGCTTTCCAGGTTATCCCAGGCAGCAGGCTAACACAGGGCCTGGAGGGCGCCCCACCTCTGGGCCAGTGCTGCGTGCTGCTGCCTTCGTTAGGTTTTTGCTTTGGTGGCACCATTTCCAGCTCCTCCCTGCCCAGACTCTCTGCCGTTGTCCCCTCACCCCTGCAGGTGATCCTCTAGGTTCAGTGGGGCCCCTGCATGATGCCCTAAGTCCAGTTCTCCTCTTCAGGGCCTACTTCTGGCCTCTGGGAAGCATGCCTTTGTCCTGCCATGACAGCACACTTCCGCTGTGGCCAAACTGGCTGCTGTCAGGTTGCACCTGCCGAGCTCTTGTCTTTGGACTTTATACCTGAGTGAGGTGTGTCTTTATGTTGCTACACTCCTCAGGACACATGTCAGCCTCGTCTCCAGGTTCTGTGCAGCACACCCAGCCAGGCCCCTCGCCATCTCCTAATCAGTCCTGAACCTTCCCCACATCTTACGCTTGAGGCAGGTGATGGGCTGGGTGTTCAGTGTCGTGTTGCAGACCTTCATGTCTCACATGAATTATCCAGCAGCCACTGGTGCCTTACTTACGCCTCCTGGAAACTCTCAGATGATGGAGTTGTTACCTACATCTTGTAACTTACACGTATATCTGCACAGAGACACAAAATCTCATACAAGGATATTTGCTAGAATAGTATTTGTATTGTCGTAATGCACATATCATAAAGTTTACCATTTAAAATGTACCATTTTGAGGTTCTGAGACTATTCACCAGGTTGTGCAACTTTCACCAGAACATTCCATCATTCCAAGAAGAAACAGCATGCACATTAATAATCACTCCCCATTCCCCCCTTTCCCAAGCCCCCAGCAACCACTATTCTGCTTTCTGTCTCTGTGGATTTATAGCACTCTTTTTAAACTGAAAAATAGTATATAGGAATGTCTCCAAGTCATAAGTGTACAGCTTGATATATTTTCAAAAACTGAACACAGCATGTAACTCAAAAGTAGCTCAAGAAATAGAATGTTTCCAGCCCCTAAAAGCAAGCCTCCCGCTCCTTTGCATCATTAACCCCTCCCTGCCCCACAGCAACTCCCATTCTGATTCCAGTAGACTGGGTTAATTTAGCCTGGTGTGTTACTTTGTATAACCTGTATCATTAAATATAAATATGTTTGTGTGTGGCTTCGTTCAGTCACCATTGTGTTTGTGAGATTTTGTCCATATTAATAGGCATTTTTATTTTATATATTATTCCATTGTGTGAATATACAATTTATCTGCTGATTATTACATATGGGCACATTACATTGGGCAGTTTTCAGTTGGGGGCTATGGAGTACTTCTGCTGTGAACATTCTAATATAGTGCGTGTCTCTTGGTGAACCTAGGAGTGCATTTTTTTTTAAATTGAAGTATGGTTGACACACACTATGCGTCTCAGGTGCACAGCATAGTGATTTGACACTTACATACCTTACCAAATGATCACTTCCATAACTCCAATACCCGTCTGCCACCCTACAAAGTTATAACAGTATACCCTGTGCTGTACATTACATCCCCGTAACTTACGTATTTTATAACTGGAAGTTTGTATCTCTTAATTTTCTTCTCATTTTGCCCATCCCCATCCCTGCCTCTCTGGCAACCAACACTTTGTTGTTATACCTATGAGTCTATTTTTGCTAAGTATGCATTTTTTAATTATATTTTATTGCTTATGCTATTACAGTTGTCCCAATTTTTCCCCCTCTTACCCCTCCACCCAACACCCCCCACCCCCTCAGACAATCCCCCCATCATTGTTCATGTCTATGGGTCATGTGTATAAGATCTTCGGCTACTCCATTTCCTATACCGTATCTTACATCCTCCTGGCTATTCTGTAGCTGCCTATTTGTACTTCTTAGTCCCCTCACCTCTTCACCCATTCCCCCACACCTCCCCTCCCATCTGGCAACCACCAAAACACTCTTTGTATCCATGGTCTGTCTCCGTTCTGTTTGCTTAGTTTGTTTTTTAGACTCATTTGTTAATATGTGTTTATTGCCATTTTATTGTTCATAGTTTAGATCTTTTTTATTTTTTAATTTTTTAAATTTTTTTATTGTTGTTCAGTTAGAATTGTCCCCATTTTTCCCTCATTGCTCTCCCCATCCCTGCCACCCCCTCTCCCACATTCACTCCTCCCCTGCATTATTCTTGTCCATGGGTCCTTTGTACATGTTCCTTGACTTGACCCTTCCTCTTCTCTCCCTGCTTACCTCTCGCCCCTCCCCTCTGGTCACTGTCAGTTTGTTCTTTATTTCCATGTCTCTGGTTCTATTTTGCTCTCTTGTTTGTTTTGTTGATTAGATTCCACTTATAGGTGTGATCTTCTGTTTCTTAAATAAGACCCTTACACCCCCTACACCTCCCTGCCATCTGGCAACCGTGAAACCGCTCTCTGTACCCATGGTTCTTTCTTCTTGTTGTTTGCTTAGTTTGTTTTTTAGATTCAATTGTTGATAGATTTTTACTTTTTGCCATTTTATTGTTCACAGTTTTGATCTTTGTCTTTTTCTGAAATAAGTCCCTTTAATATTTCATATAACAATGGTACGGTGATGGTGAACTCCTTTAGTTTTTCTTGTCTGGGAAGCTCTTTGTCTGCCCTCTGATTCTAACTGATAGCTTGGCTGGGTAGAGCAGTCCTGGCAGTAGGTCCCTGCTTTTCATGACTTCGAATATTTCTTGCCAGTCTCTTCTAGCCTGCAGGGTTTCTTTTGAGAAATCAGCTGACAGTTTTATGGAAACTCCTTTGTAATAACTAACTTCTATTCTCTTGCGATTTTAAGATTCTCTCTTTATCTTTAACCTTTGGCATTTTAATTATGATGTGTCTTAGAGTGGGCCTCTTTGCATCCATCTTGTGTGGGATTCTGTGCTTCCTGGGCTTGCATGTTTATTTCCTTCCCCAAATTAGGAAAGTTTTCTTTCACTGTTTTTTCAAATAGATTTCCAATTTCTTGCTCTTTCTCTTCTCCTTTTGGTACCCCTATGATGCAAATGTCGGTCCTCTTGAAGTTGTCCCAGAGGCTGCTTATACTGTCCTCATTTTTTTGGATTCTTTTTTCTTCTTATTGTTCTAATTGTTTTAGGGGTTTTTTTGCTTCCTTATATTCCATATCTTTGATTTGAATCTTGGCTTCATCCACTCTATTGTTGTTTCCCTGTACATTGTTCCTTATTTCAATCAGTGTATCGTTCGTTTTTGACTGGATCTTTTTTATGCTGCTGAGGTCCTCACTGAGTTCCTTGAGCATCCTTATAACCAGTGTTTTGAATTCTGCATCTGCTAGATTGCTTATCTCCATGTCATTCAGGTGTTTTTCTGAAGTTTTGATCTGTCCTTTCATTTGGGCCATGTTTCTTTGTCTCCTTGTCTTGACAACCTCCCTCTGTTTGTTTCTATGTATTAGGTAGAGCTGCTTTGACTCCCTGTGTTGGCAGTGTGGCCTAATGTAGTAGGTGTCCTGGAGGCACAGCCTCCCCTATTACCCAAACTGGGTATCCAAGGTGTCCCTTCATGTGAGCTGAGTACACCCTCCTCTTGTATTTGAGCCTTGTTTGCTGTTGGCAAATCAGTGGGAGGGATTTACCCAGGCCAGTCAGCTGCAAGAATTGGCGGTGACCACTGACCACCAACTTCTATCCTCTGTGGAGGATCAGCTGTGCAGGGGCGGGGTGGTAGTGTTCTGACCTGGTCTGTAACTATCTACTGGGTGTGCAGGCTCTGCATTTCCAGATGGTGCAGGCCAAGGTCAGCCCCACCTTTGTTTTGCTTGAGGCCACCCTGCCTCAGCTATAAAGCAATCTGAGATGGCTGCTACTTGTGCTGGGCTTGGAGATTCCCAGGCAAGGCCAAACTGTGAATCTAGGCTGGCTCTGGTAGTGCTATGCCTGGGGCCACTTAGCAACAGATACAGCGGCTGGGGGCTCACTGAGGTGGCTGTTTCTTCTTTGAGAGGATTTAGGAAATTGCAGCATGAGCCAAACCATCCATTCATATGGAAAAGTCTGTTAACAGCTTGGGTGGGACAGAACCTCAGGGTATCTCCAGGGTGGGGCAAACCAGGTTAGCCAGGTTTATGGAGTCTTAGATATGACACCCACCTGCGGCTCTGTAGCTCTGTGGGGGAAGGGTTCAGAAAAGGGACAGTGGCCTTTCTGTCTGGGAGAAAGCTGTCCCCTAGCTCTCGCCATACTGCCAGACCCCTCACTTCCCTGTCTGCCACGGGTGCCTTCTAAGCTGCTATTCCTGTGCTGGAGCTCAGAGGTACAGAGTGTGAGTAGATGAGTTGTGTGTGGGTTCTTGAAGAGGAACTGCTTGGGTCTCCAGAATTTTCTTCCACCCACTGAGTCTCCACTGGTGTTTATAGCCAGATGTTATGGGGACTTACCAACCTGTCACTGGAATCCTGGGGGTAGGGCAGGGAATCCTTGCTCCCAAGATATCCCTCCTGAACTTTATTCACCACACATGTGTGGGACCAGCCTGTTTTGTGTCTCCACTTCTCCTACCAGTCTGGATGGATGTGGTTTCTTTAATTCCATAGTTGTCAGACTTCCATTCAACCCGATTTCTGACAGTTCTGAGTGATGGTGGTTCTGTAATTTAGTCGCATTTTTGATGTGGGTGTGATTGATGTGGTTGAGCTGTGTTTACCTATGCTGCCATCTTGACTGGAAGTCTGGTATGCATTTCTGTTGGGTACATCCAAGACTGAAACTGATGACCCGTGAATGTCATCAACTTGAGTAGACACTGCCCAACAGTTTTCCAGTGATTTTTCCATTTACTGGCCCGTCAGCAACCAGTATCTAAAAGCTCTGGTTGCTTCACTTCCTGGCAAACGCTTGACATTATCTGTCTCTTTTACTTTAACCATCCTGGAGGTATCTCATTGTGATTTTTTAATTTCTATTTTTCTGAAGATTAACAAAGTTGTGCACCTTTTCATACATTCATTGGCCATTAGGAATCTTTTTTTTTTTTGATGAGGCTGTTCAAGTATTTTACCCATGTTTCTACTGGGTTTTTTTTCTTACTGATTTGTAGGAGTTCTTTATATATTCTAGAAATAAATCCTTTTCAGATGTATGCAGATATATAATGCAGATATTATCCCACTTTGTGGTCTGCCAGACATAAATTTTAATAATAAAAGCAGTGGAAACCTCAACCTCCAGCTAAAGGGGGGACTGGTTGAATAAATAACATAAAATATTACGAAAATCCATATGTGCTAATATGAAAAAATGTTCAAGATGTGTTTGTGAGAACTGTAATGTGCCTCATTTGTTTTGCTTTTTAATTTTTTTATTTATTGATTGATTTTAGAGAGAGAAACATCGATTTGTTATTCCACTTATTTGTGCATTCATTGGTTGCTTCTGATATGTGCCCTGACCAGGGATGGAACCAGCAACCTTGGCATATTAGGACAGAGATCTAACTAACTGAGCTACCGGGCCAGGGCCAAATGTGCTTCATTTGTGTATTAAAAAGAACATAAAATTTTTGGAAAGATACAGAAGAGACTGCCATCACAGTTGACTCTGAGGATGGGGGCTGCCTATTTGGGAAGAAAAGCTTATTACTTGTCTGTTAGCCCTTTATGCTGTTTAATGTTTACCCCGTACATGTTAGCTATTTTCCACCAATTTTATAAATCTAAACAAATAAATGTGGTGTTTTGACATTAATGAAATGGAGCATTTGGTAAGTGCGTGTTTTGGGTGGTTTTGTTGCCCCGCAGCTCCCTCGACGAGGCCACCTACGAAAGACTGGCAGAGGAGACCCTGGACTCCTTGGCAGAGTTTTTTGAAGACCTTGCAGACAAGCCTTACACATTCGAAGACTATGATGTCTCCTTTGGGGTACCTCTTCACTTACTTCATTTTACTGTTGCCTCCCTAAGAATTTTAGCTCACTAAAATAAAAAATTCCCCTCTAGCAGAGGTAAGCATCTAAGAGCATGTGGTTAAGAGTGAGACCAGAAGACTAGGGTTCACATTCCAGCCCTGCTCCAGCAGGCTTGTGGCCTGGAGTAGGTCACTCAGCGTCTCTGGTCCTCATTTTTGCTTAAAAGTACAGATTCTCAAGCTTCACTCAGTACCCATGTAGATAAATCAGGACGGGACTGAGTGTGTGTTTGTCTCCTCGGGCAGACGTGTGAAACACTGAACTAGACCACTAGTTCTGAGCAGGGTAGATATTGTCTGAGAAATACCCAGACAGTACTGACATGGGCCCCTCTCCCGGGAGATTCTCATTCAGTAGGTCAGGGTGCATTCATAGGAAGTGTATGTTTTAAAAGCTCACCTGAGATTTAATATGCATTGCTGCATCCCACCCCTAGGAGTTTTTATTCAGTGGGTCTGGGGTGTGGCCCTTCAGAAAAGGCATTTGGGATTTTAAAATCCCCTCTCCAGTTGATTCTAATAGGCAGCTTGGGTGAGAACTTCTGGGCTGGATGAAATTTGAGCCCCAGATGGTGGAAGCCAAGAGAGTGCTGGTCGTTTCTACTGGCCACCAGGTGGCAGACTTTAGCAAAGACCTGCCTTTGGGTTTAGAATTATTGCTTAGGCCTTAGGGAGCAGTTCTTTTTTGCCATTGGGAGTAATCCCCTTCAGAGGTTAATCCTCTTGACAGCAATTAATTAATACCAGGAAATGTCATGAAGTTTGCATTTTGGGTTAGACCATGGAATTATTTAGGAAAACCAGCTGTCAGGCTAAAGTGATAGAGATACTGTTGGATATGGCTGTTGGGGCCCTGGATAGAGAAGGGACTCCCTCATATGGAGCAGCCAGCAAAGTCTCGGAGGTGTCAAGCTTGGTTGTAAGGAGAGTGAGGCACTTGGTAAACATAGAGGCAACAGGGCAAGAAAGGAATGAATGCCTTGCAGGTGGCTTTAATGACTACTGTCCGCAGCAGCAAATGCAGCAGTGCCCAGGCAGGGTTTTAGAAGTGCCTGTGCAGACAGCCTCAGAGGGCAGAGCTGCCTGGGAACCGTTACGAACCAGCCTGGCCAACTCCACCATCTGTAGGGTGATTAGAGATGGGGAAGTTACAGGTCCCCTCCTCCTCTAGCTACCAAGGGCTGTAGCTGGAGGAAAACCAAGTCCCCAGCTAAACCCTGCAACACGTGCAAACATTTATTAATATGTCACAAAAACAGTCACACCCCCTGTTCTTGTCGGATCGATGAAGCTCCACCTTGGCCCAAGTATTTTGCATAAATGTTTCATTAGAAGCAAATGTGCCAGTTGGATCCTGTCGACCTCATTGAGTCCAGCAACAAAAGCTTCTGCTCAGCGGTGGTCACAGGACCTTATTCAGTCCTCCCTTCTGTGTCTCTTTCAAGAGTGACTCAGCTGCCGGGCTTTCCAGATCCTGTGACTGAGTGTAACCCGCTCCTACCAGGGAAGAGGCACCTGTTTTTCCTAGCCAATCCATATACCTTGAGTATCATTCTGCTCACCAGCAAAAAATTGTTTCTAGCAAATTATGTGCTAATCAGGAAATTCTGTAGTGTAGATGTAGAAAACTAAGGGAATGGAGTAGCTGCCTCTGTAGTTTGGATTTCTGATTAAATACTTTGAAATGCTAACTACCCTAGAGTGTGAATTTCTGATTGGTCTTTCAGGGGCTAATGTACATATTTTCCATATAAGATAGATCAGTTGAAGTACATTACAGGCAATAGAACACCTGTAACACTATTGCTTGGGCTTACTTGGAATACAGTCTCCTCCTGCTCTCAGGGTTCTGGCGGAGAAAGAAATTTTACCCAGCCCTCCTAGGTTCTTTCGGCTGGTCTAATAAATCTACATAAAGCAGATTAACAAGAGGAAATAACCAAATTTAATTACATACGTATACATGGGAACCCCACACATATGAGTGAGTCAGAGACCCCCCACACATAAGAGATCCAGGGACAGACCGTTGAAATGAGGCATGTGTGGCTCTCTGAGCTAAAATGAGGCAGGGCGCACTGGGGCTTCAGAGGGGGGGAAGGTCATTGCAGGATGATAAGAGCAGATGTTTAGTAATTAGAAGTTTGCCCTGCCATATAGCTAGGTCATAAAACGTTATTTCTGGCAATAACTTCTATTATGGTCAAGGCCCCAAATGTAAATTATTTAAGGGAAAAGTAAACGTTTCTTGGGGCCACAGGGTCAATTGCCTTCAGTTCAAAACAATTTACATGCCAAAATGGCACATTTTGGGGTGACCTGTTCAGAACCCCTAAATGTCCAGTTGGATGTCACCTCCTTTGTGGAGCCCTCCTAGGTGTTCCAGGCAGACACCGCTGGTCCTTCCTTACCCAGTACTCTGAGGATGACTCCGTGGAGCACTGGTCACCCCGATTCTCATTGTCTGTTTACACATCAGTTCCCATGGCTAGACTGGGTTCCTTGGCAGTAGGGACACTGTTCATTCTTGGTATCCCAATGCCTGGAGGAACACGGCCCAGTAATAAGTGTTGAGTCACTGTGTAAGTGAAGTGGGGCCCACGTAATTTTTCTAAAATACACTTTCATTGATGCTACTCAGCATTTATAGATACTTTGCTAACTTGCTATTGACCAAGTTGTCTGGTCCAGATTTCCCAAGAAAGCAGACCAAGTGGTCTAACCCAGATACACCCAAGAATGCGTTTGTTCTTTTTTTTTAAAGGAGAATTTGCTTGTTGCCATGTTCTTCCTGAACTATGTTGTTGGTGCATTACTGCTCTAGAGCACAGGTTTCTTAACCTTTTGAGGTCAGGAACCCCTGTAAGAGTCTGACTGCTCTCGACCCTCTCCTGAGAAAAACTTCACATACCAGTCTGCATAATTTCAGCTTGAGGGTGGAGGCTGTTTATAGACCTGAAGACCACCTCTGGGTCTCAGATTATGGACACTTGCTTCTTATTTATTATTCTTATTCCTTAAGGGTAAGATGGTATCTGTTTTAGGAGTGTGGGAAACCACATATATTGGGTTGGCCCAAAAGTCTGTTACCTTTTTTCATAAAATAAGAGACAGATTTTTCATTTTCACCAATAACTTTATGGGTTTGAATATTTTCAGTATGTCAGCTATCTCCTCCTATTGGCTTGTAGTGAGTAGAGGCCAGGGGTGCTGCTAAACATCTTGCAAAGCATAAGACAGCCCCACAGCAAAGATTTGGCCAGAATGTCAACAGTACCAAGAAACTTCGCATACCGCTTTTGACACATTCAATCAGTCACAGCACCTTCTCCATATACTGCACAAATCTTTTCTTGCATTTTCAGTTGCATTTTTACCTTTTCCTGAAATAATAAAGCATCATATGCCGAAAATTTGCATATCTTCTTCCATCTTCAATAGTAAAATGCCTACCCAAAAATTCACCAATTTTGATTTTTTTTAGTGCACGCTAGTATGACAGCTGTCACAATACAATCTAACAATTGTTTCAAATGAAGTTAAAGACAACTAGGCACTACTAGAGCCATTGTACAGAAAAAAATGTAACTTTTTGGCCAGTGCAATACATGAAGTCCCTAACTTAAGGAGCTACTCCATATGTGTCTATTTCTATAAATCAGTTGTTGACAATAGAAATTGCTATTTTTTGCTTCCACCTGTGTAGTGCTAATATTGACTGGTGAGAATTAATAAACCTCAGCAGCTGTGGCCGGGGTCTGTTCTGATTGATTAGTGCCCATGACTCGGCAGCTGCTAAATGTTTTGGCTGTCTGTAATCCTCTCACCACCACCACCCACACCCTGCATTTAAGTCTGCCCACACTCCCAAAATAGATTTGGATTGCTGCGAGAGGAATAGCAGTAATGAACAAACACCCTTGTCATCTGGTCCATTACAGACGGTTCTGAAAGCAGTAAGAACTCCTGGTGAACCAATAAGGCAGCTCATTTCCTTCCTGCTCTTGCCACTTTCCTTCGGAAACAGCTTCAAGCTCCATAGGGGAAAAAATCGAATTACACGCAATGAACAGGAAGCGGGGGTGGGGGTGTGAGTGTGGAGAATTTCTGCCTTGCATAACCTTGCCATCAACTTTCATACAAGTTACCACAGTACCCAGTCGTCATCCGCTCTGTTAATTCAACCACAGATGGATGCTGTATCCATCCAGCATTGTACCTGCAGAACGGATGTGCTAGACACTGAAAATGCTAGAGTGAACAGACAAATCTCTTCTCAAGGTGCTTAAAGTAGTGGAGGGTACACATTATTTATATCACCTATAGTTCCAATGTCTCTATAATTTCCCTGCTTTTTTTAATCAGGAAAAAGAAGTTACTAAAAAATAATTCAACAGCATCCTTTCCATTTCATGCCTATCAGATTATATTATTACTGGTACTTTCTCCATATTTTCAATAGCTCTTTGTGTTCGTGAACCAAACACAAAATGTAAGAACCATTCAGGGCCCCTTGGTTGGACAGACTCTAGAAGGCACAGAGAAAGGACACCGTGGATCTCTGCGGGCGATGCACGGACAGGGGACAGCAAATGGTTCCCCTGTCCACCGGCACCATTCAGGGGCGCTTGGTGGAGTAGCTGTTTCTTTAATATCTATCCTGCGCATTCGAAAGAAACCTCAGACCTTGGGACTAAAGGGCTCCTTTGTTGAAAGAGTGTTTTCAAATTTAAATGAGGATTTATTCATTTATCAAGCAAAGTTGGACCAACTGGTCTTTTGAAGAATTCTCAGCTCCTGCGGAGGAAAATAAAGCTGGAGAGGAGTGTCTGAGAAGCTTATGAGATGCGTGGGAAGGGTCCAGAAATAAAAACCCTGGTCTGGAGTGTCTGCCTTCCACCAGCGGAGCTGAGGCTGCTGCTCAGCTAAGACAGGCGAAGCAGATGGTTCGATTACTTCCTTCTTCCCTACCTTTTTTCCTGTTTTTGGTAATGAGCTTGTCCTGTCCCATGTTTGGGCCAACATGGTACTCCAGGAGGGTTGGTGTCTGAGTTTTTTTTAACACCCTCTAGTATTTCTGGCTGGCCGTGGGCGAACAAGGCAGCGATCAGGATGCAGGCGTTCCCGTTTGCCAGCTGTGATACCTCAGACCAGCCCCTCAGCACCGTGTGCCTCTGTTTCCTCATCTCAGAGGGGAAGAATGGTTATTTTTGCCTCGCCTAACTCCCGGGGAATGAGAAGCGGTATGAGATACCTGTTGTGATTAACCGTAGTCTCATTCTGAGAGCAGTGTTCTTTCTGCAAGATCTATTTCTAAACACCAAATTAAAGACATTTCTTTATGAAGTATATTGTGTACTTGTATGAAGGCATAGAGTTGAGATGTAACAAAACAGGAAGCAATGGTGACAAAGTGATAACTTTATCTTATTTTCCTCATGCTTTTTTTCCCCACCTGATCCCCTAGAGTGGTGTTTTAACAATTAAACTGGGTGGAGATCTAGGAACCTACGTGATCAACAAGCAGACCCCAAACAAGCAAATCTGGTTGTCTTCGCCATCCAGGTATGTTCCGAGGTCAAAATCTTTCATTGTTAAGCTTCTTTGAAACATGACATTACAGACCATTTAAGAACTGTCCCCCTCAGATGTCAGTGTCTGTGCACATGGACCTTTCCTGATGTTTGACCCTGTGTCTCATTCTCAGCAGGAAAGTTTATTTTGGTTATGTGATCCTTTGGCTGCTATAAGCAGATACTGGGCTGTTAACAAGCTCTGAAGTGAAAAGTTAATGATTTTTCAGAACCCGGCCCAGACAGTTTTTCTCTATTAAATCATTGCCCTGCCTTTTAAAAAGCCACTTTTCATACTGCAGCACCTGAACAAGCTGCACTTTGTCTTCAGAGCAAGTTAAAATTTGACCTCTAGTTTGTTTTGAGCATCTCAGTTAAAGGGTAATTGAATTCCATTTGCAGAATTGGGCTGTGTTCTCTGTGGAGGTGGGAGGGAGTTTTAAGCTGCTATTCCAGGCATTTAATTCCTCTTGGCTTTTCCACTGATGTGCTTTCCATCTGGTGGAATAAAAATTGTGTCGGAGATGGCCGCGCTGCACCCCAAGGCCTGAGAACATGCGGGGAGAGAGGGTCCTTCATCCTCCCGGCTGCTGTTGAAGTGGTTGTAAGACAGTAGAAGGGAGCTGCCCACAAAGCACTCTTGGACCAGCCTTTGTGGGTCATTCATTAGCACTTCCCAAAGGGAACCTATTGACTGTGGGAAAGGCCCAAATATAACTAGACAGAGAATTCTTTGAAAGCCTAATTGGGTTTGCATTTTTTTTTAAAGTTAACTTTCCCCTGCCTCAACCTTGATCTCATTTTTAGGCGGTTAATACTATACTATTTGTCAATTAAGCATTATGCCTTCTTCATTCTAGCCTCACTAGGCACTGTGTTACAATTCAACAAAACAACTCCAGAAATCACTCATTTCTAGCAAGGTCCTTATTCACAAAGTGATTGCTTTTTAGACTCAGTTTATTTGAAGTGGAGGCATTTTATCCCGTGCAGGCCAGTTCTCTTTGCCCTCAAACAGTTGCCCTAACCCTCACCGTGGCCGTGCTTGAGTGCAGTACGTCCTTACCCTTCATCTCCGGGGAAACTGGTAGGAGAAACTGGGTGGATCTGCTCAAGTCTGGCCGTCAGCTTTCATCAGCTTTGCGGGTCGGTGGCTTTGTGAACACCGGGCAGGGCACCAGAACCAACTGTGACGGCTCCTCTAAAAGAATTCCCTGTTGTGTTTGGAGACTGGAAAAGTCTTTTTCATGTTTGGACACACCCACCAGCAATATGATCCTACCTCAGGCATGTTTAGAAGCATTTACCTCTGGATAATAATAAATTCTTTTTTTTTTAATCTGTAATTTATAATGGGAATCTGGAGAGAAAATCTGCCACGGAGCCATTTTCTATCACAGATACTATGTCCTTATGAAAATTTTATTTCCCACTCTATTTTTCACATTGGTCCAAATTCATCTTTTATGGGACTGCATTTGTGAGAATTTGGGCGAGGGGCGGTTGTTTCTTTTCTCAGTTGACAACTGTTCCAGTCCTGTGGAAAGAGTGGCCTTTCCTGGCCACCTTGCCCGCCTGGGGAGGCCGCAGGACAGATGAAGGAGGAGTCTGGATGCAGCCCCGGGCGGCTGGGCCTGGAACAGTGGAGGGGCCGGGTGCTTCCTCACGCTCTGCCCGGCGTGCTGGTAGCACGTCGGAGCCCAGGGCCAAGGCGACAGGCTCCAGATTTGGTCTGGATCGTTAGCCTTTTTTCCATGGCCCAGACAGTTTGTGTTTTGCAGTCTGTGCACATGAAGCAGAGGCCTCCGTCCTGGTTTGTCCCTTTCATCTCCATTGTTAGGAAAATGTTCAGACCCCAGCATTTGGTTGATAATACAGAAATCCTTGATTTTGTTTTGTTTTGCTTTAAGATTTTATTTATTTTATTTGCAGAGAGAGGGGAAGGGAAGGAGAAAGAGGGAGAGAAATATTGATGTATGGGAGAAATGCCAATTGGTTGCTTCTCGCACATGCCCAACTGGGCACCCGGCCTGCAACTCAGGCATGTCCCTACGCTTAATCGCATTGCAACTTTTCAGTTTGTAGGCTGCTGCACAGTCTACTGAGCCACACCAGCCAGGGCAAATTCTTGATGTTTCGTACCCCAGCAGATGTACTCCCAAGCTTCCCTCCATCCTGGCAAACTCCTCCCACTCTTGGACTTTGGAGAATCTCTCTGTAAGCACACAGGTGCCCCTTCTCATGGGCTCCCAGTGTCCTTTGAGCCCACCTCCTTCAAGTGCTCATTGGTTACCTCCTTATATGCTGGCACAGCCGCCCCTCTGCCAGGCTGAGAGGAGGTGAAACTAATGGGCACAAATAGTGTACAACTGGAACGACAAGACGTGCCAAGCCCAACTCCACCCGTGTCCACACAGCACACCAGTCCCGGCACGAGGTGCATGCACCACTCTCGTTCCCATGATGAGCTTGAGGTGATGGAACTAGCTCATCAGACTTGCAGGGATTTAAAGTTGAATTTAAAAAAAAAATTTAATGATTATATAGGTGGTTGCCAGGGGCTGGGAGGGAACAGGGGGAAAGGAGGGAACAGGAAACTGCTCAATGGGTACAGAGTTATCTTTTGCAGTGATGGGATGTTCTGGAGCTAGGTAGAGGTAGTGGTTGCACAACATTATGAATATACATAAATGATAATATGTGCAAGGGACAAAGCATCTCGATGGTATAAGAATGATCATACTGCTCAAAGCACCACTCTGATATAGCAGGTATCATGTATGAGTCAGGAAAAGCAGCAGATCGGAGTGCGGTACCCAGAGACTCATCAGTAGAGTTCGGATGTTTTGAGGTGTTGAGAAGTATTCTCTGAATCATTCCAGAAGGTGAAGTGTGTAACTGTTCTTAAGTAGAAAGACCCTAAGACAAGGAGTCAAATATATACCTTACTGAATATTACTTTTTGGAGTCTCACTCCAGTTTTTTGGTGGCAACGTCTATGGAGCCAGTCTTTCTCCTAAAGGGCTGTCCTCCGGATGGACTGTGCGTGTGTTTTGTCTTTTGCAGTGGACCCAAGCGCTACAACTGGACTGGGAAAAACTGGGTGTACTCCCATGACGGCGTGTCCCTCCATGACCTGCTGGCCACAGAGATGACTAAAGCTTTGAAAACCAAATTGGACTTATCTTCCCTGGCCTATTCTGGAAAAGACACTTGATGCCCCGCCCAATTCTAAAGACACCGAAAGCTATAAAGCCAAGACCCCAGCTTCCTTCTGCAGCGGAATGTCTAGGTTGTTCCATTCCTGCTTTTGAGGACAGTTGCTTTGCGGGTGACCGCTCTGGGGAGAGAATGCATCGCCTCCCACTCTGTCCCTGCCTTCAGATTTTCAATTTTCACATTGATTTTAGATTTATTGTCTCAGTTCCTCTCTCACATGATATTCCATATCTTTATAATGCCTATAAACCCACACCTTTAAATATAGCCTTGCAACAAAGAAAAATAAGAAGGGAAAATTCTGAGAGCAGAAATAAATGGGCTCACTATTCATTCTTTGAAGGACTTGCTGAAAAACTGCATGAAGAGTGGCCGATCTCACCATTCTGTCTCAAAATGAGACTCATTAAACAGGAGCCTAGAGATGTTCCCACGCCTCTTGAAAACATACACACTTCTAAGCCTGTTTCTATTGAAGTGTCAATGGCAACTTGGGAATTCTCAAACTGAAGACTGTTCTTTCTTTGTGCTCTGTGTCTGCCAGGGTGTGTGCACCCTGCAAGGGGTAACTTGAAGATGCGGTGCTGTTTCTCCCGTACATACTATATATGTGCACACACATTTAAGTATGTGTGTATGTGTGTGTATTTAAATCTCTTTTAAATTTTAGGGTCACTATAGAATCAACGGCTGCAACACAGGTCTGAAAAATGCAAAAAATCTCCCAAAGACCAGAGTGGGGAGAAAGCCATCTCTATAAGCCCATGGGGGTTCCTCGTGAATTGTGAAGGGCCACTCAAACAGAAGAGTTGTTTGTGTTAATGCAAAGAACCCTGGTTTACACTTGACTCAGCACAAAGTGCTGTCTGTCTCTGGGCAAGTTTCACGAACTCGCTGGACCTCTGTTTTCCCGTGTGTTAGATGAAAGAGTTGAACTGGACAGAGTATAGTTGGTTCCCAATTCAGACACTCGCTATTTCTTTTAGGCAGCCTAACAGGCTAGCTCTAATTCCCTCTGGTGGATGAGGGGATGACTGTGAACAGTTTTTTAAGCTATAGAATAAAATATGTGGTTATTAGCACTACTTGAGTGTCCACTGAATTCATGTTCAGATAATAGCCATCCTTTATTGTGCCCGTACAATGCTAACCAATGCTACAGACTGGGTGTGTATGTTCCCCCAAAATTCATATGTTGAATCCTAATTCCCAAAGTGGTGGTATGAGAAGGTCGGGCCTTTGGGAGGTGATTAGGTCTTAAGGGGTGAGCCCTCATGAATGGAATTAATCCCCTTGTGAAAGAAACCCCAGAGAGCTCCCTCTCACCTTTACCGCCTTTCCCACCTTTCCCGTGTGAGGACCAGCTGTCCCTGAACCAGGAAGTGGGCCTTTGCCAGACACTGAGTCTGCTGGGGCCTTGGTTTTGGACTTCCCAGCCTCCACAACTGTGAGCAATAAATTCCCATTCTTTACAAACCACCAGTTTATAGTGTTCTGTTATAGCAGCCTGCACGGACTAAGACAGCCTACTATACCATATGGCCTCATTTTAACACCCTCGGGAACGTTAAAACTCATCCAAAGTTACATCCATTATTCTCTTAATAAGAAAGATTTATTACTGACAAGCCTATGGAAATGTGTAGTAAAGAGTTTTGCAGCGAGTGAAACAAAAACATGGTATTATAGAAAAAAATTAACAATAAAACAACATATACAAATGTTCAATTGATATTTAAAATATTTCTCTTCCACCCTGGCTGGTGTGGCTCAATGGCTTGAGTGCCGGCCTGCGAACCAAAGGATCACCAGTTTGATTCCCTGTCAGGGCACAGGACTTGGGTTGCAGGCCAGGTCCCCAGTAGGGGGCATGCGAGAGGCAACCACACATTGATGTTTCTCTCCCTCTCTTTCTTCCACCCTTCCTCTCTCTCTAAAAATAAATAAAATCTTTTTTTAAAATAAAATATGTCTTTCCTTCAGACATAAAATTGTTGTATAGTCTGGCAAGAACTTTAAGTGTGGTAGGTCAGAATCAATATAAAATCGTGTGCGTGTGTGTCTTAGTCTAATTTCAGTGGAAGTATCATTGTGCTTACCTCATTTGGAACGTAGTTAACCAGTGCGCTCATTCATCGGTCTGGACACAACATAAAACGCAGGCATTTAAGCAGGCTGCTGTAACATGAAAGTGGAAGTTAGGGACTCAACAGAAAACTTAGGAGGTATTTAGTCAGGGCCCCACAATAGAAAATGGAAGTCAGGGAAGCTGTGCTCTTGATGCTTTCCTTAGGGCCTAGCCTTTCCAGCCTATTTACTTTACTTTACATGCGACTGTAACTGGTTTAATTATTTAGCTCCTAAGGCCCTGGGAGATTCCCATTAAGGCAGTGAACGGGGTACAGGCACAAGAACAGCCACCAGGGGGACAACTAAAAAACACACTGTGACAAACAAACTAGAAGAGCACCACAATAGGGGCCAGTAGCCCCCATCCCCTACCCCCAGCTGCACCCTCAGACCCTGGGAGCATCATCACATCGATGCTATCACCCGTGTGAAATGATGACTTCAGGAAAATGTCAACATTCAGCATAGCAAAGGAGGCAAGGAAATGTATAATATAACTTTAGAGAGTTTTCGGTTATGTTTAGCTTCCTGAGTAGATAGACCCTTAACCAATAGAAAATAAAACTAGAATGACTTAGACACTTCTCTCTGAAGATACAGAGAAGCACTGGGGGTGGTATAAAAGAACTTGAGTTTTTCAATCAGAATTTTAAAAATTTAATCCAAACTCTGCCACGTACTTGCTTGCGCACACTAGTCTCAGTTTTTCTGTGAAATGGAGATACCTATCTAACTCATGGTGCCCCAGCCCACGTGCAAAGCACTCAGCGTGTGACAACTATTGTTACCACCTGTGCAGCATAATTTCATGTTCAAATTCGGAGTTTTTCCCTAAAGCATTTTTATGAGATCCTCTACTCACTCAAACTTAGTCAAGAATGCTCATTTTCTGACCTTGGTGATGGATTCTGATTCCATAGAATAATGCTCCACACTCCCTACAATGCTTATTTCTACGTCATCTTCTGCATAGCTTCTAAAAACAATTTGGCCAACTTTAAGTCTGATAGTTTGTGTTAAATAGTAGGTTTACAATATGTTTCTCAAGCTCTACCTGCTCCTGAATTCTACTAACCCTTTTGCCAGCTTTAGAGAAAGACCATGTTTATAAATGTGAGATTTGTATGAATTGGCCATGGAAGATTGCCACGGAAAGCTGGTTTCCCACCCTCAAGGTACACACTAGGGTTGAAGTAGTTGTAGGTGGTGTCCAGTTGAATTCTTGGCATGGATTTATCTTTTGCAAATGAAAGCACCTACATACCAGGCAGGAAGGAGACACACAGGTATGAAATTTCATGTAAATTTACTCTGCTGTTTAAAACTAGGACTTTATGATGGTCTTACTCTGTATAGCTACATTAGAGTAAGAAATGCCTTAAAATCCTTGGTTTGACTTAATTAGCCATGACATCCTGAGGATCCCAATTAATGGCCCCTTTGGAATATGTAAAGCAGATCATATATATCCTGATGTCTGCTATAGAAATAGAATCTGAGCTCACACACTCGATCGTCCATCTTTTCTGGATGCATTATTTAGGATACAGAATGTTTCACCTCTTGACAAAGTGGGTATAGAGGGAATGTACTGTGACATAATAAAGCCCAGGCATGACAAATGCACAGTGAACATTATATTCAACCATGAAATGCTAAGAACCTTTCCTCGAAGATCAGGAACAAGACAATGATGCCCACTTTCACCACTTTTGTTCAGTATAGTATTAGAAGTTCTGGCCAGAGGAACAAAGAAAAAGAAGTAACATGCATCCGAATCAGAAAGGAAAACTCACTACGTGCAGATGACATGACACTATATGAGGAGGGTTCTAAAAAAACAAAAACCAGAATTGTCTTCTGGAGGGTGGGCTCCCTGTATCAATAGTACAGGCTTTCTCTGCTAGGTGAGCGTTCTAGGAACCCATCTGCACCAGCGTACCAGCTGGAGTAAGAGCCTGCATTTGATCTCAGTGAATTTTTATTTTGAAGGCCCAACATTTTTGCCCATTTCATGGTGAGTGATTTACAAGTCCACCTGCCCACACTATACTGTGTGTTCACCAGTTTTTGACCAAAAATGGCATGACCTCAGTTCCCCACCCTCCCTATTCACCTGATCTCCCCTCAAACAGCTTTTTTTGTTTTCCTCAGATGACAAAAGTACTCAAAGGGAAATGTTTTGTCTACATGGAAGAGATGAAACAAAAAACAGCAGAAGCACTAAAAGGCATCAAAATCGATCAAACACTGTTTTGTGCAGTGGAAAAAATGTCTTGATATATTGCATCAAATGGATTTTGAAGGTGACTAAAGTATAAACATGTAAGAGTACATACAAAATCTTTTATAAATTCCAGGTTTTGGGGGGTCCCCCTTAGTATATAGAAAACCCTAAAGACTACAAAAAACTGTTAGAACTAATGAACAAATTCATTAAAGCTGCAGGATATAAAAGTCAATATTCAAAAATCTATTATATTTCTACATATTGAACTATCAAAAAGACAAGAAATCAATCCATTTTACAATGTTATTAAAAAAATAAAGTACTTAGGAATAAATTTAACCAAGGAGGAAAAGACCTGTACACTGATAACTGTAAGACATTGATAAAACAAACTGAACATACAAATAAATGGAAGGCTGCCCTAACTGGTGTGGCTCAGCTGGTTGCGTGGCATCCTGCAAAGCTAAAGGTCCCTGGTTCCGGTCAGGGCACATGCCTAGGTTGCCAGTTAGGTCCCTGGTTGGGGCACAAATAAGAGGCAACCAATCGATGTTTCTCTCATATCAGTGTTTCTCTCCTGTTCTCCCTCCCTTCTGCTCTCTCTGAAAAAAATAAAATAAATGGAAAGCTATTCCGTGTTCATGAATTAGAAGAATTAATATTGTGAAAATATTCATTCTACCCAAAATGATCTATAGATTCAATACAATCCCTATCAAATTGCTACAGCATTTTTCAGAGAAAGAGAAGAAACAATCCTAAAATTTGTATGGAACAAGAAAAGACCCTGAGTAGCCAAAGCAATCTCTAGAAACAAAAACAAAGCTGGAGGCCTCACACTTCCTGATTTCAAACCAGACTACGAAGCTATATCAAAACACTATGGTATTGACATAATGCAGACATAGAGATTTATGGAACAGAGTCGAGAGCCTAGAAACAAATCCGCATGTATATGATCATTTAATATATGACAAAAAACCAAGAATTTACCATTGGTACAAGACAGTCTTTTAATAAATGGGACTAAGAAATTTGGACAGCCACATGCAAAGGAATGAAACTGGACCTCTATCTTATCTTATATCATACACAAAAATCAGAATGAATTAAAGACTTGAACCTAAGACCTGAAATCATAAGGCTCCTAGAAAACAACACAAGGGGTAAGTTTCTTGACATCTGTCTTGGCAATGATTTTTTTTAATTGACACCAAAACAAAAGCAACAAAAGCAAAAATAAACATGTGCAAGTACATCAGACTAAAAAGCTTCTGCACAGCAAAAGAAATCAGCAACAAAATTAAAGGCCAAGCTACAAAATAAAAGAAAATACTTGCAAACCACATATCTGATAAGGGGTTAATATACAAAATATATAAGAAACTCATAGAATTCAATAGCAAATAAATAACCCAATTAAAAACAGGCAAAGGACTTAAATTGACATTTTCCAAAGAAGATATACAAATGACAAAAGGATGTGAAAGGGTGCTCATCATCACTACTCATCAAGGCCACAAAGAGATACCACTTCATACCTGCTAGGTATGCTAGGTATGATGATGACAGCTATCATCAAAAAGGCAAGATAAAAAGTGGTGGCAAAAATGTGGAGAAGAGAACCCTCATACACTGTTGATGGCAACATAAATGGGTACAGCCACTCTTGAAAACAGTATGGAGGTTTCTCAAAAAATTGAAAATGGAACTACCATATGATTCAGCAATTTTACTTCTGGGTATGTATCTAAAGAAAATGAAATCATTTTCTCCAAGAGGATATCTGCACCCCATCTTCTTTGAAGCATTATTCCCAACAGCCAAAGTAGGGAAACAACCTAAATGTCTGTTGATGGCATGACTGCATAGAGAAAATATGGCATATATGTATATGAATATTATTCAGTCTTCAAAAAGAGAAAAAATCCTGTCATTTGCAGCAGCATAGGTAAACCTGTAGGGCATTACGCTAAGTGAAATAAGCCAGATAGAGAAAGACAAATACTGTATAACATCACTTACATATGAACTCTATAAGTAGAATTTTTTTATTTTTATAAGTGTATTTTATTGACTAGGCTATTACATTTGTCCCATTTTTTCTCTCCTTTATCGCCTCCACCTGGCACCCCCCTTCTACCCTCATTCCCCTGCCTTAGTTCTTGTCCATGGGTCATACATGTAAGTTCTTTGGCTTCTCTGTTTCCTACACTATTCTTAACCTCCCCTGTCTATTTTGTACATACCATTTATGCTTCTTATTCCCTGTACCTTTTCCTCCTTTCTCCCCCTTCCCCTCTCAGCTGATAACACTCCCTGTGATCTCCAGTTCTGTGATTCTGTTCCTGTTCTAGTTGTTTGCTTAGCTTGTTTCGTTTTTTTAGGTTCAGTTGTTGATAGTTGTAAGTTTGTTGTCATTTTACTATTCATATTTTTTATCATCTTTTTCTTAGGTAAATCCCTTTAACATTTCATGTAATAAGGGGTTGGTGATGATGAACTCCTTTAACTTGACCTAATCTGGGAAGCACTTTATCTGCCCTTCCATTCTAAATGATAGTTTTGCTGGATAGAGTAATCTTGGATGTAGGTCCTTACCTTTCATGACTTTGAATACGTCTTTCCAGTCCCTTCTTGCCTACAACGTTTCTTTGGAGAAATCAGTTAACAGTCTTATGGGCACTCCTTTGTAGGTAATTGTCTCCTTTCCTCTTGCTGCTTTTAAGATTCTCTCCTTATCTTTAATCTTAGGTAATGTAATTATAATGTGCCTTGGTGTGTTCCTCCTCAGGTCCAACTTCTTTGAGACTCTCTGAGCTTCCTGGACTTCCTGGAAGTCTATTTCCTTTGCCAGATTGGGGAAGTTCTCCTTCATTAATTTTTCAAATAAGTTTCTAATTTCTTGCTCTTCCTCTTCTCCTTCTGGCACCCCTATGATTTAGATGTTGGAATGTTTAAAGTTGTCTCAGAGGTTCCTAAGCCTCTCCTCATTTTTTTTAATTCTTGTTTCGTTCTGCTCTGGTTGAATGTTTCTTTCTTCCTTCTGTTCTAAATCGTCAATCTGAGTCCCTGTTTCCTTCCCTTCACTGTTGGTTCCCTGTATGTTTTCCATTTCACTTTGCATAGTCTTCACTTCTTCCTTGATTTTGCGACCACAATCAACCATTTCTCTGAGTATTCTGATTACCAGTGTTTTGAACTCTGCATTTGATGGGTTGGCTATCTCTTCATTGTTTAGTTCTATTTTTGGAGCTTTGATCTGTTTTTCATTTGGATTTTTTTTTTTTTTTGTCTTGGCGAGCCTGTTATATTGCAAAGGGTGGAGCCTTAGATATTCTTCAGGGAGGGACAGCCCACGTTGCTGCTTTGTGGTGCTGTATGTGAAGAGGGGTCTGAGAAGGAACAGTGCCGCTTGCTCAGCTCTCTGCCAGCTTTCAGTCACTTCCCCCACTTCACACAAGCAAATTGAGACCTTCTGGCACTGATTGCCAGGTAGGTGGGCTTGTGTACATTCTGGCACCTTGTGGGTCTCCTGTGAGGCTGAGAGTTTCTCCCGCTGCTGCAAACCCCACAGGTTTTTACAGTCAAAGGTTTTGAGGCTTATTTTCCTTCACTGGAATCCTGGGTTGTGTGGTCTGTCTCACCCCCCAGTTGTTCCTACTGGTTTATCCACATGCAAATGTGGACCGCCTGGTCTGCCAGCCACCACCTTGCCTCCAGCCCTCTCCAACTCAGCTGCCTGTCTCCGCTCCTCCTACTGGTCTGGATGAATGTTTCTTCTTTAACTCCTTGATTGTCCGATTTTCATACAGTTTGATTTTCTGGCAGTTCTGGTTATTTTTTGTTTTTAAATTTGTTGTTGTCCTTCTTTTGGTTGTGCAAGAAGGCAAAGTGTATCTACTTACGCCTCCATCCTGGCTGGAAGTCTGAATTTTTAAAAAAATTCAAAACAATAGAAAAGTGGTTGCAAGGGGCTGGGGGTGGGGGACATAAGGAAAGAGTGATGAGAAGGTACAAAGTTTTTGTGATGAAGAAATAGATTTTTTCCATTCTTATAAAGATAATAAACCAGAATCAGAGTTTAAACCAATAAACCAGAACAGATATACTGATCCATTTACTGAGGATGTGTTTAACCTGTTGAGGAAAACATCCATCTGTAGTTTGCAGGAAAATCAGCTCCTGAAGACTTTCTTCACCAACTGTTGTATCGCTCATCTGCCCTTCTAAGGGCCCATTCATCTCTGGTGAAAATATTTACTGTTCTCTAAGTGGCTACATCCCCCATTTTCTCCCTCGGTGATGATGTTATCGTCTTACTAGGTCTTTTCTCAAACTTTTAGGAATATAGGAGTCCTAAACTCTCAGATATCACAGCTTTTGGGGGGTATTCACTTTTTGCCCATGTGCACAGGATATTAAATACTAATAAATTTATATAGCCTCTCTCCTGTTAATCTGCCTGTGGGTGTCAGTGTATTTTGTGGACCCAGCCATCAAACCTAGGAATGTAAAGTCTTTCCTCCCCTCCAATAGTATTGTACAGAGTAGTTTGACTGCCATAATAATCCTCTGTGCTCTGCCTTTATAAGGATCAGAGGTCCTGTGATATATACTTTCTTAAGTTTGAGAATGTGTGGGAGGAACAAATTTTTCCCTACCTTCAAGGTTCTTCTGGGTAGTCTAATAATCAGGTAGATATGAGCCAGGTTGGCAAGTGAAAATAACCAAATTTAATACACACAGGGTGGGCAAAAGTAGGTTTAGAGTTATAATATGAATAAATAATATAATAACTAATAAATAATAGTACAAGAATAAACTCTGTTTCACGTACTCACTACTGCAAGCCTACTTTTGCTCACCCCTGTATGTGTTGGAACCCCGCATACATGAGAGAGAGACTCGTGCAGGAGGGGCTGAGAGAGAGGAGGACTGAAGACACCCTGAGCGAGGGACGAGCTGGTGCACCTGAAGGCTTCACGGGGCCATTGCAGGTGTTATGAAGAACAGATGTTTAGTGAATAGAAGTTTGCCCTCCCCTACAGACAGGTCTGAAGAAGTTATCTGTGATGCCCTGGCCCAGTGGCTGAGTTGGTTGAAACGTCATCCCGTACACCAAAAGGTTGCAGGTTTGATTCAGGGCATATACTACATAGGTTGTGGGTTTGATCCCCAGTGGGGGGCGCATACAGGAGGCAGTCAGTTGATACTTCTCTCTCATGTGTGTGTCTCTCTCTCTTCCTGCCCCCCCCCCCCCCGCCACATCCTCTCTCTCTGGAATCAGTAAACATATCCTCTGGTGAGGATTTAAAAAGAAAAAAAAAGAAGTTATCAGTGAAAATAGCATATTATGTATGGACAGGGTCCCTATTCAAGTTCTTCTATCAGGGGTGTGCAATCTTTTGATGTCTTTGGGCCACACTGGAAGAAGAGTTGTATTGGTCCACATATTAAATACACAAACACTAAGGAAAACTGATGAGCAAAAAAAAAAAGGTTTTACGTAAATTTACAATTTTGTGTTGGCCCACATTCATAGCCATCGTGGGCCACATGTGGCCTGCGGGCCACAAGTTGGACACCCCTGTTAGGTAGTTAAAAGACAGGAAGTTTCTCTTGAGTCTGTGGCTATAGTTGCCTCTAGCTCAAAATAGTCTGCTTGACACTCAGGCACATCTTGGGGTGGTGTGTTCTGAAACCCTACAGGAACCACTGCACTATGCTATCCTACTAGTGATCCCATAATCCCCCCCCATTTCCTGAATTTCTAGAATTGGCATGAGACTCCATTCCAGACCCTCATGGGCCCCTCACAGGACCTGCTAGTGGGTCGGCAAGGACCCTCTCCCCATTTGAATTTCCCGTTTGTTTCTTCCCCTTTTAAGGGCCCTTTGATCCTTTCATCCAGTTTAGTGTATGACCTACACTGTCCTGTTTCCTCTAGACCTAGTCGCCAGTCCTTTGAAACCCAAAGAGACCCCTGTGTATGGCACAGGGGATGGAGGAGGGAAGGGCCTTCTCATTCATCTGTTCTCGGGGCCCACTATCCATAAAATAATGGGCCTTCCAAGGACCTAACCAGATGTGTGTCTCACCCTGGGAGGAGGAAGTAGGGAGCAGGAAAATGACTCCTGCCTTGGGCTCTGGGTGGGGCATCTGGATGGGTACAGGGCTCCAGCCTGCTTTGTGTCTCCACTTGGCTTCTGATTAGGGCTTCCTGCCTCCTTCGTTCATGGTTTGGAAAGCCAGAGCAGCCTTAGTGGGTGGGATCTTTCATCGGTTTTAGAAAACAACAAGGGGAAGGTTGAAAGGTTGCAGGATGCCATAAAAACATCACTGTGAACACCTTTCCAGACACTCCTTGGAATGTCGGGGGGCCTCAGCCTCCCCCTCCCAGCTCGCCCGCCCTCATCTTTGCAGTCTGTGACCACTGTGTGACCCAGGGGGCAAACTCCAGCTTCCCGCCTGGCTGCCTTTCCCCCTCAGGATTTTTTTTTACCAATGTTTAAGAAAGGTTTGCCTGGACCACCCCACGCCCAAGGTAAAAAGTGCAAGCCATCCAAAAAAGGTAAAACTCCAGGGGCAGGGCAGAAATCTATATCTATGACCAAATCCCCAGGGGGCTCTGTGTTTACTAGAATCTGAGCCCTGCAGCAGGAGGGAAATCAAGGGCCTTAGAGGTGCTGAGAGAGAAAACCAAAGAAAAGGGTGGGTTCTGAAAAGGAGGAGAATCCAGACCTTTCCTTTCTTCCTGCTCAGATAAGGGGGTTAAAAGAGCAACGTTTCCCAGAGCCTGGAGCCACCTCTGGTGAAAGGAAGTGCTCTGGGCAGGCGGGGAGGAGATGGAGGAAGTGGAGCCAGGCAATACTAACGTCCGTCCCCTGCCTCGCCCCTCATCCCTTTTTCGCTTCCCCCCAGGTTGGCACTGGGATGGAGAAAACTCCCCGAGGTGGGAGGCTGGGCAGGCAGACACTTCCCTTTTGGCACTGAGGGTGTGTCAGTGAGGAGGGGACCTGACAGAAAAGGAATTTGCTAGGGCAGCTGGAAGAGGGGAGATTCCCAGGGGCTCTGGGAAGCAGGTCAGTACTGGGAAGGCCGGAGACTCCCGCAGAAAGTGTTCAGGGCTGTATTTGGCTGCAATCCTACAAACACATTCTTCTCTAAGATCCGATACACGCGTTTAGAAGACGGGCCGTTAAAATAAAATAAACAGTATTAATAATATTAATAATCATGAGTGTCAGTAGTGTTGAAAATTTTCTGGAACCCTTTCCTGAGTTGCCTAATGCCCAGAGAAGGATAATAACAGTGTTTAGTGCCCATAAATTACAGGATCAGTGCACACAGCTCGTAAGATGATGAGCCAGGGCTTGTAAATTGGTTTTGTTTTTGTGCTAATTAGATGTTTGGGTAGGTGTGTGTGTGTGTGTGTGTGTAAAGTTTCTTGACTTTTTTTTTTTTGCCTCTGGCTCTTCCTGGTTTAAAAAAAAAAATTTAAAGAGGTAGGAAGTGACATTCGCCCTTGAAGGATCTATATTTATATTTTAAAAATTGGCTTAGTAGATTTAACTGAGGCAAGGAAACTGTTCAGCACAGTGTTTTTGCCTTTATCTTTCATTTATTCAACTGATTTTTGTTATTTCTTACTTGATCCAAGCCACATGCTAGGATACAAAGGTGAACAAACACATTCCTTCCCCTCGAGGAAGTTGTGGCCTCGTGGAAGTGGAAAAGTAAACAAGAAATAGAAAAGTAAGCGAGTAAAATGCTCTATGAAACGATTGTACTATAGGCCTACAGAGATCTTCTCATATTTATACAGGCATATGTGAGAGGGATTTTTAAATTATAAAAGGTAGCATCAACATAAAAGTGTCCAAAGCTGTAAGAATTCGTATGAGTTTATTTGAGCCAAACTGACGACAATTGCCGGGAAGTAAAATCTCAACAGATTGAGAAAATGCTCTGGAAAAGGGCAGTTTTGGACCTTATTTTTATATATTATAGTCAAAAGAGGAGGCATGAGGGGGGTTACTTGAAATCCGTTGTTGATAGATTAGGGAGGCAGGAGAAAGCAAAGTGGGGGTGGGAGTGGGGGCAGAGGGAACTCTGGGATTGGATAAAGAGGTAAAATGTAGTCACAGGCATCTTTTATCAGGTGGGTACAGAACAGTAAGAAGTCAACAATTAACATGATAACGTTGCATTGCCGGGATGTGTGGTCTCTGCTCTGGTGCAGTGGTTGTGCCCAGGGGGGTTGGAAAAAATGGAAGTTACCTGACATTCCAAAGATATGTTATCATAGAAGCAAAAAAGACAATAGGCTCAATTAAGGTAAAGATTGACTTTTTGTCACAGAAGATTCTAGCCTAGGGCAATGACTGCCCGCCTGTGACCTGCTTTTAGTTAATAAGTTTTAATTTCAGACCATCCTTTATGGTTACTTTAGGTCTCTAAGTTTGTAAGCCTGTCACCCAGGCCTCCCCAGAGCTTGTTAGATTTCTTCTGTGGCCCCATTTCATCTGCAGTAGTACAGTGTGTAAACTGTTCTGCATCTTGGGTTTGTTTTTTGTTTGTTTGTTTTTTGTACAATGTACCCTGGAGATCCTTCTACCTAGTATTGGTGCATTTTAAATAGATCCTCTGGTCCTAAGCAAGTGGTGGGTAGGAGGAACTGGAACAGTAGAGAGTGAGCTAGGTGTGGAGAGCAGAACCAATAAAATGACATTGGTGCAATCAAAATAAGATAAAGTATATAAAACAAAGTGGAGTCACTCATGTCAACCAAGATGGCTGCCACCTAGCCATGACACTTTGGTTCCAGAGGGAAACTACCTAAGTCACACCAGACACATCTGGCAATGAGACACACCTAAGATATCTGCACACGTGATCAGGACAGCCATGTCTGCAGAGCAGGACGACCCAGAGATGGGCTCCTGAGGAAAGCCTCCACTTGCCATCGAGGGAGCCAAGACACTTACCAAGAGACCCAGGAGGGTGGAGTACAGCACTCTCAAGGGTATGGCTGAGGTAGGCTGCAAACCACGGCTGAGACAGCGGAGCTCCACACCCCAGAGTGCTGCTGCTTCACGCCACACCGATCTCCCTTGGCATCAGCCGCTGGAGGCTCTGCCCTGCTAGACCAAGGACCTCGTCTGCCCTCCTGCCCACCTGGCTCTGGAGATGCTTCCATGTAAGACGCTGACGGCTCCCTTGCCCCCATGCTGTGTCCTGGACCTGCAGCCTGAGACTCTGGGACTCGGGTTCATTATCCCCCAATTCGCACATGTAACATTATTACTGGTTATTTTTAAATAACTACTGTTGTTACTAGGTTAGTATAAATCTGGGTTGGATCTACATTAATAAAAACTGAATAACCCTACATTAATAAAGTCTGAGTGAATAACATAGTCGCCTGTGTGGGCTCCCTGTTATTTCTCGGTGCTGGTGGCACCCGTGGGACTGGTTGTCAGACAGGCAGCTCAGCCCTTTCGGTTCTGAAGACCCAGGTCAGACACTCGCTGAGGTGAGCAAAGTCTGGGTGGTGGCAAAGACTATGTCACTAACATACAACTCACCACACTGGGGAACGGTTTCCATGACTTGACACCTGGTTGGGAGTGGTACGTATCCAGGCCGGTGCTGCATCCAGGGGAGATTTCATTCACCCTCTTGTTACTGGCATTGGGATTCTTGGGTTCCCTAAGATAGAAGCTGAGAGTAAGCCCCAGAGAAATTTCCAGACAGCTTTTACTAAGCTTGCAGTCAAGTACCAGGGAGGCAGCGCAGAAGAAAGAAAGGTCCTCTGAACTGGCTGGGGGCTGGGTCTGCTTGGCTACCTTTATACGCTCAGGACAAAGCAGGATTGCTCAAAAAAGCAGGCTTTTTGAAAAAGACTGGCTTGTGGAATTTTCCATGTTAGGGTAAGAAAAACAAGTTGTTAGTAGGGAGATAAAATTCTGCATTTTTTAAAACATAATGTGGAGAGGTGGTGACATTTTTTCTTTCAGCTCATCCCATGTTCCTTCTGGCCTCCTGGTCTTAACTTGGCTTCTGGCTCGCAGGTGTTTTTCCGTTCCCAGGCCCCAGTGCCGGTGCCGGCTGCAGCCTTGACCTGCTTCACCTAGCTCCTTAGGTGATGCTAGGGGAGACTCTGCGCATGCCTCTCTCTTGGCGTTGGTGTCATTCCTCGGCTTGCAGCTGCACAACTGCAATCTCTACCTCCGTTGTCACATGGTTTTCTTCCCTCTAATTCTCTTTGTCTTCACGTGGCCATCTTCTTTTAAGGGCACCAATCATAGGTGCCCACCCTCCTACTCCAGGAGGACTTCACCTGAATTTAACTGATTACCTCTGCAGTGACGGGATTTCCAAACAATCCCACGTTCTGAGGTACTAGGGGTTAGGACTTCAATACATTTTGGCACAATTCAACCTATAACAACCCCCTCCACCTAAATATCACAGTTACCCTAATTAGTAGGTCTTTACTCAATATTTTAGAAATATAGGAGTTCTAAAATTTCGATTTGTGTTAAAACTTTTGCCATATACATTTGTAATTGAAGCAATAAATAGATTGATACACAAAATATTGCCAATTGTAGAGCCCTCTGTTAATTAATGCTTTGTTAGAATTATTTCTGAGTGGTAAGGATGAGGGTGAATTTTTATTTTCTTGTACTTTCCTGTAGCGCTTGTGTTTTTTCAAATAGTCACACAATTTTTACTGTTTGACATTTAATGATGGATCTAGATTTTCAGGGAAATGAAGAGAGCCAGTTTATTTTACGTGTGCTGAGAAGATGATCACTAGGAGCTAAGCCAACGGGACATAACGGGACGTGTGCGAAAAAACAACGCAGAACAGCCGGAGAACTCGCAGTGAGGCCAGGCTTGGGAGGGGAAGAGAAGCTCTAAAATTGAATTTGGTGATTCTGTCCTCCAGCTCCTTCCCAAGTGAGTCCCAAGGCCCTATGGGAATAAAGGAGTCCTGTGGCCACGGAAATCTGGGGCACGCGGCACTATCTCTCCCTCCTGAAAAGTCACAGTGCACACATCCGAGAAGCCCTCTGTGGAGAACCTGGCTGGCTCCGAACTCCCCAGACCTCTGGATTCGGAACCCGATTTGGGGAGCACCAATTGCCATATTTAGAACTAGTGTTTTACTTTGCTCTAGGCCAACCCTCATTTTATAGATAAGAAAACTGAGGCCCAGAGTGGTGAACTGAGGCCACACAACCAGTTCCAGGAAAAGCTGGGACAGAAACCCAGTTCTCATGGTCACTGATTTATCACCGTCCCTGCTGCTACTTCCTACGTTTCCTCCTGCTCAGGGAGGAGGGCTGGTGAGGCTCTGTCGGGAGTACTGGGAAGAGAAAGAGGATTTAGGAAAGCTATACGTACAGCAATAGAAGTGTATTTGTTTTGGACAGTTGTTGGGTTTTTTGTTGTTATTTTTCATTGTGTTATCTGTGATAATTCTCAAGTAACTTAAACAAATTTTAAAAAATGCTTCTTTCGGAGGCTGCTATGTTAGAGGAGCCTGTAACTACCCTATCAGAAAGAGCTCCACCTGAGCCCTTGGTCGCTCCTTCCTAACCTAGAAATCCACGAAGTTCTGTGCGTGAGAAATTGCAGCTTGCGCCTTGAGTCTCCACTTGATCTCCATCAAATCTCTCACTGGCCACTGGGGTGGGACCCTCCCATTCGAGACAGATAGATGTCTGTGGTGACGTGGACCAGACAATAGGGTCCCTTGTGGGTCGAAACTGACTTGCCTCTCCACACTGACTCAAAGCCAAACACCAACAAAGCTATGCTTTCCCCGGTTTCAGGATCCACTTCGCAGGAGCCCTTTGTCCCTGTGATGACACACAGGAAACATTGGCCCTCTAGACTCCCTCAGAAATCCCTGCAGGCTGGCCTCAGGGCTCATCAGGTGAACACACACACAGGTCCTTCCCTTATCTCCACCAATGGGCACCTACCGTGAAGTCACAGTCACCTCAATCTTGTTCTGGCATGACAGCCCCCAGCCTCCACACCTAGAGTTGAGAAATAGCCTGGAGAGAGTGCCTAAATGTGTTGAGTGCAATGTCCCGGAGGCACACGTAACAAGAAATCAATTCCAACAAACTCATTTTGAGCCGCTATTGTGTATACTACCACACTCCTCTCACAGTTGACAGTTGGAAATAGAAACAGAGGCACAGGTTTCTTTGATCCAAAACCCAAAATAGTGCTCAAAGAAAGGCTAAAATAAAATACCATAGGAGCTCAAGGAAATTAGCAATTGCTTTTGATTTAGGGGGAGATTGGAGGAGAAGGCCTTGAGGGAGGGGTACAGTTGTGGCTGGGGGGACAGGGGTGGAAGATAAAGACACTCCATGAAAGGGGCCAGCTGTGGGGAGAGTGGGAGCTCTCTGGATCAGGGAGATATTTGAGCAGAGGTGAGTGGGGAAGCATGTGGATCTCACAGAGTAAGTAGAGAAGTCTACTGTTGCTGGAGTGCGGGGACACTGGGTGGAGAGGGGATGGCAAAGATAGATAGGTGCTAGATGTAGAGGCCACCTGTAGATAAGGAGCTGGGTTACGCTCCTGCGTCTCTGCTCCAAGCAGCGACTTCGGGGAAGGAAGAGACTTGCTTATAGATCACATGGCTTTATTAGTTATTGTACCGGAACTGTTACATTCAAAGAAATTAAGATATCACGTCATCTGTTATTTTTGACTGCCCTGGCTGGGTGGCTCAGTTGTTGGAGCATCGTCCATGCACCAGAAGGTTGCCGGTTTGATTCCCATTCAGGGCACGTACCTAGGTTGTGGGTTTGACCCCCGGTCGGGGCACATACAGGAGGCAACTGATCAATGTTTCTCTCACATCAGTCTTTCTCTCTCTCTCAGATTAATCTAAGAGCAATAAACATATCCTTGGGTGAGGGTTGAATAAAAAAAATTGGACCCTCTGCCACAGTTAGTATAAAGCTACAGTTAGTTTGAAGAATTTTGTTGTTTTATTTTGTTGAATTTAGGGTGTTGTTGGTTTGCTTATGACCTAATATTGTCATTAAGTCTTATATGAGACTTTGGTGTGCAGAGAAATTAGGAAGTTGTTTCTCGTAGTTTATGTATGTAACATTTCATGGTTAGCACTTATTATTTCTTCTCTTTTTAAAAGTAGTGCTTTTATTTCTTCTAAACATGGGGAACTTTGGGGGTGGGAATAATACCAGATCTATGTTTTAAAAAGATAACCCAGACAACTCTAGGGTCAATGTTTAGGTTGAATTGGGTTACATGGAGAGAAATTACAGGTGGGAATACTAGTTTGAGACCTAGTTGACTTGTTTGCTTTCATTCATCCCTTCAGAAAATTGTTAGGAGTATTTACAATGTGTCGGACTGTTCGGGCATCACAAATGTGAGAGTGAAGAAAGCAAGTGAAACACCTGCTCTCCCGAAGCGTCTTTTCTTCTGGGGGAATATAGACAACAGACATATGAATCTACAGTGTTGGGTATTGATGAGTGCTAAGAAGGAAAAGGAAGCAAGTGAGAAGAATAGAGTGTGCTGGGTAAAGCTCTTCTTCTTTTTAAAAATTATTATTGTGGTAAAATATATACAATAGGAAATTTACCATGCCAACCACTTTTAGGTGTACAAATTCCGTGGCATTACGTCCATGTTGTATGGCCATGACCACCATCCATTTCCAGAACTTGTTGGGGTGGAGCTCTTTCTGCCAGAATAGTTGAAGGCTTCTGTAACACAGTAGCCTCTGAGCAGAACTCTGAAAAAAGTGAGGACAGGCCCTGACTGGTGTGGCTCAGTGGCTTGGGTGTTATCACTCAAACCAAAAGGTCACTGGTTCAATTCCTGGTTAGGACACATGCCTGGGCTGAGGGCCAGGTCCCTGGTTGGGGGTGTTCGAGAGGCAGGAACAATGAATGTTTTTTTGCACATCGATGTTTCTCTTGCACATTGATATTTCTCTCCCTCTCTTCCTCCCTCCCTTACCCTCTCTCTGAAAATAAATAAAATCTTAAAAAAAAAAAAAAAGTGTGAGAACAGGCTTTGAGCTGAGGGAAGCATGCTCCAGGCCCTGGAAACAGTGAGACTATCCCCACAGCCCAGGTGAGCACTGACACCAAAAGGTCTGTTGTAGCCGAAACCCGCCCCCCTCCCCAGAGTACAAAAGAGAATTACTTTCCCCCAGAAATAATTCATTTGTAGAGAGGCCAACCCAGATCCATGAAAAGACAGAAGATTTAGTGCTAAGCACAAGATCTTAATCTTGGTAAGGATTTCATATCTGTCCTGGGATCCCATACCAAAGAGTATGTGGTGGTTGTGAAAGCAAATTTATGAGTCTGTGAAGTCGGAGTTTCCTTTTTGGGTTACAGGACTTTCTTTCAGCAGATATGAGCAAGAAGTCATGAGCTTTTTCTGAAATGCCCATTGGCCAACTGGTATGTGTTTCGTCTGTGACAGGAGCAATTAGTCATACATTATTGAGCACATTCCATTTTTCTGGGTACAGAGAACAACAGGGAAATGTCTATATTCTACTATCTCCTCTATGTGGTCAGCAGAAACACCTTCAGGCCTCAACCCATTCATCCAATCCAATAATTTTGTCATCCGTGACACCTTCATGTGTTCCGCAGTCTGCACCTGACTCCCATTCAATGAAAGATCCAAATCATGACTTCTGACTTATTTGGGATATTTGGAAAATGAGCTTGCTGTGGTAATATGCACAAGAGTCACAAAACCAAGTCCTATGCCCCAGCCATGTAAAGGAAATTAGGCAATGCATAAAAGAAAAACAAAGTGTTCTCCTTTTCATTGCTCTTCTCATTTGCCTTCCCTGGAAATCTGCAGAGAAACTTGAGTATGTTTGCCTTAAGTGGATGCTTGTTTGCTTACAGCAGATAAAGCAGTAAGAGGAAGTGGAGTGGTTCCACCCATAGGCGGGGCAGCCCTTGTCCATATAGACAGAGCCAGTGCAAATCTGTAGTGCAGAGGTTGGAGAGTGTGTATAATGAATCTGCAGACACTTCCACAAGGCTGACACAGCGTGCAGTAGTTAGGGTTAGATAGATTGTACGTTTGGGCTGGGAAAGCAGAGACTACATTTTATCACGGTGCTACAAGTGCAATGTGACATGCTGAATAACCAACCCATCAATAACTGCGCACCACCCTGAGGCTTAATTTTACAGCTCCACAGTGCTGTATCTGAAACCCTTGGGCCACATGTTTTGGAATTCAGAGTTTTTCAGAAATATGGTGTACACACTGTATGGCATGACTGCATACTTCCAGCAGAGTCCAGGGTGGCAAAACATCATTAAACCTACGGGTATATCCCCAGTGAATTGTATGATTATTTGTGCCAAGTAGAATAAGGAAAGATCATAAATAGACTGACATCATCAGTTCAAGTCAGATTTTACTGCCAAATTAGTTTGAGCACCAAACATTTGCTTTCAGAGGCAAAACTCTGAAATTTCAGAATTGCAGCTAAGGAACTGTGGACCTGTACAATGAACTTCTTCTGCATAATTCCAAAAAGCAAGCTATTGCTTGAGCCAGTTTCATGAGTGACTATGATGCTGTGAATCAGACTCTGGATCTGAGCAGGAATGAATTGTTCAGCATCACATTCTTCCACACTCAGTGGGTGTGTCTGTAGTAGGAGGTACTTAGTTGGGGGACGTTTAGTGTATATCAGTGGGACCTGAAAACACACAAGAAAGAAAGAACTATTACGCATCTGTTGGATGTTTTTATCTGGCTAACCAGAAGGCAAAAACCCCATGAATCATATCCAGCAAGGCAGGTGCAGGCCACAGGCAACCGATACCTCCCAAGTGAGTTTGAAAGGATCTTGTTACCCAGGATCCTAAGGGGGTTGTTGCCTTGTTGCCTTGGGAAACATGGGTAAGGCTAATTAACTCAGCACCTCATTTTAGTGACTCTTCCATTCTGAATACAGTCTCCCACATTCATGTCTGCCTGACAGTGGTCAGATCCACACTCGAGACGTAGTTCTTCCGGAAGTTTTTACGTCGCACCTGCAGGTGCTCCACCTCTGAGGGAGCGTGTGGACCATGCTCTCCAAAGAGGCCACACGCTGGACTATCTCCGGGGTCTGTCTCCTAGGTTTCAGGTTATCGAGTGCAAGACAAAGCAACCTGGACAGTGTGGTTCATAGGATGACTTGGGAGCCAGGTTAGTAGCTTTTGTTTTTTCCTCACTGTGGGTGTTTACTGGTGAAGGAACATGGAACTTTCTTGACAAGAGCATTTAGTCATATTAAGTAAATAAATTTAATATTCTTGACTTATTTTAGACTTATTCATATAGGAAATCATAGCTTGATGGGAAGACAATTCAATTTTCCAATTTAACATATTTATTGAGCACATGTTATGTGGCACTGTGCTCTCTCTATAAGGAGTTTACAGGCTAGAATACCAACGTGGGTATATGCTGAATGTGTAACTAGGAACAGTCTTAGGACTCAATTTTGACTAATGTAAGCAGAAGAGCTTACATTACAGCTGGCACAGGCTTTGTCTACCCTGTCCACTGGGTGCCTGAAGGTGGAGGGGCCGTGTTGGATCTATGAGAATCAAAACCATAGGCAAGAATGCCAGGGATGAAAAACTGGAAAAGCCTTGTCCCCTGCTTTAATCTGTGTTGCTATACCAAAACTGGGCTGTCTGCCTCCAGATATTTTGTGATGTGAAATAAATGGAGGCCTATCTTGTTTGGCCACTATGGTTGAGACTCATCTTTGTAGCTGACCATAATCCTGATACAGTATCCTTCTAGATTTTTACTCTGTGTATATAGATATATAATTTCTAACCCTAACAACAATCTGTGAGGCAGGTAATATTATCCTCATTTTTATTTATTTTATTTTATTAATTTATTTTTAGAGAGGGGGGAGGGTGAAAGAGAGGGAGAGAAATATCAGTGTGTGGTTGCCTCTTGTGTGCCTCCCTTCAGGGACCCAGCCGCAACCCAGCCATTTGCCCTGAGTGGGAATCGAACCTGTGACACTTTGGTTTGCAGGCCAGCACTCAATCCACTGAACCACACCAGCCAGAGCTGTTATCCTCATTTTTAAAAGGAAAAACAGGTTCAAGTGGGTCCAGCGAGCTTACCTCAGTCACACAACTAGAGAGTGACCACACTGGGATGTACGCCCAGGGCTGTGGGACTCCAGCGTGCATGCACTGTCTCCCGTACCACGTGCCTCTCTCTAGGGTTCTTGGACTTGGCAGAGGAGGAGACTCCTCCAAGTCTCTTAAAAGTACTGGTACACATCATTACAAGACTTTGAACCAATAGCATTAATAGAATTGGTTAAAAATAAAAATACATTAGCTCAGATCCTACTGCTTCTCATAATACTTCTCCTTTTTGCACAGTTTTCAGTCCCTGTTCACGTGTTTGCAGAGCTGTAGCTATTCTGTACAGACCATTCACTATTCTGCTTTTTTCAGCTAACAATTGTATATCTTTTTTTTTAAATAATCTCCACCCAATGACATGCTTTTAGATTTTAGAGAGAGGGGCAGGGAGGGAGAAATAGAGGGAGAGAAACATCAATGTGAGAGAGCAACATACATCGGTTGCCTCTTATAATATGTGTCCTGACTGGGGACCCAATCTGCAAGCCAGGCATGTGCCCTGACTGGGAATCGAACCCACGACTTTTCAGTTTGCGGGATGACATCCAGTCAACTGAGCCACGCTGGCCAGGGCAATAGTATACCTTGATGTTTGTATACATCTCACAGTATTTTAACTTTTTGACATCTGGGTTGTTTGCACTTTTTGGCTATTCCCAATAAAGCTTTTATGAACATTTATGTACAAGTTTCTCTGTGAAGATAAATTTCCAGTTCTTTTGAATAAATTCCTAAGGGTAAATTCCTGGGTTATATGATAGCTGCATATTTATTTTAGTATTTTTCTTAAAAATCAAACAGTTTTCCAGAAGGTATGTCTCACTTCACATTCCCACCTGTAATATGTGGCAAACAGTATTTTCAACTTAAAAACTCTGAACATGATCTGTAAAGTGACAGCAAGGGGAGGTGGGTGTCCTCGGTGCTATCACTGCCCCAGACAAACTTGGTTTGCATTTGAGTTTAGTTTTGTTCTCGTTCTTCGGCTTATGTGTTTCATTTTTGCAGAGTGGTAATCACAGTATGTGAATTTTATATTCTGTTGTTTATACTGAATATTACATTGTAAGTACCTATTACCCACAAGCTCCACGAAGGTAAAACCTCCATTCTTTGTTCATTGTTGTGTCCCCTGTGCTTTGCATGATGGAGTAAAGCTGGCTCAAGAAATATTTGTTGACCGAATAAATATTGCTGCATACTTCACAGTTAACTTGTGTATGCCCCATGTAATGTTCCTTTTAGTGAACAGGACTTAATGTACTTTACTTTCCCTTCATTGTGGAACATTTTCAGTTTTCCATTTTTTTGCTCTTATGAATAATGTGTTGATGAAAAGTTTTGTTCAGCCCTGGCTGCTGTGGCTCAGTGCATTGAGCACGGGCCTGCAGACCAAAGGGTCGCCTGTTGGATTCCCAGTCAGGTCACATGCCTGGGTTGTGGGCCAGGTCCCCAGTAGGGGGCACATGAGAGGCAACCACACATTCATGTTTCTCTCCCTCTCTTTCTCCCTCCCTTCCCCTCTCTCTAAAAATAAATAAATAAATAAAATCTTTTAAAAACATCTTCCTTAAAAAAAAGAAAGAAAAGTTTTGTTCATATAGTTTTCTTGTGTTTGGGCTTATGACAGGGACTCCAGGGTAAAATGACAGGGTCAAATGATTTGGGCATTTCTTTATGTCTTGATACATTTTATGAGAATGCTTTTTTGAAAGACAGGAGCAGTATTTATTTGCTTGCTTATTTATTTATTTATTTATTTATTTTAGAGAGAAGGGAAGGGAAGGAGGAAGAGAGGGAGAGAACATCAGTTGGTTGCCTCTCGCACGCCTCCACCTGGGGACTTGGCTGGCAACCCAGGCATGTGCCCTGACTGGGAACTCATCCGGCGACTTTTCCGATCACTGGCCTGCGCTCAATCCACTGAGCCACACCAGCCAGGGCAAAAGCCAGGAGCAGTTTACAATGGCAATACCAATGTAGCAGTTTCACCACACCCTCACCCACCCTGGCCTTTGTTGTGGTTTTAAATTGTTGCAATTGATTTAAGTGGAAGAATCCCTCAATCGATTAGTATGTTTCCATAACCTCGGTTTAGTGTCACAGGCATACTGTGACAAATCAGTATCCATTAGAATGTAAGCCCGTTATTTCAGTCGTGTCTCCAGTACCCCCACTCTTAGTTACCACCCAATGCACAGTAAGCACAAGCATAATTCAGCTGTATTTTGGCTTCTAATTTCCATGAGTGTCCCATACACCTTGGTCTGTACAATTTTAGTTGTAATTATTACAGAGCTATTATTTTATTATTTACAGCTTTTTAAGAATCATAATGAGAAAAGTGATTTTTACATTAGAAACTCTAAGTAATCATGTCCTTGTTTTCTACAAAGTTGTTTGATGAATTTATGTCTATCCATATCTATATATCTCTTTATATATTTCTACCTTTATATATCTACATCTATATATTTCTATCTCCATCTTTCTCCCTGGCAATTCATGGGCAATCTCAGCTCCAGCAAAACTATGCTTTTTGTGTGTGTTTAGAACTAGTGTTCATCAGAGGCTTGAGTAAAACTACAATGATCTTTGGACTCTTAGCAAGTGATCAACAAAGTACTATTTCTTTATGAGCTATTTGTCAAAGTCCAAATAAGTAATGTTGAATGCCATAAAGCAGGCAGTTAAGCCACTTACTTGAACTGATAGTTTCTTAGCAAAACTTCCAAAGCTTTGGCCACAGAAACAATGAATCTAGAGGTAACCCTTGTCTCTAGACAGGGGGCTATAAATTGCATGAATTAAGGTATCACATGAGAAAACATGGACCATAGAGCTTGTTAAAGGGGCTCAAAGTAATTATCCCAGTAATTGCTGAGAATGGAGAAGGGATCGTCTTTGCCTACTCCCCTTGCCCTTCTTTTCAACACTGTGACTGATAGCTACAGGCGGAAGAATCCCATATGAATTATTGGGACTCTTACTAGGGGATCTCCACCTGACTGGTGTGAGTAGGGATGAGGCCAGGGTAGAGAGTGTTTTAAGTGCACTCAGCAGTCACATGACCCATGCACCCAAGGCCGGCCTGTCTCTGAAAGCTGCAGTGTCCCCTTTCAGTCTTCAGGAAGGAAGCACCAGGGCACTGTGACCAAGACCTGCCATCAAGTCCCCATCAAGACAGAACTCCTCCATCCCATTAGCACCAGAGTCAACAAGAAGATTCCTGGTAGATCTTCTTGTCCACCCCATGCACTTGTTTTACTTTTGTTTTCAATTAAATTCCAGAGTACCCCGAAAGGCAGGTCTGTCTTCACCACTGTTCCCAGGGCCCCTAAATTACAGCCTTTCCCACTCACGTTTCCATTTAGCACCACTGCCAAGGTGCTGTGCATCCTTCCAGCTCTTTTTCTACTCAGTTGCATATGTGTGTGTGTCCAGTGGATAAACAGGTTCGTATAACATGTATTGTCCCACAACTTGTCTCTTTCCTTAGCAACATGTGTTGGAGAATTTTGCATATTGGTTCATATAGACTAGCTTACTGTTTTTAACTGATGGAGAGCATTCCTCAAAGTCAGTCAGCAAATATACATAAAAAGTTGTGACCCCCCCCACCCCCAAATCAGACAAAGCTAAGAAGACATCCAGATGTCATTTTGATTCAATCCCTTCTTATTTTTATACAGGAAAAATTTCAAACATACAAAATAGTGGGTAGACTAGTACAGTGAACAACTTCAAACATACTTAGAAGTTAAAACCCCCAAATGACATGGTGTATGGATTGATATATATTGGTGTATGACATGATATGTATTTCTCTGGTGGGTAGAAAAAGCATCACTCCCATTGTCTGCAGTTTCTGATCTTCCAATGATCTGACATCTTCTCTTCAAAGTTCACCAAGAAAGTAGATGCCTGTTTGAGGGTGGGCACCTTTTTATCCAAAGGAACATTTAGAATCCCTACATGGAAAAGGAATATAACATAACATAGCAGTAAAATTAGATGAAATATAGCTATACTCAACAACCTGAATAAATCTTAGAAATGTAATTTGCAATTTAAAGAGCTGGTTGCAGAAAACTACATACAGTGTGTCTATTTCTATAAAGCTCAAAAGAAGCAAATCCAAACAATCTATTGTTTAGGAAGATTACATATTTTGGGAAAAGTTTTTTTAAAAACTGACTGTGTAATTTAAGGTAGTAATTACCTTGAAATTAATGGGGGGGGGCGGGTAGGATTAGGAAGCGTGTGGCATCTTCAGAAGCACTGATAATGTTTTATTGATAAATTGTGTAATGGGACCAAAATACATTTGACACATTGTACAAATATACTATTGCTTATCCAGCCATTCTTCTTGCCATTTGATTAATTATTTATTTATTTTTGCTATTCCAACATAGAGGAATAAGCATTCTTGAAAATATTTCTTTTAATACTGTGTGGTACTGGGGAGTGAGAGGGATGGATACCTAGAAATAGAGTTACTGGGTCAAAGAGTGAGGAGACTGAGGTTGGGACTCAGAGAAGTTAAGTGCAAAACTCAGGATCACAAAGGCAGCACATAGCAAAGTCAAGGCTAGGAACAAGGCTCTCTCTGAGGCTCTGCGGTGCACCTATTACCAGTAAAGAAAACACCTGTCAAATCAAGGCAAGTGCCCCACTTTAGACTGTGATTTGACCCTTTCCCTGTCCTCTGTCCAGTGTGCAGGTGAAGCACAAGTATCAGTTTCAGAACCTCAGGTCACAGCACACAAGAGCTCCCTGTCACAAGAGGCAGCAGAATAGGGCTTTGTCTCCAGGGCAGGCAGGGTGTTTTCTGCGGGCCTGCCTTGGTGCCAGCGGCGGGAGGGAACCTCTGCTGAGCTCTAAGTCAGAACCCAGAGTTCTGCCCCATTTTTCACAGCACTACCCCTGTGGCCCATGGAGGCCTCTCTTTTTATTTCTCTGAGCAGATTTTGAAATGTTTAGTCTTCGGAGTGGAATGTTTATTAGTTACTGAAAGTGCTGTTTTGCTGGTTACAGGAAAGCACAAAGGAATACATACAGCATGTACCCAGAATGAAAAGAGTGGGTGGAAAAGACAGAGATAACGTCAGATACCAGCTCTGCCAGCCAAAGTCCCTTTCTTCCTACCTGAACACATTTGAAGAAAATCCCAAGCCCAAGTCTCCTTTGAAATGTTCATTTCACACACAGAAAGAAATTAAACAGATATTTTATTTTTGTGTATATGTGTATATTCATATGTATAGATATAAAATAAGTAAGCCACCCAAACACATATAAGTAGCAACATCTACTCTGTACGCTAGATTAAATCAGTGGCGTGGATTAACATACTTTAAAATGTTTCCTAGTTTTTTCCTAATTTGGGGCATATCAAGTTTCCCCCACATATCTCATCAATATTTTTAGAGGTTGGTTGGTTTGAATCAGGACCAAAACAAGAAATACACATTGTACTTCCCTGACACCACTTCAGTCTTTGAATCTAAAGGTTTCTCCCTTACATCGTTTTTAATGCCTTGCTACTTGTTGAGGAAAGGGGGCCATTAGTCTTTTTGAGTTTCCCACATTCTGGATGTTGTTGACCATACCCCAGTGTTGTTTAACACATTCTTCTATTGCAACAGTTCCTATAAGCGGGCAGTTGGATCTAGAAGCTTGATCAGATTCAGGGTTCTTTTTGAGGGGACAAGAATGTGTCATTGTGTTGTTATGTGTTTCCATCAGGTGGCACATAATGTCTGGTGATCTTTGCTGTGCTGTCAGTGGCCATCGATGACCACTGCCTTGATCCATTATTTTATTAGGGTCTTGGAAAGTGCTGATATTCAGGACTTCTGGCCAAGATGGAGGCATAGGTAGACGCACTGTGCCTCTTCGCACAACCAAGATAGGGACAACAATGATACAGAAACAAAATAACAACCAGAACTGACAGAAAATTGAAGTGTATGGAAGTCGGACGACCAAGGATTTAAAAATAGACACTTTCATCCAGACCTGTAGGAGGTGCGGAGTCCGGCCGGGTGAGGGATGAGGAGCAGAGAGCTGAGCACCCGGGCGGCGCGCAAGTCTGCAGCAGGAAGACCCTGGGCACACAAGCAGCAGTGGCTGGTGGGCCCCAGCCAAGGGGTGGCGACCAGCAGACACAGCGAGGCGGCCATTATGAAGCAAGGCACTGCACGCAACTCCGGGTCCCAGCACCGGGAAATAGAGCTTTCGGTCACTGACTGAAAAGGAAGGTCCCACAGGGTTCACAGGCCCACCCACACTGGAATTGGTGCCAGAGGGGCCCGGTCGGCTTGTGGAAAGTGGCAGAAGGGTCTGGGGTCCTGCAGAGGGTGGAGCGGGCGCTATTATTCCTTCTCGGACCCCGCCCCCACAAAAGAAAAACCAGCAAAAAGATGGCTCAAACAGAAGAAGAATGGAAAGCCGCAGAACCCATCCTTTTAAGCAACCAAGAGATAGCCAACCTGTCAGATGCACAGTTCAAAGCACTGGTTATCAAGATACTCACAGAATTGGCTGATTTTGGTCACAAACTAGCTGAAAAAATGCAGGCTACAGTAAATTTAATGAAGAAAGATGCACAGGGAACCAATGATGATGGAATAAAAGATGGGTCTCACATCAATGGAGTGGAGCAGAAGGAAGAAAAAAACATACAACCAGAAAAGAACGAAGAAATAAGAATTCAAAAAAATGAGGAGAGGCTTTGGAACCTCCGGGACACCTTTAAATGTTCCAACATCCGAATTATAGGGGTACCAGAACGAGAAGAGGAAGAACAACAAGCGGAAAAGATATTTGAACAAATAATAAAGGAGAACTTCCCCAATCTGGCCAAGGAAATAGAATTCCAGGAAGTCCAG
>CM052540.1:43645322-43694592 GCA_028533065.1 Trachops cirrhosus | reverse complement strand
GCCTGTGAACCAAGAGATCACGGTTCGATTCCCAGTCAGGGCACATGCCTGGGTTGCAGGCCAGTTCCCAGCACGGAATGCACAGGAAGCAACCATACATTGATATTTCGCTCCCTCTCTCCTTCCCTTCCCCTCTGAAGATAAATAAAAAAATAAAATCTTTAAAAAAAAAGTTTAAAAAAAAAAAGAAAGTGCTGATATTCAAATTTTGCTGTCCCTTATTTATTGGCTAGAATAATTTTCTCACCAACTATTTAGTTATTCTGAGATAAAGTTTATACAGGTCTTAGCTTGGGTTTCCAGGGCAGCAGAGACTAGGGACACAGGCTTTGTTGAGGAGCTAGGGAAGGAAGTGAGGGGCTCAGAAGCAGAGAGAGCCCATTCGAGGGAGCCTCACCCAGTAGGCTGCTGCTTCAGGCACCTGATTGGTCCATTTTGTGTGACTTGATTTCTGAGAAGTGATATAGACTGAGACTCAGGATACTTCATCTTGGTGGGGCAAAGGAGGAATATTTATTTATCAGCTTTCATCCCCCACTGGTAGAAGTTTAGAACATGGAGCATTAACTCACAGGCCCTTGAGCGTAGTGCTATATGAGCACCTGAATTTCCATGGTTCCCCGCACTGGCATTAACAGAAAAGCACTGGGGGGAGGAAGGAGATAAGGCTATTTCAGGTCGTGCCCGCATGAATTAGACAGAGGTCACCTAGAACTTGTTGCAGTGGCCACTCACCAGGTTGGTCCTTGTTTGTTGGGCATTTTGAGTAAACAGACCTTGAGGTTTTTTTCAAGAAAAAGGAGTTCTAAATGTTAATTCTAATTCCAACATAACATTGCTTAACTTCTTTGATTTTTATATTTATCTCTTTTATACTGAAAAACTTAATGCTTAAGGTCATTAACAGAATTACTTACTACCAACACTGTGATTACTGAAGAGCAGTGTGTTTTTAACCTTCCCTGCATCCTTCGAGTGTACACCTAGGGGATGTGGAGTGGAGTAATTGCGTTTTAAAGTCATCTGACATAATTTCCCTTTACATGGGTAGGGCACCAGATTGAAAACTACATTCATTTGTTGAATTTTGCTTTTTAAATTTTTGATTTTTTCACAATTATGTAAAGTTTACATCATTCCAAAGTCAAATCTACAAAACAAGATATTGTCAGAGAACTCTAGCTGCTATTCTTGTGCTTCCTATCTTTTTCCTGGCTCCCACAGATAACGATTTTATTTATCCTTCCATTAAAAAAAAAGCAAGCTCATGAGTGTTCCTGTTCCTGCTTTCTTAGGTAAACAGTGGCATACTACATATACCTTGATTCATCTTGCTAGCACTTAATCTTTGACACACTACTGTTCATCTTTTTAAAAATTGTACTGTCTTCTAGGCTCAATCTACCCACTTCCTGGAATGATTTGTTAGTAGGGACCCTCAGAAGTCTAGAGTAAATGAACCTGAGTTTTCTAAGAAGCACTTTATTCATTCCATTACTTCCGGCAAAGGTTCCTGGAGGGCGCAGGGGAGGAGGGCTTGGCAGTCGCAAGCAAACTTGTCTAGAACGAATGAGGGCCTGATCTTACCAGGAATATTTCTTATTGTGGTAAAATAGACACAACGTAAAAGTAACCGTTTTTAAGCACACAATTCAGTGGCATTAAGTACATTAACACTGTTGTGCAACCACCACCACCATCCATTTCCAGAACTTTTTCATCGTCCCAAACCGAAACTCCGCACGCATTAGAACAGTAACCCCCCATCACCTTAACAGGACTTTTAACCAGACTAAGAGAAAGGAGCACCTGCTTGCCAGGTGCAGGCTTGGGCACTAGGAAGCCGGTGGCCTCCCGGCGGGGCAGGGTTCCGGCCGTGACTAAGCAGGCTCTCGGGTTAGCACTCCCACTCTCACCTATTGTCCCAGCGGGAGGAACCGGTATTTCCGGATTAGGGCCTCGGTCCCGGTGATCCCGGCTGATGGTGAGGTTGTGGGGGAGGGGAACGGAAGCTGATTCTAAATGTTAACTTTCCACCAACATCATTAATCTGCTTCCCAGCCATTCCCGCCAGCAAAACAAAGACCCCAATACCACCAAACACACACACACACACACACACACATCCCCCCCTGCAGTCTTTTGAAGAGTGCCAGAGCTACCGCCTTTCAAGCGCACAATCCAGGACAGGATTAGAAAGCCGACCTGGGCACGAATTAAGAAAGCACAGGACCCTGGCCGGGTAGCTCAGTTGGTTAGAGCGTCTCCCGATCTGCGAAGGTTGTGGGTTTTATCCCCTGTCAGAAAAATTGAAAGAAGCACAACGCGTCGCCGTGCGCGGGAAGAAAGCTCAGTTTTGCAGACAAGGGAAGAGGCAGGGCAATGGGCGTGCTGGCTGCAGTGACTAGGTGGTCCCTGCGGCCGCAGCCCCTGCCCCGCCGCTCCGTGGCGTGTATGAGGTCCTCCCTCGGACCTTCTCGACACCCCAAAGTAACGCTGCAGTAAGCTGAGTCTCCTCCCTCTGGGTCTCGAGGAGGCAGGTGACAGGCGCTGCCCACCCTCGTCCCCTCTGAGCGGCTACTGGCTGCCTCGCCGCCGCCCTACGCTCTCTGCGCCCCACCTTGGATATACTTTTTTTATTTCTCCCCAACCTCCAAACAGGAAATAGCCCGAGTAACAATAATACACAGGAGCGGCCGCGAAGGCCACTTGAGCCCGCCCATTCCCGGGGCAGCCTCCTGCTGTCCGGCTCGGGCCAGGCGCCGCCAGCGACGCGCGGGGAGCACAGGGGACAGCGGCCCAGCCGCCGGCGCCGCGTGGAGCGCGCCCCAGCGCCGCCGAGAGCCGCCGGTCTCCTGCCCCGACTCCGCCGACCGCAGCCGCCCCCCGCCTCCAGGCGAGTACTGCACCCTCCGCCCTCACGCTCCCTGGCCGGGGAGCGCCCGAGGAGCGTCGGGGCGCTGCCTGCCGCCCCGCGGAAATAGAGCCACCCCAGGCGCCGCAGCCCCAGCTCTGGCGTCGCCAGGAAACCTTCTCCCTACCCCAACTTTGGCAAGGGACAGACTTGCCGGGTGTGGCGGAGCGATTGCGCCCTAGATCCGTGGTGTGGACGGAGGTGAGGGGCAGCGCGAGTAAATGCGAGTTGCTGCCCTCGCCCCATATCCGATTACCTTGGTGTCTACTTTATTAAGCATTAATTTTTTTGTTTCCTTCCTGGGGGATACTTAGCTGTTTTTGCTCCCTACCCACCCCCCCGGGGGGGACGACAGTGCATCATAGGGTTTCTCTTGGGTAATCGTTTCGAAGTGGGTTCGATCACGCACCTAGGGCAACTACAGGTACCTGGGAGCCACTTTCTTTTTTCCTGTCTGGCGTTGCGCCATCTCCCCCAAGGGATGGGAATTGTCTCACTTCCTGTTGCGCTTCTCTTTAACCAGATTTAAAGGGCCTCTGAGTTTCTGTTGGCACTGCCAGCGTTGGCAGTACTACCTGGAGGGGGCAGGAGTTGGTGGCTTGGTTTAGGCGGGTGGAGGGTTAGTTGAAAGCAGGTAGGGCTGCCTGAGCTGCCTGCTGAGTTTCAGCTGCGAGGCTTGAAAACTCCGCACACCTGAGAGGCTGACTGCAGACCCGGAGGTGCCGCGCAGACAGCAGTGCTGTGCACTCAGCGCGCAAAACTTTAGAGAACCCGCATTTTTGTTGTTGCTGCCCGTTTGTAAGGGAGGGGCCGAGCTTGTGAACAGGCTGCTGGGCGTTGTCAGTTTTCTAGGGCTGCATTGTAAGGTTCTGCTATAGGGAACTCCGTCAAAACTAAGTTGCAAATCTTTATTTTGGATAAAAGCCACTGAATTCCAGGCATTCTTCGCGCTTGAGAAGGGTATTTTCAAGACTGTTTTGGAGTCTGCATGAGGTCTTTCAGCAAAGCTGCCTCTCTCTCAACCATCCTTATAGTCGGTAGCTGATTCCTAGCCCTCCGATGGGTGGGTACTCCTAGAAGCCCCCTTTGGTCAGGCCTACTATCCAAGTTTCTCAAGGCATTTTTACTTAGGGTGATTGATGGGTAAGTTAAGTCCTTAACCAATTTGCTTGAAAGATATGATCAACCCTCCGTTTCCCGGTGAGAGGACCTAGTTCTAGATGGTTAAAGGGACAGAGTGACATTTACTTTCAAGTGCTCTGAGGACGCGTTGCTTCAAGTGAAGTCCACGGTCCAGCAGCGGCATCACCTGGGGACCTGTTAAAAATACAGGATCTTAGATCCCACCCTGACCCGCCGAATCAAGATCCCAAAGGGATCGTTTGCATATTAACGTTTCAGAAGCACTAGTCTAGGTTTTCCGTTCGGTGTAAGGAAGAGATTTTACAATACATTTTCATCCAGTCCTACATTTGAACCTCTTTTCCAGACCAGGAGAAACACATCACAGCTCGTGGGTCACGGCCCCTCCACCCCAGGGCGGCAGACTCTGTGCAAGATTTGGACATGTGACTAGCATACTAGCTAATGAGTTCTTTGTTTCCCCATACTTTTATTCTTTTACTGTTACTATTACAGTAAAATATACACAACATAAAATTTACCGTTTTGACCTTTTTGAAGTGTACAGTTCAGTGGCATGGACTACATTCAGAATCTTGTGTAACCATCACCACTGTTCATTTCCAGAACTTTTTCATCGGCTCAAGGAGAAGCTCTTTCCCCATTAAACAATACTCCATTTCCCCTTCATTCCAGCCCCTGAGCTTCTGGAGACTTAATACTTTTTTGTAGGGTACAGAAAAGATGCATTAAGAATGTAAAGTAAAAGTAAAATCATGCTCACAAAATGTAAACATTTGGAGATTCTTGGTTTCTGGCTTGGTGGACAATGGCCTTGGTGGCAAGGCATTTCCCGATTCTTCGAGTGCACCTGCTTTTAATAGCCAAAGCCCTGACCCCTGAGGGTTTCCTTCTCAGTGTGGCCGGAGAGGACAGGGTCAGTCAAGGGCTCAGACTGTGCTCACTTACTAAGCCTGGTAAAATCTATCTCCTTGCTTTTGACTGGCTTTATTTTAGATGGCCTATTTATATTGGGTTTAGCTTTTTTTTTTAATACTCAAATTCATTTTTGAAAGTAGAATAAACCTTAAGAAAAGAAGTCGGTGCTTAGTATATAGGACGAGGGTACTGCAAGACTTCAGGAAGATTTGAAATAATATTCTAAAATACCCCAGAGTCTTTTGTTTCAGTTTTAATGTTAAATGAGTCTAATGGTCTGACTTTCTTTCTAGTTGTAAAAATGTTTGTATGAATTAGAAAAACCTTATAAGAATGAAAATCGTCTGCTTGAATCCACGTACAATTGTCCAGCTTGCTTGAGAACATGTCTTTTGGTGAGAACATAAATGTGAATTGGTGAACTGATAAAAATGGTTTCATTTATGATCTAAGAGAGTAGTCGTTACAGATCAGGAATGTGGTTCTGAACACACAAGCCATCAGGGATCACGGAAAGATTTAGTAAGTAGCCAAATAGAGGCAAATTCTTCAGATTCTTCCCAGCTTATTTTTTCTCTGAGACCCTTGACTTTCTTGTAGTTTGACTTTCATCACAACGAGCCTATCAGCTTATGGGAAGGAACTTACAGCTTCCTTTGATTGAAAAGTCCCTTTCAAATGATGAATGGAGATCGTCCAGATGGGCAGAGTTTGGCAGAAAGTTCTCCCACTTCAGGAGACCCTTGCATTCCCGTAATTTTCTTTTTTATTGTTATTTCCTTTTTGTTCTAGTAAGGCAAAAGAGAAAAGGTTTTCCCTTGTCTATGATGTTTTCTTCTGAAATAGCTATATCGTTCAGGGTTTTATTTGGTGAGCAAATGCTATTTTGTAGCCCACCCATGAGAAAAAAATGCTTTAGACAGCATCCAGTGATTGGTTTTATCAATGATTCAGTGATGCCTTGAGAATCACTTGGGGAGTTTACTAAAAATGGAAACTGTCCCAACTACTCCAGACCGACTGAGTGAGAATCTCTGCATTGGAATCTGTGGATTTAGTCACACCTTGGGTGGTTCCAGAATGTATTTAGGTTTGGGAGTCGCTCAAATGAACAACGTACCCACACACACACAAACTAAGATGTTGGAACGTTAATCTGAAGGAACACAGGTGTGCCAAGTCCAGCCAATACCGTTTGATACTGGTGGGCTTTGTCAAGATCTGAGGTTCAGAATTCCGAGTGTCCCAAAGAACCCCCTGGTTTTCATAGGAGAGATCAAGGTGTTGGACTGCTTGATTTAGCATCCGCGAACATTGGTTGAGTGCCTATTGTGAATCAAGTATTTTCAGATATATTCTCTTTAAATCTTTACAGTGACATTGAGAGAGGTATTTCTTTTCCCCCTCATTTTACAGATGAGAAAACTGAAGCCAACCTAGGTCTTCCTAGGCTAGACCATGGTTCTGTCCATGGTTGTTCCATGTAGAATAATAAGTCACTGCATGCCAGCTCCCCTTCATCCCAAGAATCTGTGTATTTATTAATATCTTCTGGAATGTAAGGTACCACAAGACCTCTAATGAGTGATTATACTTGACTGGAATGTAGCATTAGTGTTCAGCTCCCAGAAAAATCAAGTCCTGGGCATTCTCTCTATTGAGATTGGTCAGCCGTGCCCTCTGTGGCTTGACAGTATCTACCTGACAGCCGAGATGCTACACACTGTAGGAGAAAGGACCCAGGAAGGACTGACATTGACCTTGACCAGCCAACTGAGCAGGAGTAAACCTCTTAAACTTGGAGCTGCCACATCCTGGAATATAAAATTAGGGGAAGATTATTATCTTCCTCTAAGATTACAGTAAGGACTCAAAAGGGCCTTATTTGTATAAGTGCTTGTAAATTGTCAAATGATAATAAAATGCTATCATCATTTGGGAGAGATTTACAGTGCGAAGGAGACAGAAAAAGTCACAGATTTGAGTTACCTAACACTTTTAGTTAACCAAGTTTTAAATTCTCTTCTAGCTTTAGGCCATTAAAAAACAACAACAATTGTATTGAGATGTAATTCACATATACAATTTACCTACTTAAAGCATATAATTTATTGGTTTTGAGTATATTTACCACAATCAATTTTATTTTTATTGCCCCAAAAAGAACAGAACTCCCCCACAAACCTCTTTCACCCTTTGACTGGCTACTCCCAATCCCCTGCGGCCCCCACCCTAAGCAACCACTAATCTACTTTGTGTCTATAGATTTGCCTCTTCTGGACATTTCCTAGAAATGAAATTACTTAACATGGGAACCTGTATGTCTGCCTTCTTTCACTTAACACAATGCTTTCAAGGTCTATCTCCATTGTCGCATGTATCTGTGCTTTATTCTTTTTGTTGTCAAACAACATTCCATTGTATGCGTACCACATTTTGCGTAGTCATCTCTTGATGGACATTTGGATTGTTTCTACTTTTTGGCTATTAGGGTTGATGCTTGTGTGAACATCGATGTACAAGTTATGTGGACATATGTTTTCATTTCTTTTGGGTACATGCCTACAAGTGGAAAACATATGGCAGTTCTATATTTAACATGTTTAGGAACTGCCAGACTGTTTTCCAAAGTGGCTGCTTCAGTTTACAGTCCCGCCAGCAGGGTATGAGGTTTCTAGTTTCTCCACATGCTCATCAACACTTGTTGTCCATCTGTTTTTATTTTAGCCATCCTAGTTGGTGTGAAGTGGTTTCCTTTTTTTTTAAATTATCCAATTACTGTTCTCCTGATTCGCCCCTCTTCCCCTGCTTCTACCCAGCACCCTCCAGTCCCTCAGGCAATCCACACAGCATTGTTCATGTCCAAAAGTTCTTTGGCTACTCCATTTCCTGTACGGTACTTTATATCCCCATGGCTATTCTGAAACTACCTATTTGTCCTTAATCCCCTCACCTCTTTACCTATTCCCTTACACCTTCCTGCCATCTGGTAACCATCAAAACCCTCTCTGTATCCATGGTTCTCTGTTCTTTCTGTTTGCTTAGTTGGTTTTTTAGATTCAGTTATTGATAGATTTTTACTTTTTGCCATTTTATTGTTCACAGTTTATTTATTTACATTTTTAACATTTTTTTATTGTTGTTCAAGTACAGTTTTATTGTTCACAGTTTTAATCTTCATCTTTTTCTTAAGTAACTCCCTTTAACATTTCATATAATAATGGTACAGTGATGGTGAACTCCTTTAGTTTTTCTTGCCTGGAAAACTCTTTGTCTGCCCCCTGATTCTAAATGATATCTTGGCTGGATAGAACAGTCCTGGCTGTAGGTCCCTGATTTTCATGACTTTGAATATTTCTTGCCAGTCTCTTCTAGCCTGCAAGGTTTCTTTTGAGAAATCAGCTGGCAGTCTTATGGAAACTCCTTTGAAGGTAATTTACTTCTATTTTCTTGCTGCTTTTAAGTTTCTCTCTTTATCTTTAACCTTCAAAGGGCATTTTAATTATGAGTGGGCCTCTTTGCATCCATTTTGTGTGGGATTCTGTGCTTCCTGGGCTTGCATGTTTATTTCCTTCCCCAACTTAGGGAAGTTTTCTTTCATTATTTTTTCAAATAGATTTCCAATTTCTTGCACTTTCTCTTCTCCATTTGGTACCCCTATGATGCAAATGTTGGTCCTCTTGAAGTTGTCCCAGAGGCTGCTTATACTCTCCTCAGTTTTTTGGATTCCTTTTTCTTCTTGTTCTGATTTTTTTTTTTTTTTTTTTTTTGCTTCCTTATGTTCCATATCATTGATTTGAATCTTGGCTTCATCCACTCTGTTGTTGTTTCCCAGTACATTATTCCTTATTTCAGTCAGTGTATACTTCATTTCTCACTGGATCTTTTTTATGCTGCTGAGGTCCTCACTGAGTTCCTTGAGCATCCTTATAACCAGTGATTTGAATTCTGCATCTGATAGGTTGCTTATCTCCATTTCATTCCGGTGTTTTTCTGGAGTTTTGATCTGTCCTTTCATTTGGGCCATGTTTCTTTGTCTCCTTGTCTTGACAACCTCCCTCTGTTTGTTTCTATGTATTAGGTAGAGCTGCTTTGACTCCCTGTGTTGGCAGTGTGGCCTAGTGTAGTAGGTGTCCTGCAGCCACAGCCTCCCCTATACCTATCACCCAAACTGGGTATTCAGGGTGTCCCTTCATGTGAGCTGAATACACCCTCCTCTTGTATTTGAGCCTTGTTTGCTGTTGGCAGATCAGTGGGAAGGATAACCCAGGCCAATCAACTGCAAGGATTGGCTGTAACCACTCACCACCAACCTCTATCCTCTGTGGAGGATCAGCTCTGCAGGGGCAGGGTGGTGGATCTATGATGTGGTCTGTAGCAGCCTACTGGGTGCACTGGCCCTGGTGTTTCCTGGGTGGTGCAGGCCAAGGTCAGCCTTCACCTGTATTTTGCCTGGAGCCACCCTCCCTGAGCTATAAAACATCTGAGATGTCTGCTGCTTGTGCTGGTCTTAGAGGTTCCCAGGGGAAGCCAAACTGTGAATGTAGGCTGGCTGCTGCAAGTGCTGGGCCTGGGGCTCACTGAGGCCAGCTGTTGCTTGTTGGATAGGATTTAGGAAGTTGTGAAGCATGAGCCAAGATCAGCCATTCATGTGGAAAAGCAGCTTGGGTGGGGCAGAGTCTCTGGGGTCAAACCATCTTAGCCAGGTTGATGGAGTCTCAGATATGGCATCAGCTTGCAGGTTCAGTCTCAATGGATATGGTTTTTTAAATTCTGTAGTTGTCAGACTTCCATTCTATTTGATTTCTGACAGTTCTGAGTGGTGTTTGTCCTATATTTTAGTTGTAATTTTGATGTGTTTTGAAGATGTCAGTCATGTCTGCCTACGCTGCCATCTTGATCAGAAGTCCTGAAGTGATTTTCATTCATACTTCTCTGATGGCTACTGACATTGAACATCTTTTCATGGGCTGGTCTTTCCTGATTTTTTAAACATTCTTTTCTAAGGAAAGACTAGATAAAGAGGAAATACTTTTGAATAGATTTCCTAGTTTCAATGGTGTAGACGAATACTGAAAATGTAAATTTAGTCCATTGCTTTTTTGAAGTTGCTTTCGGTTTTGGCTCATCTTTTTATTTGCCTTAGGGCCTGGCCTAGTGCATGTATTATAGTACCTTATGTTCCAAAGGATTTGAGTGAAGAATTAATGAACACATAGCTTCTTGGAGGTGAGGGGGAATAAGTAGGCAGGGACATATTTTTCTACATGTTGATTTAATGCCTACTAAAAAAGCATGTTTGTCTCAGATGTTAATAACATACAAAAAAAATCCATTGATGCCAATGGTGAACATTTTAAATACTTTACAAAATAGTGTTTGATATGGTATTGGTTAACATCTGTACATTCTACTTATTAAAATATACAATAATGTAATTTAAAAATCATGTTAACAAATTATTTATGTATTTCATTAGGGTATTCTTTATTTATTTTACTTTTATATACTCCAAAAAAGAACGTAGACTGCTGGACATTTTTGCATGTGTTAATACATTTTTGTTCTTTCTTTTAAGCTGGTTGGCAGTGTTTTTTTCTCTGTAGCCACGAAGGAAATTATTTTATTTGCCTTAGGGCCTGGCCTAGTGCATGTAGCTCTACATGTAAATGTAGCTCTACTTTACAAGTCAAAATGGATTTTCAAAATACCTATTGCATTTGGAGGCCCACTATATTTTGCTTGGGTTGCACTATTTTGATGTATTACTGGCCAATGTAGGCAATATTAAGAGACATAGGGAAATCAGCTGGATTAGAAAAAGAACATTACTTCCATTTGAGACAGACATGGGATAGGCAAGTGGAAGTGTGTGATGCAGTGTTTTTCAACCATTATCCGCATCACCTGGAGAGCTTGTTAAAACACACATTGCTGGCCGCACTCCCTGAGTTCTTAGAGTTTTTGATTCAGTAAGTCTCGGGTGGGGGCCTGAGAATCTGCCTCTGAGAATCTCTGAAAGTCCCCAGGTGATGCTGATGCTGCTGGTCTGGGCGGCACACTGTGAGAACCCGTGGTTTGGAGACATTTGGAAGTGTAGGACCAGAGCGAGAGTGGGGGAAGGGGGAGGCTCAAGGTTGGCCTGGGCATCATGTGCATATAGGAGCTTGGTGACACCAGGGAAGAGGGTACAATTGGGGGAGTGCATAGACAAGTGCTGAGGACTGAAATGTAGCGATGTGGTGGGGAGGGGCTGCTGGAGGAAGAAAAGCCTCCGAGATGGGGAAGGAATGGGCAGAGGTTATGAGGACACCAAGGCCAGAGAGGGCCCTGCCCACCGTAAATGGGGGTGAGGATGCGACTGGGATGTTGGTTGCAGAGGAGGGCTGGGCTGTCTCCTGGATGGTGGGTGTGGTAGCTCTGCAGGCCTCACCTTTCTAGCACTTACTTCTAGGGAGGCCAGCATTACCTGGTAGAAGGATGTGCTGCTTGGGGCCAGAAGGTCAAGTGTGGACTTTCCTTCATAAGACAGTCCTGGAGTAATGACTGAGCACTCTCCCTCCTCCTGCCTGTCACTGCTAAGCATCATCAACCTGGAGCCAAGCCAAGCTCTGTAAACCAGCAGCTTTAATATCTGTGCTACCGTGTGTCTGGTCTCCTTAGCATAACTTGTATAAGCTGATTCTGAGAGTGGGTGCTGACAATCCATGTTATGAAGGTCAGGTTTGCTACACAAAAGAAATCCAAGAAGGGTAGTGACACTGCTGTTGGGTCCTCTGAAATGGAGCTGTATCCCACTCTTCTTTTTTTTTTAAGATTTTATTTATTTATTTTTAGAGAGAGGAAGGGAGGGAGAAGGAGAGAGAGAGAAACATCAATGTGTGGTTGCCTCTCATGTGGTCCCCACTGGGGACCTGGCCTGCAACCCAGGCATGTGCCCTGACTAGGAATCGAACCTGCGATGCTTTGGTTCACAGCCCGCGCTCAATCCACTGAGCTACCCCAGCCAGGGCTGTATACCACTCTTGATGTGGCTTCACAAAGTCTGGACAAACATCCCCACATTTTATTGTATATTTTATTTTAAAGGAATCCTCATTGTGTCTGTGGATGTAAGGCATTTCTCTTGGGTTTTGGAAAAAGTGCGAAGCCTGCCCCAGGGGGTTCTCTGTTATTCTTTGGGGGCACTTGTTATTAGCAGAGTGAAAGGATTGAATTATCCGTGGTTGTACACCAACTGCCCAGCTCTGCCTGGGACTTGCTGGTGTGGTCAGGAGCTGAGAGCAGCTGTCCACTTTAGACTATCCTCTCTCTCCAATCCCTCTCAGCCAGTCGCACATTTTTCCATTACTGCCTGGCCCCTGCAGGCCCTAGGTGTGATTCCTCTGGTTAGTGGATAGGACTGGACAGACAGGAAGTATTTCACAATCATGCTTCTGTGCAGAGACAGCATCTCGGGAGCCCTACCACCACCCCCAGTTCTCATGATTCTCTAGGAGGACCCACAGGACTTCACATATAGTTTTACTCACCACTGTGATTATTACAGTGAAGCCAGGAAGAGGAAAAGGCGCACCGAGTGAAGTCTGAGGAATCCAGGCTGAAGCTTCCAGCATCCTCTCCCAGTGGAGTTCTATAGGACATGCTTACTTCCAACAGCAACGAGTTGTGACAACGAGTGTGCAATGTTGCCCAGGGAAGTTCGTTAGACTCAGTGCCCAGGGTTGGTTCTGGGGACTTACTACTGTGGCATCTTCTGCGTAGAATGTACCCAATGTTCAGACTCCCAGAAGGAAGCAGGTGTTTATCATAAACTGCATTGTTTGTGCAAATAGTTTAGGGACAGGGAGCTACTCCTGTCAGTCCTGGGAATGGTGGGAACCTTCCCAACATCCAGGTTCCCAGATGTCAGCCAAAGGCCAACCTTGCAAGCAGGCCTTTTGAAGGACGTTAACTCTTTAGCTCACAGACAGGGATGAGAACGGAAAGTGAGGGTGGTGGTGGACGCCCCGCACTGGGGAAGGGTCTGTCCATGCAGCTGCCAAGTCTGTGCTTCAGGAACTTGGTCCCTCTGACCAAAGCTGGGGGGTGGGACAGAAGTGGCCTTGGGTTCTGCACTCAGATCCTGGTTTCAGGACATGTGGCATTCCTTTATTACGGGGACAGAGAAGAAGGGCAAGAGTACACACTGGCAGAGGTCAAAGCCCTGTTCATTCATGCATTCATTTCCTTTTAACGTGCACTGCCTGATGGCTGTGTTCTGCCAGACACTGTGCCAGGTGCTAGGGATATGTGATTAGCAGAGCAAAGTCTCCGCCCTCATGAGACCCCATGTTCTCCAGGGAGACAAGTAAAGAGGCAATTACATTTCATTGTGATGAGGGCATATTAAGGGCTCCAGGACGCCTACTGAGGCTCAGTGGGTGTCAGCACACATGAATTTTGTAACCTGGGTAGGAGTCATACCTCCACTACTTATTACCTGTGTGGCCCCGGGCAGATAACTTAGTCACTAGGTGCCTGAGTTTCTTCATCTGAAAATGGAGAATTTACATCTATTTCTTAAGGTTAATGTAAGAACTAAACAGGGTAATACATGTAGGATACTTACCTCAGTGGCTGGCACAGTGGACGTGTGCGATAAATAATAGTGCGGTATCATCTCAGAAGGCTGTGTTAGCCAGAGGGAATGACATCTGCCATCCCCCACTCTGTGCAGGGCCTCATGTCATACAGCATCGCTGCCTCCCTCCACAGGCCCTGGGCTTACAGGTGCACTGTGCACCGCCTTCCTGCCAGCTGGCTCTGTTTACAGTCCGAGAACACTCCCTGTTGTTTTTGCTTTTTTGGCTCTTGATGTTACTCTTCCCTCTTCCTGAGATGCCTCAGATCCTTTTGTCAGAGTATTATTAAGACCTAACTCAAGTACCTTTTCTGTGAAGGTTTGCAAGCTAAGATCCTGGAACAGAATTGTCCTTTCTCTCCTTTGTCATGGTTCCATTCTGTGGTCACTCGTCTCTCTTCCAGCATGCGGGGTTGTAGTTAGTTGCCACTTCATTACACTGGGTGCTCCTCTTGGACAGAGATGGGTTGGTTTGTTTATATGTCCAATGTCAATCAGAGTGTTTGATAGGGAGCTCAATGGTTGTCTGGAGAGGGAATGAATATTAGGTTGAACTAGAAAACTCAACAGGAAGTGGATGCAATGTCAGCAAAATAGGTCTCTGTCTTCAGAGTAGAGCTTACAGTCTAGAGGCGGAGACAGGTGACAAACAGGTAAACACAAATCTATAATTAGGTACTGAGAAGTGACTCAAGGAAAACAGTGTGGCCCAGCAGCAGGTGCAAGGGGAGCTGGAACAGGGAGAAGTGGGAGGTCCAAACGTTGATGCCCTGGGCAGTGTGCAGTTACCTTCTGAGGACTGGAAGGACTGGTCAGGCCGGGGGCCACACCAGGACTCCTCCAGACGGTGGGTCAAAGGTTTCCGGTACCTCAGCTGCCAAAGGACAAGGGACATAGGAGATCTAAGTGGACTCTTGGAAGATCAAAATGGTCCACTTGGGAGCGTGGAAAATTGGGGTTTTGCATATATTCATTCAATTTGATTCTCCCACAGCCTTAACAAGTAAGTGCTATTATCCCCTGTTTACAGATGAGGAAACTGAGGCTCCAGAGAGATTCAAAGACTTGCCCAGGTCACAGAGCTAAGTGTGAAGCTGAGATTCAAATGCAGGCAGCCTGGTTCCGGGGTGCAGGACCTTAGCCAGTACACCTTGCTGACTCTTATGAAGTGAACCCTCATGTTATTGGGTACCTGTTGCATGCTGGTTCCTGAGCAAGGAGGACACTAGAGGTACAAACATGAATATCCCATCGTTCCGACCATTTAGGTCACCACAGAATACTGAGGGAGACAGACCTGTAAAAATGTGATTTTTTGAAGTCAGTTAAAATTTATTGAGACTAACAAGAAACTTGCCTTACCTTTCTTTTACCTGTATTGCATTGAACCACTGGCAGAGGGCATGTTTTGCTATTTCGTAAGTGTCTGGTGGCTGAACTGGTCCCACAAAAAATATATATTGTTTAGGGTATAGTGGGCTGACTTATTAAGTTAAAATTCACTATTTATTTTTGTAAGAGTTTATAATATAATAAGAATGACTAAACGATGATAACAGGTGTCCTAAAATATATAGTACTTTCAAGCTGTAATTTGAGAACAAAATAGAACCGTTTATATAAGAGAGTTGTCTTAAACTGGAGATAAATGTAGATAATTTAGGAATATTTTATAGGAAAATGTAAAACGAAATGATTTAAGGACCTGCAGCTTTTTTTAAAAAAAAGATTTGATTTGTTTATTTTCAGAAAGAGGGGAAGGGAAGGAGAAAGAGAGGGAGAGAAACATCGTGTGGTTCCTCTCACGTGCCCCCTACTGGGGTCCTAGCCTGCAACCCAGGCATGTGCCCTGACTGGGAATCGAACAGTGACCCTTTGGTTCACAGACTGGCACTCAACCCACAGAGCCACACCAGCCAGGGTAGAACCTGTGGCGTTTAAGGGCCTGGACCATTAGGGTCGTGTGGAAGTTCAGTGACTCTAGGGACTAATTCACTTTTGTTTTCTCAATGAGGGTGTGCAGGGGAAAACCCAGCCTATGAGGGACAGGATAAGGAGGACAGTGACCCCTTGCTGGGAAGCCCGCTTGGCAATGGTGGTGGCAGGGCCTCCTGGAGAAGGAGTTTTTGGCCACAAACTCTGCACTTAGACCCACTGGAAAGAGCAGAGTTGGGAAAGAGGAGAAGGAAGAGGAAGGCCTGCAGCTGGAAGGAGGGCATCTGAGGGTCGGGGCAGGGGACCCTCCTGTCTCAGAGGAAGCAGCAGCCCCTGCCCAGGGAGCAGGGAACAGATGCTCTGTCTGGATCATCGGATGCTTGAGGACCCACTCTGGGAGGCGTTGGAGCAGGGTAGTAGCTTGAATATTGGTTCTGCCACTTAGGAGCTGTATGACCTAGGACAGGTTTCTCAACCCTGAGCCTTAGTTTTCTCCTTGTAAAAAGGGGTCATTAATTTTGCTTTCTCTCTGAATTGGTGTGGCTCAAGTTTCATTGCTCTTTCAGTTATTCTTTGTCTCAGGTCTACAACCTCCGTTCTTGAAAGGAGAAGGTTTTGAGTCCAGCCTCCCACACTGCAAACCAATGATCATGAGCTCTTTTTCAAGGGACAGAATCTGGCTTTGAGAAGAAGAGTGGGTGTTCCAGATTTTCTTCAAGGTCTTTGCATCTCTTTCTGAAGGTCTCCGGATCCTAACGGTCACAGGTCATCTTTTTTTTCTTTTCTTTCTTTTTTTAAAAAAATTTTTAAAGATTTTATTTATTTTTAGAGAGGGGAAGGGAGGGAGAAGGAGAGAGAAACATCAATGTGTGGTTGCCTCTCATGTGGTCCCCTACTGGGGACCTGGCCTGCAACTCAGGCAAGTGCCCTGACTGGGAATCGAACCTGCGATGCTTTGGTTCACAGCCGGCGCTCAATCCACTGAGCTACGCCAGCCAGGGCTTCTTTTTTTTTTTAAGATTTTATTGATTTTTAGAGAAAGGGGAGAGGAGGGAGAAAGAGAGGGAGAGAAACAATGATGTGTGAGAGAAACATTAGTTCGTTGCCTCTTGTACACCCCTAGCTGGGGGACCTGGCTTGCAACCCAGGCAACTGCCCCGACTGGGAACTGAACTGGCAACCTTTTGACTTGCAAGCCGGTGCTCAATCCACTGAACCACACCAACCAGAGCGCACCTTTTTTTGTTTTTGTTTTCAATTACAGTTGACATTTAATATTATTTTATATGAGTTTCAGGTGTGTAGCATATTGGTTAGACAATTACATAATTTACAAAGTGATCCCCCCAATAAGTCTAATACCCACCTGGCACCATACATAGTTATTACAATATTGTGGACTATGTTTCCTATGCTGTACTTTACATCCCTGTGACTGTTTTGCAACTATCAATTTATACTTCCTTCACCTTTTTCACCCAGACCCCCAAAGCCCCTCCCATCTGGCAACCCTCAGTTTGTTTTCTGTGTTTATGTGCCTGTTTCTGTTTTCTTTATTTGTTTTGTTCTTTAGATTCCACGTATTAGGGAAATCATGTGATATTTATCTTTCTCTGACTGGCTTATTTCATTTAGCATAATACTATCCATGTTGTCGAAAATGGTAAGATTTCATTCTTTTTCATGATTAAATCATATCCACGGTACATATGTACCACTTCTGTATTCGTTTATCTATTCACGGACACTTGGGTTCTTTCCATATGTTGGCTGTTGTAAATAACATTGCAGTGAAGGAGGGGTGCATATATTCTTTTGAATTAGCACTTCTGGTTTCTTTGGTTATATACCCAAAAGTGGAATCACTGGGTCATAAGGCAGTTCCATTTTTAAGTTTTAGAATTACCTCCATACTATTTCCACAGTGGCTGCGCCAATCTGCACGCCCACCAACAGTGCATGAGGGTTCTCTTTTCTCCACATCTTCACCAACACTTGTCATGTGTGGATTTACTGAGGATAGCCATTCTGACAGGTATGAGGGGATCTCATTGTGGTTTTAATTTGCATTTCTCTGATGATTAGAGATGTTCGTCATCTTTTCATATGTCTGTTGCCACCTGTATGTTCTCTTTGGAGAAGTGTCTGTTCAGGTCCTTTGCCCATTTTTTAATTGGGTTGTTTGTTCTTCTGGTGTTGTTTGAGTTCTTTATAAATTTAGTATATTAATCCCTCATCAGATATATCATTGGTGAATATGTTCTCCCATTCAGTGAGTTGACTTTTCATTCTGTTGATGGTTTCCTTTGCTTTGTAAAAACTTTTTTTGTTTGATGTCCCATTTGTTTATGTTTTCTTTTGTTTCCCTTGCTTAAGGAAACATTGCCAGGGGAAATGGTCCAGATTTTACTGCCTGTGTTTTCTTTTAGGATTTTTATGGTTTTGAGTCTTACACTTAAATCTTTAATCCATTTTGAGTTTATTCTTGTGCATGGTATAAGAAGGTGGTATAGTTTAATTTTTATGCATGTGTCTGTCCAATTTTCCCAAGAGCATTTATTGAATAGACTGTCTTTACCCTACTGTATATTCTTGCCTACTTTGTCAAATATTAATGACCATATTTCTGGGTTCTCTCTTCTGTTCCATTGATCTATATGTTTGTTTTCATGCCAGTACCATGCTGTTTTGATTACTATACCCTTGTAGTACAGTTTGACATCAGGGTAGCATGATTCCTCCAACTTTGTTCTCCTTTCTTAAGATTGCTGTGTCTTTCGGGGTCTTTTGTGGCTCCATATAAATTTTTGCATTATTTGTTCCAGTTCTGTGAAATATGCCATTGGTATTTTGATAGGAATTGCATTGAATTTATAGATTGCTTTGGGTAGTGTGAACATTTCAACATTATATTTTGACAATGTTAGTTTTTCTTATCCATGAGTACAGTGTATGTTTCCATTTATTTGTATCTTGTTTGATTTATTCCTTCAGTGCAGGTCTTTTACCTCCTTGGTTAAACTTATTCCTAGGTATTTTATTTTATTTTCTTGATTCAGTTGTAAATGAGATTGTTTTCTTAATTTTCCTTCCTGATAGTTTATTATTGGTGTATAAAAGTGCAACTGATTTCTGGATATTTGTTTTGCATCGTGCTACTTTACTGAATGTATCAGTTCTCTTAGTTTCCTGGTGGAATCTTTAGGGTTCTCTATATACAGTTTCATGTCATTTGTAAATAATGACAGTTCTACTTCTTTCTGATTCAGATGCCTTTGCAGATTGTCCAATATGTTGGCATATAGTTGTTTGTAGTAATTTTTGCTTTTAATAATTATTATGTAGCAGAGGTTAAAAATCTGGAAAGATTATAAGGGAGAACCTCCCGAGTTGGTGGGTACCACCTGAGCTGGGCCCCAAGGCCCTATGTTCCCATCTTTTTTAAAAAAGATTTTATTTATTTTTAGACAGAGGGGAAGGAAGGGAGAAAGAGAGGCAGAGAAACATTGACATAAGAGAAGCATCCACCAGCTGCCTCCAGCATGCGCCCCTACCAGGGGCTGAACCTGCAACCCAGGCATGTGCCCTGACCAGGAAAAAAACAGCGACCTTTTGCTTTGTGGGATGATGTCCAGTCAGCTGAGCCACAAGGGTCAGGGCTGTTCTCCTTTTTAAGGGTTTCCGTTGATCCCTCCAACCCCTGGGTCCCTATGCCTTTCAGCCAGCCTGTTTTCGAGTCTCCATTTTTCCTACAAAACTGCTCAGCCTTGGACTTCTCTGGTTCTTTCCCTGTGTGTTGAATGAAGTAGCTGCAAGGGAGGGTTAAGTTTCAAGTGCACCTTGTACTTGACTGCAGAGAAATAAGGATTGAAGATGAGTTCTTGAGGAGGTATTGGGAACAGAAGGACAGATGGGAGAGGCGGAAGGAAGATAAGGAAGAGATGAGGAGATAACATCCATTGATGAGTATACCTCATCCCATTTATTAAAACCACCCCTGGGGTGGGGTCTTATTCCAGTTGTACAGAGGATGAAATAGGTTCAGAAGGGTCAAGTAACTTGTGGAAGGTCACAGGTGTTACTCAGCAGAGGTGGAATTCAAACGAAGCCTTCCCATTTAACTGCAGCTGTCTTTCCCTGTGTCACGCGTGGAGTTGGTATGCTTGGGCACCACCAGAACGGGTGAGGCGGGCCTCAAGGTCTCAAGCCAGGAGAACCAGCAGGAGAACTCAGGAAACAGTAAAAGGCAAGAGGCAGCTGCTGCTGGGACTGGGCAGTGGGTTATTCCAGTTATCTATTTGGTTTGGTGGGAGGATAGGCTTGGGTTGTCAGATCAGCGGCGTCCAGTTCAAGGTAATTGTTCAAACGCAGTCATGTGTTCTGAGGATGACTGAAGGGAAGGGCTCTTCTGGGCTACAGGGGCTTGAATCCAGGAGAACCTCAACTAATCTTCTTGAAGTCTTTAATAATTCTTTTACATCATATAGCCTGACCTTCTTACTGAGTTCTGATGGGTCACCTGAGTAGCAAATATGTAAAGATATATTATATATGAAGATGTTAAGTCAGGGAATGAAATGACTTACATAAAATCATCTGGTTTATTTGTAGTAGAGCTTAAGAAGAAAGAGACAAATAGCTGTTTTCCTGGCTGTCCTGCTTTTAGTAAGGCTTTTCCCAGCTCCCTGAAAAGCAGACCACACCCTATAAAATAGCCTGTTTGTGGCATTAGTTCATTTCCATTTTTATAGTTCTAAAGCTCAGGAGCCATTAAAATACCCAGCGGAGAAGGATGCCCATTGTTTGCCGCTGGCCGAAACAGAGTAGAGATAATCAGCTCAAAGGGAGCGTCAGTCTGGTCTGTGAATTCTTATGTTCTATTTTAATCATTCAGACACAGATTTTGAGCATCCTGATATAAAAGGCATTTTGGATCATGCATTACAGTTTTTAAAAAATAGCTAAGTAATTTTTAATCAGAGGGTTGCCATTGTAAAGAATTTCTACAATTCAGGTAATTAACAAAATTAGTGCATATTTCTAAAGAGCTTTTAGAATTATAAGAAAATGCCATATGATTACATATCTGGATGGGGTATTTTGACTAGATTTTTCCCTCCCTGTGTTATTGTCCTTATGTGGAATTATGAAGGAGTTCATATAAAGATGACAATTTTAAAATATCAATAAATAAATAAATTAGGAAACCAAACAATCTCATTTATGGGAGAAAAGCAGATCTTTCTAATTATCTGCTGAGGCAGAATTCTTTTCCTAATGAAAGACCCAATTCTAATTTTGTATGAGATCTGCATCACCTAGAACCTGCTTGTAAGAGTTGTATGTTAAATGCATGAAAAATTCCTATAGGAAATGGAACTTTAAAACATGCCATGTACAAAGTATTATGTCACTTTCACTGTAGTAAAACAGCTTCCAGCGGGTAACAAGTTTAACTGGATATTTTTTTTAGCTCCGACTTCATTTCTTATTTGAGAGGATTGTATAGTAATTTTTATCACGCGTCATTAGAAATACAATTTGTTAGAACAAAGCCTGTTGTGTGAATATAATTACATCTTCCTATGTGATTAAATGAGGGCTGTATTGGGGCTTTTCTCAGCCATGGCAGCTGTAGCCAACCGAGGTCAGCCCATAAAAGAATTCCTGTGACTGGCTGGTACCAGTTGTTTGCAGAATAGTCTGTGGGAGTAATATTCATGAATGCTCTGGAAATGAAATATTCCCAGTCCAAATGGTTTATCCCTTGTTTTCTCCACTTGACTGTGGTCAGACTGTTTGTACAAGCAGGCCAAGTAAAGGGGGAGCTCTTAGTCTTTTGTTGTGGTTGGAACATAACTTAGCATTCATCTGTTTGGGCTGCTCGTCTTATAAATGGGGAAATTGAGGCTTAGGGAGCAGCTGAAGGGTTAGGCTACCAACCTTTAAATATTTTTTGCTCATACACTTCTATCTGAACACTGTCATGTATATGAGTACATTCATTTATAAATTTATACACCTTGATGTAATTTAATATATATTAGTTTTCAAAGTACATATGAATTTTTTTAGATTTTATTTATTTTTTTATTTTTTTAGAGAGAGGAGAAGGGAGGGAGAAAGAGAGGGAGAGAAACATCAGTGTGTGGTTGCCTCTCACGTGTCCCCCATTTGGGACCTGGCCTGCAACCCAGGCATGTGCCCTGACTGGGAATTGAACCAGCGATCCTTTAGTTCACAGCCCGCACTCAATCCGCTGAGCTACACCAGCCAGGCCAAAGTACATATGAATTTTAAAAACATAAATACTCAAACTAAAATTTTAATGAGAGAAAAAAAAGGAAAGAGATGGTTGGACATTTTCTTTCCACACACCAAAGATCGTTGATGTGTGCGCCCTACTTCGGAAATCACTGGTTTAGGTCATTCAGGTTGAAAGAAAATAAAAGAAAAATAAAAAGAAATTTGCAATTGAGGAAAGACAGAATATGTAGAGAAGGTTGAAGATTTGGGGCTTGGGGAAGGCCCTGGGACACTTACTGACTGTGTGCATCTAAGTTAATCAGAATTAGTACATATGACTCCCTCTTCTATCTTGGTTCCTCTCTGTACAGGAGTTTGTTTAGGCAAGGAGCAGTATAACCAACTCCTATAGCACATTAAATAGGAAAAAATGGCTTGAGTAAGTAGGTCAGGGAGGTGTAGAAGGCAGGACTCCTTTGGAGTCACAGAAATGTAACTACAACCAAATTTCACAAAATAGGTGGATCCAAAAACTCGGTGTCATCACAGTTCCATTGCACTGTTTTTCAACTCCTAGTGATGAACCCTCTCTGCTAGAGGAGGAGCACGACTGCCAACAGCCCTAACTCCTATCAGCCCTGCTTAGCAACTCCAAAGAGAGGGCATTTCTCTCTGAATGTTGTCTTTTCATCCCAGGGATGACTGGTCGACACATGGTCATGTGTACCATGGCCCATTACGTGGGCCACTGTGCTGGGCCATCCAGCTTTACCCCATGGAAAGCGGGCCAGAAAGGTCCTCAAAGCTGAGGGGAGACACTTAGGAAAAAGGGGAAGGGGGTGGGTTCTGTACATTTCCAAACAATGTATTTTCATGCTAGCACAGCTCACCCATGTTAGGTTCTAGAGGTATTCAAAATATATTTACAACAAAAAACAATCCAAAACACATTTGATGCTCAATCTTTGCTATTGGCTCAGGGAAAGTGCTTAAAACATTTAGAAACGTGTTGCTCTAAAATGACAACTGGACCCCCTTCATTTGTCAAAGTGCAGCCTTTTAAAGAGAGGTTTTTTGTAGAATGAGCAAATCTGCTTCTGATTTTAGTTCATCCAGTGGCACACAGGCTTTTTGGACCAATTATTACCAGACCTTGAGATAAATCACCTCCTGCGCCATTAGTACTTGAAGGATTATCGGCCTCAAAGATTTATGTGCAGATTAATTGGGGAGTGTACCTTAGATTGCTGTGTTTAGAACCACGGTCATTCTGCAGATCATTTTCATTAGTGCTTTATTCAGAATTCTTTAGCCTTATATAATACTGCCATTGCAGGGAAATCTGAGTGATCCTTTTCTTTATTTCTCTGTGGTTTCGCCTCTGCCTGGCTGCTGCCCTTACCCCCCCACCTAGACTTTAGCAGTTCTGGCTAGGCATCACAGAGCATCGAAAAGCACAGCGGCTTCCAGCTCCCAGTGTTGCAGATTACTTCAGCTGCTTCAGCTGAACAGTGACGCCAATTTGCAAGACCTTGTTGTGCGAGGGAGAGACAAGATGAGGTACAAAAAATACATGGCTATTCTGGAAGCAGCAGTTGGTATCACCCCTCTTAACAAAAGAGAACTTCTCCCTGAGAGCAGAAGGCACGTGAACCTTTGGCAGCACCCCGGGTAAGCAGAGGAGGTGCGCGGTGGGTGTTTGGGGGCCCGGATGGAGAAGAGGGTCATCTCTGTCGTAAGGGCAGTAACTGTTGAGTTCTTCATCGAGCACTTGGCAGCTACGGTCTTCCCGCATGGATTTAAAAAATAGCCAGTCATGAAATGAATATTAATTATAACTCTCGAAAATTCCTGGTGTAATAGTCTAGAGCTGATTTTTACATCCAGATATTTTAATATTCTGATTTTGAAAATTTCTCCCAGGGTCTAGCAATGTAAATGTACCTTATTTTTTTTTCCAGAATCCAAGTATTGCTCTGACTAAAGTGTATATGTAGACGGTGTTTCAGGTAAATACTTTTCTTGAAACAGCAGTTTTTATTTTACAGCTTTTTCTAAAGCCCCACGGTTTCACCCCGTTGAAGAAGGGTTTAGGCATTCTTTTCTTCGTGATTAGAGGCCTCAGTCCTGACTTTTCCCCAGAAGTCCCTCTCTCGTATTGTTTACACATTGAGGAGAAGCTTACTTTAAGGTGCCTATGTGGTGGTATTTTTAGGGACTGAATTTAAGTTTCAAAACTGAGTGAGCCACACATTGGCACCTGCCCAAGGATCAACTCAAGGAATCTGTGTAACTAATAGTATTTCTTTTTAAAAAGTAGTAAGTCACTACTTTAAAGAAATCATATATACAATTTACATTTATTGTGGAAGATTTAGAAAATACAGAAAAATAAGGGGGGAACTCACCCATAGTCCAATATCCCTAAGGGAATTACTATAATTATTTAGGTTCTCAACTGGGGTTGGGGGGTGTGGTGGCAGCGGAGGGATTTGCCCCCCAGGGGACATTTTACAGGGTCTGGGCACATTTTTGTTACAACTTAAGGGGGCCGGTCTACTGGTATGTGATAGGTAGAAGCCAGAGATCTTAAAATGGACAGGCCAGCCCCCTACTACACAGAATTATCCAGCCCAAAATGTCAATAGTGCTGCTGTTGAGACATGTGATTTAGGTAGATTTTTTTCCCATCTGTCAAAGGTAGTTTTTATTAGAAATAAATGAGGTATCTCTTGCAGAAATTTTAGGAATGCTTTAGAATGGAATCCCAAGACAGCTTCATCATCACTACTACTGTTACTGTCCTGTTACTGTTCTCTTACAAAGTGAAAGGATACCCAGCCGGCGTGGCTCCGTGGATGGAGTGCCGGCCCGGGAACTGAAAGGCTGCCGCGTGGATTCACTGTTGGGCCGTGGGCCTGCGTTGCTGGCTGGGTCCCCATTTGGGGGCGTGTGAGTGGCAATCGATTGATGTATCTCTCGCACAGTTGATGTTTCTCTTCCTCTCTCTAAAAATAAATAAATAAAATATGTTTAAAAAAGTAAAAGGAATTGTTTATATGTGTGGAGGGGACGAGAGACATATGGTGGCTCTGGGAGGGTCCATGTCGGCTAAAGTTCTTTATTGGGGACTACAGGAAACGTTGTGAGGATCAAGTTGTGATTGTTCAAGTAGCCCCTAGAGACTGGGCCTGCTGTAACCCTGGGCCTTTGCCCTGGAATAATGTGATTAGCGCTGGAAGAATGTTTGGTCAGGGCCAGTAAATAGATTTCATATAGCACACCAAAGCCGGATGACGTGTAGGCTGCTTAGAGTGTCCAGTCAGGGAGGACCCCGAGGCCAAGTCCGGGCTTAGCAGGAAGGGAATGTGGCGATGGATGAGGACATATGATTGGAGAACCAGAGAGCTGCAATGTGCGACCTGTATACTTACCATTCCTTAGTTTTTGTTTAGCCTTCAAATTTTACAAGTGTGAAACTCGGCCTCATTTGAGTCATGATGGAGGGCTTGGCCCCCAGAGAGGAGCTGGATGCTCTTGGTTTCTGGCTCAGGGTCATTCATCAAGGGACTCACCCTAACTAAACAAACTCACCTGATTCAGATGGGTGGATTGCCAAATTATTCATTTCTGTTTGCAGATAACTTTTTCCAGCATTTTCAATGAGTAAGTATCTTAAGTAGAATCATCTCTGCTTCTCCTCATTTCCTGAAGTCAAGCCAATCAGAAGTCCAATTATCCATTCCGTCATGATTCACCTTATTAAAGGCAGGTGAATGTTCCTTTTTTTCTTTTTTTAAGAGAGCATTCCCTTAATAGCACTGTGCCTCAGGACAACAGGGTCTTCCTTGTATCTCTAATACTTTGAATGCACACAGACAAAACAGTGTTTTGCTGATTCCCGTTTTGTTTGTTTGCTTGTTTGTTTCCCCCTTGTCACCTGAAATAGCCTTCCTTTGGACATACTAATATCCTTCACTAAGCTGGAAGTCAAGTCATCCTTCTGGATGTGTTAGAATGGGTTATCTTCTGCTTTCATTTTATTAATCAGTTCTAAATCTTTCAGAGGCACCTTGGTATCTTATTTCTCAAACTTGAATGTGCAGAAGAATCAGTCTGTTAAAATGCAGATTTTAATTTTGTAGTCATAGTGGGGCCTGAGACTCTGCATTTTAATAAACTTCCAGGTGATGCTGTCAGCACTGGTGAGCCCAGTGGATCAAATGATGCTAATGGTTCAGACCATGAAGCACACCTTGCAGAGCAAGCAGCTAGAGGAATGCTTTTCATCACAGCCTTGACCTTGAACTCTATGATCTTCTTAAGGTCTCTGAGCCCCAGTGCCTCCCCTCCCTGCAGTTAGAGATCTTGGTGGTGAGAAAGTAGACGGCTGGCTGTGCTTCTGCAGAGGGGAATCTGCCCGTGAGCGTTTCTGTTGGGCTGATGGGATAAATAGTAAAGCCAACATTTCTTCCAAGAATACTATCTCTTATTCTTTTTAAGAAGTATTCTGATTACTACAATATGCAGTAAGTCCTCACTTAATATCATTGATAACTTTTTGGAAACCGCAACTTTAAGCGAAACGATGAGTAACAAAACAGATTTTACCATAGGCTAATTGATATAAATAAGAGTTAAGTTCCTTTGGCATATTTCTGGCCACAAAACATTACCAGACTTGCCCTGGCTGGGTGGCTTAGTTGGTTGGAGTGTCATTCTGTGCACGAAAGGGTTGCAGTTTCAGTCCCTGGTCAGGGCACATACCTAGGTTGCAGGTTATGGGAGGCAATGGATCGATGTTTCTATCTCACATCAATGTTTCTCTGTCTCTCTGTCTCTCTCCCCGCTTCCTCTTTCTAAAAAAAAAAAACACCAGACTTCTCAATAATGACCCAAAACTCTTCTAATATTGTATTAAACATTGAAATAAATGTGAACTATTCAGACATTTAAGAGAGATGAATAACAACAAGATAATTCTTTTCTAATCTGCTGGTTCTAGTTCAGGGTCACTGGTGGCGACAGCCCACCCCAGCAACTCAGGTCACAAGGGCGTCCTGTCCAGCAGCCCACCCTGGACAGGATGCCCTTTCATCAGAGGGCCACCCACACCCACATGCCCTCAGACTGGGACAATTGAGACATGCCATTCACCTTGCGTGCGTATCTGTGGGATGTGGGAGTAAATGGAAGGAAACCAGAGTCCCCCGGGAAAACCCATGTAGACGTGGTGAGAACATGCGAACTCCAACAAACAGTGGCCCTGACTGGGGATTAATTTTTTTAAAGATTTTATTTCTGTATTTTTAGAGAGAGGGGGAGGGAGGGGGAAAGAGAGGAAGAGAAATATTGATGTGTGAGAGAATCATCAATTGGTTGCCTCTCAAAAGTATCCCAACTGGGAATCAAACGTACAAACCAGGCTTGTGCCCTGACCTGAAATCGAACCAGTGACCCTTTGCTTTGTGGACAATGCCTAACCAACCAACCAAGCCACACTGGTCAGGGCAGAATTGATTTTTTAAAAAATCAACATTATAATGAAACCAAATTGAAAGAAATGACTTTGCTTAGGACCTGCTGTCCTCATAATATTACATAGAATTCAACAGCAGCCACTTTTTCATTTTAAAATATAATTGGGGCCCTGGCCTGGTAGCATCCTTCTCGTAGTTGGTTAGAGCATCCTTCCCGTACGCCAGGGTTGCGGGTTTGAACCCTGGACTCAGGGCACACACAAGAATCAACCAATGAAGCATAAACAGGAGGAACGGCAAACCCATGTTTCTCCCTGTCTCATCCCTGCCCACACCCCACCTTCCTCTCTCAAATTTAAAAAAAACAATTAGATGTCAGGTCATGATTGAGTTTTCAAAACGTTCCGGAATTCATTCGGTACCAACTTTCTTCTCCTTCTGTACTTTTCCTTGTTGTCTGCCAGCAGGGCTGTGCCTGGCCTCATACTCTGCAAACAGCACAGTCCTGTGATAAGCCCAGACCACCAGGTACCAACCAACTGGCTGCGTGCTGCAAGTTCCTGGGAAGCTCAGATTGAAGGATTTATAAACATGTGCATATTTACCCCACTGCCCAGCACATAGTAGGTGTGCAGCAAATATTTGCCCATGCTTACCCCATTTTAGTATAGTCACAAATGAAAAGAAATATATAAATAAGAAATTTACACCCAAACATAAAAATGCTGAGCTGCCTATGGATTTTCCTTATAGTTTTATAGTTTTCTAGCTTTCACTCATGTTACCTGAGAGTAATTTTACATATTTGTTAATTCTGTTGCAAACCAAGAATGTAATTGAGTTCTTACTGCCAAGTTTTTTCTTTTTTAAAGATTTTTTTAAAAGAATTTATTTATTTACTTTTAGAGAGAAGGGAAGGGAGGGAGAGAGGCAGAGAAACGCGGATGTGAGTGGGAAACATCAATCAGTCGTCTCTTGCACGTGCCCTGACCAGGAACCAAACCGGCAGCCTTCTGCCTTGAGGGATGACGTCTAACCGACTGAGCCACTCGGGTCAGGGCCCAAGTTTTTTCTTAATTAAAAAGTGACCCTAATCAGTAATGGTGTACATTAGAAATTTCTGCTTGTTATTGGTGGTTTGTACACATGTCAAAAACCTCAGGAAGCCTGGCTGGTGTAGCTCACTGGATTGAGTGTGGGCTGTGAGCCAAAGGGTCGCGGGTTCGATTCCCAGTCAGGGCACATGCCTGGGTTGCAGGCCAGGTCCCCAGTGGGGTCCATGTGAGAGGCAACCACACATTGACCTCTTTCTCCCTCCCTTCCCCTCTGTCTAAAAATAAATAAATAAAATCTTTAAAAAAAACCCTCAGGAATATTATAAAAGAATGTTAAAATGAGGGTGTCATAGAAGTGTAGAAAACGAATTTAATTAAAAGGCAAGCCAGTTTAATAAAAGAAGCATGCTCTCTCTGGAGCTGATACCTGTAGAAAAATTTCATGTCAAGGCCAAAAGCATAACCAAGCCCATCGTGATTTGCTGGCCATTTATTTATCTTTGGAAGTAATAAAAGAAACCGTGTATGGGGCGGCTGCTCTGTAGGATCCTGTTGCTTGCTCTGTGGGATGTCCAGATGGCCTCGCTTTAGCCGGTGCCGGCATTTCCTGCTGATCCTTGGAAAAGGGAAATGTGTCCCCTGCCTGTACAAATAAAATCGACACGACCTTTTATTTCTCTTTCATGGCATACGGAGTGTTTTGCACACATGGCACAATACTGCTTTGTCTGGCCACAGAAGAGTGGGTGCAGCAGTGGTGAGATGCCACATTCCCCCTCCCACGGAAGAGTCTCTGCGACTGCCCAGCGTGAGGCTGCGAGGGCCCCCCCAGCCCCAGCCCCGGAGTGAGCTGCCTTCCTCATGTTGTTGGAAAGGCACATGCAGGATTAATACAAATGCCCAGTCGGGCTCTGTCTTCGATGTGCTTAGGATAAGGGGTCAAAGGGAAAGTTTGCTGTCTCTTCTATTTGCGGGCAAACCACACACATAAAGATGAACCAGTATTATAAAAGCTGTGAAAAACAAATTCCCCTTTAGTTGAAAATGTTTTCTCTACAGTATAAAGTGGTAAATTTTATGTTAAGTGTATTTTTATCACAGTTAAGAAAAAACTGTCCTCTAAATATTTTCCTACCTGCTGAGTATTTTTTTTTAACCTGAAAAGTGAATTCTTATAAGATCTTGTTCCTCAGGATGACCCACAGGTGGGTTGAGGATGCCCATTTTTACATGGGCACTCATTTTCTCCCATTTTTGAAGACTGAAAACATTAGGGGCAGCAATTCTGTTTCTAGATATAGATCTGAGAAAAGTGGAAATGCCCACGTAAGCACTGTGCCTGCCTGCTCATAGTAGCCACATGTCCATCAGCTGATGAAGTGATAAATAAACTATGATATATCTATGCAATAGGATATTATTTGGCCATATAATGGAGCGAAGTTTTGCTACCTGCTACAACACGCATGAAACTTGAAAATATTATACTAAGAGAATCCAGGCACAAAAGATCATATATTAAATGAGCTCATTTATGTGAAACCTCCGGAAAAGGTATAAATCTACAGAGACAAAAATGAGATTGGGGAGTGCTCAGGGCGAGGATGTGAGGAGGAGAGGGAAGTAGAGGGTGGTGGGTGATGTCTAAGGGGCTTGTTTTTTGGAAATAGTGAAAATGCTCTGAAATGGGTCGCGTTGCTGGTTGGACAACTCCGTGAGTGTACTGAAAGCCACACTATAAACGGGTGAATTGTATAATGGGTGAACTTCAGCACATCTCTCAAGATCTCAGGAAGCCGGGAATGACCGTGTTGGATTTTCAACAACACTGTCTTTTTCAGGGTGCGGAGCACCTCGTTGCTGCCCTCTCCCTGCGAGTGGGACTGGCACCCCAGCTGCACCTGCTGCTGCAGGCGCGCCCCGAAACACAGACTTCTGCTGGCGGACGGCTTGCTTCACCAGGTACTTGCTTGATTTGTTTTTTCTTTGTCTCTCATCAATCTAGTAACAATCTTTCCTCCACCAAAATTTGGTGGACACTATTTCATAACCTCGAAGTCATCAAGGCCACCATTTTCAATGTTTCTAATAAAGAAATTGCTTAATATCAAAGAAAGTGTAATTGTAACATCTTATTTACCAAAGAACTGAAACATCTTGCCTGCATTTATGGTCTGAATTGATAGGTATAAGTTTAGGTGAATGTTAATTGAGATTCTTCCTGGCTAAAGCATATTAAATTCAACTCCTACCAAGGCCTACCAAGGTATTTTGGTGTCTGTGGTTATAGGTCATCCTGGTAGGTGATGTTTTTCCCATCATCTTTGAGGTAACAGAGTTATGTGAAAGAAATCACAGAATTATGTGAAAGAAATCACAGAATCACTGGCTTCTAAAGATTAATTATGCACAAGCTTTTAGTGAAAGATTAAGAGTGAGTATTATCTATTTACTGATTCAGTTTTAAGTATGAATTAAATGAGATTTAGAAGGTATTAAATTTTATTTTGCCAGATGCTGGGATGTATTTGTTCTTAGTTACACTTTAACCCCTGATGATAGACCAACCGTCTGCGATGGCTGGCTGGAAGGCGGTTGGAATTTTCGTTCGTGCACTTGTTTCGTCATTCCTGCCTAAGTCCTTGCTGACGTGGATTCCCGCTACATGTCAGAGCTGGAGTTCAGTGGAGTGTGAACGGCACACAGCTGTTCAACTCCCAGCGCTCCTGCCTTCTGATTGTGTGATTTGGGCACATGTCTTAATTTCTCTGAGCCCCAGGTCCTTCATCTGTAACAAAGGAATGTTAATGTAAAGCTAAATGAGTTAACATATAGCAGTCACTGGGCACTTACCAAGGCCTTTCTTGGAGTCTAGTTGTCCAAATGGGGCCACTCAAACAGGAAGGTCCTCAGTTTCCACTGATCAGACAGGGTGGAGGTTGGGTTTGTTTATGAGATGCTCTCTGTGGAGCTCTTCAAGGTTCCAGACACAAGCTCCAGATCCTAAGAGATTTCTGGGTGGGACCTACTGACCGAGTCCAATGAATAGAGGGACAGCACGGGCTATGGCAGAGTGAGGTTGAAGCCGACACCATCAGTTGGAGGGAAGGCGTTTTCTGACTCAAGCAGAATCCTTCCTGACAAATATCTGCCTGGTTCTCATTTCCTTTGCTGGCAACCGCACGCCCTTCCACATCAGTTTGGTTTCCCAAGTCGGTGCCTTATTCCAAAGCTCTTTTATGGGTCAGTACTGAAGGCTGCCTTTCTCAGCCTCTGGCAGTGTTGGGTGGTGAGGATTTTTTCCAGAGCACCCACACCGCCCTAGTTTCAGATCCAGCAAATATTTATTAAGAGCCTTTTATTTGCCAGGCACAGGGCAAGGTGCTTTCACCCATATCACCCATCTTGTTTATCCCCAGAACAACCCTGAGAGGATTACCAGCTCCCTTTTGCAACTAAGGAAACTGAGATTCCATGATGTTAAATAATTTCCCCAAGATTGCACAGCCCCTAAGTTCAGTGAGATTGCCATAATGCTAGCTGGTTTCTATACTAACTGTATAGAACTTAGAGACTGAACACCTAAACTCAGATAGTAAACAGGTTTTTCTCAAGGGCCAGTTCTGATCAATTGGTAATGGCTGCCTGGAGTACGGATTCGTAGGTCAAGGTTGTTGAGCAAGAATGTTGGGATCCATTAGCAATGCTGGGCACAGGTAGAGGAGGGTGCCTAAGAAGCTGCCCTTGACCTGAGGTTTCGGATCATTAGCCTTTACCTCTCCTGCCCTGCTTTTTGATCTTGGAGTCTGGGGAGCAGTATTTGCCTGGCATTGGTTTCTTCATACTTCAGGGGGCTTTACAACCACTTTTCTGACATGGCTAAATCATCTTCACCTCTTTGCCTTCAGAAGGGATGCTGAGAGTTTGGGCAGAGACTCACTTCCTAGACATGGGTTCTCATTGTGAGGCAACTTAGGTACCTTAGAGTTATCACCAAGTCATCCCATAACATACGCTTAGAAAAAGTGAGTTGTAACTGAAAGCTTAAACCTTTTCCTTCTGTGCACCCGAGAGCCCCTCTGCAGCCTTCTCTCCCATGGGGGCTCCTTCGTTTGTAGTGATGCTTGAGGAGCTCACACAGCAGCCAAAGCTCCTCATATTGAACTGGAGAAACCCAGAACAGGAGTTCTTAAACTTGAGCTGCATCAGAATCACCTGTAGGGTTTATTAAAAAACAGATTCCTGGGTTCCAGCTCTAGAGTTCCTGCTCCATTCAGTCTGGGGTGAGGTCCAGGAATTTGTGTTTCTTCCAAGTCCCCAACAGGCTGACACTTCTGGTGTCCAGACTACACTTTGAGAACCACTAACATTCAACAGCTGCTTTGGAGCATGGGCTTGTTTGTACAGGGTGCGTGTGGCCAGTTTCCTTTGCTGTGGTGAAGAGGTTCTTCAACATTTAATGAGCATCTCACACAGCACTGCCTGAGGGAAATCTAGAGGAATATAAAGGCTTGTCCCGGGGGACATGGGACTCTAATTTGGAATCAATAATTGCATTACTGTGTGGAAAGGGCTGCTCTCACCCCTGACGGTGCGTGTGAGCAGAAGGCCTTAGGCAGTGACCAAGTGAGGGGAGGCCTCCTGTTGGAGGTGATATTTGAGAGGAATCTTGAGGGTGAGATGTTGTTGGCCAGGTGTGCAAAGAGGGGAGAAGCAACTGGTGGGGAAGAGACTGGACATCAAAGGGCCTAGAGATGCTGCACTAGGGCTGGAAGAAAAGTTATGTGTTTGTGGTGAGAACTCCATTGCAATTCCAGTGATAACAATGAAAGCTTTATGTTATTTATTTATTTATTTTTATTATCACCTGAGGACATGCCCATTGATGTCAGAGAGAAGGGGAAGGATGGGAGAGAGAGAGGAAGAGAAACATCAATGTGAGAGAGAAACATTGATCGCTTGCCTCCTCTCTGCTCCCTGACTGGGGACCAAACTCACAACCCAGCCATGCGCCGTGACTGGGGATTGAACCCGAAGCCTTTCAGTTGATGGGATGAAGCTCAACCAACTGACCCACACCAACCAGGGTGAAAGCTTTATGTTTATTGGGGTGCTGTTATAATATGGTTGGTACTGTGCTAAACATTTTACCTGCGTTGTCTTTATTTAATTCTCATACCCACCTTCTGAGGTGTCTGTCCGACTATAATCCCAATTTGTACTTGTTTTCTAGGACTGCAATATAAAAGTACCTCAAACTGGGTAGCTTAAACAATAGAAATTTATTGTCCTAGTTCTGGAGGCTAGAAGTCTGATGCCAAGTTGTTGGTTCCTTCTGAGGGTTATGGGGGAAGTATCTCTTCTAGCCTCTATCCTTGGTGTGTAGATGGCCGTCTTCCCTCTGAGTGTCCCACTGGTCTAAATTTGCCCTTTGCATAAAGACACCAGTCATTCCGGATTAGGGACCACCCTAAAGACATCACTTTAACTTGATTACCTTGTAAAGTAAAGACCCTATCTCCAAATAAGGTCACATTCTGAGGTGCTGGGGGTTAGGACTTAAACATACTAATTTTTTAAAGTATATTTTATTGATTATGCTATTACAGTTGTCCCAATTTTCCCCCCCTTTATCCTCACTCTGCCCTGCACCCCCAACCCTCCAGCATTCCCCGTGCCTTAGTTCATGTCCATGGGTTGTACTTATAAGTTGTTTGAATTCTCTATTTCCTATACCATTTTTGACCTTTCCCCATCTATTTTATGCCTTCCAATTATGCTGCTTCTTCCCTGTACCTTTTTCCCCCATTCCTCCCCTACTCCTCCCTACCGAAAACCCTCCATGTGATCTCCATTTCTCTGATTCTGTTCCTGTTCTAGTTGTTTGCTTCATTTCTGTTTTTGTTGTTTTTCTTTTTTTCCTCTTAGGCACATTTATTGATAGTTGTGAGTTTGTTGTCAATTTACTCTTCATAGTTTTTGATCTTCAGTTTCTTAGATAAGTCCCTTAAACATTTCATATAAGGGCTTGGTGATGATGAACTCCTTTAACTTGACCTTGTTTGGGAAGCACTTTATCTGCCCTTCCATTCTAAATAATAGCTTTGCTGGATAGTCAACGTATTAATTTTGAGGGATCACAATACTACGCATAACACCATTTTACAGATGAAGAAATGGAAGCTCAGAGAATTTAGATAATCTGCCCAAATCTTATAGCCATTAGGCAGAACCATGTAAACTGGCCATTTTTATGGGTCAAAAACAGTCAAATAGTGACAATGTCATAGGTTAAACTCAGGAAGTAGAAGAACTGAGACTTTCTGAAACACAGGTCTGTCTGACTTCATAGCTGTGCTTTCACCCAGTGCTTTACTGGCTTCTGGCATTTTCTTTGTTACTTCAGTGTTTCCTCGTGGTTCAGTGGGAAAAGCAGTGGTGTGGAGATTGGGGGACTAAGCTGCTAGCTAGCCTGTTTGAGGTACATGAGTTTCTGAATAAGATATTCTTATATTATAGTTTTTCTCTCTTACATGTTTAAGAAGACTGTGGTGGCTGGTGGTGTGGCCCAGTGGATTGGGCACCAGCCTGTGAACCGAAGGGTAACTGGTTCGATTCCCAGTTAGGGTTGAGGGCTGGATCCCCAGTTGTGGGTATGTGAGAGGCAACCGATCCATATATCTCTTACACATTGATGTTTCTATCCTTCTCTTTCTCCCCCCCATCCTTTCTCTCTAAAAGTAAATAAATAAAATCTAAAAAAAAATATAAAGAAGACTGTGGGAAATTATGAAACATTTAAAATTCATGAAAGAAATGGGTTATATTTTTTTCAAGATGATGTTCCATTTTCCTATTAAAATGTTAAAAGCCAGTAAACACACAGGTTATCTGAGTATAGATGGTAGATGTCCTATTCTTTCTTTTTTTAAAGAAAAGATTTTATTTATTTATTGTTAAAGAGAGGAGGGGGAGGGAGAAAGAGAGGGAGAGAAACATCAATGTGTGGTTGCCTCTTGAGCACCCCGTACTGAGGACATGGGCACAACCCAGGCATGTGTCTTGACTGGGAACCGAACCAGTGACCCTTTGGTTCACAGGTTGGTGCTCAATCCACTGAGCTGCACCAGTCAGGGCCATAGATGTCCTATTCTTATTTCCTTTTCAAACCAACCTAAGTGTTATTAAAAATATGTTAGCCTTGCACTTGTATTATAAGCACATTTACTTGGGATGTTTTTCAACATTCAACAACTTAATTTCTAGCCAGAGGGAATTTAGACAAGTGGTTTTGTCAGGACCCACACAAAAATTCCATATTTTCCTCTCTAAGTATTTAAAATAAAAGAGCATCGCTTCAAATACTTGTCTATAAAGACTTTGTCATTTTAGCAATTCCAGCAGACTTTCACCATGAGAAATTGGCACACAATTTAAGTGGAAGAAAAATAAAAATAGAATGAGTTTATTCTTACTTCCAAATGTTTTTGTTACAGTCTAACATGTTTTCCAAACAAAAATTAGAGTGCATGGCTTACTCATGAAATCAACAAGACCAGCGTCGGCCCCCAGGCCTATCTCTGGAAATCGGAGATGTCTGAACATTTTAAGTGTAGCACACAGATGAGTAACACTCAAAAGCTAGCTTCTGAAACATGAATGTAATTACACTCCTGCATGTTGAAGACAATCCAGAACCTCAGAATTAAAAGATGACTAGGGGATTGCAATTCTCCCTGCTTATTTTCCTCACCACCACCTGCCCTTCTCTCCAACACCTTTCCCTCCACCTATGCCAGTCACTTCAGGGTCCAGTGACTGGTCTCGGGTACCTTGTGGGCTCAGCACTGCAATCCTCATGGTGTCCAGTGCTTCCCTGGCTGGGAGGTGCGGTCTAATTTGCAGTCAGCTGGCACAGTGCTGAGCAGCTGCCTGTGCTGGGTGCCTGGGGCTGGGGCTGGGTGGGGAAGCCTGTATGATTCCCATGTAACCAGATAAAACTGAGGTAAAGAATTTGCAGCTAGCTTTTGCTTGGGATGGGTGTCACCATTGGAGCCCTGATTTTGGTACGTTATCACATTTTTATCTGTTGAGTTGGTGACAGCAGTTTTCAGTTCAGCTGAATTTTTAATTTGTTTTCAGGTAATCTAGTTGTATAGTGAGACAAAACACCTTGGACAGGATTTCCCCACCTAATCATAATTATAGTGCTATGTGAAATAATTACTGATTTTTGAGAACATGTAATTATTTTATTATTAGTGTTTGAGATTGGTATTGTAATATAATTATTGATATTCAGAAAATCAAAGTAATTATATATAGGATTATTTTTACTTCAGATGTTAAGTCTGGTTGCTAAAATAACTCTGCCAAACCCACTTTGAAAGAGGCTCCACAGTATGTTAACGTTAAATTTGTCTCTTCTGATGGCTTCAGCTCAGCAGAGTCCACACAGTAAGAAAAAGGGACACTTTCTGAAGATTGAGAACAAGAATCAAAATGCTTTATCAACTGGAAGATGGCTGTAGCAGAGGCAGATGGCTAGGATTTCTTCAGAAAAATAATAGAAAACGCTTTATGTGATTTAATGCACAGAATGTAAATCTCAGAGAGCTCTAAATCTCTTGGAAATAAATCTTGATGGATTTATTTTAAAACTTGGATAATAATTTTAAGAGTCAGAAGAAGCTGAAAGCCCCATACATTCCCGAAATTGAATGGACGTTTTCACTCTTGGGTTAATCTCAGTCTTGCATCCCAGGTTAGCAGAGTCGGGCATACCTTCTGTAAGCCCAGTTTTATTCCCTGTGGCTCCACGCTCTGCTTGCTTCTCTAGGAGTTGTGCAGATGAGCTTCATGCATCTTGGCCCCCAAGGACACGGCCAGGCAAGCTTTGCAAGGCGTCATGGGACACAGACTCTCAGAGACCGAAATCAGCTGGCCCACTTGCACCACTTGTTCAGTCATTTAACATGAAAACTCACAGCAAGAAGCAAGGGGAAGGGAACTAGAACCCACGAATACAGTTAGGTCGGGACACGAATCGGGTACAAGGTCCCCACGTGCGGAAGCCTGTGCCTGCAGCGTTCACCTGCCCTGTGTCTCTGCGGCGTCTGCTTTCCGGGACAAGGGCGCGCTCACAAAGACCAGAGCTGAGGTGGGACGAGGGTCTCAGCAGATAGAAGGCATCTGAGGCCAACTCATGCTTGCTCTGTCGGAGGAACGCGGGGCAAGAACGCCTGGCCGATGGCTCACCGGCAATCTGTGTTCTATCTGTGTTTCAGCACAGAGGATATTGGGGCTAGCTTTGGATGTATTGGGTGTCACCAATGGGTGACCAATTTAGGGATGACATAGCTGTCAGTCTGGAGGTGACATGAGCTGAGCTTTATATAATATGAATATTTTATTAAATAGAAAATATTTATCATTACCAATAAAATAATAAGTTATGAAATATTTTATATTGATATATCTAAAATAAAATTATACATGAAATGTTTATTAAATGAAGTATATTTTATTAACTATGCTCACTGTTTAAGATTCACTTTCTCCCCCTCTATCTCATTCTATTTTTAAGTAGCGCTCTCATTTGTTTCATTCTTGTCATCTATATTTAACACACAAATGCTCCAGTTGTTGTTTATCTTTAACACGTCTTACAGTTACTAACTTACTATCCACACTAGGTACATCTTATAAATTGGGCCTAAGTCTCACGAGCTACTTGCTTCCTCATTATCACTGCAAAATAAACCCTAGGAGTTTCATCCATCTGATTTTTTTCTTGTCCCCTATACCAATTGTAAAAAGAACTTTAAATACAAGAATTTATTTAGCAGGGTACAGTACTATATGCATACAAATGGAATATTATGCAGGTAGTACTGACGACACAGCTCTATATATTGCCCTGAAAAAATAGTCAAGCAATATTCTTATGGAGAATAACAGTTAGAGGAAGAGTGTGTCTGGCATAGCCCAAGTGTATGACGCTGCATATGACATCTACAGGCTTACCTGCTCGGGGGGAACCTGGAAGGATGCTCCTCCAGTTGCTAACAGTAGTTTGCTCTGGATAGCGACATTTTCATTGCATTTTGCTACATTTTTGCTACTGTATGGTTTGGGTGAATGAACAAATATCATTTATATAAAAATGATTGAAATCTAAATTATGTCTGTATACAAATATATATGTAAATAACCTAACAAAAGGAACTGTAGGACTAGACGTTTTCTTTTGTAAACCAAAGACAACATTTTGCAGAGAGAATTACTTTCTGACCTTCAAAATGTTTTACTTTCCTTCAAAATGGAGCTCTTTCTGTCTTGTGTCAGAGGATCTTAACATGGTTCCTTCAGCAGAATTTCCCAAACCTCCCTCCAAAGGTGACTCATCTGAGGGTGAATGGTGAAAATGTCAATTCCTCAGGCCCCTTTCACACCCACTGAATCCAAATCTCAGGGGACTGGTCTTGGATGTGTCAGGTGGTTCTTATCGTCAGAGAAATTTAGGGCTCTGTCCTATAGAAACAGAAATGCTACCAGCCACACTTTCCGTGTTTATTGAATGCCTCCTGGAAGTGCCCTGTCCAGGCCCAGCTTCCTTTGTTTTAAGAGGCCGTGCTAATTTGCATGGCTACCCTGGAATACTGTCTGTTTGCAGCATTTTTCTAAGGCCCCTTTCAGCTCTGAGACTTCTCTGAAAATCTAGGAGACTCTTCAACAGCTTTAATCTGTGTCCATCAGGGATACCGAATTCTTAGGGTTAGAGGATTCTGGTGATATGTTTCTTTTTAAGCAATTCAGGTGTTGCCAGAGGTCGTGCAGGTTTCCCTGGAGGACCGTGTGCCTTATGCAGACAGTCCCCTGGGCCTCGCTCACCTCAGATTCCCTCCCACACCTGTGAGGGGAGGGCCTTTTTACTTAGTGAAAATGTGAACTTACTGTGTGTTTTTTTTAAACAGGTACTTATTTAGGGAGAGGGAGCTCTGAAATCCAGGTAGACCCCAGGATCACATTTGAATGAAGGGTTCTAATTTACCAGGTCATGGGCTGGAGTCAAATGGCATCTGTGGTATTTACCTTTACAATGTTGCAGAGGAGGAGGTTCACAAAACATGGTGCCGCAGCATTATTCAAGTGCTGTGTCCACAGAAACCCTCTTGACTTCTGTTAAAAGGAGCTAAAGGGCACCCTGGCTTAGTAGCTCGATTGGTTAGATCATCATCCCAATGCACTAAGGTTACGGGTTCGATCCCTGTCAAGGCACATACAAGAATCAAGCAATGAGTGCACAAATAAGTAGAACAGCAAATCAATGTTTCACCCCCTTTCTCTCTTTCTCTAAAATCCATTTTTTCAAAAAAGGAATCAAAGGGAAACAACAGTAACAAAGCCCGCCTCTCCCCACTCCATGCAGTTGTCTCACAGTGAACACAGGGGCCAGAGAGCAGTGATGGGAAGGGGCTTTGACTCTGACAGACCTGAGTTTGGATTCTCATCCACCATCTGCTCAGTAATGACCCCTTGGTTTTTCTTCTCCGGAGCTCCTTTTCCTCATCTCTAAAGTGGGGTGGTAATAGCAAACAGGCAGAGGCATTGTCAGGATTTGCATTAAATGAGCTAGCCCTGACTAGTGTGGGTTGGGTGCCAGCCCTCAGGGTGGAAGTTCACCTGTTCGATTCCTGATCAGGACATGTGCCTGGGTTGTGGGTTCAGTCCCTGGTTGGGGTGTGTGTGAGAGGCAAACCGATGAATGTTTCTCTCTCACATCGATGTTTCACTCCCTCTCTTTCCCTTTTTCTAAAAATAAATAACGTCTGTAAAAAATGAGCTAAAAGAGTGCTTGAAAGCTTTGGGCATGTAACGTTCATTTCATTGATCATTGTTTATCAGCATCGTTTTTCTTAATGAAGGGTTAAGAAGTGGAGTCTGTGCCCAAAAGAGTGTGGATTTCATATAGTCTGAAGTGCAAGCAGCAGTAAAATTATAAAAGCTGTGGAAACACGGAGCACAGTGCCTCTGAGGACCCAGAGCAGCCTGCGCAGGGCAGAGCTCTCTCCCTAGCAGGTCTTGTCTACACCGGACTGTGCTCCAAAAGGTGTGGCCAGCCCTTCCAACCAGAACTCCCCCCAACACCAGTCCAGGGCCTTCTCAGACCCATAATCCATCCAGCGCACAGCTGACTCTGAATTGCACAGCTAAATTTTTGTCAACTTTGTGGCCAGCTAACCCCATCATGTGCCCAGAAACACCATGGAGAGGATGCTGGGTTTGGGATTTGTGCCATCGGTCGGTAGGGAGAGGAGAGGGTGAATGGAAGGCACCATCCATTGAGAACTGAGAACACTCTCTCCCTCTAAGTCTGATTGCTTTGTTTTTATCACTTTTGCACTTACTGTAATTTCTTTTCATTGTAGTGCTAATAACAGCCATGCCAATGTATTACCAATAGTAATAGTAATAATAATAATAATAAAGTTAAAAAGGGGGAGATGTGGGTAATAGGCTCCTTTGCTTGTTTGGGATACTCACCCTTCCTGCTGGAGTCCCTCTAGGTTTCTCATGCTCTAAGCAGATCACCCACTGGCCCCATCTTTTCACACCTTTGCACTGTGCTCTCAAATGATTGTTCCTCAGTAAGCAAAACATTCGACTGGACTCTGTCTCTTTGCCTTAACTTAAACTTGGTTCTCTCCTGAGGGCATTGCTTCCTGGTAGCCCCCTCAAGGGGTGCTTCCTTTGTTAGATGGAAAGAGAAATCTAAGCAGGAGCTGGCTCTGTGGTCCAGGCGGAGTGCTTGAACCAAGGCCCTGGGGCAGGAAGGAGCTTGGCATGGTGTCAACCGCAACAGCCATGAAGAAAGGCCAGTGTGGCTCTGAGAAGTGAGTTTTGGAGAGTGGAGGATGAGTTGACGATGGAGAAGGCAGCAAGGTCAGCTCATGCAGGATTTAGAGGCAGTCTTAGCACAGGTGACTGTTACAAAGTACCACAGCCTGGGTGACTTAAACAGACATTTGCCCCGTACAATTATGGAGGCTGAGAAGTCCAAGATCAAGGTGCTGGTTCTTTTTGAGGGCCCTCTTCCTGGCTTGTGGACAGCCACCTTCCTGCTGTGTGCTCAAAATGCCTTTCTCAGGTACATGCAGGTGGAGTTCAACTTTGAAAGTGAGCAAGAATAGTATTAAATGACAAAGTGAAGGCATGAGGCTTCCGGTCAAGATGGAGGCATAGGTAGACAAGCCTCGCTTCATTGCACAACCATAAGAAGGAACACAACTAACTTAAAAATGAAAACACCCAGAATTGCCAGAAAATCACCCAGAAAAACACCCAGAACTGTACAGAAGTTCGACAACCAAGGATTTAAAGAAGCCATATTTATCCAGATGGGTAGGAGGGGCAGAGACGGGAAGTCAGGGAGGAGAGAACTCCGAGTGGCTGTGGCTAGCTGGGGACGAAGAGGCTGAGAGGCAGCACAGGGAGGCAGCGGCAGCCGCACATTCATGCATGGTGGATAAAGATCAGGGGTACACCTTGTGAGTGAGCGAGGCCTGCCCCAAGCCAGACCACACAGGTCAGGGCTCCAATAAGGGAGGAAAAATATAAAGCCTTCTGGCAGTAAACGCTGGTATATACACAAACCCACCCACCCAGGGAACCACAACCAGGACAGCAGCTGGAGGGGTGCCAGTCTCACATGGGAAATGGGTAAAGTGACCGGAAATGGGGTGAGGGCCAGGCAAGCCCCCAGAAGTCAGCCAGCAGCGTCATTGTCCCCTCTTCAACCCTTACCCCACACATGGAACCACAGTTGCTCTGCTCTGGTGAATACCCAAGGCTCCACCCGGTATGACTTCACAGGTGCACTAAAATGGAATCAAAGCAGCTCTATCTAGTACACAGGGAGGCTGCCAAAATCAGGAGACAAAGAAATATGGCCCAAATAAAGCAACAGAACAGAACCCCAGAATAAGGACTAAGTGATGCAGAGATAGCCAACCTATCAGAGGCAGAGTTCGAAGCACTGGTGGTCAGAATGCTTAAAGATCTCATTGAAAATAGCAAATGCATAAGGGAAAAAAACAAAGGCTGTAATAAGGGAAATAAAGAAAATATCTACAGGAAACCATTAGTGAAGGGAAGTAAGCCAGCATTCAAATCAGTGATTTGGAACATAAGGAAGAAATAAACATTCAACCAGAATAAAAAGAAGAAACAAGAATTCAGAAAAAAAAAAAAGAGGAGAGTTTAAGAAGACTCTGGGACATCTCCAAAACAGCCAACATCTGAATCATAGGGGTGCCAGAGGAGAAGAGGAAGAACAAGAAATTGGAAACTTATTAGAAAAAGATAATGAAAGAAAACTTCCTTAATTTGGCAAAGGAAATAGACATATAAGTCCAGGCAGCACATAGAATCCCACCAAGACACACCATAATTAAATGCAAAAGGTTAAAGATAAAGAGAGAATCTTAAAAGCAGCAAGCGAAAGGCTGAGAGTTACCTACAAAGGAGTTCCCATAAGACTGTCAGCTGATTTCTCAAAAGAAACTTTGCAGTCAAGAAGGGGCTGGCAAGAAGTATACAAAGTGATGAAAAACAAGGACCTGCAACCCCGACTACTCTATCCAGTAAAGCTATCATTACGAATTGATGGACAGATAAAGTGCTTCTCAGACAAGGTAAAGCTAAAGGACTTCATCATCACCATGCCCTAATTACATGAAATGTTAAAGGGACTTATTTAAGAAAAAGAAGATCAACACTATTAACATTAAAATGACAACAGACTCACAACTATTGACAACTGAATCTAAAAAACAAAAACAACTAGAACAGGAATAGAATCATAGATACAGAGATCATTTGGAGGGTTATAAGCTAGGAGGGGGAAAGGGGAGAATGAGGAAAAGGTATAGGGATTTAGAAGCATAATTGGGTAGCTACAAAATAGGGGGAGGTTAAGAACAGTATAGGCAATGTGGAAGCCAAAGAACTTACATGCACAACCCATGGACATGAACTATGGGGGGATCACTGGAGGGAAGGGTGGAACCAGTGGAGGGGGGCAAAAGGGAGAAAATTGGGATGACTGTAATAGCATAACCAATAAAATATACTTTAAAAATAACTAATAGTGAAGGCATGAGGGGCAGAGCAGAAGTTTTTTTAAATGAGATTTTGTTTTATTTTTTTTATCCACACTCAAGGACATGCTTATTAATTTTAGAGAGAGGGGACGGGATGGGGGGAAAGAGGGAGAGAAACAGCCATGTGAGAGAGAAACATTGATTGGTTGCCTCTCATACATGCCCTGACTAGGGACTGAACCCGCAACGTGGGCATGTGCCCTGACTGGGAATCAAACCTGCAACTTTTTGGTTTATGGGATGATGCTCCAACCAACTGACCCACACTGCCCAGGGCAGAGCAGAAGTTTTGATGTCTCTCTCCTGGATGTTATTTTGTAGGGTCTGAGGGGTGGCTGGCTGCTTGTGGAAGGAGTCCTTTAGGCCAATGTGGTGGGTTATTGATATGGTTGTTTGGACTGAGAAGGGTAAGAGGGGTCAGGAGAGAAGAGGCTGCCACTGGGAAGGTGAGGAAATGCCAGGCCTGTACTCTTGAAAAGTGCCCCTCCCTTGGGCAGAGTTTTAGCTGCCGCCTCAGTGCTTTAGTCATACCTGTACTTGCACAGTTCTTGTGCCTTGTCATTGTGTGTTTAAGTGTCTTTGTCTTTATCACACTTCGAGCAAGCCCCCTTCATTGTATATTGCCTTTTTCTTCTCTGTACCCACCTCAGGGTACATGGCAGGCATTCAAGACATGTTCGTTGAACGAGGGTGTCTTTATGGCTCCAGTCTGCTCTTCAGTGTGCAAAGCAACTAAATGGCTCAGCTAACCTGTAAACTTTTCAATGTCAGACTGCTTTGCTCTCATTTAATGAGACTTTATAATCATATTGTAAATACATATGCACACACACACAAGATTTGTTCGGAAAAAGTCCAGCCATTGTTAATATGAGAATGGTTTGCCGGACTTTGATGTAACGTGGCAGCCAAGGAGAGTGGACTGGAATACGCATGTGTGAACAATGACGACTTCACTGTGCTAGTCAGTGGGGGTGGTAGATGCCGCTGAGTGAGCATGTGTACTGTGTGGACATCACATTCAACCTGACTGAGTAGAGCAATGAAACTGCATCAAATTTTGTGTTAAGTTTGAACATTCCTCTGTGGAAACTATGGATGATTCAGAAGGTCACAGCTATGAGCAACTGGTGACTGGCAGCTTCATCACAACAACACGCCTGTTCATGCATCATGGCTTGTGTAGAGTTTTCTGGTGAAACATCAAATCACCCAGGTGACTCAGCTCCCCTACAGCCCAGATTTGATGCCCGGTGACTTCTGGCTTTTCCCAAAACTAAAATCACGTTTGAAAGGAAAGAGATTTCGGACCATTGATGAGATTCAGGAAAATATGACAGGGCAGCTGATGGTGATTGGGAGAACTGTGTGAGGTCCCAAGGTGCCTACATTGAAGTGGACTGAGGTGTCATTGTCCTGTGTACAATGTTTCTTGTGTCTTGTATCTTCAGTAAATGTCTCTATTTTTCAGATACCTTCAGCACAGACCTCTGTACACAAATATGTGTATGTACATGTGTGTGTGTTCCCAAATCTTAACATTCTTGAAGAAATCTGATTAAAAGTGTTAAGTGTATCACATTTGAGGTCTTCTGACCTAGTTGTTTCAGAGACATCATACATTGTAAGTGTTTAAAAATTGTCCATTACACAAATAACTACAATTGAAAAACAAAATGCAGCCCTGGCTGGTGTAGCTTAGTGGATTAAGCGCGGGCCTGTGAACCAAGAGATCGCGGTTCGATTCCCAGTCAGGGCACATGCCTGGGTTGCACACCAGTTCCCAGGAGGGAATGCACAGGAAGCAACCATACATTGATATTTCTCTCCCTCTCTCCTTCTCTTCCCTTCCCTTCTAAAGATAAATAAATAAAATCTTAAAAAACAAAACAAAAAAAAACCAAATGCATACAACCCTCCTGATGAAAGGCTCCTGTCCTTTCATCAAATTATGTTGCTACATACTTTCCAAATCTTTTTTATAGCTCATTGTTGCCATCATAGAAAAGATTTGTGTTCTTTTTCATCAATTATCGTGTCATTCTTCTTGTTGCTATATAGACTTCCTTATTAGAATTTTAAATGATGGCTTGCTATGCCAATTAAGTTGATTTGCTGTCATTTTACAGCTCTCCATCATTGGACATGGATGGTTTCCGTCCTGCATTCTTACAGATGGGCATGCAGTGAACTGCCGCCCCACTTCCCAGTCACCCGCTGTGATCTCACCTCTGGTCCCCTCTGTCTGCTGAAACAGCTCTAGCTGAGGTGAGCAGTGGTGCTCTTCTTATCAGCATCTTCTGTTCTTACCTTAACTGACTGCAAAGTTGCTTGTTGTTGGCTATTCTCCTCTCCTTGAAATTCATTCTTCCCTTGACTTTTTGGACACTTGGCTCCAGTGGACTTTTCCCCCTTTCTGGCAGTTTCTCTTTGGTGTGTCTGTTCTGGGGACTTGAGCTTGCTCCCTAATTGTTGGCATTCCCAAGGATGCATCCTACCTTTAATCCTCTCCAGCTTCAATTTACAGGGTGTCCCTGAATACAGGCATACCTCGTTTAATTGCCCTGCACTTTATTGTGCCTCACAGTGTATTTTTAAAAATTCAAGGCAAGACGCTCCACAAGCAAAGGGATTATGACTTGCTTTATTGCAGTACTCCTTTTATTTTCGTGGCTTGGGACCAAACCTGCAATATCTCTGAGGTGTGCCTGTGGTTCCGTTTCCTTTTATCACTTCAGCTCTCTTTCTTTATTAAAAAAATTTTTTTATTGAATTTATTGGGGTGCCATTGACCAATAACAATATGTGTGTCTCATACGTATAATTCCATAACACATCATCTGCACACTGCACTGTGCGTTCGCCACCTAGGTCAAGTCTCCCTCTGTCATCATTTATCCTCCCTTTACCCCTTCCCCCTTCCTCCCCAGCCCCCCTCCCCTGCAGTCACCATATTTTTGTGTGTGTACAGGAGTTTGTTTGCTTAATCCCTTTACCTTTTTCACCCAGCCACCAAATACCCTCCCTTCTGACAGCTGTCAGTCTGTTCTCTGTGTCTGTGTTCTGTTTCTAGTTTGTTTGTTTGTTTGTTTATTAAATTCTACATATAAGTGAAATCATATGGTACTTGTCTTTCTCTGACTGGCTTACTTCATTTAGCATAATACTCTCCAGTTCTATCCATGCTGTCACAAATGTTAAGATTTCCTTCTGTTTTACAGCCAGGTAGTATTCCATTGTGTGAATGTACCACAGCTTTTTTATCTGCTGATGGGCACTTGGGCTGCCTCCAGATCTTGGCTATTGTAATGCTGCAGTGAACATAGGGGTGCATATAGTCTTTAGAATTAGTGTTTTGGGTTTCTTTGGTTATATTCCCAGAAGTGAAATTCCCAGATCATAATAAGGCAGTTCCATGTTTAATTTTTTGAGGAAACTCCATACTGTTTTCCACAGTGGCTGCACCAGCCTGCATTCCCACCAACAGTGCATGAGGGTTCCCTTTTCTCCACATCCTCACCAACACTTGTCATTTGTGGATTTCTTGAGGATAGCCATTTTGATAGGTGTGAGATGATATCACATTGTGACTTTCATTTGCATTTCTCTGATAATTAGTGACATTGATCATCTTTTCATATGTCTGTTGGCCATCTGTATGCCCTCTTTAGAGAAGCATCTATTCAGGTCCTTTTCCTATTTTTTTAATTGGATTGCTTTTTTCATTATTGTTGTTGAGTCCTATAAGTTCTTTATAAATTTTTGCTATTAACACCTTATCAGATGTATCATTGGTGAATATATTCTCCTATTTAGTGGATTAACTTTTCATTTTGTTGATGGTTTCCTTTGCTGTGCAAAAACTTTTTAGGTTGATGCAGTCCCATTTGTTTACATTTTCTTTTATTTCCCTTGCCTGAGATATATCAGAAAAAAATATTGCTGCAAGAAATGTCCAAGATTTTACTGCCTGTATTTTCTTCTAGGATTTTTATGGTTTTGAGTCTTACATTTAAGTCATTAATCCATTTTGAGTTTCTTCTTGTGCATGGTGTAAGAAGGTGGTCTAGTTTCACTCTTTCACACACATCTGCCCAGTTTTCCCAGCAGCATTTATTGAGTAGAGTGTCATTACCCCATTGTATGTTCTTGCCCCCTGTGTCAAATACTAATGAACTGTAAAGGCATGGGTTTATTTCTGGGCTCTTTATTCTGTTCCATTGATTCTTGTATCTGTTTTTATGCCAGTCATGCTGTTTTGATTACTATGGCCTTGTAGTATAGTTGATAATCAGGTAGTATGATTCTTCCAACTCTGTTCTTTCTCAAAGAAGGTTTTTGTGGCTCCATATACATTTTTGGATTATTTGTTCCAGTTCTGTGAGACTTCAGCTTTCTTGGCATATTGATGATTCCCAAATCTGTTCCTCCATCTCAGATCTCTCTGCCCAAGTGCTCATCAGAGCCCAGCACGTTGTAGCCGTTTGAACATCTCCACCTGGAGGACCCATGGCCCTGGAAATTCCCTAGGTCCTTAGTTAAATTCTTCATTCTTCCTCAAGCCCCTCCCAACATCTGCTCCCACTCCTGTTTTCTATTTTGGTAAAAAGGCACTGTCATTTACCTACTTAAGCCAGAAATCCAAGAGTTACATTACACTCACTTCTCTTTTCCTTGTCTCATTTCTAATCAGGCAGTCATCCAGTCAGCTGATTCTATTTCCTTAATTTCTATTGAATTGGTCCTTTTGTCTAACACTGTCTAACACATCACATCATCTCTTACCTGCATTCCCACATCAATGCTTTTTTCTTTTTTGCTAGTCTTGTCACTCTTACTGACACCCTCCCCACAACTCCCATCTGATAAACCCATCTTCCAAGAAGCTGACAGTGATCTGTGTAAAATGCCAGTCTAATCTCATTTTCTGCTATGTTCACCTCCTGGCACCTCAAAAGCAAGTCCGTGGTCTCTTTATTCCTTGTTTCTTCGCTTGTTATTTATTCCCTTTACCTGGAAAGCTCCCCCCCCCACTTTTTGTCTCACAAACTCACTCATGCCCATCCTTTAGAACATGTAAGTAACCCCATTTCTGGAAAGCCTTCCGTAAACCCCATCCTCTTAGCCTGGGTGAGGAATCTCTTCTGAAAGCCCTCAGACCACCCTAAGCCTTCCAGGAATCTCACCACTTACACAGTTCCTCCCTCCCATCCTTCTGTTTTTGGTTACTTACTGATTGTCTGCTGGAGGAGACTGAGCTCCCTCAGGTGAGAGCCTGAGTCTTTTATCAGGAGCTTCTGGCTCGACAGAAGGTGTTCAGTAATTTCTTGTTGGATAGAACTTCTCTGGAGAAACAACTTCTAGGAGTGGTGTTTAAATTTATATGTACAACTTCACATGTGAAAAATATACCCTATAAATTGCTTCTCCAAAGAGTTGTATTGATTTATCCTGTCACTAGCAATGCTACTGTATCGACTGAATCATGTGTTTTCAACAACGACCTGAATTAGAACTATTACTGTGCCAGGACATTGGTATTTCTTTTATTTTTTTATTTTTTTTTATTTTAGTTTATTCAGTACACTATCTAACCTTTATTCCCATTGGACATTGGTATTTCTACTATAGGAGTATCATCCTTCGGAGCAGTGTAGTTCACTGGGACTTTCTGCAACGATCGAGTACTCTGTATCTGCACTGTCCAGAGCGCCAGTCATTAGCTGCATGTGGCTGCTGACTGAGCCTCGGAAATGGGACTAGTGTGATCAAGAAACCGAATTTTTCAATTC
>CM052540.1:43580233-43645222 GCA_028533065.1 Trachops cirrhosus | reverse complement strand
ATGGTATTATACTGAACCCTTTTGTGAATGGAAATGTAATAACTATATATATATATATATATGTAGATATAAGAAAGGAAAGGAAAGGAAAGGAAAGGGAAGGGAAGGGAAGGGAAGGGAAGGGAAGGGAAGGGAAGGGAAGGGAAGGGAAGGAAGGAAGGAAGGAAGGAAGGAAGGAAGGAAGGAAGGAAGGAAGGAATAATTGGGCAGATGTAATTGCCACATTCTGGATTCCTTTCTTCCTTTTTAAATGCTGGTGGTATAATCTCATCACTAAGGTGTGACCAGTTCACACTTGCTGTCATTGCTATTATTAGTCAGCGCCACCTAATTTGGGAAACATTGTTTAAATGGTGCATAGATGAGGAGAGTAACACCCTACGCCAGGGAGACGACCGAAACGTGTGGTTCTGGGGACCTGAAGGAAACTGGGAAGTGTCGCTCCCAGTGCTCTTGATTCAGAAGCGCGCACGTAGCTACTGCAAAGCAGGCCAGCAGCCTGACACTTACCGGGAGGCATCTGTTGGACTCGTTTTCCCACATAAACTGCCAAACTTGTTCGGACGAGGCAGGAAGTGAAGCAACTTTTCAGGGAGAGAGCCCGACATCTGTATCCTATCAGACCCTTTACGTTTTACTTTCTACGTGTGAGCCCGGGCGGAGTTTTGCTTTTCAATTTCAGAGAAGAGCAGGGTGGGCCGCACTTTTTTCTCTTTCAACGGTTCCTTAGATTTCAAATCCAAAATTATATTTTTAATCCGCATACCTGTTTTAATTCTCCAAGTAATTTACATGCCCTTAAAATAAGGAAGCTTTTATTTATCTCGCACAATTCTTTGTACATAGACTTTTTAATACGAATAAGTATACTGAGCTGAACTAGATGAATCCTGCCAGTAAGTATTTGTGACCTACCGGTAGCCTTTAAAAGCTGTTGCAGTGAGGGGAGTTTCAATTTCTTGGAGTTGTTGGAAATGTGTCAGAGACATAACCAGATGTATATTTCCTCAAAATTCATGATTTATTATTTAACACCAACATCTTATACCCTTGGAATTCGGGTAATCAGTTGTTGAGCAGAGAAATGTGGGGCAAAGTGAATGCCGTGTCTGTGTTGGCCGGCAGGGCAGGCCTCATGTTGGGACAGAAAACTTTGGAGTTTCCCCAGGTCTTTCTTTCGCAAGAGAACTGAAGAGGCTCCGTAAACCTCTCCACAAAGTGTTAGCATAGGATGTCCGTGCGACCTCCAGGTTAGCACCCACAGACTAGCAGGCCAGTCCCCAGCTCACCCGGGCACTCACAATTTGCAGCGCTTCCCGGGGCGTGCGCGCTAGGAGCCGGACCTGGGGCCCCAGTGCGCGCCGCGGAGCGAACCATAGGGCCAGCCGGGGGTGGGTAATGGTGCGGCCGTCGGGGCAGCAGGACGCTAGGGCCGCGGGGTCTCCTTGTGGCCGCCGCGTTTCCAGCCCCCAGCCGGGAGTGGCGCGTGACGCCGCCTGCCGCTGGAGCCTCGGGGGCGCGGCGCCGGTGAGCCTTCCCCCCGGCCGCGCGGGGGTGGTAGCGGCCCATTTGAGAAGTTCCCGGGCCGCGCGGCGGGCGCAGAGGCGCTGAGCTCTGGCGGGGGGAGGACCTACGCCGCCACCGCGGGAGGAGGGACAAAGGGGTGGGTCCCCGCGGGCCGGCACCGGGGCAGCAGGTCCGAGGACTGACCCGCAGCGTGGAGGAGGAGGAGGAGCGGGGCCCACGCGGGACCCGCGCCGGAGATGCTAGTGCGAGGAGATCGCGGGTTTCCACCCCGGCGGGAGCTGTCAGGTTGGCACCATGTAAGTGCCCTCTTGCATTAATTGGTTAGGAAAAGGGTTACCACGAGTGAGTCTGGGAGCGCTTGTTTGGGCGTTCCTCATGTGCTGTAGGTAGCTGGGATTCTCCCAACCGGAGGAGGGGCTGAGGCCAGGGGGGATAAGGCTGGCCCTCCAGGGCTCCTGGATATTCATTCTCTCTGTCTTCCCCCTCCTCTCTTACCCTCCCCATCCCCCTCAAGTCACTTGGGTTTCGGATTAAGTCACGAGTAGGGGAAACCGTCTTGCACTCTGTCCTGGATCCCTGCTGCCTTGGAGGCAGGCATCTCTTCAGCCTGTCTGTCGCCTGATGTGTGCCTTTGTGTATTCCTTCTGTTTCAAACCACACTCTACTTTATCAAAGTTACAGGCATGTGTGCTTGAGACAAGCTGACAGCTCTTTAGAAACCAGGATCTTTATTTTCCCTTTAAATCTGCTGCCTCTGCAATATAGGTAAGAGTTGGTTTCAGTGGGAAATGGAGATGGAGTTTTGGAAGAAACCACACAAAAAAGTAATGTATGCTTTCTACTCTGGCATTATCTTACCTGTCATTTTCTTTTATGTCTTCATTTGTCAAGCTTCTGCTTTTACACAGTAGCTTATTTTAAGTTATAAATAATCAGAGTTTTGACTACAGGGTGTTAACATTCTCAAAGTGTGGACAAACTTGAGAGTGAATGCTCCAGAGCTTAGTAATGGAATACAGCCTCCCACCTCTATTTTCGCTTCAGTTCAAAGGCAACACTGCTTCCCTGGCAGCTCTCTGCCCTGAGTAATGGCTGTGGTTTCCCTGCGGTTCTCAGCAGAGACTCTTCCCACCAAAGAAACTGCACTGCGATCATACACTCCCATTCTCTGCCCTGGGGAATTTTAGCAGAGAGGGAGAGAGGCCCTCTTCTGCAGAGCTGTAGGTGGTCTGGGCTGGGTGCCCTGACAGTCAGTCACTTTGGAGAACAGGTCTGCCTTTGTCAGAGTCACTCCCAGGAGAGACAGTTGGTGGGTAACATCTACATACTTACCTGGGAAGGAGATGTTTGAAGTGAGAAATTAGTAATAGTAATTGCATTTGTAGCAAAGTGCCAGTTACTCTTGCACCTGAGAATGAAATTTGATTATTCAGTAAATTTTCATGAACAACTTCACTTCAGTGTGGGGACTACACACTGATAATGATAAGAGGGTGCATCTGCCCCAGTCCTGCTGGGGAAGTGTGCAAACAGCCAAGACCAATTAGGAATATGGACAGGATGCTGTAGCTTTCCCTCTTTGGGAAGATGAGGGGCAGTTTCTTTACTAAGACAGCAGTGGCTTTTGATGCGTTCCTTGAGTTCTTTCAGAGCAGATGCCAGAGATTGATGAAGGGGAATTTTCTTCCTTGAGATACTGCCTGCAACTTTTTTTCAGGACTGGGCAGCTAATACGTTCTAATAACTTAAATAAGCACCTACTGTGCGCCTCACTGTGAGAGGTTACTAGGTGAGTGGTACTCAATTTCTGCCTCGAAGAGTCTGTTAGACCTGAAAATCGAGGACTGTGCTTCAGACTCTGCAGCCTGCTCTGCCGGAATACCTGTGGCTGAGAGAGGGAGTGTGCGGTACACATGTCCTGTACACATCCCCAGGGATTCTTGCTGGGAGGAAAAGGTGGCGTTTGAACAGATACCTTACAGTATAAGCCACTATAAAAAATGGGGCTAACAATGCCCCCACTTCATAGGGCTCAGTGAGGACTGAATGAAATAATGTAGGGTGCCTGGCATGTGGTGGGTAGGTGCTAAGGAAATGGTAGTTAGTAAGATGAACCAAAAAGAGAGCTGAAAACTATGTAAGTGTTGGGTCCTGGGCGGATAAGGGTGGGATCTGGAAGTGGACATAGGAGGTGCCAGGTGGGTGTCCAGGGTAAAGAGAGTTACACTCTTTTGAAAGGCCTTGAATGCCAGTAAGGGAGCTTTAGGGATAAGAAGACAGTCATAGAAATCCCTGTGGGTGGGTGGGCTGGAATGGGAATAAAAGATTGAAACTGTACTGAAAAATCTAAAATTTAAAAAAAAAAAAAATTAAAAAATCCGCCCCCCCCCAAAAAAAAAAGAAATCCCTGTTGTGTTAATGACCTACCAGTTCCTTAGTAAAGGCTCCACCGCACACAGGGAATAGTACTATTTTTGAGGCACTCATATGCTTATGACCAATGAATTTTTACATGCCTCCCTGGGGAATTCCATTTGCTAGGACTTCTGCCTACATTTGTTTAACTTTTGATCTAGTTTTTTTGTATATTGACAGAAGGTCACAGGCCAACCATTTGTCTGCTGCAGAAGTGCCTGGGAATGCAAAGGAGATGATAAACTTCCTCCAGTGGCTTTTGAGTTTGCAAAGGTTTTCTCTCCTGAAGATGTTCTTAGTAGGAGGCAGATAATGTTCTTGAAACTAGGGCGGGGCCACTATAGTCCTGAGTACTGGTAGTTTAAAAAGTCATGCAGATTTGGTTTGGGAGTGGTGTGAGGTGTGGGGTGTGGGTGTGCCAGGGGTGCGGTGAAGAGGTAGGAAGGGTTAGTAATCACTGCTGAAACTTTCAACATACTTCTACCAAGAATGTGAGCTGTCAGAGAATTATTTTGCCTAATCCCTAAAAGAATTCCCAGTTAGGAGTTGTGGCCCCAGATTAATTTATCTAGGTTGAAAGCTGACTTCCTATAAAAGGCCTCATTGATTAATTAGACCCTAAACAGTCATCAGGGGGTCAGAAACTGCTGGTCAGAAAGGCCTTGGGCTGGCCAGCCTTGGTATTGAGAGACATTTTCCCTGGAAAATTGGGTGGGTGGGGCAGAATGATTATCTCTCTTGATCCTAAATCCCAAGGTACTCACAGGTCAGAAACAAAGACTCAGAGGTCCCATTTAACACCCATTTGTGGGTTAAAAACGTTGATGATTATGTGAACTTTTCCAACTTTAAAAAAGAAATCTTCCCTAAAGCTACTTAGCAGCTACTTCACCCCCACAAGAATTTTTATGATGATCCTTGTTAGGATGCCTATATAGCTACCACAATTATGAGGATCTGCAGTGGTATTCTCATTAGACATTTTTTAAAGACCATGACCATGTTATAGCAGTGAAAAATTTATCAGATACCATTTGAAAGGTTATCAGTCCCAACATCCAATACTGACAATAGCTAGTTCCAGTTTTTTTATTTTCCTCATCTGAGGACATTTTTTTTCATTGCTTTTAGAGAGAGAAAAAGGGAGAGAAACATCCATGCCAGAGAGAAACATCAATTGGCTTCCTCCTGTACAGGCAGGTGCCCCAACCAGGGATTGAACCCACAACCCGGGCATGCGCCCCAACCTGGAATCGAACCCGTAACCCTTTGGTTGCGGGACAGGGCTCCAACTGAGCCACACCGCCCAGACCTAGTTCCAGTTTTAAAGGTTACCTAGGAAAGTGGTGATGAGGCCTGTGTGCTGCCTACATTGTCACAGGAGAGGCAGAGTTCTGAGTTGGAAATTGCCTGCTCCCATTTTCTTAACTTAATTAGGAAATGCTCTTCTCAGAATAGAACTTGGTGACTGACTGCTAGGGGGCCCCACCAGACCTGTGAAGTGAAGGTGCCGGTTTTCTTTTGGCTTAGAAATAACCAATGCCTCCATCATCCAACCAGCCATTGCATCCAAAGCTTCATCAGCCTCGATAACCTGTGAGCTCAGAAGAGAGACTAAGTACGGTCATATTGAAAAAGTACCCAAGAATTTTAAAAACCATTTTATTTATTTTTTAAATAAATAAGAGAAGAGGAGAGGGAGAAAGAAGGAGAGAAACATTGATGTACGAGGGAAACATCCATCCAATTGGTTGCCTCCTGCATGCCCTCAACCAGGGACCTGGCCTGCAACCCAGGCATGTGCTGTGACTGGGAGTCGGACTGGTGACCTTTCCACTTTGCAGGACTGCACCTATCCCATTGAGCCACACCAGTAAGGGCTATACCTAAGAATTTGATTAAGCGTTTTTCCCTGCCTCTTGCTGGCCCCCAAATAGTGTTTTCCAGACAGACTTACAGGTGCTGCAGAGAAGGACAGATCCTATTTTTCAATTACTGTGCATGAATATTGTACTTTAAGAATAAAGCTAGCCACCTAACTCATTTACTGCATGGATAGATTACTTAGAATGAGGCAAAAATAAGTATTAAGTAAAACAGTTGAATTTTTAAAAAACAGTCAATTATCAGGATGAATGGTTTGAGAATAAGTCAAAAATTGTGAAGGCAGCCCTTCAAATATGAGACTTGGGAAATACTGCTTAAAACATGAGGTGACGTTTAGTTACAGAGAGCTAAGTAAGTAAACCTTGGTCTCACCGTCAGGAAAGTTAGGCACAGAACGAATGGGACAGAGAGTCAGGGCAGTTGAATTTGATGGACTTTATGCCTTCACATGCATCTTGCTCTTGTCCACTGAGCTCTCTTAGTGGTGCTGCAGACTTTGAGAAGCTGTTTAATGCCCGATTCTCATTCCTTTCTCCACTTCCCACGAGCCATTGTGCAATGCTGGTTCCCCGGTATGACATTTGTAGGGTAGGATGAAAAGGGCACTGCTGACGGATGTCACTCTGTTATCAAGGGCATCTCGCTCGCCCTCCGTCAACGCTCCAGAATGGAGAGGACCAGACCGCCTCACGTGTAAATGTATTTTACTTAAAAATGCAGCTTACGGTGGTCTGTAAAGTAGGCTTTACCCAGGGTTGTCATAGGAATTAGAAGTCTTGAGATAGGAAAAAAGTAACCCTGCCTTGACCTAGAAAAATGAGCGGTGTGAAGTTCACCTACGTAAATATAACTAGGGAAGAAGTATTCTGTTTTCGTCACCCAGTCCCTGACTGTGTTTGTGCATGGACACCAAATCCTAAGCCTTCCATTAGTAACTTGTACTTTAGTCATTTTCAATCAGTACAGATATTTGTTTAATGCCTCTGCCAGACGGTTAAAGTTAAATCAGTTCTTTAACCTAAAAAACATGAAACTTTCCTTCATCACTCATACAGCATGTAAGTTGCAGAGCATAGCAGGATACATTAGCTATCAGACTAATATTTAGCTAATTATAATGCTCATGGATTATAGTTCTATTTATGTTTCTTTCCCCCCAACACTGTGTGCATGTGTGTGTTGGGGGCCAAAGATTCGGGGTTGCAGGAATGATACTGGTGGAGACAGTGCACTCTCGGTAGAGTCTCATGGGTAAAATCCATGTTTGTGTTTCAGGAAGCTGGACAGACCAAAAAAATTTAAATTATACCATAAACCAGAACAAAGATTTCATGTCACATCCTTGAATACAAATGTTCACTAAACTTTCCCTATATGCATAGGTAAACATGGATTTAGAATTAATTAATATGGTAATTATTTCTATTGTGGACTTTAATCATCCATCTGAAACATAAACATTATGTTCACAAGACAAAATGGCATCATCTTTGGAAACTTTAATTATAACGTGCTTCATCTGATAGGTACCCTGCATAATCACGGGACTAAATACATACTATAGTTATATCTTTTTTGTTAGGGACAATATCATTAGTCCAAGTCAGAGGCGTTTGGAAGGAATAGACAATGCATTGTGGGAGAGAATTATTGGGATAGTTGTTGGTAGGTAACAGTTATTAAGCTGTAATGAAGAGATAATGATTAAAAGCCAGTTAAAGCTTTGCCACTGTAATAAAGAAAGCTTTGATGGAGATGAGAGAACACAGCAGGCACTTTAGATTGTGTCACTTGAGTTGAAGGTGAACAGGGGAAATAATGCTTTCTAGTCATCAGTAGCAATTAATGAACTTTTCTAGGATGTGTAGCTTCGAGGACTTTAGTTCTTCCCAGGAGGAAGTAAAGTTCCAAATGTAGCTGTGTGTTTTCAATCACAGAGAGCCATTCGTTGCCACAGTCTGAAAGGAAGCCTTCCCAGTTCTAGGTCGTGGGGTGTCTTTCATGCCTTCCAGAGCAGTGCGTGCCCGGGGGGATGGGACTTGACAGTGGGCAGCAGGGCAAATGTGCACTGTGAGAAACCAGCAGCCCATTCCCCGACCTGGGAAGACTGTTGCCAAATACATCTGGCAAAGCAGAATGAACTTATATGAGGGAATTAATTTAGCAAAACTAGCCATTTCTGTTTTTCAAAAAACGGTTCTTTGGAAGGAGCTTGCTGGTGAGCTCATTTTTAGAAGCCTGTTCCTCTCTCAGCTAACTTCCTCACTCAGGCTGACTCAACTGCCTTCTTGCCTGTGAGTGGTTAGTGTGCACATGCTAGTGTTTATTGGAGCCCGTATCACGTCTGCGACAGCCAGTCACTTCCCGTCAGCTGGGAACCCCTCCCTGGCGTGAGTCATCTTGGTAACCCCAGAAGACAGGGCACAGTACTGCATGCTGCGTCCAACGGACTGATTGGGGAACTTGCTGCACAAACTAGTCAGAATTGAAGATGCATCAGGAAGTTAGAAGAGTGGATTCCTGACGTTTCTGTAGTGAGCAGATGAAAGTTTGTAAAGGAAAAGTAGTGTAAAATTACATACAGACCATTTCTGTGGTGGCATATCAGCGCTCTCTCTAATTAGCTGGGTGACTTTAGCGGAAGCACGAAGTCCTAGTTCTCCGTTTCTTTGTAGGGGAGTGAGTTGTTGTAGGCGATGGTCTCTGAAGTCTCTTGTGGCACTTACGTTTCTGAGGGTTCTAAGGGTTTGGCTGTAAGGCCTAGAGAACATTCTAAATAATTTCTATTGATTCTTGTCATCATAAAGTGCTTCTATGCTCTGTATACAACTTTTGTGTTTCTTTATTTTTTTCATTTAAAAAGAGATCCGGTGGATTCTCTCTGGAAGGCATTTGTCTCAAAGGCAAACTGAGAACCTGAGTCGCTATAGTTGTTTAGCTCATGAAGTGATGGAAAGATCTATTATTCAGTTGCATCTTAAATAATGTACCAGCACAGGGCGTGCTGGATTCTCTTCCTTCCTCTGCAGCCCTAGCCAGCAACCAGAGCCATCTTGCATAGCTTCACTAGAATCATTTTCTCCTTCCTCTTCCCGTCCACCCTTCCCAGTGAAAGCTGCATCCTGGGGGACTCCGACACTCCCTTCTTTTCCCATGGGCTCCCCTCCCAGGGACCACATGGCTGTAGCATGCGGGGAGGAGGCAGGGCAGGCCTGCCGACCAGCTGGGAGCCCTTTCTGGCATATTCTTCGCAAATGCGCTGAAGATGAGCCTGCTGTTCACCGTTGTAACATCAGGCACCGTCACCCGAGTTTCAGCAGCCCTTCAGGCGCAGCTGAGTTTTTCAGCCCAACTTCAGGCTGAGCACTTTGCCTGCCTCGGGCTGGTCTGTTTAGTGTCTGGGTGAGTTTTGAGAGGGGAGAGTGATTTGTGGCATCTGAGACATCCATTGAAATTTTCCAGAAATGGAACTGGAAACATTTGTGCTCTTCCTTCTGGTGTTATTCTTAGAGCCTAAAAACAGGCAAGTGGCGACCCATCGAAGTGAAGAGGCTCTGAGTGCATTTTGATTATCGGTGGCCCTCTTTCTAGCAGAACCTAAATTTGAATTTTAATCAAACGTCTAGGAGAATTATTTAGTCTGCTGATACTGCTTAAGGGTGCCATTTGCAGATGTCTTGACTCAAGAGTCAAAAAGAGGCAGGTTAAGGTTGACTCAACTTACCGAAGAGCGGAGGTGAAAAAAATTTGTCGGAAACTTGGAAAACTTTTCCCGTACAAACAGTGGTATCCAGAGTCTGGCCTCCGAAGCCTGCTGACTCATCCTGAAGCTTTTTCTATGTTATTATTTTTATGGTATTTCCTTGACATGTAATTTTCATACAGTAAAATGCACAAATCTCAAGTGGAAAGGTTAGTAATTTTTTTTATTGTGATAAAATACACAATACATAAAACCAACCGCTTGAAAGCCCGCAATTCAGTGACATTTAATGCGTCTATAAAGTTGCACAGCCACAACTGCTGTCTAGCCCCAGAGGTAGGTAAGCTTGTGCATGAGTGCATTCACCTGTGCGATTACTGCCCAGATCAAAAAAAGAGAACTTCCCATCACTCGAGAAGGTTCTCTCTGGCCACTTTTCCGACTGTTACCACCCCACCTGCGAGGGAACCTCTCTTCTGACTTCTTTCACTGGGGAGTGGCTTAGCTTGGCCTTGAGAGGATCCATGCAAATAAAATCAAGATTTCATGTCTGCTTCTTTTGCTTGTGGTGAACTTGGTCAGATTTGTCTGTGTTGTTATGTGTTTCCCTCATTCTTTTCTATTGCTTCATAGTATTCCACTGATAGGAATTTACCACCGTTTGTTTAGCCATTCTTTTGTTGATAGATATTTGGGTTATTGTCAGTTTCTTTTTCTATTATGAATAAAGCTGCTATGAAAATCACCTACAGCTTGTTTTGTGGACTTTTGCATGTATTTCTCTTGTGTAAATTCCTAGAGTAGAATTGCTGGGCCATGGCGTGGATGTGTGTTTGTAACTTGGAAGTCAGAAAGACCTGGGTTTGAATCCTTTTGTCTTACCCAGTAATTCTTTGGCCTTAGGCAGTTTACTTTTCTCCTGTTTAGCTGTAAAATGGGCATTCCATGCCCTATCAGTCAGGGTTCAGTGTAGAAAACTGATGACTTTCTAGCTATTTAAGGAGTAGGCGATTTAATAGGGAGAATTAGGTGGCTACAGAACAATAGGAAGGCTGGAGGAATGCAAAACCTCCACCCCACCCACCACTAGCTTTCAGATTTGCCACAGAGGAAGTTAGAGAGCTGCTACCACCCAGAGCTGGGCCCTTCGAAGCCCCTTGTACCTTTGCAGCCTTAGTAGCCCAAGGTGGCTGATAGGGTGGGGAGCTTGGAGGTACTGGCAGAGCTCATAGACACCTCCTGGGGTTGCAATGGCGACCTCAGCCACAGCGGTTACACTTTGTCGTACTGTGATTATGACCGAAGACTGTGAGATGACCATGATGCCTCTGCAGCCATAAGACTGCTTTCTGCAGGGCATGTACAGAATCAGTCCTTTGACTTTATGGTCGCCTGTTGGGGTGTGGATGCCGCCATCAGACCTACCTGTCACGGAAGTGTGGGCGTGAAAAGGGCCACATGCTAAACCCAGCAAGCTCAGTATAGGCCTGCGTGGTGGCCTTACACACTCAGAGGCCAAAAGCACTGTTTTTGCTTTGTATAATGTGCACCCATGTTTTTTTGCCCAAACTTTTGGTGGGGAGGAAATCCTTTCATTTTAATTTTTTAATTCAATTATTTATTTATTTATATTTAGAAACAACCAATTATCGTATTCCAGGGTATTATTTCGCACATGGATACTGTGATTGCTTTTTAGAGTTACACTTTCAGTGCGTACGCATAAGTAAAAGAATTAAAAACATTTATATAGATACAGAATTAGTACTACCCATGTATAATGCATGCCCTTATTTTCTCTCAAAATTTGGGCAAAAATGTGCGCATTATACACGGCAAGATATGGGTAACCACATAGGGTGGACGTGGCGGGTATTTCCCCCAACAAAGGTCAGTCGCTACCTTAACTGAGCCTGTCGTGTTTTTGCATCTACAGCCACACACCTGATAACATGCCTTTGGAGTATCAGAGTGATTTCCTGTTTGTCCAGACCCCTTAAAGCACAACCCCCTTCATTGTTACTCCGTTAATTGGTACTCACTATCCTATACCCACCAATGTAAAAGAAGTGTGTGTCTAGTCATTTTACTTTTTATCCAGTCCCAGAGATTTCCTTGCTTTGCTTTCTCCCCACTCCCGAATCTGTCACCAGTGGATTTTGTGTAGCCCCCTTAGGTCTTCCCCTTTGATTCTGATGTGTAAAAGAAGTGGTAAAACTGCCACTTCCCAGAGCATTTTCTCAGTATTGAGATTTTGCTTCCCAGCCATTGCCAGTTTGGCTCAAATAAACTCACGGAAGTTTTACAGGTTTGGATGTTTCTTACATTGACACAAGGCAGTGTTTCTCAGTTTCTTCATCTACTGCTCTGTGATTCTAGACACTTTTCTCTATAATATGCTGGGGAAATTATAACCTGCAAGCCTACAAATTAGTGCAGAAACTGAAAGGTGACTTAATTCTAAGACCTGCTGCTTTGATGTATAACTTCATGAAACTTAACAAGTGTTGTCTTTCTGAAGTCATTCTGATGTGTTCTTAATAAAGTAAATAAAAGGTGATACATAAATGTGGTTTATAGATGAGCTAAAGAGGATATTCCCTTTTCCTCCGTGTCCTCATGTTTTGACAAATGAAATGGGGAGATTAGATTTTTATCCTATTTTGTGCTTCAACATACTCTAGTCTAGCAAAACATTTGGCAATAGCAGCTGTCCTATTTCTAATTTATATTATGAAACATGAGCTGTAATATATTGCTCTCGAGACATTTAAAAATCTTGAATCAATTTTGGCAGAATTTTCCCTGTAATGATGGCACACACATGCAGAAAGAACTGAGTTCTTTTTACTTTAGAATATCTGTGAATCTTCTTTCATTCAAGTAATTTTCCCTATAACTCCGGCTGATTTTTCTTTTTAGAGACCTTACTGTTACGGCTTTGGGGAAGTGGTTAGCTAGAAACAGACTGGCCTGGCCCAGTGATTTGTTGGTTAATGTTTTATTTTAGGCTTCTCTCTGGAGCGTTATTCCTGAAGGCGCCTTGGAGAGAAACTTAAAGCAATAAGGAAAGCAAATATTCTAAGCTCCAAGATAAGCGTGATCAGTCACTTCATTTCAGCCCCTGGTTTATCAGAGCGAGTGAGAGAAAGCTTTGCAAAGCTTTCTTCCATTTAAATGTGCTAGAGATATATTGACAGAATCCTGTTTTATCTCTTTTTAGCCAGACTTACCCAGTCAGCCAGGGCTCACAATGGATGTCCAAACAGTTTACAGTGGCTAACACAATGGACAAAGGGCTTCACTGTGCGAACAGTGGAAAATGGAGCTGAAGGGGAGCTTCTTAAGGGCATTGACCTAATTCACTCCTTCGACAAAAACGGCTGGTTTTAAATATATGTGTCTGATCGGCCTATCAGTATTCGAGCTTGTAGTGTGACAGCTTGGAGAAGGGACGCGTGGCGCTGCTGTGTGTATTTTGTGAAGTACAGCCTGTATCTCTGTTTAACAATGTCCTTTAACAGTTTTTAAACAGCGTAAGTCAAGTTCTGGTATGAACTGATGTTCCACAAAAGTTAAGGGATTGAGAAAGGCCGAGAAATTGCGCCATCACCCTCCTCGGTCCCAGAAACCTCCTCACATTCAGAAATTGGTTAGTCACCCACTTTCTAAAGATAAAATTCTCTGTGGGCCCTTCCCCTATGAAACGTGGGGAACCAGAACTGGGTTAAAAATAAACATTAGTTCCAGCATTGCTAGATTTCTAAGTATCGTGTTTGTGATTTACTTTGTCCAGTGGACAAACTGGCGATGCTTTTGCTATTTATTACCACAGAGTATTTGCAGTCACTGCCTCGAACACTATCTCTGGCCTATTAATAGAAGAGGAGCAAAGGCGAGTACACACGGTCGCTGTGGGGAAAAGAGCTCCTTGTGCTTAGCAGTAGGCTCCAAGTAACAATTGCATTGTTGTTCTAAGTTGTCTTTGAGTGTGATTGGGTGATTAAATATAAATGTTGGCCTGATTGGATTCTATCCCAGAAATGAACTGTCCTGAACAAACAGTAGTGACGTATCATTCCAGACAGGCACCAGACTTCTTCTTTTGGCTTTATGTTTGGGCTAATGATTTATGCAGTGAAGTGTCATAAAAACTGGGGTGCTGTCTTGTCGCTCAGTCTCTTCCATTTGGTCCAATTCAGGTATATTGGCTCTATTTTTGTTGTCTGCTACATGAATTGTCCATTATCTTCATGAGAAGCAACAAGCTTTTTTTTTTTTTTTTTTTAAGATTTTGTTTATTTATTTTCAGGGAGGAAGGGAGGGAGAAAGAGAGGAAGAGAAACAGCAATGTGTGGTTGCTTCTGGCGTGCCCCCTACTGGGGACCTGCCCTGCAACCCAGGCATGTGTGCTGACTGGGAATCGAACCAGCGACCCCTTGCTTCACAAGCCGCATTCAGCCCATTGAGCCACACCAGTCAGGGTGCAACATAAGCTTTTTGATTGGGATGAATTTCATTAAAACAAATGCTTGGAAACAGTGAACTACAAAAAATGTCCTCAGTTAGACATAAACTTCAGTGTGTGTGTCTATCCTTTCATAAGAGTAGTGTGTTTTCAGTGAGGCCTGGGTTCCACCTCATGTGGGGAAGGGGCACAGTTTAATGTTGGGGGCTTGATGGTGAGGTTTTTTTCCCCCACTTTTTAAAAAAAATCGATTTGAGAGAGAGAGAGAGAGGAACACTGATTTGTTGTTCCATTCATTTATGCATTCATTGGTTGCTTTTTGCATGTGCCCTGACCGGGAACTGAACCTGCAACCTTGGTGTATGGGTTCAACGCTCCAACCAACTGAGCAACCCTGCCAGGACTTGACTGTGAGTTCTTGAAGGCAGGCAGGTCTGATTCTTTGCATTGTTAGGCCAGGCAAATGAAGGAAGGTGAAAAAAAAAGAGAAGGTGACCCCCCAAAGGACTGAAGTGTGGTCAGCATGAGTGTGTATTTTCTCCCCTTTCTTACTAGGTTCCTTGCCTCCCCAAAGAGCACTTTGCAGGCAGCTTGGAGACTGTTGGAACCTGAAAAATTTTGCATTATTGGACTGACAAATCTAAAATACGGATTTATAAAGCTCGTGAAACAGCTCTGCACTGTGTTCTTGTTTTCTGTAAATATTATGGGTGTCTTGGGTAGGCTCCCTCCAGCTGCGTTCCCAAGAGTTTTCAGCAGGCTCCTGATGTTTGTGTAAAATGCCGACTCATGAGGGAGCCCAGGACACAGTCAGGTGCAGCTGGTGGGGCTCTGCGCCCTGAGACGTCACCTGTCTCTAGTGAAGCGAGGGAAGGAAGCCGCGGGGCTGATGGAGCATTAGACCCTTGGAACAGACCTCACCGAGTACTTCCAATCAGTCGGGGGTCGGTGTTAAAACCTGATTTTATAGGGGAAGAAACCCAGGCTCAGCAATGTCAAGTAACTTGCCTGGGGTCACACCGTTTGTGCAATGGGGAGGGAATTTGAACCAAGGTCCTTTTGACTCATTTGAAACCTGCAGGTTCTTTCAGCTGCTCCAGCCTCTGCTTGTCAGAATCAGATGGGCAAAGAAATAGGGGGAGAAGCCACAGGCCCTCTGTTGATCGTTAGGAATTTGTTTGTTGGTTTATTTATTCATTTTTTCACATTTTTTAATTGTTGTTCAAGTACAGTTGTCTCCATTTTCCCCCCACTGCCTCCCACCCTCAATCCTACCCCCTTTGGCTTTGTCCATGTGTCCTTTATACTTATTCCTTGATGCCCCTTCCCCATGATCCCTCCTTCCTCCATGATCCCTCCCCTCCCCCCCTCTGGTCACTGTCAGTTTGTTCTTTATTTCCATGGCTCCAGTTCTGCTTATATTTTGCTTGCTTGTTTGTTTTGTTGATTAGGTTCCACGTATAGGTGAGATCATATGGTATTTGTCTTTTAGCGCCTGGCTTATTTCACTTAGCATAATGCTAGGAGTTTAAACATCATTTTGAGAGTGTGAAGGACCACCCCGCCCCCCCGGTTCCCCACCTGAAACCATGAGTGACAGCACTGCATCAATGTTGTTAAGAGACGTTTGCCTTCTTCTGTGACCTCTGTGTGTCCACTGCTGTAGGAGGCTCCACAGGCTCTAAGATGAGCAGGGCACAGCCTGATGGGGAAGCAGTTACATAGACAGCTAGCTAAAATCACAATTTTATTATAGAAATATTGAGAATATGTCAGGTGAAAACAGACTTTCTTCACGTCCACAGTCTCTCGTTAGAAATGACTGTTATTCTGTCAAGCCTCCTGCAAAAAGTTAATTGTCAAGAAAAACGTGTATGCAAAGCCACAGGGGTTGTAGAATTAGAAAGAGCATCTTAGATAGGCTGTGTTTGGGAACTTGCCCTGATAAAGGTCAGAATTCCATCACACGTTTCCTGAGGGTCAAAGTACATCTTTTAAAATATCGAATACCTCCAAGAGGTTTCCGTTACCAGATACTCACACGTTAGAGTGACGTAGAACAGGCAGGTTTTTCTGATCTGTGTCTGAGACCATATGCATTGGCAGAGTGAGAGTTTTGACTCTGGATAAAAACAGAGAAGGAATGTTGGAACCAGAGCATTTTGGTGTTGGAGCAAGCCAATATGGAATGCCAGGTGTTTGCCTTTGGATGGGTGGGGGAGGAGGACTTCGAATACCAGAGCCCCCACCCAGCCCAAGGGGTAGAAGGAGGTAGGCAGTCTCCAAACATCATTTCTTTCCTGCTCCTCCCCGGAATCTTACTAAGGGTGCTTTTGTCTCTTCCTCACTCACCACATGGCTTTCTCCCCCAGGGCCCAGAATTGATGCATTAGATACGCTTCCGTCTGCTCAGACAGTCCGCTCAGGCTGACGCTGTCGGGAATGGTGATTCTTGGTTATGTCCTCGGCTGTGACAAATGCCAGATATATAATTTTGATCAGATTCTAAATCAGACTTCATGGTGGGTATTGGAAACTTCCAGTGTTTACAGCTCTCTGTAGAAATTTTCTTCTACAGCAGGGTGTGCCTTGGGCCGCGGGTGCCATGTCCTGGTGGGCCTTTTGTGAGGGCTCGCAGGCAGCTTCCAGCTGGAGACGAGGAGTCAGGTTTTCTGTGTCCATCACATCTCTTCCCACAGAGCCTTGCCTGACACGTGTGTTGGTGATACTTGCAAAAGTAGTTCATTGTCTACTTGGAGGAAAGCCTGAAGCAAGATTTTGATCTCAGGCCAGCTTCCCTCCTGAAATGTGATTGGAAATTGTGAACAAGTTCAGATTTTAGATCAGGTGAAATATAACCACGGGAGTTCCATTGCTACCAAAACCAAGTGTAGTTCACTTTGAATTGACCTAACTTCTGGATCGTGTACCCACTAAAACTTACCCATAATTCATTTAAAAAGGAAAAAGAAAGAAACAGGCGAACAAAACAGGGTTATCCCCAAATAGTGACTGGATGGTAAGGACAGTCCTAAGGCTTGTTGAATTGAAAAGTGAAAACCGAGAAAGGAAAGCAAAAATCAAAAACCGTGTGTGCCTCTTGCAGGTAGAGACCATGTCTTGGTGAACAGACACCGGCACATTAGTCATCTGTCACTAAATTTGGCGTAAGTTTCAACTAGGCATCGGCAAACTATAGACAAGCTGTCTGTTTGGTTTGGTTTTTGTTTGTTTTTCTGCCTGCTACCTAGAAGTTATTTTTACATTTTAAAATGGCTATACTCTAAGTGGGTATATAAGTGTTTATATAATGCTAAAATATATAAACTATGTGGCCCTTTAAGAAAATGTTTGCTGGCCCCTGGTTCAGAACTCCCGCAGTTTCTTGCCTGTTCTTTTGCCATCCTGGAGTGGTTGCGCCAGGCGCTGGCTGTGGGAGAGCAAAAGAGGGTGCAGGTGGGACGTGAGCGCCGGAGGAGGGCTGGTTTGCGCCTGTTTCACCCGAGGCAGGCGACTGATAACGAGGCCTTTGGGAAGCCCCTAGTATGGACTTTTCCCAGGTAAGCAGTTACATCAGTACAAGAAAATGTGGATAAAGTATACTTCAAAGTGCATTCTGGTTTTAGGATTGAGAAAGGCTATGTAACTGAAATGCCTCCCGACCATAAAACATTTCTGTCTAGGTTTTGGGTGTTCTTATTTCTCTGGATTCCACTTTGGGACAGACGCGTTTGTTGCATTTCTGTGCTGTTGACTATTTCAATTCCAAACCATTCAGTCTTTCCTGTCAGAGAAAACTTCAGAGTTGCAATAAACTGCCATCATGGGTTCAAAGTCCCGAAGAAATGTAGCTCAGAAGAGGAATTAATGATACTCCTCTAGCTCAGGATTTGGAAAGGCTTGGGGTTAGTAGACATTATCAGATCAGTGGCTGGCACTTTAGCTCAATAAGCATTAATTGCCATTGTTCTCCCTACTTTTCCAAGCCTCTCTGCATCCTAAAAACAAGCATCCTTGAAGGTGGGGACTGTGTTCTATGTCAATAGGCCTTTGTTTCCAGAGCCTGGTGCACAGGAGATAATTAAATGTCGAGTGACTGCACGCAATCTATTTTTAAGATCTTTTATTAAACTTATGGCCCATTGTCCTTTTTATTTTTTGTTTCTTTAATCTTAAAAATTTTAAAACTATGTTTATCGATTTTAGTGAGAGAGGAAGAGGGGGTTGGGGAGAGAGAGAGAGAAGGAGAGAAAGGAAGAAAGGAAAGAAAGCAACATTGATAGGTCGCTTCCCATACCCGTGCTGACTGGGGACCAACCCGCAACCTACATATGTGCCCTGACGGGGAATCAAACTCCCAACTTTTTGGTGTACAGGACAATGCTTCAACCAACTGAGTCACACCGGCCAGGGGCACATTGTTGTTTTTTAGAGTTGGGGTTCATCTAATATAGGAAATACATCTCATTTGTGTGGTACCTGTACTGTTTGTAAAAACTTTCACGTACAGTTCTTGCTCCATTCTGTGAGATGCATATCGTCGCTTGTGATGCTCAGAGAACTTGGGGGTCATGTGCTGGGTAGTGAAAAACCCGGGGCTTGAATCACTGACCACTAGAACAGTTGGAGAGACCTTAGTGTGTTGTGTTACTGTCCCCCACTCCCTCCTCGGCCCCAACCCAGAAAGGGGAGCAAAATCCTGGCCTGGGTTTTCTTGGCAAATGATGGTGCCGTTTGTTCCCTTGGTCCTGGGATGTTTTCTGGTGTGTGTATCCATTTCTCAGGAAAAGGAGCGCTTGACTGGTGCTTAAACCCTTGGATGGGCCGCCCTCCTCCGCCCCCTGGGAAAGCCATCCCTGCGTGTGGAAGGAACCCACTGCCAGGTCTCCTTTCCTCCTCCTTCCCAGCCCCTGTGTCCTGCTGGGGCTGTCCAGCTAGGCTTACACTTCTTCCCTGCTTCTGAGTAAAATGAGGAATTTGGACTCAGGTAAAAATAAATATCCACTTGTACCTCAGATGTTTTACTTATTTTACTCAGAGATGAGCCCAAGATCCTTCCTGAGACCCAGGCTCCCCTACCTGCATCCCACTCTGCTCCCAGCTCCGTGGGCTGCATACCTTCCGTCCCGAGTCACGCAGAAGGAAAGCCTTCCCTGATCAGTTCCTCCTGTTCTAGACCTTTCTGTGTTTTCCCTTCACAGTTTTTCTCCCTGCAGTTGTTGGCTGGCTCCTTGATTTGCGGCTGACCCTCGTTAGCATGTGAGCCTCACAAAGGCAGGACCGAATTTTTATCCTCACCATTGACTCTCCAGTGCTCAGTACAAAGCCTGGCATGAATGAGGTGCTTAAGAGGGATCTACCGAATGGACGGATGAATGGATTCCACTTTCTACACAAAACTTTGACTCCTGTAACTCTTTGTCCTGGAAAATTATGTTCTCTCATACCTGTAATTAGGCCCAGGGATCAGCAATTCGAAAGTGCCGTCCACTTGCCAGACTGTTTACACTCCTTTGGATATCCCACAGTGCCCAGAGCAGGGTTGGAAACATGGTGGGGTGTTGATTAATTGTAAAACGCTTTTGTATTTTCATTTAATGTTAATGAATGATAACTAAAAGTATCCTGTTTCCTTTTTGGTCATCATCCTCCTCCCCAGCTATTTGCAGATTTACCTTGCCTCTTATAAAAGTTATAATGGTGGGACTTTATTGTGATTATTAAAGTCTGGTTCTAATTTCCTATAAATTACAGTTGAAATTGTAAATTCCAAGGGAAACGGAGTCTCTCCCTTTTTAGTTCTGCATTATTGCGCCACCTAGTGGATTATGTCTGTTTACTGTGCAGTGGCCTTTGCTCATTTCCTGATAATTACAAATCCCACAAAAAGGAAATGCTGGATACCTTTTTATGCTTTAAGATTGCATACAGTTCTGTCCACACTTTATGTCACTAGGCAGAAATGGATTTCTTTTTGAGATGAGTTCAACATTGTTTAATTTAGAATTTAAAAAAAGTTTCCCCCGTATCTGAAATTTCCCATGTTACAGAAAAAGGTAAACAATGCAGAGTGGGGTTGGGGGGTGTCCTACACGGTTTTTTTTTAATGGACAATTTATATAAAATAGTAAAGAAGATATTAGATCGAAGAATTGAAGGCTGTTTCAAACATCTGAACTTTTTCTTCCTTTAAATTTGATCATGAGAAAAAAATTTAGGAAAAGCCTAACTATTTTCATGTAACTTGCTTAAATTCCATCTACTCTATTGTATTATTAAGCCAAAGTCATCGGTAAGACTTGTTGATTTGCATTTTCCTACTTTTTCACAGCGTGGCTCATCATCGGGGTGGGAGGTGGATGCAGGAAGTTCTCGGCCTTTGCCCTTCCCGTCTCTGGCCTGCTGCCCTTCCCGTCTCTGGCCTGCCCCCGCCCTTAATGAGAGTGTGTTCTGGTGCCACCGAGAGTTCTGTTTTCTCCCTCTGTTTCCATGAGGTACAGCGGGTACTCGTGCTAGATGTACCAGGCAAGAACACATTCAGTCACCACGTTTGTGATACTCTACACGTGTAACAAGTGCTTATGCAGTTGGAGCCGTAAATTGTAAACCCTTTAATCTTATCTAGATTAATAGTTTAATATACAATTTGTGTTTCTCGTACTGAGAGCTGGTTACATTAATGTTTTCAAAGTGTCATTTGCTAAGTTTTACCCACATGCTTTTACACAAAGAGTTCACAATCTTTTTTCCCTCACAATTGTTTTCCTTGCCAGAAAACTTTTTAGAAGATTACCAAAGTAATCCCTGAAGTATGGAAACAAATACTGTTCCTGTAAATAGGTAGTGTTTTTTCTTTTCAAAATGGCATTTGACTCTTCTTGATGCAAAGCTGTACACTGCTAGAACTTCTTTTAAAAGTAATGGGCCAGTGCATCTAGGGGTGGGTGCCACGCACACAACAGTGCTTGCCTCAGTGTTACAGTAGCAAATAGTGGAAACTTTGAAAAATTGCTAGGGATATGGTTAATAAGTTATATGCTGAATGTGGCTGTTGACAGTTTAAGTTAAACCAAACCTTCAGTTCCTAAATTGCAGTAGCCACATTTCCAGGGCTCAGTAGCCACGTGTGGCTAGTGGCTACCATGTCCCACAGCACAGCTTCAGGACATCGTCACCGTGGCACAAAGTTCTGTGGCAGAGCACTGCTGGGCCAGCGCTTCTGCAACCCTAATGTGCATAATAATCACGTGGGGGCTCCTGTAAAATGCACATTCTTACCACCAGGGCCAAAGTAGGACTAGAAATTGTGCTTTCCTAACAAGCTCCCAGGTGTTGACAATACAGTTTCCAAAGGTTACGGTATTTAACTGCCTGCATTTACTCCCCAGTTCTGGTAGGAAGGGCCTGTCTTCCAGGCTCAGGGTGCCTTGTGTAGGCTTACTGGCTTTCAGGTCATGAACCAGGCACACTGACAAACTGCGGAAGCAGTGCGAGCAGTCTGAAGGTGCCTTGGGGCTGGGAGGGTCAGTTTCCCTGGTGTGTCTCCTACCGGGCCAACCCTGCCTGGCTGGGTTTATCTGGGCACTCTAATAATTGGCTTTCTAACCTGCCTTTTGATAGTGTATAATTTTTCTTTATTTTGGTGCCTGTCATAGGGTGGTGCTGGATGTATGTTTGTTTCTTTAAAATGAAACTATGTTTTAATGTTATACAGACTTAGGTTTAAAATCATAGAGTAGCCAGGGCTATCTCTGTCTGTGTTGCCAAATTAGCACCTTCTTTTTTGGCTTATTACTGGCTTCTTTGTAATTACAAATGAGAAAGGTCTGTTTAAATGATAATTATACCTCGCTGTTTAGTGTACCAGAACTATGAACATGGAGATATTAAATGTAATGTAATTATCTGTCGATGTTTCTTTGCCTTATAGCTTGTTAAAATTGGACTCATGCAAGGTATGCATTTGGATTGTGACCTGCCACCCAGTGGCTGTGGTAAGGAACTGCCATGTGCCAGTTCCTTAGTATCTCAGGACATGAGAGTATATCTAGAGTAGAATAACATGTATCCCATACATATATATGGTTGTTTGTGTGGGTATTTTAAATTAAGAACCCACCAAACTATTTTCCAAAGTGAGTATATCATTTTGCATTCCCACCAGCGAAGAAGGGGCGTTCCTTTTGCTCCACATCCTCTCTCTCCAGTGCTGGGAGTTGTCAGTGTTCCAGATTCCGGCCAGTTGTAGCTAACTCACAGGGTTGTGGGCGTTCAGTGAAAAACTGTGGAGTGCTTGGTGTGGTGCTTTGCTGAGTGTCAGTTCTTTTCTTTGCAGTTCTCATAACCGTCTTGTCTCCTGCTCTGAGGGAGGGTGTGTTTTGAGACTAACAGGCTATAGATTAAGTGATTTTGACACTTTGTCTGAGAATGTTCAGCGGTTTACCATCCAGCCACACGGAATGCTTGCAGTGCCTTGAACACACCTTGCAGGTGACCCCTCCTGGCCCTCACTGTTCTGTTACCTCTTCCTACAAGGTGCACCCACCCACCAAGGCAGCCACCCCTCAGCACTGAGCTCATGTAGAACCCCGTGTAGGAGAGGGCGCCTTCCCTGAGGTTGGTGCGCATCTCCCCCCCCCCAGGCCTCCCATCCCCAGCGAATACCTTCCATCGGTGCAGCAGTTTCATGGTGTCTGTACTTGCCGTCACCCACCTTACCCCAGCCCCACAGGGTTTCATAGGTTTCGGGTGCACAAGTCTACGATCCATCGTGTGTATGTTGTACTGTGGTTCGCCACGCCAAGTCAAGTCTCCTCAGTGTTCTTTGTCTTTCAATCCATAGGGCCAGTGAATTGCTGTCTGTAAATGTTTCTTGAATGTGTGAATATGGAAGTTAGGAATCTTTGATAAGTAAATCCCTAAATTCTTGAGATCTTCCCATGGTGGCAGCTGTCCACCCCAAAATGTCCTTTCAAACAACTGCTCGTCAGAACAGGCTGCGGTGGCTCTGATGACCATTCTCTGCGGTCCCCGCCCCAACCTTTTCAGGGTCTTGGCCCTGTACTTTGGGCCCTGACCATATCACCGCCCCCCCAACACACACACACACACACACACACACACACACACACACTGAATTCCTCGTTCAGACCGCATCTCAGTGTCCTTGCTCCTGGGAAGCACCCTGCAGTCCCCGTCCACTCCGAGCAGCTCAGATGCCGGCCCTGCCGGGCTTCCTGAGGGTGATGCTGTATGCGGACTTTCATTTGTTTCTTTGGTCCTCAAGCTTGGCACGTTGCACTTGGTAAACTTTTGTTGAGTGAATAAGAAATGGTGCTCACACTGTGTTCATAGCAGCGTTATTTGCCATAGTCAAGAGGTGAAAGTAATCCAAGTGTCTGTCAGATCAGTGGATAAACAAAATGTGGTCTGTACATACAATGGAATATTATTCAGTCCTGGAAAGGTAGGAAATTCTGACATATGTTACAAGGATGAACCTTGAGGACATTATGTTAAATAAAATTAGCCAGGCACTAAAAGACAAATATTTTACGATTCCACTTACATGAGGTATCAAGAATAGTCAAATTCATAGAAATAGAAAGTTGAATGGTTGCCTGGAGCCTCCAGCAGGGGGAAGTAGTGAGCTGTGTAATGGGTTTAGATGTTCAGTTTTGCAGGATGAGAGTCCCGGGAGACTGGCTGCACAGCAGTGGGAATGGACCTCATGCTCCGGAGCTGCATGCTGAGGAATGGTTGTGATTTTATGTTGTGGGTTTTTTTTTTTTTAAGCACAGTTAAAAAAAAGAATTAGTGTGGGAAGAAACTGTACCTCCTGGAAATCTGGAATTCTTAAATTGTAGGATGCTTTTGACTTCTAGAGAGTAGGCATAAATTTAAGGGAAAGAAGTATTTATTTCCTTACTGGGAAAGCTCAAGTGGTGTCCTAAGGACTGTCAGAGTGTAGGGTCACACTGCCTTAAGCAGCCCCTCCTTACCCCACCTGGATTTTCTGCACCCAGGACCCAGTGAGCTGAGCAGCTCTGGGATGAGCCTGGGGTGCCGGGAGCCTGCCTATGTACTCTCTGCCCTCTTCGGTGTAAGATTTGAAACAATCTTTCATTCCTTTCCCATCCTGTTTTTCTGTTCCAGCACCCATGAAGAGCTTACTTGTTGTCAAATTCAAGGGGAGGACATGAACGTTTTGACTGCCTGTGCTAACAGCGGTTTAGCATGCGTTCTTTGTAGAGGGTGCCTTGCTTCGTGCTGCCATTGGGCCTCTGAGATTGGTTGCCCAACGATGTGAATGGCGTAGCAAGGTGGTATGGTCCCCATTTTTATAAAGAAGGCGACAGATATCCAAGGCCCACAGTTAGGTGACAGAGATCATCTGCTGTTAAATTTCACATTCTTGCCTCTGGTTCCGATTACTTCTTATATAGCCTCTATTTCATGGCCCAAATTTATGACACATCTCTACCTCAAAAATCGGATGGTACTCTCCTCACTTGCAGACTGCTTGGTCCGGTGCGTGGGCGTAACACACAATGCAGGAGTGAGAATGATTGGCGGTTCCTGGAGACCACGCCTCCAACCCCCCACATCCAACTCTCAACGCGCCCCCCCCCACCCCCGCCTTGTCCCTTAAAATCTTCTCTCGTTCTGAGACCTAAAATGTGCTTTCCAACACTTACTCCCAGTCCTCCCCCTCCCACCAAGTGGTAAAGACAAAGAAAAAAACATATAGTAGGCCCTTTGTTTTTCTTTTATCTGCTAAATTTACAGAAAGGTTGGAGGGAAGAGAAAACTGCTGAGTGAGCGTTCTGTCCCTGGCTTGGCTCCGAGTTGCACCAGCTCCCTGACTCTTATCTTCCTCTAGCAAACAGACCTAGTTATCTCCAAGGATGTGAAACATCTTCATGCCTTTTAATTTCTGTACAACATAAATTCTGTACAGCATTTCAATTCACCCAAAATGTTACCAGTTCATTTCCATCCAGCCTACACATGTGTGTGTGTATATATATAAGAGGGTCACTATAAAGAAATACTGCAAATATTCATTTCTATAGTGTTGCTCTCAAATGTCCTACTTCATTTCTACTGGCATCCTGGATCATTTTATATGTCTAGCGGGAATATTGGCTCCAATTCTCTAGCTCCCTTGCAAGGGAGGGAGGGTGGGACAGAAAGCTGTCAAAGTGATGCAAATCCAGACTGCTTTCTTGTTTCCTCACAAGTGGCGCTTTTCAAAGCGTTTGGCGTCCCGCTGTATGGATATCACTGTGCGAGATGACAACAGGATTTGCTGGGAATGTGGGCCACTATTGTATCGGCCTTACGTAACCAGGCGCGGTGATGGCAATGGGTGAGCAGGCGGGATGTAGGCAGTGGCCTGACTGGTGACTCCCCAAAGGCCATGAAGGCTGCTCGGGTCCTGCAGAGGATGTGGATCCAGGTCGTTAAAAAGTTGGGGACCTTGAAAGGCCAAGTGAGTCTCTCTCTGCCAGCTTTCTCCCCCTTTTCTTTCCCAACCTTTCCTTTCAGGAAGGGGTGGGGCATGGACAGCAAAGTGCCTCCCACAGGGACCCCTTTCTCCTTGGCTGCCGCTTTCAGTAACAAATTGTGAGAGGCAGATTGTAGTTGGCGGTGGGCTTTTTAATTCCTGGTCTTATTTTTAGCAGACTTAGGTGAAACTGACAGCCGCTCTGAGATTTATGAACCCAAGTCGACTGTGTCCCAGGTTTGGGCTCTGGAAGCTGGTTGCTTCCTGGGGAAAACTTTATGCACTGCCTCTTGTGAACTGTCTGTGTTTGGGAATTTCTTGTTTTCCAGTAGAACTTTTTGCTTCCGTATACATAATGCAGAAATCTGTATTCTTATTCTATGTTTAGGCTTCTAAGTTACAGGAAAAAAAAACTTTTTCTCATGTTCTTTTTCGGTAGTTTGAACAAGTGCAGTGCTGTAACGGGTGCAAGTGTTTACTTTTGTGGCTTGGGGTGTTGAGCAAGCATGTCCCTTATGGGCCAGTTTTAATCTTTAGCTTCAGCTTTGGCCTTCATCACTGGGAAGCAGCAGTTTGTGGACCAAAAGCCTAAATGTTGCCCGTGGATGGGGAACTAGGGCACTGAAGACTTTTGGTATCTCTGCCTTCTGGTTGGTTTTTTAACACGTTTCCATATTCTTTAAGTAAAATACAGGATTTTACCTGTTTGGTCAAGATCTTTCTAAGGAAAGAAACTTTATATCAAGTAGAGTATATTTTTAAAAGAGAGATCACAGAACAATTAGTCTTTGTCCCCTTCATTTTTTTCATGGAAACACCTTACCGTTACACAAAACTTTTTTTACTTATGGTAGAAAAATTAGCTCTCTGGCCATGTCGTGTAGGAAAACTCTGTAATATTGAGGGATTATTATTTGCACTGTTTACTTTCTTCTCCTTCCATGCCTTCCATGCACCTCTCAAATTACTGCTCCTGTCCCCTGCCTTGCCCTCCCTCTGGTAGAAACGAGCACACGTCTTTCAGCTCTTTCACCGTACAAAATCTGTACTGCACGAAAGAATATTTGGGTCCTGGCTGGTGTGGCTCAGTGGATTGAATGCTGGCTTGTGAACCAAAGGGTCCTTGGCTTGATTCCCAGTCTAGGGCACTTGCCTGGGCTATGGGCCAGGTTCCCCAGTAGGGGGCGCACAAGAGCCAACCACGCGCTGATGATTCTCTCCCTCACTCCTTCCCTTCCCCTCTGTAAAAAGAAAGAAATAAAATATTTTTAAAAAAAAAAGAATATTTGGTATAAGGTCCTTGGCAAGGAATCAGGTACCCTGTGATGTGGACTCATGTGCTCCCCCATTTTTAAATTACTGAATATTTGGTATACATAACAATTATATATCTACATCATAAAGCATAATTTCAAAGCAAATCCCCATGAGCTCATCACACATATCCACAGACCTTCTCCACGACAGATACAGACCTTCGTACCCTCCCCTGCGTCATTATGCCTCGCTCCTGGGTCACTTACTTCATCCTGAATATTGTGTTCCTCATTTCCTTGCTTTTATAGTTTTATCATATACACATACCTACACACAGATGTCCCTAAACAAAAGATTAATTTCATTGGCTTTTTTCCATTGTGCTAAAAACTGCATAATGTAAAATTTACAGTTTTAACTGTTCTTAAGCATACAGTAAGTAGTCTTAAGTATGTTCACATTGTTGGGAAACATTTGCTTTTTAAACTCTATAAAAATGATTTCACACTCTACAAACCCTTCTAGGATGTTTTCACTAAATGGTATGTTTAAGATGCATATATGTTGTGTATAGGGGACTCTAGTTTGTTTGCATTGCATTATAATAATACATCACGATTTATTTGTTCAGTCTGCTTTTGATTGGTATTTGGCTTGTTTCCAGGCATTGGCTATTCAGGACATTGCTAGTAGGAATACTCTTTTGTGTGTCCTTTGCACATACTCACACGTTTCTCCCGGGCCAGGAGTGGAATCACTGTGTCATGGAATATGGAATATCTTTATCTCTGATACATGTGTGCTCTTCCTGTGGCCCTGCATGTAAAGTGCCCCCAGGGCTAAGCAGCTGTCTGTTGGCATTCCTGAATAGGGATAGAGATTCTCTGATCTGCTGATCTGCGCTCAGCTCAGCCCAGGTCAGGTGGGTCCCAAGCCCAGGAGCTGAGCTGCTGCACACTGGCGATTGCATGCGGAGTTGGTGTTCTGAGGAATGCGGGTGATCGTGTGGGGTGCTCTGTGTTGCTGAGAAGATAATACTATGTATAGAAGAGGCAGGGAAGACACCCAGCGGTTTGGTTCACACCTTGGTTGGTAAACTGCACGTGGGCTTCAGCTGTTCTGCTTCCCAAGCGCGTATGTCCCGAGGTCCGTCAACCACATGTTTGGCACAGAGTGGGTATTAATAAATATTTCCAATGAATGAATGAGGCAATAAATGAATGAAGGGTCTCAGTGAGTGAAGGGTTTCCTCTGAGACCATTCATCACAAAAGGTCACAGCTCTGTGGACTAAATGCACATAGTTACCGTATATTTTTAATGCTCAAAGGAGGTATTAAAATTTACTTTTCTTCAATTTTCTTACCCTTAAAGTTAAGGTTTTAAATTTATCACTTAGATTAACAGAACATACATTCTTTTAATATTAGATTTTAAGTAGTTAATGGTGTATGTCACAGTCCCTTAGCCCTGGGTAAGAAGAGGCCCCTTCCGATTTGATCAGTCACGTCGAGTTGGCGAAGCCTTTGGGCACCCGGCAGGGCCGGACTGAGTAAGAATTTGATTCTGTCCTATTGGTAGTGATAGGACATTGATCCTCTCTCTGGTGAATCTAATTTAAATGACCCCTGCAGGCAGCACAGGAAGACAGTATAATCTCATTAAGGATGAGCAGTGGATTGCAAAAGCCAGGTTTATTCTACTTGGCAACATTTTAAAATAAAATATTGTGGCAATTCATTTATTTGGATAAATAATAAAAATATTTAAATCTAAAACTTTGAAAAGGGAGTGTGCTATTTTTTTAAAAAATAAAAATAATATTCTCTGCCATACCACAACTCCTGGGGAAATTTAACATTTTTTGTTATTTATTCTCCTACTCTTTTCCCTATAAGCTCATTATATATATCTATATATATCTATATAGATATATATAGATATATATAAATATATATAAATAAATAGGAATGAAAACAATGATGTTTTGTATCTTGATCTCCAAGCAGACATTTAAATATAGATCTCTCTATATTTACATATATGTAATGTGCCTCTATTGTTGGATATTTCAGGATTATTTACTTTAAAAATTATAAGCAGGTGTAAACAAATTTATATGTATGTCTTTGTGCACTTGAGCAAATATTGCTGTAGAATAAACTTCCAGAAGTTTGGGATTACTTGACCCAGGGATGTGCAGATTTTGTATTTTGCTACGTATTAGTGACTTGCCCCCCGGAAGGTTTGCCCTGATTTATGTTCCCACTGCTCCCACCAGCAGTGGGCAGACCAGGAAAAACCTCTCTTTAATTGTAAACACAGTCACTATGATGAAGAAATTTTTCAAAAATTTGAAGGAAGTTAAATAATTATTTCCAGTCCTATTTATTTCACTGTGTTGGTTCATTTAACTTAAATAGTACTCCCTTTTTTGGAAACTTGTGGTCCCCTTAACCTCATAGCATTGCTTAATCCTAGGGGTGATTGCCATGGTATTGGTTAATTTTTCCTGATGGTTTCTATTTTTTTTAATTTATTTTTTTTATCCTCACCCAAGGACATCCTCATTGATCTGAGAGAGAGGGAAAGGGGGGAGAGGAAGGGAGAGAAACATCGATGTGAGAGAGAAACATGGATCGGCTCCCCCTCACACACGCCCTGCTTGGGGACCTAACCTGCAGCCTTTCAGTTTACGTCAGGACGCCAGGGCCCTGATGGCTTTTAAATAGGTGTTTTGGGGAGGGTGCTGTGTGATGTTTTTTCTTCATGTGTGAAGAAATAACTACATTCAAAGAAGCGTTGGCGACTGTATTTATTTTACCACAGCTTCCAGAGCAATGGACTTTGTTGACGCTTTCCAGCTTTAAAGTCTAGTAAAGTGCTGAGACGGTGAACTTGGGGAAGCACTCACGCCAGCGAGGTCGTTTCCAGGGAGCAGTGGATTGGTTTTCCTAAGGGCACATCCAAACCTGGAGGCGCCAAGCAGTTAGGAGGTGTGCTATTGAGAAGGGGGGGTCAATTCTGACCACTTGTGTTTCTGCTCACTATTTCACTCTAAGAGAACTTTTTTTAAAAAATAGAAAACTATTAAAATTGTGAAAAACTTCGTTATCCTGGCACATGTTTGTAACAGTGGGAAATTGTAACTCACCCCACCATTCTTTTGACCTTGTTTTTGTAAGTGCGGACTCTGACTAAGATGTAGCTTGTAGGTGAACAGCGTGTTTGTATAAGAGTCCTAGGAGCTAACTTCTCTAGAAGACACTGACCCCGACCTTCAGGCGTCCCAGCTCTAGGAGACATGCTGACCTTAAACCCTCGAGTCAGGATAATCTAAAATCAGGATGACGTGGAGCCAGGATGACTAACCCAGGATGATGCGCACTGACCAGCACTATCCTTATCAGAACGGACTGTGCTCATCTGCACGTAGAGAACTTTTCAACTCCCTCCCGTAACCTCTTTGTTCTGTTCCCCTCTCCCTCCTTATCACAACCTCTAGCTCCACTGAGATATGGAGTTAGGCTTCGAGAAGTGAGTCCCCCGGCTTCCCAGGAGATGGGCTTTGTGACATGAGTCTCCCATCTTCCAGGTGGCTGGCACCTGAAAATAAACCACTTTCCTTTACATCAGCCCCTGCCTCTTGAGTATTGGCTTTCATAGCTGCAGGCAGCTGGACCTGCATGTGGTTTACACGCTGGAAAATGCTGCTTTGGACATAAACACTAAAATTCCAGAGAGGGGAGGCTGTAGAACACCAGACCAGAGGCACCCGAATTTGCAGCCTGACCACCTCAAATGTGCCAAGGAAACAGCAGAGGGCCACTGAATGTGATAGAAATTCCCTCAATCAGTGTCTTCATCCTGTCACTTGAGTGCTGAATGATAGTGTACCTGCCTCTTGGTTTATTGAAAAGAAAACCTTTGAGTTCCCGCTCGGCACCTAACACAGACACGAGTTCTCAGAGTCACGAGGCAGAAGTGACTGAGCGGGATCCACACATGTCACACAGATCCCAGTTCTTACCTTCTCCGGGAACCGTTTTATGTTTTCTTTTTCGCTGCCAAGGTGACTTGAATTCTATTTTTTAAAGAGAATCTTGGTCGCTTGGAGCCAGATGGCATTCGCTGTGGAAATGCCCCAAAACGGAGTGTGTGTGTGTGTGTTGGTGGGGAGGACGACTAAATGATTATAAATTCCTCTCAATTTGAGTAACCGGTTATGGCTACTTAAGAGCAAGCTGGTTTACCTTCCCGCTGTATAAACAAAACTACCCTTCCCTAACCCTTTTTTGCCAAAAAGAAAAAGTGATGTGCCAATATGTCAGCGGAGAGAGTTGCCTTCTGTGCTGAGTGAGCTTCTTTCCCCACAAGCCTGAGAGTTTGTTTTCTTTTTCCTTTTATTTTTCCCTCTGCTGTTTTCAAAGTTCTGGACTCTAATTAGTCCCGTAGTGTTTACCTTACAAATGTTAACGTGTAGATTTAACTCAATCAAGTTTAAAATGAATCAGTAGTTTAGCTGTGCTCCTGAATAAAACATTTCGAATACTTTAATCATGTACAAGTCTCCTGGATTTACATGCTCTGCTACTCAGTGCTTTTAGTTCTATTTCTTTGTTTAACCCTCACAAATTATACATTATTATAGGTGCCTACAGCCAATATGTGTTCAGGCTTACTGACATTTCTTCTTGTATCTTAGGTCTTCCTTCTAGGATTATTTTCCTTCTTTCTTAAATGTATCCTTTGGAAGTTTCTTTTAGGTGGTTTGTGGTAATAATCTGTCCTAATTTTTGTGATTCTAAAAGATTTTATTTATTTAGTTTTAGAGAGAGGGGTAGGGAAGGAGAAGGAGAGGGAGGGAAACATTGATGTGAGAGAGAAGCATGGATCAGTTAGTTGCCTTTTGCACACCCCTGCCGGGCCCTGGCCCACAACCCTGGCGTGTGCCCCGACGGGAATTGGACCTGTTGGTGACCGTTCGGTTTGCAGGACGACGCCCAACCCACTGAGCTACACCAGCTCAGGGCTAATTTTTGTGATTTAAAGAAATTCATTTCTATCCTCCAAATGAACAGATATTGTTTTAAAGATACTCTACTGACTTCAGGCTTCTATTACTGCTGTTTAGAAGTTGGCTATTATTCTAATTGTTGTTCTTTTAAAAAACTAGTAATCTCTTACTAGTGCTGCTCGCCAGCCACTACATATTTTCCTGCAGTGAGATTTTTTCCACTGAGGCTTTCTCACTCTTCTCTCTCATACATTTCACTTTTCTAAAGCTTTGTGCTGCATTTTGGCAAATTTCTTCATGTCTGCCTCCCAATTCATTAATGAGCATCTTCACCTGTGTGTGCTATGTGGGTTTTTTAAAGCCATTGTTTATCTAATTTCAATTACCACGTAGTTTTATTTCTACAAATTTTGTTTGCTTTTTTTCCCCCCAGATTTGCTTGGTCATTTTTGATGGTCTCTTGTTCTTTCATTATACCTTCACTGTCCCCTTTTAATTTCCTGTGGTAAACATGATGCAGATTTAACATCCTTTTTTTATCTGACTGGTTATTTGCAGTATTCACTATATTTGATTCTGCAGTTTTTTTGTTTCTTTTGACTCTCAGTCCTGGTGACTTGCTTGGTGTGTGTGTCTAGACTGTGGACTCATGTTCCTCAAATGTGTATCTCCAGGATTCTTTGAAGCCGGAGTTCCTTGGAGAGACTTTATTTGCATTTGCCTCTGTGTAGTTGGGTACTACCAGAGCAGAGCTACTTTGGGCTGGAGTGTTTTGGGGTATGCGTGGTGGTACCCATGATACGAATTCCAGTTCCCAACCTTTGTGACTACAGGCCTGTTGATAGGAATTCTCCAGCAAGATAGGTATTAATAGGTATTTCCATTCTACCCACAGGCAGGATGAGAGGGGTCAGCGTCCCCGCCTTCTCCATCTGCCTGGTGTTTTTTTCCCTAATATGTTCATCTACTTTGATCTGATCTCCACCCTACAGTTTATCTGTCTTCCCAGCAGCCTCCAGTTGAAATGCCTGCTTCATTGCTGGCTTATCTCTCTGGCTTTGAGCTTTCTTGGCATTTCTGGCCTTTAAGGATTTCCCCTCAAGGCAGCTTGTATTAATGGATTATTATAATTTTTATAATGAAATCCCCTATTTCCCAGTTCTTCTAGACATCTACTTTGGAACATTGTTAGAGACTGGAGCTCCAGTGGTTTATATATGTAGGCACTTTAGTTTTTCATATCTGGCAACACCAGTGGAGAAAATCGGTTCCATGGATTATTCAGTTGAACATTCTTTGAGATAAGGCCATGGATTCCTTAAGACATAAAAAATGCAGAAAACTTGCCTGGGACATTACCTTTGACAGAGAGAGTGGGGAGTGGTAAAAAAAAAAAACCCTAAATGAAAAGATATCTGCTTGAAACTATCTAATTTTTTAAAATTTTAATCATTATTCAAGTTTCTATCCTTTACTCCCATTCCAGCCAACTAATTTTCTTTTTTAGGTATTCTATAATGATAGTGTTTGGGGATAATAAAAAGGCTAGTGATAGTGATAGTGGGGATAATAAAAAGGCTACACACTGAATGTTTTGTTTTTATTAAGGTGTGTCTCCCACTATGTGCTTCACTAATTTTCCAGTATTGTTCAGAATGCCATGTCATTGGAAGAGAGTGTGTTTGAGAATGGGTAGTGCACCATTCCTCGATCATATCACCTCGGTATATTGAAAGTGTAAGCTGGGCTGTATATTGATATATCTTGAATTATAGTTTTGTTTTTAGCATTGGGATGTTTGTGATTTTAAGCAGATTGGTTTTGCTTGTTTTAAAACAGGCCCCGGGCATGGAGGAAGTAGTATGGGAACAGTACACTGTGACCCTGCAGAAGGTGAGTGCCACACACTTCCCAGATGCTGTCGTCACGTTCCTGAGTTCACAGATCGTGGATCTTGGTTATTTTGACCTAAACACAGTTTTGATCCTCCTTCAGGTGGATAGTGCATTGTAGGGAACAGCTGGCAGTCATTACCACATTCACAAAGATTTGCATGTTATTACATTTTTTTGGTCAAAGTCTGTATAATACAGAAAATGATATAGGCTATTTAGTGCATTCATCTACCTCCAGACAGAACAGGTTGAAAAAGAGAGAGAGAGGGGAGGAATGGAAATAACCTGTACTGTTTAAGGACAGGGATGTAGCCTCTACAGCTTTTATGATTTTAGTTATAATATGTAGAAAACTTACAACATCCTCTGTGAGTTTGATGTCTAAACTAAATTTTAAAACATTGGTTTAGCAATCAGGAGACACGGATTGTTTTCCTTGTCTTACTCTTAATTGGGTGAAGAGGTGTTGAGTGAATTAGATTAAAATATCCTCTCCCCACCCCTCGATGGTATTGAAAGTAGAAGTAACACCAAATGTAAATATCCTTTGCTTAATTTTCAAAGTCATGATTAAATGAGGTGTAATACGAAAGCTTCCAGTGCAGGGAGTCCAGGGCATAGTCGTCACTCAGTAAATGTTAGTGCTGTTCCTTTTCAGTCTGACAGCAGATTTCAAGGTAGGCACCATAGCTGTTCACCCCACTCAAAACAAGTGCAGCCACCAAGAGTGTGCGAGTGATTTGGGTGCAGCTGGGCCGGACTGGAACTTCACTCGTGACCCCCAAGTCTTATTAAATCAAGCCGCGTTGGTCGGGATCACTCTGACTTTCCTGGGCCCAGCAGGGGTCTTCTTCCTGCTCTGAATCCGTCCAGTCTCTGTCACTTCTTAGAGGAATTGTAAGTTCCTCAAACGGAGTCTTCCTTCTTCAACTCTGAGCCCTGTCTTTAATGAAATTTTTGTTCCTGAATAAATATGTGTTAAATTAATCCAGGTGGAAAAAAGAACAGACCAACACTCCGGTGCTGAAGCGTCTGGGGCAGTAGAGAGGTTCCCCCCTTTAGGCCTCAGTTTTCAATTCTAGTTGTCTTCTGACTCTTCTCTGTGCCTTTCCACCAGCATTTCTCACACCCCTTGGGCTGTAGATCCCAGTTTGGCAAGCGAGAGACAGTATAGGCCTGGTATACAAGAGGGAGCTCCCTCTGTGCAAATCCAGGCACGAGGTGATGGCATTGCCAAATTCAGAGCCGCGTGATTACCGGCCAGCCCCGCCTGTTTTGTGTGGGTGAATGTTTGTCATCAGTGGGCATGATGGGCCCCACGTGAGAGCTTTTCCTGGGGGGAAATTTTTTATTCTCTGAGTAGATTCTTACATAATCAAACCATGCTTTAGGGTTATAGTCACATATACCCATATTGTCTGGATAATACCCAGGACCTTAGCTTTTTTAAACACTGAAGCGAATTAGGATTCTGCATTATCTGAGCTCACTGTTTCTCTTGGCCATGGAGGTAATTAATCTGTATTTCCATCTTGTACACCTTACATGCATGTAGAAAAGAATTGAATGTTTTTCTGTCTCTTAAGATTTCAAAACTAAGTTTATCTTCCAATTTTATTTTATCTTTGAAATCCATTTACTTCTTTTTCACCCTATATGAAAATGGAGTCTCCAGCTCATCTAACTTGGGAGTTAAAAGTACACATTTTAAGTACGGTTTTAGCACAAACTCAGTTGTGCCTGATGCTGTGCCAGCTCCGGCCAGGATATGAGGACAGGTGTGACTGGTGATTCGCACAGCACAGCCCCATTTGGACAGAAGCTGTTGTTTTCTATCCCCTGACAGCTTCCAGTGATAACTCTAGTCAGTGCTATCAATCTTTTCCAGCTTACACAAGGCTGTTCCTTTTAGATAAGGGATTTCCCTCTATAAGCCTGTCAGCCAGCCATGAGGCTGCTTTATTTTGTTTCTGTAAGCCCACTCTTCCTGAGCTGTCTCTGGTGATTGGTTCACTCTTTATATTATTTATTAACTGCTTGTAACAAATCCTGAAAACCACTTATGGAAGGGTGTTTTTATTTTAATTTCTTTCTCTTAACTTCAATGAACAGGATTCCAAAAGAGGATTTGGAATCGCAGTGTCCGGCGGCAGAGACAACCCCCACTTTGAAAATGGAGAAACATCAATCGTCATTTCTGACGTGCTTCCGGGCGGGCCGGCCGATGGGCTGCTTCAGTGAGTGTTCCTTCTCCTGCCCCCAGCCCCTGCCGTCCCGCTGGTTGTCTCTAAACAGGATGCTTTGGGTGGTGTGCATGTGTAAAATAATTTTCAAAAAAACATTTATGTGTGTGTGCTTTTATATACATATGTTAGGCTGGCCAAAAAGTGTTTATTTTTTTTTCCATAAAATAAAAAAACTCATTTTTCATTTTCACCAAAAACTTTATTGATTGGATATTTTGAGTATGTCAGCTGTCTGCTATGTGGCATAAAGTTGATTGTTCTCAGTTGATGTCTCAATTTGATCACTATCAACTTCAACTGGTCTGTCAGACCACGGAGCATCATCCAGTGAGAAATCTCCAGCACGAAACTTCGCAAACCACTTTTGACATGTTCGATCAGTCACAGCACCTTCTCCACACACTGCACTAATCTTTTTGTGTTTCAGTTGCATTTTTACCTTCTTGAAATACTAAAGCATAATATGCCAAAAATGTTACACACTTTCTTCCATTTTCAATATTAAAATGGCTACACAAAAATGCACTGATTTTGATTTTTTTAAAAATGCACACTGATACGACAGCTGTCACAATACAATCTGACAAAATTGTTTCAAATGAAGTGGTAGATAACTAAGTGCTGCTAGAGCCATCGTACAGAAATAAAGCGGATGAACTTTTTGGCCAACCCAATATGTGAGTATATATGTGAATTGGGACCGTAGCACACCAGTCCTTTGGGAAGGTCCAAACTGTGGAGGAAGGAGACAGTGGTTTCCTTGGGAAGAGAGTTCGAACTATCACAGCTGTCACTCCTGGGTTTAGAGACCATTTCTGAACATGGCGTATAAAATTGGCATGCTCCCTCCACCCCCACAATACTTAACCCAACACTGTTTATTTTAATTTATGTTCATTAGGAATTTAATGAGGATTCTTGGCTTAATGATTATCTGATTTGTTAGAGGGGTATGGAATTGGGGAACATTTCCTACATGAAAACTCAAGTTTCCCAACTGCCCCCCTTCTGGTCTGAAGAGATAATGCCATTGAACAAATGTATGTCTGAGTCCCTCAGCATCATTTCTCAGGGCGGAACCTGAAGTTGACCATGAGACTCGTTGGCCAGACAGCTCCCAAGTTTAAGTTCTATTGGCATTTCAAGTCTCTATGGTCTTATCAAAAAGTCAGTAGTCTTTCAGAGAGCAAAGAGAATTTTTAAATGATTTTTGGGATGAGATAAACTAAGAATTAGCGTTCTGTGACCTCAAAATTTCTTTAAGAATCTGAGGCAAGCTCTTGACTTCCTCCTGTCCGAAACACAAGTGGATGTAAACCTTCCTGAAGTTCACTGTGCACCTGGGGGGAGGAGGCCTGAGGCAGCAGGTCACTTTTGCTCAGACCTCGCCATTGTCAAGTGGCTCCTGGAGGGACCCTCTGGTTTGGGTCCTTCCCTTCCTACTGGTTTTCAGTGAACAGTGAAAAGTGGACCAAGGGACTGCTGGGTGCCCTGGTCAGAACCCAGACTGAGTTGACTGATTAAGCCTTGGGAGTCATCAGGCACTGAGCCCTTTAATAAGCATTTCAGGTCAGTTTGCTGCCTCTGTTTGTTCCTACATGGAAGATTCACGGTGACTACATGGGAGTTGTTCACACCCCGTGGTTGTTTTCTGTCTGCAGAGAAAACGATAGGGTGGTCATGGTTAACGGCACCTCCATGGAGGATGTGCTCCATTCGTTCGCCGTTCAGCAGCTGAGAAAAAGCGGGAAGATTGCATCCATTGTAAGTTCTGGGTTTGGGTCAGCTCCCCTCTGTAGAATTTTGGTTTTTTGCCCAGAAGAAAATTACCACTTGCTTTTAAACACTTGACAGAGTTATATCATCTAGGGGCCAAACTCAGCACTTCGGGAGGATGATGTAATGGGTGATGTAAGTAATTCCTCCCTGCCTCTTTCTTCTAACTTCTGACCACCCATGTTCTCTTATCTGAGTGAGTTTGCCTTCAGAGTCAGGTTAGACAATTACTCCCTGTGAGAATTAAGCAGATTGAGAACAGTGGTGAAAGAGCATTAATGTAGGGAATAGATTTCACCTCAAAAACTCATTTGTGGAGGCCCAGACAAGATCTGCTATATCTTCACAAACTAGAGTTTCTTAGGAAACAGTGGCAGCCGATAGCATTCATTCATTTATTTGCTCTCTCATTCATGCAGCAAACAGTGGTTGAGAGTCACCTCTGAGCCAGATGCTGCTTGGCGCTGGAGTGGGTCTGAGCTGCCAGGAGTGTTCTCTCCAGCGGGGCCAGTGGACTCAAAGTGAAAATTCGGGGTGTAGCGAGTTTAGGGGCAGTGCTAGGGGGATGCACCAGCTGTGAGGTATTTGGTATTTCATTTTTTTTCAACTTTGTATCATGGACATTTTCAAACAAAAGGGAAAGTTCAGAGGTTAATATACTAAACAGTTATATATTTAATACATGTTAATATGCTGTCATATTTACTTATCTTTTCCTCCATATGTGTATATAAACACATAGTTTTTGTGAATCATTTGAAGGGAAGTTGCAGACATGACACTTTAGCTCTGCTCACTCCAGCATGTGTGTTCTAAATAAGGACATTCTTCTACATCAGCATGATACTATTTTCCTGTGTAAGAAAAGTCCTAACAGCTCTATAGTATCACCTAATATCCAGTGCACATCCTGAGGTTTCTCTGATGGACTTTTTCTTCTTCCCCAGGGGATCTGATCATTCACTGCACCTGGCCCTTATCTGTTTTGTGCTTTTGAATCTAGCAGGGCTCCCCTTTGCCCCGCCTCTTCCCCTAACCCCCCATTCCCCCTTTTTAAAGACAATGACCTTTGGAAGAAGCGAAGCCGATGTATATAGAATGGTCTCACTTTCTGGATTTTCATTTTTATAACTTACAGTGAGTTAAAGTCCCCCGGTGCTTTTCACACTCTGAGTAGAAGCAGATTTGGGAGGCACTGTGTTGACAGCTTCATACTCACTGTCTGACTCATTCTCAACCCTCTGAAGTCTTTATTGCCCCTGTTTTCCAGATGAGGAACCTGAGGCTTAAGGACACACAGTTTTACTGGAAGGAGAACCAGAGCTTTTAATCACTGCATTCTTGTTTACTTGTGATTGTCTTACATCTGCACTGTGTTTTGGTGAACAGGTGGTCAAGAGGCCGCGGAAGGTGCAGCTGGCCCCCCTGCAGGGTGGCCTTCCCCTCAGTGAGGATGACCGGGCTTTTGAGGTAATGGATGAGTTTGACCATAGAAGTGCCCACAGCGGGTTCAGCGATCGGTACAGCGAGAGGAGCCAGCTGCGCAGCTGGGAGGACAGCCTGGAGAGGGGGCATCCCCATCCCCACGACCGGCTGCACAGCCGGGAGAGGGACCGGAGCCGAGGCCGGAGCCTGGAGCGGGGCCTGGACCACAACGACTATGGCAGAGCCCGAGACCGAAGCCGTGGCCGGAGCCTAGAGCGGGGCCTGGACCACGACAACTATGGCAGAGCCCGAGACCGAAGCCGTGGCCGGAGCCTGGAACGGGGCCTGGACCATGACTATGGGCGAGGCCGAGACAGCAGCCGCGGCCGGAGCTTTGACCAGGCCTACGACCAGCCCTATGACCGGGCCTACAGCCCGGAGGTGGAGTACAGGCACAGGGCGCAGCCCGATGCCCGGTATGAGGTATCTCGGAGCCGCAGCCGTGAGCACCTCCATTCACGCAGCCCCAGCCCCGAGCCACGAGGGCGGCCAGACCATGCAGGCCAGCTGGAGGGGGACAAGCCCATCGGGGTCCTTCTGATGAAAAGCAAAGCAAATGAAGGTAGTAATGCTTGATGTAGAAAAGCACTAGTATAATAATAGCTAACTCTTACATGGCACCTACTGTGTGCCATGCACCAACCTAAATGCTTTGCACCATTTCACCCTCATCGCTACCTCATGTAGGAGTTTGTATATCTTTATTTTATAAGGCACAGATAAGTTCATTGTGCCTTCATTTTCTGAGGCACAGGAAAGTTCATTGACTTGCACATTGAACTTGCACAGACTGCAGAAATTCAGCTTTAAACTACTAGGCCATTGGTTTGCAAAGCAGCATAAGTACCACCTGGACACTTGTTAGAAATCTAGACCCCTCAATGCCAGCCCAGCAGCCCCACTGACTCAGAAACTCAGGGGTGGGTCCCTGGAATCTGTACGTTAACGAGCTCTCCTGGTGAGCCTGCTGAAGCTTAAATTGATGAAACAACTCTCTGCCAGGACCTATGCTGAAATTATACTCTTGTTTAATCCTCACCAGCACCCTGTGTGGCGGGTAGGAGATGTTCCTGTTCTACAGGTGGGAATATCAAAGTTCAGAGACTTGGTATTCCTGAGATAGCTTAGGGACTTGGGCCCCAGGAATAGAAAATACCAGGTGACTAGGAAGGCAAGACCAGGTGGCCAGAAGAAAGGCCAGATAAGCTGACCACAAGAATGTTACCACTCTTCCATTCCTTGCTTTAAAAAAAAAAAGGCAGAATTTTATCTTTCTTCTAACTGCTTGCTTTTCCTGCCTGCCTTGGAAAATTCCACAAGCCTTCCTTTTTCAAAAAGCCCGTCTTATTGTGCAAGCCTGCTTTGTACCACTTACAAAGCAGCCGAGCAGAGCCAGCCCCCCAGCCAGTTTGGAGGACCTTCCTTTCTTCTGTGCTGTCTCCCTGGTGCTCAAGCATAAGCTTAATTAAATCTGCCTGGAAATTTCTCTGGTGTTTTCTCTTGATTTCTATCTTGGGGAACCCAAGAACCCCGATTTGGGTAATATGCCCACGCGTGGGGTAGGCTGTGGCCCAGGCTGCCTGCCCCACGTTGCATTCCTGGAGCATTTGCACACACTTGACCCATGCAGAATTCACTAAAGCCCTGCGCGGCAGCCAGTGAAGCTGCCAGCACCTGCAGTTTAGGTTGGGGTTCTGAAACTCAGAGAGGGGAAGCGACTTGCCCACATCTTGAATCTAGTTAGTGTTGGAGCTAGAACTCAAATCTCCACGGCTGAGAGAAACAAGTAGGTGAATGAACAGGGCCGTAAGCCCAGTGTGGAGATATTTCTTGCATTGATTCTTGGCTTCTGACTTTTTAAATTCTTTGTGACAAATCTTTTATTTCCTTTTGTTCTCCAGTTGTTCTCCTTCCAGGAGGACAAAAGATGAAGAGCACCCGAGCATGCAAAGTGAAAAATTCTGCTTTCTGGGTTGGGAGTTTGCATTTTAAATAGCCTATTTCTGAGGAATCTATATCTTGGGAGGTTTAAGAGTTCTTTAGACTCTTTATAGCCATTTATAATGACATACTAATTCATCAGCCCACAAGAATTACAAAACCATTGTGCTCCCAGATTGAAAGGTGGACCGTAGTAAGGTTTTAAGGAAGATGACTGGGTGTGCGGGCTCCTTCAGGGAGGTCTAATGCACACTCTACAGGACCTGCACCCAAGGGTCTTGAGTTACCGAAGGCAGTGCTTTTCAGACTTTTTCCCTCCTTTTTTCTCATCTTTCCTTCTTCCTCTTCTTCCCCCCTCTCTCTCCTCCTCCTGCCACAGAAAGAACCACTTTTAGCAAACAAGCATGGGTGCATGTACCTATACAAACTTAAATAAAAGTATTATGAGACAGTACTTTATGTGATACAGTCCAAGATGTTCCATTACATTTAATTTAAAAATGCTGGTTGCATCTCACTAAATTGATAAGACTTATTAATGGGTTGTGACCCACAATTTAGAAAGACATTGTTTGTGCTAAGAGACTGCCCAAGTCATGCCTGGTCTTGGTAATACTATACAGGAAATAAAGAGGGTTATGACCCTTTGCTGATACAGCTTGTTAATCCTCCTAGGCCATTTTGTTCCTCAAACTTAGAATTCATTAAGACTTAAAATTCATTTTTAAAAAGTGCCGCTTTTTAAAAGATTTTTTTGGCCGCCTTTTGCTGAGATTACATAATAACTTAGCTACCACTGGCCAGAGTTGCATAAGAATTGATCTTTAATGAAATTTGGCAGTAGGGAAGATCTACATTTGATTAAGAAAAATGTGATCCATTCATATGGCCAGCTCTTGGCGTTTCAGGGCACCAGATAGCTTCCAGGTAAATGTGTTAGAAGCTGGTTAACTGATTTTTCTTTTCAATTCATTTAAGAGATGTCCACATACAAACCAACCTTACAAGTGCAGTTTTTAAGAGGATAAAGGAATTGTTGATATGTGAGAAAGAAGTCATCACTCAAGCTTGTCTCAGTCTTCTGTCCCAGCCAGTAGGGAATTGTCGTCCATGAAAGAAGATGCTGTCTTACCATTTTTCTTTTCCTTCCTTCCTTCCTTCCTTCCTTCCTTCCTTCCTTCCTTCCTTCCTTCCTTCTTCCCTTCCTTCCTTCCATATACTTTATTGATTGTGCCATTACTATTGTACCAATTTTTTTCTCTTCTTTATCCCTGCTCTTCCCTGCATCCCCCCACCCACCAGCATTCCCTGCCCCCTAGTTCATGTCCATGGGTTGTACATACAAGTTTTTTGGCTTCTTCATTTCCTATGCCATTCCTAACCTCCCCCTGTCTATTGTGTACCTACCTGTTATGCTTCTTATTCCCTGTACCTTCCCCCCCCCGCCATTCTTCCCCTCTCCCTCCCCACTGATAACCCTCCCTGAAATCTCTATTTCTCTGATTCTGATCCTGTTATAGTTTTTTTGCTTAGCTTTTTTTGTTTTTTAGGTTTAGTTGTTGATAATTAAGAGTTTGTTGTCATTTTACTGTTCATAGTTTTTGATCTTCTATTTCTTAGGTAAGTCCCTTTAACATATCATATAATAAGGGTTTGGTAATGATGAACTACTTCAACTTGACCTTATCTGGGAAGCACTTTATCTACCCTTCCATTTGAAATGATAGCTTTGCTGGATAGAGTAATCTTGGATGTAGGTCCTTGGTTTCATGACTTCAGATACTTCTTTCCAGCCCCTTCTTACTAGTAAGGTTTCTTTTGAGAAATAAGCTGATGGTCTTATGAACACTCTTTTGTAGGTAACTCTCCTTTCCTCTTGCTGTTTTTAAGATTCTCTCTTTATCTTTAATCTTGGGTAACTTAATGATGATATACCTTGGTGTGTTCTTCCTTTGGTCCAATTTCTTTGGGAGACACTGAGCTTTCTGGACTTCCTGGAAGTCTATTTCCTTCACCAGATCATGGAAGTTTTCCTTCATTATTTATTTAAATAAGTTTTCAATTTCTTGATCTTGTTATTCTCCTTCTGGCACCCCTATGATTTGGATGTTATAGTGCCTAAAGTTGTTCCATAGGTTCCTAACCCTCTCCTCATATTTTTGAATATTTGTTTTTTTCATTCTGTACTGGCTGGATATTTATTTCTTCCTTTTGTTCCAAATCATTGATTTGAGTCCCAATTTCCTTCCCTTCACTCTTGGCTCTCTGAATATTTTGCTTTGTTTCCTTTTGTGTAGCCTTCATTTCTTCCTTCATTTTGCTGTGAACATCCTGATTATAAGTGTTTTGAACTCTGCATTAGATAGGTTGTCTTTCTCCTTGTCACTTAGCTCTTTTTCTGGAGGTTTGATCTGTTCTTTCATTTAGGCCATGTTTTTTGTATCTTGGTGCACCTGTTATGTTGTAGGGGACAGGGCGTTAGGTATTTGCTAGGGTGGGACAAGCCTGTTCGCTGCACTGTGCTGTTATCTGTGGGGGAGGGTCAAAGAGGGAACAGGCCATTTGCTTGCTCTGATCTAGCCCCACTTTCCAGTGAACTCTCTAGTGAGAATGAGAGTTTCTCCCGCTGTGGCAACCCGTGCAGTAGTTTACAGCTAGAGGTTCTGAGTCTTTAGTTTCCTGTTCAGCCAGCCCTGCCTCACCTGCACAGTGTGCTGCCTTGCTGCTCGTCCTCTCTGCTCGGCTGCCCGTCTTCACCCCTCCTCCCGGTCTGGGTGAATGTTTCTTTAACTCGTCGGTTGTTGGATTTCCATGCAATTGGATTTTCTGGCACTTCTGGTTGTTTCTTGTTTTTAAATTGGTTGTTATCCTTCTTCTGGTTGTGTGAAGAAGTGAAGCATTTCTACCTACACATCCATCTTGGCCGGAACTTGAGTCCCAACCCCATATTCTTTCTTGAGTGTCAACTTCCTAAACAGGGTGGGGGGGTGGATCTCAACACTTTTCATCATATGGTAAGATCTGATGCTAACTTACTGTAAGTCACTTAAAACTTATCTTTCAACCTACTTCATAACTTTCCCCAATTGTAGAAAGTTACTTTGTTTTGTAATTACAAGATTTGGAGTTCAGAATGGTGATAAAATTTAAATGTGCCTCTTTTGAAACCTTCTAACTTCCTAAAATAACCAAAATTCATCCTTAAAAATATATATTTTTAGAAGTTTATCAAGTAATATCAGAACACTCTGAATAGTATTTAAAGTATTTTAAGGTATACACACTCAGTATAGTGTTTTTTATTTTGAGGGCAATGCAAAGTCCATAAACCCTCAGAGCTATGCTGGTTTTAGTTAAGTGCTTTATTGTTTTGCCTGGATTATTTGCCCCTTTTCTCTACACACTGAAATTGTTTCAATGCCAGACCCCACGCACTCTGCGTTGTTACAGGTGAATGCTACTCTCTCTGCAGTGCCTTCCTGTAGGCAGCTGCGTTGTCAGCAGACCGTGCCTATTAAGATGTACTGAATTGGTTTTTTTCTCAACGTTTTATTTGGAAAAGTGTTAATTTTATAGCAGATACTCACATACAGCCTTCACTTAGTTTTACCAGTTGTTAACATTCTGCCACTTGTTTTCTTTTGCCTTTTTTCCTCTTTTCTCCTGCTTCTTTCCCCTCTCCCCCCTCCCTGCCACACCCAATTCCCTGTCTCTGAGTGGTGTTCTGGAACCACTTGAAAGTACATTGCAGGCTACGTGACCCTTTACCCTTAACTATTTCAGCACGTGTCTCCTGAGGATGAGAACATTCTCCTATATAACTGTAATGCCATCATCACATTAACATTAATGCCTCTTTTAATATATTATAGTGCAGTTCATTTTGAAATTGCTACAAAATAATGTAACCCATTCCCCCTACCCCCTCACCTCTTCCCCACACGGGATCAAGGATCTACTGAAGGTTCTTGCATTTGGTTTTTACGTCTCTTAATCTGGAATAGTCCCTCTGCCTCTTTTGCTTCGTATGACATTGACTTTTTCTCCAGGCTAAGTCATCTTACAGACTGTCCCACATGCAAAGTTAATTTTTATCAGTATTTTAAAATAGTCCCCCAAAACAGACTAAGTTTTCCGAGCCAGTCGGTGAACTGTGTGCACATTGGTGTTTTTGTCTCCTAGAGTATGGTCTGCGGCTGGGGAGTCAGATCTTCATAAAGGAGATGACCAGCACCGGTCTGGCAACGAAAGACGGCAACCTGCACGAAGGGGACATAATTCTCAAGGTGGGTGGCAGGGGTAGAGGACAACCAGATGCATGCTTGGCTTCGCAGTCTGCATGTCCATGTTCAAGTGGAGGCACAGTGAAACCTCGTTGCAGTGGGAGTTGGTAGTAAGACAAAGTCTGGGAAGAACCGCAGAGTGCCAGAATTCTTATCAGAAAAACCGGACTTGGAGATCTGTAATAATTTAATGTCAGTTTTTAAAAATATTTCAATGAGTACTTGTTTTCCTGCCTGTTTGTTTAAAGTTTAAGCTCCTATTCCCTAAACTAAGGAAAGATGAGAGGGAGAGTTGGTAATATATGAATGCTGAATATTTAATAGTCTTTGTAAACCTCTCCAGTCAGGAGACCCGTAGCAGTAGTAAACCAAACCATCATCTTGAGCGAAGTTAAATAAATTAGCAGAGTAACTTAAGTACATTACAGCTCTGTCACGCCTATATTTGGGATCCAGGCATGCAGGATTTTATTTAATTTAAAGGATAATTCACTTTTATTCAGTGAGTCACCCTAAAGCCCATGTCTGTTTGAATAGATGAGCAAAGTCTTTACATTTTTAGTAGGAAAAAATGTGAATTTCTATTTCCCTGTGAATAGTTGTATCACATATACCATTACTGTTCTTTATAAACACAGATAAATGGAACTGTAACTGAGAACATGTCTTTAATGGATGCTCGAAAACTGATAGAAAAGTCAAGAGGAAAACTCCAGCTAGTGGTGCTGAGAGACAGCAAGCAGACGCTCATCAACATCCCGTCATTAAACGACAGCGACTCAGAAATAGAAGGTAAAGAAAGGAGGCTGTGAGCTTGGCTGGAAGAGGGAGGCTGTTGCTTCCGCATTCTTATCTCTACATAGCATAGCCATCCCACTGGAAGTTAAATTTACAGCGAAAGCCTCTCCTTTGAACTTTAATTCCAAAAGATAAGTGTTTGGTCGTTATTTTCTTATTAAAGTGTCTGTTGAAATTAGGTTTCCAATGTGAAATTCTGGTGCACTTATGAACTCCCCGTGGATGCTGTTTAGGCTACTGAAAATAGAGCTCGTTAGTAAAAAATGTAGGTACCAGCAGTTCAAAGAACTAACCACATACATTTGTAAATCACCCATTCTTGCACTTTCTTGTGTGTGTTTTTTAAGTGGCTGTTAATATTTCTAACCAAGAGAGGACAGTGTGGAGGGCAGCCAAGATAGGTAGACGCAATAAAGAGTCAGTTACAGTGGCTTACATTGTGTGTTCAGTGGTCAGCAATCCATGTCACCTGTTCTCTTTCATGACACCGTATTCATGTCTCAAATATGAATTATACATAGGATGACATTTTAACCACATACAAACTACCAGTCAAAGTAAATAATCATGTTGTTTTCTAGTTAACCATCTAGTATTGCCTGTGTAGCCAAGTTTAGAAAAAATATTAAGTTCTCAGGTTTTAAGATAGATGTTGATTTTTAAAAGGATTGCTTTATAGAACTTAGTTTAATTTCCATTATATCAAAAGTCTAAGTAGTTGTGAGTGCTCTGAGTGCAGTGCAGAGAAGTCATCCCAGCTTGCTGGGAGCTTATTGACTTGCTGTTCAAAGCATGGTCCTCACCCCACCAGTGGCACCAGCAGCACCTGGGAGTTTGATAGACTTGCAGTGTCTCAGCACCCGCCCCCCGACCCCCTCCCCCGCCCTGAACTACTGCAGTCTAACAAGGGCTCAGGTGATTCGTATGTCATATGTGCATTAATGTTTGAGAAATGTATATATATATTTTTTTTTCAGTAATTGAATTTTGACTCTTCAGTAGCAGCTTTGCTAAAAACTGTGATGAAAGAGGAACCTAAAGTTCTGTATTTGGCTTTCTCTTTATTAATTAAGGCGTTTCCCTTCCAACTATCTGATTTTTTTTTCTTTCAGTTCTGGAAGACTATTAGACTAATAGCACATTTGCTGCCTGTCCCCCTTCCGTTTCCCATGTTTCCTAACCAGAGAAGGGGATAATTTCTGGTACAGGTCTTAAATATTTCATTAAAAAGTCTTTTCTAATTTTTGAAACCAGATGTCTCGGAAATAGAGTCAAACCGATCGTTTTCTCCAGTGGAGAGACGGCAGCAGTATTCCGACTACGATTATCATTCCTCAAATGAAAAGCTGAAGGAAAAGCCAAAGTAAGATGATGTGTATTTTTCTCTCATACGTGTCCCTGCCCGTGTGCTCACATATGTATTTGTGAACCTGTTGCGTTATGAGGTATTTATGTGACATGTGCTTAAGTTCAAGAGAGGACGTCCAGAACAGATGGTCCAGGATGGGCTCCACACCCACCCCCTTTAAGTGCGCGGAGGACGTTGCGGCTGTGGTTGGCACAGAGACCAGCAAGGAGCCCAGATACCAAGAGGAAGCCCCAGGTGAGGCTCATTTTATTTATTTTTTATTGATTTTAGAGAGAGAGAGGAAGGGGGAGAGGGAGAGAGAGAAACTTCCGTTTGTTGTTCCACTTATTTACATATTCGTTGGTTGATCCTTGTATGTGCCCTGACCCAGGATCAAACTCCCACCCTTGGTGTATCAGGACGATGCTCTTAAGCAACTAAACTACCCGGCCAGGGCCTGGGGCTCATTTTAAAGTCATTTTCAGAAGTTTCTGCTTGGTAAATCCAGAGGATGGCTGGAAAGAGAGAGAAAAATTATTTAAAAAAATCATTTTTAAATATGGAAGAACCATTCTTATCATCTCTCTTTCTCTATTTCTTCTTAAAAGATTTTATTTATTTAGAGAGAAGGGAAGGTAGGGAGAATGAGGAGAGAAATGTGAGAGAGAAACATCAATTGGTTGCTTGCCTGTCACGTGCATGTCAACCAGGGACCAGGCCCGCAACCCAGGCATATACCCTGACCTGGAATCAGACCAGTAACCTTTCAGTTTGTGGGTAGACACCCAGCCACCTGGGCCACGCTGGCCAGGGCTCTTTCTCTTGATATTAAAAAAAATGTAAAGAAAAACAGTCCTTTTTCTGCCAACAGATTGGTCACATTTTGTTATGTTTGATTAGTTATGGTTCTTTTGTCTCCCATTTCTGATCCCAGCCTGAGCTGTTTCTGCTCACGATACTTCTGACACCAAATGTGTAGGTTTTTCCTCCCCTCAACTTCCAGTTCTCAAATTCTCCAGACACCAACTGTGTTGTCCTATGATTCAGTTCAGTTCTGACACTGACCCCTTGCAGACCCCACAAGTTAAGGACTCTGTCCCAAAGGATGCCCTCACTTCAGACACCAGTCTCAAGTCCCAGGTTATCACCTTTACTTCTGATCAACCGGCTCTAAACCGGTAGTTCCCATGACCTTCTTCTCCAGTTTGATAATTTGCTGGAATGGTTCACAGAGCTCAGAAAAGCATTTCACTTGCTAATACTGGTTTATTATAAAGGATACAACTCAGGAACAGCCAAGTACAATATATAGCTATATAGAGCAGGGTATGGGGGAAAGGAGTGCGGAGCTTCCGTGCCTTCTGGAAGCCTGCCACTCTCCTAGTACCTCCGTGTGTTCACCAACTTGGAAGCAATCTGAACCCCATAGTTTTGTGGAGGCTTCGTCATGTGCACAATCAATTATTAACTCAATCTCCAGCTCCTCACCCCTCCCTGGATGATGGGCGGGCAGGCTGAAACTTCCAAACTTCTGGTCTTGGCTTGCTCATCCTGGGGACCATCTGCGTGCCAAGGCTATCCAGGAGCCCACCAGGAGGCCTGTCTTGAATAAGCATCAAGACATTATGATTCAAGGATTTGAAATCCTTATGTTCCAGGCTAAGCCTCGTTTTTACAGAATAGTAAACACTGTTTCTTCCACTTCCAACAGCTCATTAATAGAAGCCACTACTAACAGGAGCTATGACTTTAGAACAAAGGACTTGCCTGTCACCCAGGAAATTCCAAGGGGTATAGGAGCTCTGTGTCATGAACTGGGGTCAAACACCAAATGTTCAGCAAAAGATACTCCTGGCCCCCCTACTGACCTGGAAATTATAGGGATTTTAGGAACTTTGTGTAGGAACTGGGGGCAGAGACCAAATATATATTTTTAATTATATCACAGTCACCTTTTGTCATATTTGATTGGTTGAGGTCCTTTTACATCCCATCTCTGATCTTAGCCCCATCCCCTAACTTTGCCTTTACCACCCTAAACTTATTACCATGACTTTACATGCATAAATATTTATCCATGAGAAAACAGCATTATGTGGGGTTTTTTTTTGTATGTGTGTTTGGGGGTTTCTTTTTAGCTTTTTAAAAGATTTTATTTATTTTTAGAGAGAAGGGAAGGGAGGGAGAAGGAGGGAGAGAAACATGGATGTTGGTTGCCTTTTACACACCCCCTACTAGGGACCTGGCCCACAATCCAGGCATGTGCCCTGACTGGGAATCGAACCGGTGACCTTTGAGTTTGCCGGCACTCAATCCACTGAACTACATTAGCCAGGGATGGTTTGTTTGTTTGTTTGTTTGTTTTTTAGTTTTAAAAAATACTATCTTCTGGTATGCATGGTTATAACCTTGCATTTTAGAGGTTTGTTCCTCACTTATTTTGAGAAACCATTGGCACCTGCTCTCTTAAAATTAAACTTCACTTTAAAGAATTATTTTTGTTGTTTGATGTGATGATATATGTAGTTTAAGGTACAGAACTGAATTTTTTGTGGATTTTGTGATTTTGCTTTCCCTGAGAGGATAAAGGAAGGAGAAACATCGATTAGCTGCCTCCTGCATATGCAGCCCAAGTGGGGACTGAACCCACAACCTAGGCATGTCCCCTGACCGGGAATCAAACACACAATCGTTTGGTCTGAGGGATGATGCCCAACCAGCTGAGCCACACTGGCCAGGGCATAGGTTTTATGATCTTTATATATTGAGACTAACAAACGCCTTTTGTCCAGGTTGGTAATGACAGGTGCTTTTTAATTCACAGCTCCTCAATCAAAAGCAGCGCCGAGAACTTTTCTCCGTCCCAGTCCTGAAGATGAAGCGATATATGGGTATCTATTTTTTGCCTTTAAACCCCTTTGTTTTTCCACACAGCTTTATCTCCTTAACTGAAATCCAGAAAAAATGGTGTTTTTTAACAGCAGATGGTGATTTTGCTTAAAATCAGCCACCTTTAATCAACCCCTGTTGCTAGTGTTTATGAGAAAGAGAAATCATTTGTAGAAGAGTAAAATAAGGAAGTGGGGTAAAGTTTGTGTTGTTGGTTGTTAACGTTGTCTGCACGATCACTTACCTGGCTATTTCTCCAGAACGTGATTCTGAATATTTGAGTTTGGCAGGTCAGTGACTCCAGATAGGTGAGGTACTGCTTAATGCCTCTGTGTGGGCTGCAGTGACATGGTGATCCCAGTGTGTGGGGGGGAGGAAAGTGACGCTATGTTCTGCACTTGATAATGAGACCCCTGCTTCAGTGTTGAAGAGCGGCCGCTCCTGGATAAGGACGTTCTTTAACCCAGGCTGTGTGTCTATTTGACAAGAGCCCAGGAGTGGTGGCAAGCTTTTCTTTGGAAGAATAGTTCATGTGGCCTTAATTTTGTAGTTTTAACCTTGCCCTTTATGGTTTTCTCATCTTGAATGAGCTCACATAAACATTTTATATTTCTACTTCTTCACTGGTAAAGTGGGCCTATTATATTCATCTTACAGTACTGAGGATGATAAAATTATACATTACATGGGGAAAATGAGAGACTTAAACATAAATCACTCTATAAATAGAAGAAATTAAATCTCTCATCTGCTAATGTTGGTCCCCTCTTACAAAAATAATCTTCCATTTTTTCTTTCTGAAACTGAAATCTTTGCAGCCCCAATACCATAATGGTAAAGTTCAGGAAGGGAGACAGTGTGGGCTTGCGGTTGGCTGGTGGCAATGACGTCGGGATATTTGTGGCCGGCATCCAAGAGGGGACCTCGGCAGAGCAAGAAGGCCTTCAAGAAGGGGACCAAATTCTGAAGGTAAGGAAAGCCCCTCCTGTTTCTAGAAGTTACTGGAAAAGAGTGGCGTTTTCTGGGGGGTTTACAGAAGGTGGGGCAGAGTGGTCCCACTTGTGAAAATAGATCAGCTGCAGGTATGTGGGCGCCCGGCATCAAGGTCGCAGCTTCCCTGGAATGGGTCCTGTCCTCTCAGTCCTAGAACCGAAAACTCACTCCTATGGGGGAACTTATAGTGTTCAAGAACTTTGCAAAGATTCGTATTCGCTTGGTTAACAAAAAAACTGAAACTAACTAAAGGCCTACGAAGGAGAGCCTTCATCAAAAGATCCCACTCATGTTTGGTTTTTCATTGATTCACCTGTCTGGTTGTCACTCATTAAGGCAGTGTGCTGTCATTGAGCAGAGGTGGGCATTGGCACCAGGTCATCTGATTTGAACCGCATCCCAGCCTCTCATCAGTTCTGCAACCCTGGCTCAACCTCGGGGACGGGTTTCTGCATCTGTCCAATGGGGATAAGAATACCTGCCTTGCAGGGACCCTGGGAAAATTAAAATAGGTAACACAGGCACCTAGCAGAGTTCCTGGCACAGAATATGAAGGTCAACGTTCCTTCTGTTTCCCATTGGAAAATAATAAGTTGCTGCCAGTGAATATGTTATTTACATCTAAAGTTGTCCAGGAGGAGGATTTCTTGGTTAATCGAATATTTCTACTTTTAAAGTTACTGTATATGTATTTGTATAGTCTGTTGGCTTTGAAAAATGATAACCAACTCAGCATTGACATTTTATGAAATACATGTGATGTATTTCCCGCTGACTTTGGCATAAACTTCAAGAATGTCAGGTACCTCTTGATTTTACAAATACAGAATGCTAGGGGACTGGCTTCACTGGAATTTCTGCTTCTGTAAACTTGCATTTCTTAGGACCTACTGTGGGTGTGGAGGTGTCTGGTAAGAGCATCTAGGCTCAGAGGAGGGGGGATAAAGAGCAGAGTTCCTCGGGAAGCAGGCAGCAGAGCACGAAACAGGCGGCCCTCTTCCTCTGTGGCTCTTGGCCCCACTGCAGGAGCTCAGGTTTCATTTCTGGAGCACATGAAGGGCAGACCTTGATCATGAGCTGTGCCAAAGCTTTCCAGTGACATTCTAGACCCTCTTTGGCTCCAGTCAAGATCCTAGAAGACGAAGTGTACCTCGTGAGTGAACCTCGTGGTACCACGAGATCCTAGGAAACATCACTCACCAAATGCTCTTGATAAGAATCCCATCCAAAGGCCAGCTCATACCAGTTTACTCTGGGGCGGATGATGCCAAAGAAGAAAAAGCATGTTTCCTAACTAGGGTCAGGGCCATAGGAAGGCAGGGAGAAGTTTGGAAGCTTTTGCTCTTGAAGGATCAAGGATAAAATATTCTCGTACTCAGGGGGAAAAAGATTTTCTAAATTTCCATGGAAAAAAAAAATAGAGAATTCATATAGGGACATAACAGGTCGACCTCTCTGTAAGTTGTTAAGGATGGGGACAGTTGCTTCCAGGGGTGACAGTCACAGTATGCAGTGCTTATATTTAAGAAAGGGTCTCGTGTCCTGCTTTCATTTGGGAACAAGGAGGAAACTGTGGGAACTGGCTTCCTCATTCTTGGCTGAGAATAAATTTTCTGTTGCCTACAAAAGGAGCCCACAGCTCTGAAAAAGACTGAGCTCGCCTGCTGCGGCAGGTGGGCTGCTACAGAACCCCCTTCAGGTTCACACCAGACAGGCCGATCCCGCCGACTATAAACTAGATGATGAGAGGACGGTTGTTGGAGAGCACTGGGCAACTAACCTTCAAAGTATCGAAGTGCTGCCCTGTGGTTTCTTGTTTTTTTAACCTTGTTTCAGAACCACCTCTCATGGCAAAGTGAATCCGTGTGGTGAACTATGTATGTGTACTAATCCCTTTCTTGTGTCACAGGTTTTTTAAGTGCGGCTCTTCCTTTGGTCAGGTGACAGACAGCCTGGTGTGGAACGAAAGCATGAGTGTGCTGTGTGTGGCCGAACCTGTGCCTTGTACATAACAGAAATCGACATGCTTTTGTGCTTGGCCTGTCTCTTTGCTTATTGTTTGTCTGGTATGGTTGTCATTTCTCTTTCAGAAACTTTTAGGGGCTGGAAAAGAGAAAAAAAACTTCTAAGTTTGCTTATTAACCGTGTGGATTTACCATGTAGCTAGCATGTGTGCTTAAATTTTGACTATTTTTTTGGCTTATTGGATGGTCAGTCTCACATGACCATAGAGGTGGACAGAGGGACCTTTAAGGTTTTCCCCAGCCCTATGGCCCTGTCTTACTTAAATAAACAAATATAAGCATATGCATGCATATAAAAACATACAGGCGGCCATCCCATCGTATGTAGACACAGGTGTACATCTACAAGTGGCGTAAGAAAGGTCATGTAACAAAATGCAGTGATCCTGGTTTGGGGGACAGTGAGATAGGGAAGATCATTGTCCTAGGTACTAAACATTGTTTCAGAGGGAAAGTTAATGAGGTTGTTTTAGCAAATCACTTTACCTTAAAAGCACCAAGTAAGTTTTAGTTCACTTAATTATAAAGTCTGACATTAACTAAATTATAAATTCTAACATTAGTTAATGAATCTTTTTAAGATTTTATTTTTTATTTATTTTTAGAGAGGTGGAGGGAGGGAGAAAGAGAGAAACATCAATGTGTGGTTGCATCTCATGTGGCCCCCACTGGAGACCTGGCCCGCAACCCAGGCATGTGCCCTAACTGGGAATCGAACCTGCGACCCTTTGGTTCACAGCCTGCGCTCAATCCACTGAGCTACACCAGCCAGGGCTGAATTTTTTTTATAATAAAGCATTTAATTCAAGAATTCTGTAGTCCTCAATGATCAAAGAAAATATTTCATGGGAATTCTGTATCTTTTCATTACTGTGACACATTATTAAAACATTAGGGACTTTGAAAGAATTTTTGCATTTTACTTATTTGTAGTTTTTCTCTTTTAAAATGGTTTTAAGGTACAAAACAAAGATGTCAAAATGTCTTTTTTTTCCATATTTCAAATGTACTTGCTTTCTAATTTTCAAAAACTGTTCACAGTATACCCTGCTGAATTAGTGGGGAATGAATGTTGTGATCTCTTTGCCAGAAATAAGTGTGTTTGAAGCTTAACTATATAAGCCTGTATATCAGGTTATTGGTCTGCCATATAAGGCTAATGCTCTTCAATTTCTTAAACTCATTAAATACCTTTTTAGGTGATAGAAGCTATAGGAGAAAGGTGGAATTGATTAGAACCTTTATTTTCAGGCTTTTATTTTAACTAATTTTAAAACTGTTCATGCCTTCAGGGGGCTTGGATGCTTTTTGCCATAGACCCCACCACTCCCTATTGCATTCCAGTTGCCTGTTTCCTGATTGTATATTACCTCCCTGGCCACCACAATGGGAGCCTCAAAGAAGACCAAACAGAACCCCCAAAAGTTCTAATCTGATCTAGTGACAGGTCTTTGATGGAATGCATATTCCTAAGGGGCAGTTGGCAGTGTGGGGAGGCCGGAAGGTGCGGTGGTGCCCACACAGCCCAGGCTGGCAGCAGGGTGCTAGAAGGGCTTGAGTAGGGACACTAAGGACTTCTATTATTATTATTATTATTAATTATTATTATTATTATATTTTATTGATTATGCTATTACAGTTGTCCTGATTTCTCCCCCCTTGCCCCCCACTCCCTCAGGCAATCCCCTCACCATTGTTCACGTCCATGTGTCATGCGTATAAGTTCTTTGGCTACTCCATTTCCTATACTGTACTCTACATCCCCGTGGCTATTCTATAATTACATACTCGTACTTCTTAATCCCTTCACCTTCACAGCTGAGTTTTGCCTTGGGAAGACCCTGATGAAAGCAATCAGATAAAAACCTCAGGTGGCACCTTTTTGTAAGCTTTGTTTTTGTTTTTCCTGTTTGCTCTTTCTGTCAGGTGAACACACAGGATTTTAGAGGGCTAGTTCGAGAAGATGCTGTTCTCTACCTGTTAGAAATCCCCAAAGGCGAAATGGTGACCATTTTAGCTCAGAGCCGACCTGATGGTGAGCACATTTGTCCATTATTTTAATGGGGCGGTGGGGGGACTGTGGGGGGGACGACAGAGGTGCCTTGGGACCAGAAGAGGTAAATTTGGGTATTAAAAATGGAAATGGATTCTAACAATCTCTGGAGATAATTTGGGTACCATTTAATTTTCTGTAGAAATGTTTTCTATGCACCCACTGAAATAATTCCACTGGTTGTATCAACTGGGGATGTAACTGCTGTTCTAGACAGTGATCCATCCATAAGTACGGCCTGGAGTTATTATTGAGCCTTTCACAGGATAGATGCAAACAGCCACACTTACTGGTCAGCTCCCACATTAACGCCTATCAGTCTGACAAGTTGCTTCCCCTTACCAGGTCTCACTGTTTCCACCTATAAAATGGGAGTTGATAGTATTTTCCCTGTCTGCTTCAGAGGATTGATCAACAACTGTATTAGGGGTCTCTAGAGAAACAAAACTAGTTAAGGTGTATGTATGTATGCTGTAGAGAGAGAGATCGATTGACTGATTATAAGGAATTAGCCTAACAGGGAGGCTGGAAAATCCCAGGATCTGCAGCGTGAATCTCAAGCTGGAGACTCAGGAGAACTAATAATCTAGTTTTAGTCCAAGTCCAAAGGCCTGAGAACCAAGAGATCCAACAATGTAGTTGGAGTCCAGAAACTGGCAGGCTTGAGACCCAGAAAGAGCTGATGATGCCTCCATTTGAGTGTGAAGGCAGGAGAAAACTGATATCCAGGAGAAAACTGATATCCCAGTTCAAAGGTGGGAAGAGTTAGTTTTCTCCAAGTCAGGGAAGGGTTCCTCTGTTTGTCATATTCAGGCCTGCAACTGATTGGCTGAGGCCCACCCACATCAGGGAGTGCAATCTTCTTTACGTAGTTTACCAATTTAAACATGAATCTCCATTCAAAACACCCAGAATAATGTTTGACCAAATACCTGGGCATCCTGTGAGCTGGTCAAATTGACACAGAACCTTAACCATCACAGCCGCTCAAAGATTGGTTGTTTTAGTCTCTTCTTGTTTGAGCCGTGGTTCCCAGAGGGTCTGTACTCGGGCTTTGCCGAATGGACAGAGGGAAAGGGGGTGATCAGAAGTAGGAGAAACTGGTAACTCTTTAAGACCTCTAGCTAAGCAGAAGGCAGCAGACAGTGTTGTGTTTGTCTTTCAGTGTACAGAGACATACTGGCTTGTGGCAGAGGGGATTCGTTTTTTATAAGAAGCCACTTTGAATGTGAGAAGGAAACGCCACAGAGCCTGGCCTTCACCAGAGGGGAGGTCTTCCGAGTGGTGGACACTCTGTATGATGGCAAGCTGGGCCACTGGCTGGCCGTGAGGATCGGAAACGAACTGGAGAAGGGCTTAATCCCCAACAAAAGCAGGTATCTGAGATCACATGCTCCCACATGCCCCTCTTTCACGTCCCCCCCGCAGATAAACCACAGTCCCATCCCCCTCCAAAAGGAAGCTGCACGTGGCTCCATTATTTGCCCTCAGGCCCTCTCCCATCATCTCCTTGTTTACGAGGAGTGGCCTGGAACTGGAAATAGCTGCCAGCTGGTCTGTGCGAGTGTTCAGCATCACGTAGATGGTTGTTGCACTCAGTGGGCTTTGAACGACGTCCTAAGGAATGTCCACCACTTCGCACGGCATGTGGGCAGATACCAAGTGGCCGTAGCGTACCAGCACACCTCTTAGAGATATGTTGCCTCAACCCCAGCAGACACTTGATGGTTTGCTGACACTTGTATTTCGGCAGGGGTCTTAGGTCTGTTTGCTGTATGCCAGCCTGTCAGAAGGAGCCACTTTTAGTGTTTGTTACTGAGCAACTTCTGGTGGGTTTTATGGGGGCTTAGCCTTTACCTGCCTCCACTGGGAAGAGAGCGTTCCCACATTTCCCACTCTGTGAAACCTCTCCATTGCCAAGCTGCATCTTCCCTAATCCAGGTTCAGAAGAAACACTGAGTAGACTTGGTTAGTGCCATGCACATTTGCACATTTTCTAGCTTTAGAGATTGACTTCCTGTGGTTTCTTCCCTCAGAGCTGAACAAATGGCCAGCGTGCAGAATGCCCAGAGAGACAATGCTGGGGACAGGGCAGATTTCTGGAGGATGCGCGGCCAGAGGTCCGGCATGAAGAAGAACTTGAGGAAGAGTCGGGAAGACCTAACAGCTGTTGTGTCGGTTAGCACCAAGTTCCCGGCTTATGAGAGGGTTTTGCTACGAGAAGGTAAGGAAGCCACATGGGGCTAGGAAATGATCTGACTGGACTCTGAGCCCGTCTTTCTTCATTTTCAGACCGTAACCATCAAGTGCAAACTTACCTATATCACTTAGACGAAAGCAAGGTTATAGAGTTGGACTTATATTCAACCAAGAAAGAAGACATAAATAGGCGAGCTGTGCAAACTCATGAATGGCGGCGTGTTTCACAACCTGAGTTATTTTTTATGTATTCATTTTTTCCTCAGTTATTTTTTTCATACTGCCATTCAGAAGTTTTTATATATTACCTATAGTGAAGTTTACCTTTAATAATAGGGGAATGAAGGCATATTCTTCAGAAAAGAGCTGGGCCGAATTGGGGGTGGGAGAACATACAATTGCTTTCATGTAGACATGTTATCAGTAGCCCATAAACTACTTTTGCTTTTTATTTTAACAGGTGACGAAGTATATGTGTTTTTATCGCCTTTCTTGTCTCATTTCAGCTGGTTTCAAGAGACCTGTGGTCTTATTTGGCCCCATAGCAGATGTAGCAATGGAAAAGCTGTCAAATGAGTTACCTGACCTCTTCCAAACTGCTAGTAAGTCTGTCAGTGGTATTTTTTTCCTCACAAAATTTTCATTTGAAAAATATCTAATATATAGGAAAAAAATGAACACCCACTACACGTCCCCTGGAGTCACTGTCACAAGTTGTTAACATTTTGCTATATACCCCTCTCCCCATCGACACCATTTACACACCTTTTAAAATTTCTGCTGAACCATTTGAAAATTTAAGTTGCAGACATTATAACCCTTTTTGCCCTTGTGAATCTCCTAAGAGTAAAGACATTCTCTCCTGCACAACCACACTACCATTATCACAGCCAAGAAATTTAACACTGGTTCAGTTAACACTTAGTATGTAGTCCGTTTTTCAGGTTTTTCTCCATTGTCCCAGTTTTCCAATTTTGTCTTTCATAGCTTATTTTTTAAAATTCTGAATGCGACCATGAGTCCTGCAATACATTTGATTTTTATGTCTTTCTAGTGTCCTTTTTCCTAAATTATTTGGTGACACTGATGTTGCGAACAGTCCAGGCCACTTGCCTCACTGGTGGACTTGCGTGCTCCCTCATGATTACTGTAGATTTCGGCTCCGCAGCCTGTGGGTCATCCCCGTTGCCTCGCACCAGGTGGTGCCTCGTGTCGGATGTCCCGTCATTGCTGATGTCGGGTTGCAGTATTTGGTACTCACGGGTTTGTAAACAATTATTTAGCCTTTTGTTTTTGCTTTTGCAGAAACGGAACCAAAAGATGCAGGCTCTGAGAAATCCAGTGGGGTGGTGCGTTTAAATACCGTGAGGCAAATTATCGAACAGGTGAGAAGGTGGAACCCAAGGCCACATCGTCAGAAGGAACTGAGTCGTGGTTTGCTGCAGTCATTTTGAGAATAGAGTCGGTACAGATTACTGAGTAATCTGTGGTTGTGATGTGTTGTTTTTTCCGAGAGTTTGCAGCTTTGTACCAAATTCCCTGTTGATGCATTTTCTTGGAAATTGTAATAGATTGGTAATATTTAGTAGACATAATGTGAAGAGAAACGTCTTCTGCTTTTGATTTAAATTGACAAGTTTTACCTGATGCCGCCTTTACTTATTAAGACAAACCCCTCAATGCTGTACGATTTGACACACCCTTTCCGGGACCTTTTCCCGTTTCTCACAGGACAAGCATGCGCTACTGGATGTGACTCCTAAGGCCGTGGACCTGTTGAATTATACTCAGTGGTTCCCGATTGTGATTTTTTTCAACCCGGACTCTAGACAAGGTGTCAAAACCATGAGACAGAGGTTGAGTCCAACATCCAACAAAAGTTCTCGAAAGTTATATGATCAAGCCAACAAGCTGAAAAAAACATGTGCACATCTTTTTACAGGTAAGTGAAGTTTAAAATGTGGTCTCCTTGCTCCAAAGAGAGAATTGGAGAATTTAAAAATGAAAGAAATAATGATCTGAATAGTAATAGAGACAGTAATCTGGAATACTGCTTATGGCTCCTCAAAAGGCAGCCAATCCTATAAAACGTGTGTATTAGAACCATGGCATTTGCATATTTAATTTTGGCAGTTTGAACATGGTCATAAAGATCCATAACATGCAGTAATTGGTGATTGAGCCCTGCCTGCCACCTAGCACCCACCTCTCTGTATAGATGGTGTCATTGTTCTCTGCCTACCGTCTGTGCACCCACTGACTTACAAAGTGATAGGAACTTGGTTTCATTATTTAAAGATGTCCCCGCAATGGAAACTTGAACACTTATCCTGGATATTGGATGACGTTAAAGATTTATTATTCCTGCTTTTAGGATGATAATATTATTGTGATTATGTTTTCTAAAAGAGTACTTGTCTTTTAGGAACGTTTACTAAACAAAATAGGTATGAATGACCTAATGTGCAGGGGTGGGCAAAAGTAGGTTCACAGTTGTTTGTGTGAAAGGAGCCATGCCGGCTGTGATTATAATAACACGAAAATAAACTCTGTTCCGCGTGCTCACAACTGTAAACCTGCCTTTACCCACCCCCGTGTATTTACAGATGACACTCTTGCCGTCTGGGACCTGCTTAGTAACCTTCAGTGAGGAAAGTGGGTGGGGCAAGGGCCAGACCAGACGGCATGTATACATGCGAGTTCCCTAAGCTGTGCTCTCTCCTTTTGTTTATGTTTAAATTTTCCATAATGGACTATTTTTAAAGTCCCTGAAGTGAAGACCGTTTCTACTGTTACTCATGAAAGTAAAATGTAAGAATGTGGAATTTACTAACTGATTATATGCACTGCCTCTATAAACGACTAGTTCTGTGAGTGTGGTGTAATTAAGGCCGTAAGAGGGTTCCAGAGTGTTTTGGTCCTGAAAGGTCGTGGGAGCCCCATGAGGAGGCCGTGTGGATGTCATGTCCTTGGGATAATGATAGCTCTTCTGAGCCGAGCGCCAGTCATTGTCAACCTATGTCATATTTAGCACGCCTGACACTGAAGAGGGAGGAGGGGGTGAGTGAATGTCCACACTAGACTCTTGTTTTACTGTCACTGGCTCTTCTTGTTAAGGAATGAGCTGCACTACTCACCACTGAGGCAAAATGCTGTCACTGAGAGGTAGTTTAGTCAAATGCAGAGGATGGAGTGAGTGGTCCATCATACACTGGAGTTTGTGAGTGTAGAATCGTAAGAGTTTGTGGTTTTAATATATTCACATATGATCTTTTTCTGTCATTTTTACTACTGCTATTGCTAATAGTAATTATAATATAATAATTATTATTATTACTACTTCTTTTAGGATAGTGGTAGCTAACAGTGGTTCAATATTTCCTGGTCTCTGTCTATTTGGGCCATAAGGAACACAGGTGACTTCTGCAAGATCACACCTCTAGTATCTGGTTGAGCCCAGACTGAAACTATGGTGTCTCTGCGTGTGTGTCCAATATTCTATGTTTGTTACAGCACAGACTTATTTTTGTAACGTTAGAAGGGGTCACACAGTGCAGTTCCTCCATTTAACAGATAATGCATGCATTTAACTGAGGCCCAGGTGATTGTGACGTGTTCAGCCTATGCCTGCGTCATCCCTCCCTCCCCTTGAGTCAAACTCAAGTCCATGGAATGGCTAGGAGCTTTCCCTCAGAGAGCTGAATTCGGGGTTCATGTGAGGATATGATATACCAGGACAGGAAGTAATGGCCTGTGGAGGAAGAACCAGGCTGCAGGAGGCCAGATGAAGGGGAGGTCAGGGCAGAAGTAGGAGCCAGCGGCCCCGGGGCACTTCCTTCATCTGCCATTGAGTCAGCATCACTTGCCCTTTGGAGCACAGGCCACAGTAGCTGGGTGTGTCTGGTCAACGGTCTTGAGGAGCCCATGTGTGGCGGGCGCAACAACTCCTGCTGATAAATCACGCGATCCTTAAAGGCAAGGCCTGTCCATGACCCAGCTCTGTGTGCCGAAGGCCAGCCCTGGGCCTAGCCAGTGGGCAGGGGATAGCTGTTTTCGACTTAGTCAGCACTGCCTCTGGCACTGCAAACCATTCCTTGCCTAAGGAAATCAAGAAATCAAAGGTTTTAGGGTGACTAAAGTCAGAAGCTGGAGTAGGAATGTAGACACTGTGAATATCTAGTTTCATCTAGAACTTTGAAGTGATCCATTCTTACAGTATATATGTTGCCAGCCTGTACTGTGGAAGTACGCAGTCTTAAAGACAGATGGAGCAGAGTCCCGGATAACTGTTACCAACAAGCCCCCGTGTCTGCCAAACGGCCTTTGTACAGTATCGTTCCAGACTTCTGATTTGCCTCTTCAAAGCTGCGGGGATGGTCCCGCTCAGCGCTCAGCGCTATCTGCTCCCTGTGTTTCACTCAGCCTGGCCAGGTTATGACTTGATTGTGTTGTGGCCAGAATCAGAGGCCTTTTATGGTTCTAAATTTGCATTTTTATGAGTTAATAAGTAGGAAGAGTAGAGTTGCTTTGATGAACACACCAGCATCAAGGTTCAAACTCAAGGGTCAGGTTGCCCGCAGTGTCACTAGGCTTAATATCCTTTTTCCTTGTACAGTTGCAAGCAGACCTGTCCCAGAGATGAGTACTTAATTGTGACGGTATTAAAGCGGCTGTCCTTGCAAACTCAAGGTGCTCCTCAATGAAGTGCAGATGACAAGGGGAGCTTTATTCTGAGGTTTGCCTAAAAGCAAGTTATCTTGTCAACGTAAGTTAAAATGGTAGACTGACCCTTCGCCTCCCATTAAAAAAATTTTGTTACAGGATACATTTACCTGTACATGTCAAAAAAGTTGCTTTTTAAAACATAAAGTTTGGGTTCCGTGTTTTCTTAGAATTCCTGAAGCACTCAGCTCCTAGTTTATAGACCACTGAAATGGAATTGTGGACTTAGAGACCCACGCAGGGCCACCCCTCGTGTGAAACTGGGGGATTTTTAAAGTACCACTGGATATTTTAGCACTTCTTTCAGCTTTCACAGGTTTCATTAATGTGAAATTTGTACAGTTCAGCCCCGGGACTTTGGAAGTACTGCATAAATGCTCCTGATCATTATTAGTAATATTACTTTATGCTTACTTTATTGTCTTTCAATGTTATGTGTTATTAAAAGTATAATGCTGCGTCATTGAAAAGGCTCAGGGGACAGAGTGGATCTTGTACCAGGTGAAGAGTCGCCGCAGGCAATTTCTGGTTCCCAGGGGATTGTAGAGACCGGAAGCAGATGGAGATGCTGTGCTGTCTGGCTGGGCACCTCGGCTGAGGCTGTTCAGAGGGAATCCCTGCACCTGACTAGCTTAACTGAGATTTTTAATTTACATAGCCTGCCATTCACCCATTTAAGATGTAAAATTCAGTGGGTTGTATTATACTCAGAGTTGTACAGCCGTCACTGCAGTCCATTTCAGGACATTTTCATCATCCCGAAGAGAAAGACCCCACACCCGTTAGCAGTCTTCCTCAATTTCTCCCCTCCAGCCTTGCACGTTGCTTTTGCTGTTGCTCTTGGCACTTCCCAACCTCCTTGGCTGGGGAGGGAGCAGGGGACTCGCTGTGCTGAGGCTGGGAATGGATGCTTTCGGAAAATCCCAGGACTCCCAGCCAGGACAGATGCAGGCTGAGTGGTGATCCTGGCAGTATTTCACTTGAAGTTTGCGAGTGTACTAAGCTTACCCGAAGGATCATGGGTCTAGTCTAGAGGTGGGGAGCAACAAGAACTGACTAATATTGCTCAGAGTCAAAAGAATCTGAAAAACCTGATGAGCAAAAGCCAACAGTAAACCCAAGGTACTGATTCCAAATAAAGGAAAGGTAAATCATAGTTATGCACCCACCCATTAAAAAGAGGTCAAGTGCATGAGATGACTGTTACCAACTTAGATGTCACCTTTATACGGGACTTAGGAAATTAGCCACACTGATGTTCTTCCTTCCTTTTTCTTTTTCATACCCTTGACTCAATGTGAATTCAGTAAGAGGTTTTATGGACTTTTTCCATTTTATCGGGGGCATGAACATATCTTCTGCATTTCATCAATGGCCATTTTAACTAGGTTTTTCTTGTAATAAATATAGATTGTACTTATTTCATACAACTCCAACTAAAAGCTCAGAAAGACAGCCTAACGTTCTGTGTGCATTCACTGCAAATCACTCATTTTGTCTCTGGGTGTGCAGTCTTGCTTCCATGTCTGAGTACTGTGGCATCACATTCTACCCCAGAGCAGAGCAGCGTTGGCAGAGGGCCGTAATAAGGGTGCAAAAGTCCAAGGAGCCAAGGTTAATTTTTTGGGGGTTGTCCAATGTATCAGTTTATTCTAATGCTATAAATAATAAATAACCAGAGAAATTGTAAGCTCGCTCAGGATTTTCCAAGGTCAGTGTTAGAACTCCTTAAATGAAAGAGTGGTATATGTTACCAGGCAGAACACTTGAAGCATAGTGGCTCACAAAATGTGCTCAGTGCTTCTGTTCCGGCTCCCTGCCGAGAACTGTGCAGACTTCAGGCGAGATGGAGCGGGGTGCCAGACGCCTTTTACCAGGAAGCCCCACTTTCGGGTGTTCCCTAGAATGCCATACCCTCTGAGAAAAGGCTGTGACATTGTCATTTAAAAAAAAAAAATCCTAATTTGCGAACAGTGTGATTGTTTTAGGTCCAATTTCATTTGTTCTCCGGGACCAGTTTGCTCGTCAGTTCATCCCTGTTAGACCCATAAACACACGGCACTGAAGAGCGCCTTGCGGTGTGTTTCACTTGGCTGGCGTTTTATATCGGCGCTCTGAAGTCGCAGTTTTGGATGGGCCGTATTGTGCTGTGGCTGAGGCATGAACTGTAAAAGCAAACTTGTGAGTTTGCGTCTAGGCTTCTGTGCTTACTTGGCTTGAGGCCTGGGGCTGGTTTCACTGTTGTGCCTCAGTTTCTCTCCTGTAATATGGGGGTGATGACACCTACTCACAAAATTGGTGTGAACATGAAATGAACTGACCCATGGATACTGTTTGCACAGCGATTGGTCAGTCAATGGGAAGGGCTGTTATGTAAGATAAATTTTGTTCTGTATAGAAAATGTACATCACCTCCGGCCAAGATGGAGGCATAGGTAGACACATTGTGCCTCCTCGCACAACCAAGATAGGGACAACAACAATATAGAAACAAATTAACAACCAGAACTGACAGAAAATTGAAGTGTATGGAAGTCAGACACCCAAGGATTTAA
>CM052540.1:43554115-43579733 GCA_028533065.1 Trachops cirrhosus | reverse complement strand
AAGCTAAAGAACTTATGACACATGGACATGAACTAAAGGAGGGGAATGTGGGTGGGAGAGGGTGTTCAGGGTGGAAGGGAATGAAGGGGGGATAATAGGACAACTGTAATAGCTTAATCAATAAAATATATTTAAAAAAAGAAAATGTACATCACTTGAACATGTACTTATGGAGCTTGGTTAACGTGTGTATATTCTGAAATGTTTAAGCCTTTCAGAATGATATGTATTTTAAATATTCAGTATTTTATTGGAGATAACCAACAGCATACTAGTGTATAGTTTTCTTATTTATAATATGTAATGGTCTTTAAAATATGGTGCTTTTATATCTGTTTCAGGTGTGTTTTCTTTGCTCCTAAAAATACACTCTTTAAAAGCATATGTTTAAAGGTAGCTTTTATGAGAGGTACACATACTGAAACGAAATTCACCCATTTTTAGGTTTATAACATTTATTTGTAATGTAAACGCAACTGCAGGGATTTAGTATTCAAATATGTTCAAACTTTCTCTTGCATTTGCCAGAGTTTTAATTCACATATGACAGAAATGAGTACAAATTGTGTCAAATAAGTTTTTAAGTAAACGTTGCTTTGGAAATTGATGCAAACCATTTGCCTACATTTCTATAGCTACAATCAACCTGAATGCAGCAAATGATAGCTGGTTTGGCAGCTTGAAAGACACAATTCAGCATCAGCAAGGAGAAGCAGTTTGGGTCTCCGAAGGGAAGGTATGTGGCATAGATACTCTGCTGTGAGGTGAGAGTCCGTGTTTTGAATCTTTTCTCAAGAGGGTAGTGAATGTAGTAAAGCCATGCCCATTTGAAGGAATTTCAACATGTGCTAATCAAGTTTGCAATTTTATAAATTCTCTGAAAAAGTAATAAAGTGAAGGGACTTTTAGAAGAAAAGCAGAATGTGATACATGCAACCCTACATTCACTTCCCTTTTACTTTTAACGTAGTAACTAGTATTGTATTCCAAGCACACTAATCAGAGCTTACAAGATCTCGAGCTGACCTCCACAGCTTGCTAAGGATGGGGAAACTCAGAGTGGAGGTGACAGATGAAGTTGAGGAGCACAGAAAACATGGTTAAAAATTAATAGAAAGAGAAAAGGCAAATGGAGGTGGAATCATTTGCTTAAAGATTGGCAGAGAATGGGCCCTGGGCATTTGAGTAGGTGAGAAGGGGGCATTAGGAAACTTGTGTAGACTTCTAAAATTGCCTAGCTTCTCATCTGTGGACATAGTTTACGCACAGCTCTCTGCAGGGAGGATGCAGAGAGAGTATATAATTTCCTGTGGTTCCAGGAGCCTTTGGCGATAGTCTTCTGTAGTCTAGCCGAATGGAGGTAGCTTAGAGGGACAGTTTTGTTGTGGAAATGAGTCAATTGCCAATGAGATTGTTGAGCCCAAGTCTTGCTCTTTGGGAGCTGCACTTTTGGTCAAGGTGTCTAGCATCTCCTGAGTGCCTGTGGCCTGCTGAGGCTCTGTGCTAGCCTTCACGGGGACAGTAAGTTGAACAGGACAGAGCTTCTGCCTCAAGGATTTGAGAATCTTGTGGCTGAGGGAAGAGGGGCGCGGCACAAGGCAGGGTGCATTTATTACTAGGAGACAAGTACCAGCAGAAGAAGCTGAAGAGAAGCCAGATTCTGGAAGACAGAGCACAACAGTCCGAGGAAGCATGCATGACTCAGTAGCTCTGTATCAGATGGAGCTATATCTGGTGGCAAAGACAGATAGGGTGAAGGGTTCCTCATTTGAGTCCCTGCACACAAATGAACATAAAGCCAAGTGATTTCAGGAAAATAAGGTTCACTTCCCTTTGTAGAACACATTGAGGTTTCAGTCACTTGGCTGTGCCCTTGGGAATTTTCTTGAGTCCCTACTCCCAGGAGCCATGTCACACCCCACTGACCCTCCAAAACACATTCCTCTAGATGGAAGGGATGGATGATGACCCTGAAGACCGCATGTCCTACTTAACCGCCATGGGCGCGGACTATCTGAGTTGCGACAGCCGCCTCATCAGTGACTTTGAAGACACCGACGGCGAAGGAGGCGCCTACACTGACAATGAGCTGGATGAGCCAGCCGAGGAGCCGCTGGTGTCTTCCATCACCCGCTCCTCGGAGCCGGTGCAGCACGAGGAGGTGAGGCGAGGCAGGCCACGGGCTGTGAGGCCATGGGCAGGAGGTGCAGGTTCTGGTGTTTCACTGGAATTCTGCTGGACAACTGTTAATTCAGGATGCTGCAGGAGGTCTTCCTGAGGGTTGAGATAGATGACTAGTAGGGAGTCTCTCATGCCAAGCCAATGCTGCATGACAGTGGTAGTGGTCCATGGGAGAGCAAGGCAGGAACTCAGTGCCCTTGGGCACGATGGGTAAACTGAACAGCTTTATGGGCTAGCCATCCAAATTGCAGATGGAACATTATTTTTTAAATACAATATTACTGTATTTACTTGTAACCTTTGATTAGGCCTCTCTCTCTGTACACTTAGATATCCCTGCTTTTTCTCCTCCATCCTCCCTTTAACCTTTCTGATTTTGCCAAAACTCCTGAGTGTTTCCCCATCAGTTTCCTTCTCTCTTGTATTTCAATTTTTGAATTGAGTTCATGATCAAATACATGTCTGATCACGTGTACTGTGCATCCACTGGCCAGTGAATAGACAGTGTATGTGATCCTAGAAATCAGGTCTACATGCCCTAAGTTAGGACCCGAGCAATTATTGGTTGCACCTCAGAGAACATTGGGATAATGATCTTGTACAATAGATGGCATTATCCATATATTTGGATAATGATTGCTATGTCAACTTAGCGTAATTCAGTGAATGATTTTATTCTTTATAAAATAGAAGTACCAAAAACTAAGGTGAGGGGGGATAAAACCCACCACAACAATAAAAATATTAGTACACAGCACTGGACAAGTTGTAAAGAATACGTTAACTTCTTAATGTCTATAGATATAGATACTTAATGCTTAAAAATATTGAAAGTGTTCAGTGAAAAGAGATTTTAGACTTTAGATTTTAGACTTTTCTACTTTAAAGGAAGAGACTACTACAAGGGATGCATCTAGTTTTTAAAAAATGGATCTTCAGCATTTGCTAATGGTAGTGTGCCAGGTTTCTGCCTTTTCAGTAAAGAAGCACAGGATCGGTGTCTCAGCTTATGCAAGTTAGGAACTTTTATGCAAGTTGTGAGCCTCAGATTCTGAACTTACACAAGTCCTTGGAACTCCAGCACAGCAGACGAGTGCTCTTTTCTCTCTGCTGCGATGTTTGTGTTGTGAATAAACCTTTATGTCTTGTAGAGCATAAGGAGACCCAGCCCAGAGCCACGAGCTCAGATGAGGAGGGCTACTAGCAGAGATCAACTTAGGGACAATAGCCCGCCTCCGGCGTTCAAACCAGAGCCGCCCAAGGTATGTGGCTGGGAAGCCCAGGATGGGAAGGAGGAGGAAGCAGACACCCCTGGAGCTCTCTGCACCCAGGGAAGAGCACGCACGAGAAGATGGTGTTGAATTGTGGTTTTGACTCACTGTTTCTCCATTAGAACCTGCCTTTTGTCCTGTTGGGTAAACTAAAAACTTCGGGAAGGGAAAAAAGATAGGAAGGATGGAAAGGAAGTTTTAGGAGAATGTACAGTTCTAAAACTGTTAGTATTTTTAAATTAGTTGACACAGGAAGAGAAACATTTGACAAATACTGCATGCCCAAAATCACCAAACCCAGGCTCACTTTTTCTTTTTCTGTCCAATTGGAGGTTTCTGCCCACAATCTGATTCAGATGCACCAGAAAAATCCTTACTGATGATTTGCTAAAGAAAACAACCACCACACCATTGCTTATAATGCCTCTTATTATGAGGAAGCTTAATTTATTTTTTAAGCAAATCATTATCCAGCATAAAATCAATATAAGAACACATGGGCATGTCATGTGATTCTTTATCTCTTCTCTGAATCAAAGCTATGACTATATGCTTTTCCATATAAACTAATGAAATTTGTCTGTTTAACTCAATAGTTCAGTTGAGAAGAAACTAATTGATTGTGTGAGCTATCAGAAGTAATTAATGACATCTTAAAATATATCAGTGAAAATTTACAAGCAGACCTAGGATTGAAGTGTGAGGGCAGAGTGGCCATTTACGTGATATGTCTCCCCACTCCCTCCTCCCACCTCCTTCGTGGCTGGACATGGGCCTCACCTCCATGCCAGGGTATGGATCCTGGTGTGTTGTGAACTCAGGAGCCCGTTCTTTGATCCAGAAGCCTGGTTGGTCCTGAGGTCTTCTCCAAAATTTGAATCTCCTCCAGGGTGAAATTAGGTCTGATCTACTTCTAGCACTTGCAGGGCTCCGAGCACTTCCCCAGCATCCTCTTGGTTTCCAGAGCTCTTACTCTTCTGCAGGAAGTGAGGAAGGGATCACAATGCCCAGCCAGTGGCTGTTCGCCCTCCCATATTGGACTGTTTGTTGGGATGGTATTTGTTGACCACCTACGGAAACTGATCAGGAAATGGAGTGTATTAAACCACTAATATTCGTGTGAAAACAAAATGAAACCCTAAAGTAAAAATATGTCACTGCTCTCTGCAGGCCAGAACCCAGAACAGAGAAGAGTCCTTTGACTACTCCAGATCCTATGAATACAAGTCAAACTCTCCCTCAACTGTTGCTGGTAACGAAATTCCCGGGGCATCTGCCAAGAGTCATCCTCCTCCTGTTGCAGCAAAACCTGCCTTTTGCAAGCCTATACTGAAACCCTCCACCCCTGTCCCTCCTCCAGAGAATGAGGAGGCAGGAGAAGACAGTGTGGAGCAAGATAGCACACCCAAGTCTGTCCTGGGCAAAGTGAAAATATTTGAGAAGATGGATCACAAGGCAAGGCTGCAGAGAATGCAAGAACTCCAAGAAGCACAGAATGCAAGGGTAATTGTTTTTAGACCACTGGATTATTTTCGCATGTCAACAATAAGACTTTTAAATGTTTTCATTTTATTAAAATGATTCGTAGCCCTTTTCCCACAGCACAAACACAAAAGGGATGTTCACACGCACGATGCCAAAGGCTCGCCCTCTGTGTGTCGTTTCCAGACTGTTGGCTATTTGTGCATCCTCTTTTCTTCCAGTCAAGAAAGCCTAGTGATAAGATTCTGCTTTTTATAAATCAGAACTTTATGTTGGGTTCCGGAGTGTGGAAGTGTGACAGGAGAATCAGTGTACCTCAGAAGTTGTTTTTCATTACAACATTTATGTTTGTTTGGTAACTGAGTTTTAATTTGCCATAGAAACCTAGCAAACCTTGGGTTCTGAAATTGAGAGGCCCATAGATTGTACTTTGTTAAAAAAATCCTCACCCAAGGATGTGCTTATTGATTTTAGAGAGAGGGGAAGGGAGGGGGAGAGAGAGAGGGAAATAGGGTCGATGTGAAAGGGAAACATTGATCAGTCACCTCTTACACGCGCCCCGACTGGGGACCAAACCCACAGCCTAGGCACCTGCCCTGACTGGGAATCAAACCTGCGACCTTTCTCTTTACAGATGCCACTCATTTTTGTACCATGTGCAAACATAACATTTCAAAAGTCAAAGAAGAATTTAGGTACAAGTCTGTGGAGCATATTCTGCCCAGTGGGTATGGGATTTTTCTCATTTCAGTCTGCCACAACAATAGCAGTGCTTCTTAGCATTCCTTTTTTTTTATTGTGATAAAATGTACATAACATAAAATTTACCATTTTAACCATTTTTAAGTGTTCATTCACATTAAGTACATTCACATTTTTGTGCAACTGTCTCCGCCATCCATCTCCAGAATTTTTTATCATTCCCAACTGAAACTCTGTACCTATTAAACTATTAAACAATTGTTCCCTATTTCACACACACCTCCATCACCCACTGGTAACCATGCGATTTTTTTCCTCTGGGATTTTGACTACACTAGTGACCTTATAAAAGTGGAATTCTGTAATTGACCTGCGACTGGCTTATTTCACTTAGTATAAGGTCCCCAAGGTTCCTCCCTGTGGCAACATGTGTCAGAATCTCATTGCCTGAAGTGTTTTTCCTCTTTGGCATGTGCCACTCAGACATCACACAAAAGCATGAAAACTACAGAGTCACTTCTGTTTTTCTTCCCCTTCAAATGGAATTGGAAAACGGGACCAGCGGGAAGCCAGCAAGCAGACTGCCCAGTGGTTCATTCCTTCCTTCTTACTCTGTTTTTTCCTTCATCGCCACAGATTGAAATTGCTCAGAAGCACCCTGATATCTATGCAGTTCCAATCAAAACCCACAAGCCAGACCCTGGCTCGCCCCAGCACACAAGGTAAGGGCTGCTGGGCAGGTACAGGTCTACGAGAGGGGCTTACCTAGAACCTAGACTCCCAGGAAAGAATTTTCTTCATTTACATTTCGTAATAATAAAGAAAACTTTTTTCCCCTCTCTGGTCAATTGTTTACCTTACTTATTTGGACAAATTTTACTATAAAGATAAAAGAGTCAAAATTTCATGGTAATTTTGCCTGTGTGCTAAAACTCTCTGACAGTGTAATCATTGGCATTTCAACTCAATTTCCTTTGACACACTGGAGCACAGATACATTAAATTGTGTTAGGACAGCACATGAGCAAAATTTCTGGGGCCTAGACCCACTTTGTTGCTATTTTCTGGCTTTTAGCCAACCTCCCAAACTCCTTTGCATCACCTAGCAGAGTCAGGTCACTTGTGCTGAACTGTGGTCCGGAGGGAAGGTGACAGTCAATTGGCTGGTGTCGGTAAGACTCTACATTTTAAAGATGCTACATAAGCACTAGGAATTACCACAGTGTCTTCCTGTGGAGGTTTTAACACTGGATCATTTCCTGCTTCTGAGAATAGAAAAAAAATAAATCACATTTCTTGTGGCTATTCTGACTGGAAGCTAGAGTCTAGTTTTACAGCAATAGAAAACTAAGGGCAAATTGCTTTACCAATCGAACAGTGGCACTTGTAGCCAATGAACTTAGGGATGGGGAGGGCAACCCCTTGCCCAGCTGGGGAGTTTGTAGGTCAGGGAGCACTTGGATGGCCTCCTCCCTTGCTACCCAAGCGGGCATCAGCATTGGCCTATTGCTTCCATCCCCAGCCCCATCACTCTGCGAACCTGCAGTGGGCCCAGGAGTGTCCCTGGTTTGTTAGCCCAGAGGTAAGCAATCTCTCCTGGGTGATTGCCTGCTGTGCCTTTAACCCTCTCACTCTTTAAGTTTCAGACCCCCCGAACCACAGAAAGGCCCTTCCAGACTCTATCAAGATGCCAGAGGAAGTTACGGCAGTGACGTGGAGGAGGAAGAATACCGCCAGCAGCTGTCAGAACACTCAAAGCGCGGTTATTACAGCCAGCCTTCCCAATACCGGGACACGGAATTATAGGTATCTTGAGAATGAACTCTTCCGCACCCTGCTGTCGCCACCTCAGAGCAACACTCCCGTGGAGCTGTGGGTCGGTTCTTTCCAGTTAAAGTGCACTGTGGAGATGTGGTGGGACCTGAGCTCCCATTCCCTCGCGGCGAGCACAGGGCACAACAAACGCAGATTTGGGACTGAAGGTTCTGGTTCTATTTGTGTGACTAGGTCTGGGGAGTTGGTGGCTTTTTGCTCAGAATTAAGAAAAACACTACAGTCTGATAATGTTGCCTGCTTCAGTGGACCAAAATCTGTATTAATTCTGTTTGCATATTTTAACATGTATATTAAGAAGTGATAACTATTTTTCATTAATAGCTGCATTCAAGGACTGTTTCACCATGAGACGGAATGTGAAAAAAGGAATAAAAATAACTGTCCGACTCCAACTAAATTCAAAGAAGTATTTTATTACAACTCTTAAGTGCCTTTGATGAGAAGTGGCTTAAATTTTCTTCCTTTGAAGCTTTATGCAAAGCCATAATGGACTAAAACATTTTGACTAAATTTTATACCAGTTTAATAGCTATGGTTTTCTCTGCACTGTGTCATCTTTTTGAAGCATTTGTCTTTGTAATATTTTCCATAAATTCTGACTATATAGTAGCTATTCTTGGTAGTTTGGCTACCAGTGCTAAATAGCTTTAAGATCAAGAAATTGACATAGAAGTTTTTTGTTTGTGCTCCACAAAAGCAGACACTCGAAAAAAACCAATTTTATTTCCAAAAGTATATGTATTGACAACAGTTTTATAATTTAATAAAAAGGAGGACATTGCAATCAATAATTTGCTTCATGGTGGATTTCTGCACTAATTCCTATTTTTAAATGCAACTTTTATTTCCATTACTGATCACAGAAGTGAGGACATGCTCATGTCCATTGCTGAACATTGGAAGATGGAGATACATAAAAAAATGAAAATTACACTTAATTCCATCTCTCAGATTTCCTCCAGTTACATATTTTGTGGATGTCTCTGTGTGTTGTATTTAGAGGTAAATTGTATTTGTAGTTCCATTTCTTAACCTTTTTAATTTAACATTCTGTCATGTACATTTCTCTCAGGTAGTTAAAACTCATGCAAACATCATTGCTAATAGCTGCAAACTAATACATTGTGTGACTGCTTCATAAGTAGACAGTTCTGCTCTGTTGGCTATTTGGATTGTTTCTGGGTTTTTGCCTCTTTTCCACGAAATATGCTTCTTTGTATATAATCTATTTTTGGGCATCAGTGATCACCATTCAGTTCTTTTCTGCAGGTAGGTTCTCAGAAGTGGAATTGTTGAGCAAAAGCGTAGGAACATTTTTAAGGCTCTTCATGTTTATTGCCAATTGCTTCCTAGAAAAGTTGCATCAGTTTATACTTCTCCATTCACTCTTCAAAGGTTAAATATGTTTACAATTTAAGCAAGACAGCCTAGGAATTTAGGTTTGTGTGAATCAAAAGTACACTGAATTTAGGAAAAGAAAAGACTCCTGGTTCCACTCAGGGTCATAATATGAGTTGACACAAAGGTGTTAAGCTTGTTTTAGTTACATTAGAAATTCAGCTTACTCATAACTGAGTTATACTACAGATATATCCTTGGTTATGTCTCTGTCCATATGGGTGCTGTAATTCATAAACCACTTCGTGCAGTACCTTGAATTTCTGAGCAGTCCTCAAGGCACTGACTCAAATCTGCGTATTTCATAAGTAAAAGCGACCTCTTGTGGATAGAAAAAAATACACTAAATATACGATGTCCTTTAAATTCAGGAATGAGCCCTTTTGCAAACCCAGGAATGGGAAGAGAGGAGGCTTTTCAGCAGGAGATAGGCTGTCATCTGGCTCCAGCACTTTTTTGTGATACCTTAAGTGATGCAGACAGGCAGGACCTCTGCTTCCCAGAATGTGCCATAGTGTGCCCAGGGGACAACCAGTGCATGCCCCATCCTTTTAATTTGTATCCTGCTTTGTTCTGGGAAGGATTTGAGGCTGCCTACAATATATGTGGAGTGTAATTAAGAAAAACTAGCCCTGGCTTGTGTGGTTCTGTGGATTGAACACTGGCCTGTGAATTGAAAGGTCACTGGATTCCAGTCAGGGCACATGCCTGGATTTGCAGCCAGGTCCCCGCCAGTTGGGGGCATGCAAGAGGCAACCAATCTATGTATCTCCCGTACATTGAGGTTTCTCTCCTCTCTTCCTCTTTCCCTTCCCATATCTCTAAAAGTAAATAAATAAAATTTGGGGGGAGAAGTGGGCACTAGGCAAATGCAAAAAGGAAATACCAAAATAGGAAAGACAAAGCCACAACTGTAGTCAGTGTTCACCACACGCTATCAGAGGGCCTCTGCTTTTCAGAGGCCACTGTGGGGCACAACTGGTGACTGGCATGCAATTTGATTCAGAATGTCCCTAAGCAGGAAAGTTGTTCCAGAATTTTCTCCCACCCTCGTTATTTTTATTCCATGGGTCTTAGGTTGCATTGTGCGATTACTGCCAGTTACTTGCCAGGATGATTCTGGACACGTGTGTCTTACTGTAATCTTCCACATGGGGCAGTCGCACAATTCCAATGCCACTCAGTAAAAGTTCCGGACAAAGCACCCAAAGCTGCAAGCATAGAAATACCAGTCTGCAGTCTTGGCCTAATCCAGATATCCATTCTGAAGTATCCAGGGCCAATGCCTCCCAAATAGCAATATTGATATGCATGAAGCCCCCAGATAAACATGTATCCATCATCCTGGAAAATCAAAGAATGCCAGCGGAGGACAGAGTGAGTGGTAGAATAGGGTAGGTCATGCAACAGAGTGCAAACCTCCCACGAATTTGTAGGATAAAGCAGGACCTGGGAAGTTCTGCACTTTCAGCAGGTGTCTTTGGGCCACGTACCCCACACCCCGTGCTCGGAGAATGCCGGGGTACCACACAGTGGTTTACCACTTCACAAGCGGCGTGCTCAGCCTCTGCCAGTTAGAGAAGTGATGCCTAACTTTACGTCTATCCCTCAGTTTACCATTTCCGCCAACCCCTATTTTGTTAGTTGAACGAACAGCAGTAATTTGGGAGCTGCAGAAGGTCTTCATTTGGGTAGCAGACCCCAAGGCCAGGCTTTGGGTGTAAGTCGTTTGGGAAGTACAAGTAAATTCCTCAATGGGAAACCGGCACCTGACCTCACCCAGAAACGCAGGTGAATGGGATAAAACACGTGCCTCGGTTTTCCCACCCAGGTGGTGGGGAGTTTTCACTGATCGGCGCCAGGACTTTAGGGCAGCTTTGTGCGTGCAGTGCGTGCCTGCGTTGGTGGGGGAGAGGCTATCCTCACCCGGCCCCTTCAAGCAAAGAAATGTAGAGAGAGGCAGCTGGAAAGCTGGAGACCCCAGCAGCGCGAGGCCCTAGGGCCAGGGCGGAGGAGCATGCCCCTGGATGAGGATGGTGACTGGGCTGTGCATCTATGGAGTCTTCCACGGTGAGAGGTTTTTCTGAGTAGGGTTTTAGGATGGGCTGGGAGTGACAAAGAAGGAACTGGAGGATTATCCCTAGGGAGAAGGGGAGAGGGGTGCTGGGAAGCCTCCATACCTATATTAGTTGGGCTTTTACAGAATAACAGAGCCAACAGCACGGCGGAGGGGGGGAGAGTGTGTTCGAGAGAGAAGAGATTGAGAGACTGAGAGATTTAGTTTAAAGAATTGGCTCACTCGATGTTGGAGCTTGGTAAATACAAAATCAGCAAGGGAGGCCTGCAGGCTCGAGGCGCAAGGAAGACTCACAGGGTGAGCGCAAGGGCTGCGTGCTGGCAGGGTTCCTTCCTGCGCTGCTCAGGGAGGGTTCCTATTCGGGCCTTTGACTGGATAAGGCCCCCCTGGGGACCTTTATGGAGGACAACCTGCTTCACTCAGAAACCACTGATTTAAATGTTACCGTCATCCCCTGAACACCCTTATAGCAACATACAGAATAACATTTGACCAAATTATGTGTTCCCTGAGACTTCCCCCAGCCCAGTCGAGAATAAAATTAACCATCACAATATCCCATCCCCTTTACCTCATAGGCCACTCCTGCAGCGGTACTTCCTGTCTGGTGCTGAAGTGTGAATGAATGAGCCAGAAGAAGGGAGAATTACATATATTTACATGCAGGTATAGGTTTATATGATACATTTATATACTTTACCTGTTTTTATATTTATATTTTACTTAAAGAGTGAACTTTAATGAGTAGAAAAGTCTTAAAAATTAAGAGAAAACAAAAATAAGAGATTCAAGTAATATACTTGAGAAACCCTAAGAAAAATAAACTATTTGACATTTTAAAATAATATCCAGTGAAATAAATGAGATTAAAATAAAAGGCTGTGGCTCTGGCTGGGTAGCTCAGCGGTTAGAGCATCGTCCTGATAGGCCAAGGTTGTGGGTTCAATCTGTGGTCAGGGCACATACAAGAAGCAACCAGTGAATGCATAAATAGGTGGGATAGCCCTGGCCAGTCTGGCTGGGTTAGAGCATCATCCTGTGCAGCAGAAGGCTGGGGGCTGGATTCCCCGTCAGGCTTGTACATGGGCTGTGGGCTCAGTACTTGGTGGTGGCACGAAGGGAGGCGACTAGCTGATGTCTGTCTCTCACACAGATGTTTCTCTTTCTCTAAAATCAATAACATTTTAAAATAAGTGAAACAACAAGTGGATGTTTTTCTCTCTCTCCTTTTCTCCTTACTCCCTCCCTCTCTCTCCAAAAATCAATAAAAACTAAATAAAAATAAATAAAAGGTGGAATGGCAACTAAAATATATGTTTGTATACATAGGGAAATACAGATAAAGCTTATCTCATTGTCATTTGCCTTTTATTTTAAATTTTATATGTGCATGTGTGTGTGTGTGTGTGTGTGTGTGTATAAATTGGCATTTATGTTCCCCAAAGTAATGACTGTAGTTTGGTATTTATTTTGTGCAATAAAAGGTGAGCTGTGGTTTCACTGTTTCTGCACTGTCCTCAGAGACTGTTCCACCTCAGAGAAGGCCAAAATCCAAGTCCCTCCTTGCTGAGTTTGGGTCTTTCTAGGAATGCTGATTGGGGAAGAAGATTCTGACTGATCAGAATCATCCTGGGACAGATGAACTGAGTGTATGAGAGTAGTTCTGTCTCTGAGGAGAAGCAAGAGGAGTGGAGAGCATGGGGACCTGGAAAAATGAGGGGGAGGGGTTGAAGTTAAGCCAGAAACTTCCCAACCCCTTTTCCTTCTCCTCTAATCCCAAATCCCACACCGTGCCCCCATTCTCAAACAATTCCATTAGAGACTGTAGGAAGCACAGAGGCACCCAAAGGACTTGTGGGAAACAGTACGGATGAATACACAGGAACCTCATTAGCAGCACAGGAATGGGAAACCTAGCAAGATACTTTGGGGAGGGTTTGAAACAGGGGAGGACTGGTTCTGAATGCTTTCCAAATGAATGCACCTTTGAGCCAAAATGTAAATGATTCAAATATTGAGTATTTAAGAAGATCAAAATGTTTTACACCAATAAATACAGTGGCATTTTATTACTTAAAAGTAGTTTGGTGGGCCAGAATATAATTCACTGAAGCAGCCCCTATTCCCACATCAAATGTTAGTTCCTTTCCTTGGAACTAACCGGGAGATGGTTGCTTTGTTAGCCCTGCCCTGTTGAGGTGGCCTAGAGAGGTTATGAGCTCCCATTCTGGAATCAAAGTGACTTCACGTTCAAAACCAGTTTTGTTAGTTATTTGCTTTAAACTTGGGCAAATTGCTCAAATTTATTTAGTGTCAGTATTATTTTCATTGATAAAATGTGATAGAAATTTTTCCCACTATGTCATAGTTTTTGTGGCACTTTAATAGGATGGTATGCATAGAATGTTTGCGGAAGTAGCTGGCACAACGTAACTACTCAGTAGACGTAGCTTGAATTATTGTCACTACCAGTGCTTGTTGCACCATACCAATTTAGAAACCTGTGTCGTCTCAGCTTTTCTTACTCTTCCTCCAAATAATGACCTGCTTTATTCTACTTAAGAACTATTTTTAATTCGCCCCTCTGTCCCTTTTCCCACGACCACTATCCTAGTTCACATGGTTCTAAACGCTCTCTAACTCTCCACCTAGCTAGCAGGCAGAATCATCTTTCTAACACCGATCTGAGAAAGTCTCCCTTCTGCTTGAAAAAAAAAAAGTGATGATTTTTTGCCTAGAATGAAGTTTTAATTAATATTTTTTCATTTTTTATTGGGATATAATTGACATGTAACACTGTAGAAGTTTAGTGTATACAACCTGTTGATTTGATATATTTATGTGTCGTAATATGATTGCCACCTTGGATTTAGATAATGCCTCTGTCACATCAGGAAATTATCATTTCTCTCTTTCTCTCCCGTGGTAAGAACAATTAAGATCTATTCTCTTAGCAACAAAGTTTACCGTAATCCTTTGTCATGGCATTCGAGGTTGTTCTCCTGTCCCTGGGGTAGACTGCATCACTGGCTCCGGTCCTTCACCCCTCTCTGTATGGATGTCCTTTGCCATATGGCTTTACTGTTTCTCCCACTAGAGAGTCTGAATCTGTTTCCTCACTCCTTGACTCTGGAGGGACCATGTGACTTGCTCTCCTGTACCTCTGCCATCTGCTGCTGTCCCCGAGCAGGGTAAGAGAGATGAGCAGCAGAAACACCCTCGCTGAGACTCGCCTAGATCAGTAAACGTATGAGAAATGATGAACAAGGTTGTTTTAAGCCACCGAGTTTTGGGGTAGTTTTTCATGCAATAACAGACCCCCAAATCCTTTCACAGGTAACTCCTTCAAAGTCCACGTGTGTTCCAACTTCACGGGAGAACTCACCCCCAGTACATTTCCTGAATTCTCTGCTCTTCCTGCCACTGGGAACACGCTGCTCTTTTCTTCACCATCTTTCAAAACCCCAGTCACTCTTCCAGGCCCAGCTAATGTGTCACATTCTCTGTCAGGCCTTCTCTGAGGGTCCCAATCAAATTTAACCCTGATTCCTTCGGTGACCTTTCACAGTCCTTCATCTGTGTCCCCTGGTATCTACAGCAGTTATCAACATACAGATCTGTTCCCCATTCCCTTCTGTTTCCTTAAAAGGGAGTGTGTGGCTGTGTGTGTGTAGGCCTATCACTTATCTTTCATTCCTCCGCAGTGCCCTGCGGCATGTATTACAAAAATGCTGTTGTAAAAAAATGGCATGAATGGAAAAATAAATTGGCATGCAGTGTCTGTCTTTTATCATAAAAGCAGGACAATAACATAACAAGTTTTGAACTTCAATACTGATACCTCTGACGTAAAGTGGAGAACGTTAGTGAAATAAGTTGAGAAAAGCTGCTAAGAACTTAGTTTGGCCAGGAAAAGACAGGCTGATATTAAAGTAGAGTTTGCAAAAGGATAAAATTATGATTTTTCTGCAAATATAAAAGGAACACATGTCAAGGATTTTATGTAGCCCACTTCGTTACTTAATGAAAGACCTAGTAAGATGTTAAGACCTGTTTAAAGAGCCTTTGAGGAGCCAGTTATATATATGCAATTAATTAAGGAATATTAGAATTAAAATTCTAGGTTAAATACAAAGCTGGTTAATATCTACAGAAGAGTAAATGATAACCTTTGTAGATAGCTTTTCTACAAGACAAAAATTATTTGCATCTCCACCAGACAAAAATCTACACATTAACATGTAACTATACTTACTGAGTCTGAAAACTTCGATCAATAGTTTTAGCACTAATTAGTCACTATGTGAGTTATTATGACTAATAGTCACACAAACTGTTTTTTAGGTCGTTAAAAAGATTAATTCTCTAAATTTGGATTATAGCAGGAATATTGGCCAGCTGAGGCAATGAAAAATAAGCACCAAGTCTGTCTCTGTGCAGATAAACACAGTCACTATGTGCTGGATATGGCCTATTGTCTGCCTTCTAAAAGTGTGTAAATCATCAGTTCTTGTATTAGCATGAGAGTTTTCTGAATTGACAGTGTGCTTTGTTCTTTGTAACAGCACTGCATAGTAAGAATGGCAGGTGTGCCAATACCACTTTTATAAGTAATCCATGCTTAGGTATGCGGCTTGCTCAGAATCCTTCAGCTGATGAATCACAGTGTGGTTTAGATTCAAAACAAAGTTTTGCTTCAAGTCCAGACTTCGTCTCTTTTCATATAAAAGCCCCTTCTATGGGATCTCTTGAAATAGTTTGTTAATCATGTATACTTTTCTATTTACTATTTTATTTTATTTATTCATGTTTTTTAAAAAAGTACGTTAGAACCGAGATTTCATGTTGCCAGAAGCCAAGGAACTAATCTCTTTCACAAACTTTTGTTTTTTTTTTTTTTTTTTTTTGCCTACACAGGGTGATGATTTTTTTTTTTAATTTAAAAATTGGCAGATTTTACATACACATTCAGATTTTGGGCTTTCCTTTTAAAAACGGAGTATTCAGCTGCTCCCGGCCACATCTCTGCATGACCACCATGGGCTGGACTGGGTGACTGCTGCCCGTGCAGACAGCTCTTACCCGGCCGCACTTACTGACATGGCCTTTGATGGCTGAGGGCAGTGAGTCTGCAGCCCTTGCTCATGTTCTCCCTGCCTCCCCATCCCCAGACCCAAGTGCCCAGCACTTGTGCAGCTGCGAGGGAAGCCATGGTTCTGAACCTGCAGAAGGAACTCCACGGCTTCCTGGCAGATTCGCAGTTTATTCTATAAGATGGGCCAGAAATTTCACTTGGCTCTAGAGGAAGTATCTTTTCAGGTCCTGTTCTCTGTGGCTACTATAGTTTAGATGGGTTGGAATAAGAAGTAGATTATTTGGGAAAGGGTTCCAGGTATATTTTTGTTGCTCAGAAAATTACCTTCTGAAGCTGAGCTGAGTGAGGACCAAACGGGATTCCTGAGTGGGGCCGTAAGACAGCCTAAGGACTTGGGCCAGTGGGAATGGAAAATATCTGATGGCAAGAGAGTCAAGACCTGGTGGTCAACAGAAACTCGAGATAAACTGACCAAAAAATGTCGCCATTCCTCCACTCCCTACTCAAAAATGCACAGCTAACTGATTATATCTCCCCTCTAATTGCCGATGTTGAAACTACTGACCCACATGCTGCGGAGGATCAAGGCTTGACCACTATGCATCCTTTCTGGGTTGGCGCCATTCTGCCCCAATAGCAGAGACAGGAGCGTAGTCACTATGTAATCTTGTCTAGCAAGGCAGCTGGTCAAGGAAGTCACCGACCCTGAAATGAGAAATTCTGAAAGCCTGCCTTTTTCAAAAAGCCCACCATTTCATGCAAGCCCACTTTGTCACCAACTTATAAAAGCAACCAGCCTCCAGCTAGTTCAGAGGATCTTCCTCTCCTCTGTGTTGCCTCCCTCCTGCTCTAGCATGAGCTTTAAAATCCGTCTGGAAGTTTTTCTGGGATTTCCTCTCTATTTGTATTTGGGGGAACCCAAGAACTTCAATGCCAGTAACAACTGTCCACCTTTGTTAGTAAAATGATTGCAAAGGTCAGAATTGTGGACCCCGTCTGGGGAATTGCATTCTGAAAAATTCTCTAAAGAAACATAAAGTTGTCTAGTATATTAACAGGAGATTAGATAATAGTTTCAGACCTGGCTGCAGGGCTTGTCTCTGTGCCTATATTGCTCTTCAGGCCTGAATTAATTAGCATCTCATAAATAAGTCAATGCTTAGCCATCACTAGATATACACATGACAGCGGAAAGGAAACAAACTCTACAGTCTTTTGCAATTAGACTAACTGGGCTGAAAGGGGGGGTCCCACAGAAGAATGGCAATGCTTATTCTGGGGGACAGGAAGGGGAGGTGAGTGCCTTCTCTCTCATCATCCCTTTCTTGTTTGCTGCGCAGATGACTACACTAAGCAAGGGAAGGGGTCCCATTAGAGACAGCCTGAGAGGCTCAGAGCCAGACACCTCCACCCTCAGCTCAGAGCAAGGGTTGGCATCTCAGCTGATTTGCCTGCAGGCTACTCCTTGGTCTTGCGACTTGGGGTATGTTGCCTAACCTTCCTGAGTTTCAGTCTCCTCATCTGTAAAATGGGTATAGTCACAGTTCTTTCTGCAAAGTGTGACTGTAAGAATTAAATAAGGAATCTGTGGAAGGACCATCCCAGAGTAGGTCACAACAAAAATGTTAGTCTGCCCCTCCCACTGACACGGTAGCTTCCTTTCTCCTTTGACAAAGTGTGGGGAGCAGACCACCTCTAAAGGCAGTGAATTAAAGCACAGAGAATGAGAATGTTGGCCCCTGAGCATACTTCCTGTGTTTGCGTCTCTCTCTGAAAACTACTGATTATGTGGTCTTGGGCTAATTATGTAACTTCTCTGTTATCGCCTCAGTTTTCTCATCTGTAAACTAAGTATAAAAATTGCACATATCTCAAAGGATTGATTGTGAGGATCACATGCTATCATATGGGAGGTGAGCACTCACCGCAGGGCCTGGCATATGTAGTTGACTCTCGGACAACTTGGGGGTTAGGGGTACCAACCCTTTACACAGTCATAAATCTGCATATAACTTTTGACTCCCCCAAAGTTTAATTACAATCACCCCTTAGTATCTGCAGGATTGGTTCCAGGACACCCTGTGAGTACAGAAATCCAAGGATGCTCAAGTCCCTTATGTAAAATGGAGTAGAAAAATGCACACAATCAGTCCTCTGCATCTACAGATCCCAGCCGTGGATTGAGATACTGTTTTTGACCTACGGTTGGTTGAATCTGCAGATACAAAACTTGTGGGTATGGAGGTCCAGCTGTGTATTTGGGAAAATGCAAGTGTAAGTGGCCCTGTGCCACGAGTCCACGGTAGTAGATGCTCAGCCAATGCAAGCCTTTCTTCTTTTTTTTTGACTACTTGCAAAAGTTTATTATTTTTTAAAAACTGAGGTAAAATTCACAAAATATAAAATTAACAAGTAACTATTTTAAAGTGTACATTTCCATGGCATTTAGTACATTCATGATGTTGGGCAAGCATGACATCTATCTAGTTCCAAGACATTTTTGTCACCCCAAAAGAAAACCTGTTCCCACCAAGCAGTTACTCTCCACACACCTCTCTCCCAGCCCCTGGAAACCGTTGGTCTGCTGTCTGTCTCTATAAATTTGCCTACTCTGGATGCTTCCTATAAATGGAATTAGACAATGGGAACTTTTTGTCTGGCATCTTTCTCTTGATGTAATATTTTGAGGTTTAAAGGCCATTATTTTGATTATATTACCACTCTCTAAATGCCTCTGGCTAATATTCCAGAATTATTAGATTCTTTTTTAGAAGTGAAGATTAAAATAATAATAATAATAATAATAATAATAATAGTTAAATGCTTTTATAGGACAAGTAGAGCTTCTCTGAAAGTTGGGTGTCAGTTATTTGGGGGCAGGTGGGAGACAGAGGGGTCCCTGGGTCACTGCAGCCCCAGAGTGGCACAAATGAGTATCATCAGCATCCAGACTAACTGGGTCCTTCCTGTAATGCACACTTATTGAATGCCTGGCTACTTAGGCCACAAACATGAACAAAAAAGAGATAGTTTCTAGGGATCTCTGTGTCATGACGAGTGAGCGAGTAAATCCATATAAAGGGCTCAGCCCAGTGTCTGTCAAATAGTGCTCAATAGGTGGTATCTATTGTTATTGTTATTGTTATATCAGTGCCTTGTTTCATTGATATTGTCTGATTACTAATTATAATAGTAGTAAAAGCAGTAGTAGCAAGATAGATGATGGATACAGATATACATATATAGATAGATAGATACAGTCTTTTGGGGATTCTTCTAGTTGCTGTATAGGTCAATTCCAATTATTCATTCCCCAAATGGGGAGATAACTATAACTGCAGGTGAGCTCAGGAACACCATGGGACAGACACCTGAACCCCACTGACCCCCTGACTCACATAAGTCCTCTCTGACTGACGGGCAACAGCGGCATTTTGGGTCTCCAGAAAGTAGTATCGTTTCAAAGCCAATGACTAGAAATCCCCCCAAATCCTGATTATTTCCCCTTTTTCAATCAATCCACGATCACCTGGTAAATGGCCTCAGGATAATTGGAAGAAGGCTGCGAGGTACAAATGTCTGAACATCCTTCCTCAGTAGGCCCAGCCTCCCCCTCATTCAAGGAGCTCTGGGTGTGTGAACGGTCTCATGTCTGGAAATTGACTGAGGGGCCATGCCTTCTCTATTACGATGATTCAAGTCAGACTTCTCTTCACCAGACCTAATGCTTTTTATATAATGCTTATACCAATCAGATTGGACATTTGAAGGCTAGCCATCTATATCAGTTCTGGGGACACCATGGTCAGCTAGCCCATGCCAAGGATCTCTGTGGGTCAGACTGTTGATTCCTGACTACTCTGCTGCCCATTAGTGCAGCCACGCTCACCATGCCCCTGAGAATCAAGTGCAGCCACTGGGTCTCCCTTGTCTGGGATGCCATCGATCGTCTCTCTAAGAAGCACACCAACAAGGAAAGGACCAGGAATTGCAGCTAAACTGTCTAACTTTAAATGAATATTTGAAGGTTCAGTTGTAGATGTCTTGATATTGATATAATATAAATGCACAGTTAATACCCCCGATCTAGTCTTTAAAAAAAAACTTTCCTTCAAACCAATGAGGAAAGCTGAAAGCCCAGTAGAAAAATGGGCAAAGAATATAATTTCCTAAAAAAGTAATATATATAACTAATGAATACATGAAAAAATATTTAACTCCACTAATAATGACATGAAAATAAGACAAAGAGACACTATTTCATCCTTGGGGAAAGCTGTGGAAATCCTTATGCACTTACGTTTTGTGGCTGGAGTATAGGTTAGTACATAATTTCTGTAGGACAACAAAGCAATATACATCGAAACCCTTCAAAGTATGTTTAACTTTGATTCACGGTTCTACTTCGAGTATTTATCCTAAGGAAATAATACTAAATTTCATGTGTGAAGATGCCTCAGAGCCAGTTTTATGAGCAAAAGCACAGAAATACCTAAATATTCAGCAGTAGGAACGGGGTTGAAGTGAATTATGGTATATACATGAAACATGCAGACATTCAGTCCGTAAGCATTTATTGAGCACCTACTTGGTAACAGCACTGTTGTAAAACCAAACAGTATAGATTATCGCTTCTTTTATAGAGTTTACATTTTAAGTATCGGTGACATAGAATAAACAGGTAGATCAATTTTTTAAAGTTGGATTATGTAGGTACTATGATGAATGTTAAAGGGGAGGCATGAAGAACAGTGACTGAGGGTCGGGTGACTCGAGATTAAGCAGAGCAGGAAAAGCCTGACCGAGGAGGTGACATTTAAGTAGAGATTAAATGGCAAAGACATTAGCAATCATTATTATGTAGGCCTATATTTCTTGATACGAAAATATATTACAAACCTTACTTTTGGGGTACATGACAGAAATACGTCTGAAGGAACTGATACTGATTCAAATGTTTCCCCAGCAACTGGAAACCTGACTAAAAGCTGATTTAATGATAAAGTAATTTCTTGGTTCTTATCACTGAAAAGGCAGGCTTTCCAGGGGCTCAGTAGTATCCCAAAGGGCCTGGTTTCTTTCTGTCTCTTTCTTCTGCATTCTGTGCAGCTGCTTTCTCTCTCATGGCTCCAAAACAATTGCCAGCAGTTCCTAGGGGCACGTTTCCTTATTCACGTTTGGTAGGAAGTAAAGAGCATCTTTCTTTCAGCAAGCCAGGAAAAGACACGAACTTTAGTCTGATTGGACTGGTGTGGGTCACATGATCATTCCTGAACCAAATTCCTTGGCCAGGGTGATGGGCTTTAATGGTGAGCACAACCTATGAGGACCCAACAATCTAGCTGAGAGGGGGGAGGCAATCCCTAAACCACCGTGCTGAGAACTAGGTAGGGGGAGAGGATATGTCCCAAAGATAGTGTGGGGGAACTTTTTGTAGAGGAAGAGAGGAAAGTTCTGTGTACCAAATACCAGTTGCTACATACAGTAAAAACACCACAAAGTAAATAGCGTTTGTGTCTTTAAGCTTTGGATAATTGAATTACTGGTGATTTTCTTTTTTTTTTATAGTGAAGTATAAACAATGAGAATATATTAATTTTATAAATACAAGACAACAAAGCTCCTTCTATTTTTTAAGTCTAGCAAAAGCATAAAGACTTTTTTGTCCTTTAACAACTCTGCGCTTTGAATCTGGTTCTCCTTCGTAAAGCATGGTTCTTGCAAGAAAACCAGCTCTTCTAGCCTTTTCCCTAAGTGAAAAGGAAGGCCCTGGTACAGGCGCTTCTGGGGTCCTCAGTGAATACTCAGACTCTCACTCCTACCTGCCCCATTTCCCTTAACAATTTAGCAGCCCCTGCTGGCTTGCTCTTCCCCACTTCAAATGATCTATTTTGGGCCACTGTAATTATTCACTTGGTTGAGAGTTCTTTTTGGAGACAACTGAGATACCTCAAACTAAGAATAGGGCTCCAATGAAGGAAGGCGACAGCCGTGGGGCTGTGAGGAGCTCTGTCTCTTTTAAGGGGCCAGGTCTTCCTTAAAAGACTGAAAACTTAGTTTTGTTCTTTGCACCTAGGTTTGCCAATGGCCTGTGGTTCTGCTGTTCCAAAGGTTTCTGTGAAATCTTGTCAGCTGTGTAATCCCATAAGTCCTATGGGCTGGAGAAGCTTATCAAGGGTCGGAGCACGTTCCTTCTCAGCCCCACTTCCAGCTGGAAGCCCTGGCTCGGAACTTGCCACATAATTCCCTATTGTACATTTGGGGACCTTTTCCTCAGAGACTTTTGATTTGAGGCCAAAGGATTTTTGCTTTTTTTTTGGTAAATGCAAATTTTTGTATTTTCCAGGAGCTTCTGAGAGAAATGAATGAAACTGCCTGGGGGTTGTGAAGTGGCAAAAAGGTTTTGAAGTTAAAGGGTAGGCTCTGTTCTCCTTAGCTCTGTAGCCCTGGGCAGTTTCAGTTTTTAAAGCATCAGCTTTGTCATCTGTGAAATGGGGGTTTATGAAAACCTGACTCCCAGTGTTGTGACGGTGATTTAAATGAGTGTTTAGAAATACACAGCACTCTCAGTATCAAATACTAACAAATCGCAGCACTAACAAATACTAGCCAGTATTATCCTACAGGAGAGAAATTCCATATGCTTCTTAGGAAGTCCCATGGAATCGCCCTCCACTATTGAGAGTGGCAACCTCAAAAATGCTCCCTTATATTGGTTTATCTGCCTTCCAGGCCCCTCTTCTCTCTCCTTCTGGCCCCCTGGAATTGAGAGAACTTCGGGACTGGGACCTGGTAACCAAAAAAAAAACGGGTGGGCAAGAAGTCAAGTAAGACCGAGTGGTCAGAAGAACTGACCAAAAAAATGTCACCCCCGCTCCACTCCCTCCTCAGAAATGCAGAGGTAGCTGATGTTATCTACCTCCTAAATGCCAATGTTGAAACTGCTGACCCGCATGCTGCGGAGGATCAAGGTTCACTTGCTCTGCAACCTTTCTGGCTTGGCGATAATGAGTAGTCTGCCATTTTGCCTGTGGCACAGGCAGGCGCCAGGCAAGGCAGCTGGATGAGGAAGTCACTGGCCCTGAAATGGACAATCCTGAATGCTCGCCTTTTTTCAAAAAGCCCACCCTTTCATGCAAGCCCACTTTGTTCCCAACTTACAACAGCAGCCAAGCAGAGCCAGCCTCCAGTGGGTTCAGAGGACCTTCCCTTCCTGTGGGCTGCCTACCCTGTGCTCCAGCATAAGCTTAAAACTCCATCTGGGAACTTCTCTGGGGTTTCCACTCAATCTCTCTCTTGGGAACCCGAGAACCACAAGCCAGTAATAGGATTACCTCCTATATAGACCACCCACACATATACTGGTTCTTGTCTTGGGCTCTGCATGGGGGCACCAGGGGTGAGGTAGCTACAAATGAATAAAAACAGCAGTATATTCTGAATTGGTTTGCAGTTACCCTTTTTTTTATAAGTCTAAGTGTGGTTGTATCATTTGGTCTTATCAAAGGTTATGATACCAATATTGATAATATGCTGATTTGAGATTATTGCGGGGGATTGCGGATGGCGCCACAAATGCTGGTTTTATCAAGCTAAGCACTAAGTAGCAGATGTGTAAGGGCCGGAGAGAGGCCTTGAAGGAAGCCTTAAAGCTGGAGATGAGAAGGCCTGGGGGAATGTGTTGATTCAAACTCCCTTTCCCACATACCTTTTTGCTTTCTTAAAAAAATCAGGGAAGGACTCTAAAATGGCAAAAATAGAGTTCCGGCAACCATAACATAAGGGTTAGAAATGGGCAGTGTTGGGCATACTACATTTATACACTCTACAGTCAATTCCCGATCATTCTTATGCTCCTGCAAGTCTCTTCCTGCTCCCCATTTCCTTGCTTCCTCACGGCTGAGCTGGCTCTGGCAGCAGAACCATTCCTGTGGTTGTCCCTCCAATGTCAGCGCATTGTGCTATGACACAGCGGGGACAGGTAGACGTCTGCTGGTACCAAGGCAATGAGGAGACTTTGGAAGAGACATTTCACATTCCGTGCTTGGTGTGTTCTCATCACTGTGACGTAAATTAGCCTAAAACTGAATGGTGGAAATAGCCATTTACAATGCTCATGGATTCCAGGGGTCAGAAATTGTGCCGAGGTGCGGCAGGAACAGGTTGTCTCTGTTCCAGGAGGTCTGGGGCCTCAGCTGGAGGTCTTGAAAGCGGGGGGCTAGAATCATCTGAGGGCCCCTTCACACCCACGCCTGGCAGGGTCCCAGCTCTTCCCCACTTAAACCTTCCCATGTGGTTCTCTGGAAGAGTTGGTTTGGACTTCCTCATAGAATGTCAGCCGAGTTCTAAAGGCAAGTGCTCCGAGAGAGGGAGCCAGGAAGAAGTGACAGCTCCTATGACCTAGCCTTACATCTCATGCATCATTAACTCCACCACATTCTCTTCACTGGAGCAGTTTTAAGACCCAGTCAGGTTTAAGAAGAGACTAAATAGAATCTACCTCTTGATGGAGAGAGAGGCAAGGTTCTAGAAGAACGTGGGCCTGGCCATTTTGTCATGACTGTTTTTGGAAAAATACAGGATGCCACATTTGCATACAGGCCACAAAACGAGTATATGAAGGTGCTTGCAAGGCTCTGGATAATTATACAGGGTCTGGCAGAAGTAAGGCCTGCTTGAGTGTGGTTGGTATGGTAATAATATGGGTCTAATAATTTATAGTTTTAATTCAAACATTTCACCTAAAATGTCATGTGGTGTGCTTGGTGCAATATTATTATGTTACAGAATTACATGCTTATGATTTTGTAATAAAAGAGTTTGTAACAAAAAAAAGGGGGGGGTGTTATTTGTGCCGGGGTCTGTACTCTGAAATAGGAAGAAAAAGCTGATGGTGTTGGGAAGGAGGAACGGCTAGCTCCCTTGTCATAAACAAGGACAATGGATGGTCTAGTTGCCCTGCAGTATCCCTAAGAGAAAGCTCGGGAAAAGGAGGGCCAAGGGTAGGATCCTAGGTAAAAAAAAGTCACCTGGCATGTCAAAGTACCTTGCCCCATGGTAGAGATTGTAAGTTTCAACTGTTGAGTCTTATGATTAACTTGAAGGGCCAGGTCGGCTCTGTTCAAAAGATACGTTCAAAGAGCCCCAGCAACATGTGAGGAAGGGGCCAGGGAGACAGCCGGGCATCAGCAAAGATGTGAGAATCAAGACTGAATCCCTAGCTTGACCAGTAGGGTTACATTCCAAGTGTCCCAAGTAAGGGCTTGTGTGGTTAACGGATGGACATTCCAGAGGTGGAGGTGGGATTGCAGACCTCTGGGGTGCTCTGTGAGCAGTATCCTTGTGATGTGTATGTGCCTTTGGCCTAATTCTTCATTCCTCCCATTTCTTCAGGAAGGGGTCTGAAAGTTGGCGATGACTCCACTAGAAACGCAGCCCTTGCTGAGAGGGAACACGGTTACTTGCTTAGGTTCACTCCCTCTGGGTGAATTTACTGAGTGATTGTGAGGCACCAGATGTTGGACGTTGGTAAGATTGTGCCTTACTGACTCTGTAGCCTGGATGGGGGGGGGGGGG
>CM052540.1:43483973-43553615 GCA_028533065.1 Trachops cirrhosus | reverse complement strand
TCCTACTTTACTCTTCTTTCTCAAAATTGCAGCAGCTATTCGGGGTCATTTATGGTTCCATATAAATTTTTGAAGTGTTTGTTCTATGTCTGTGAAATATGCCATTGATACTTTAATAGGTATTGCATTGAATGTGTAAATTGCTTTGGGTAGTATGGCCATTTTGATGATGTTACTTCTTCTGATCCATGAATATGGTATATGTTTCCATTTATTTGTGTCTTCCTTGATTTCTTTCTTCAGTGTTGTGTAGTTTTCTGAATACAGGTCTTTTACCTCTTTGGTTAGTTTATTCCTAGGTATTTTATTTTTCTTTTTGCTATATTGAATGGGATGTTTTTCTTGATTTCTGCTTCTGCTGTTTCATTGTTGGTGTACAAAAATGCCTTTGATTTCTGGATATTACTTTGTATCCCGCCGTTTTGCCAAATTCATTCATTAGGTCAAGCACTTTTTTGGTGGAGTCTATAGGATTCTATGTACACTATCATGTCATCTGAAAACAGTGACAGTTTTGTTTCCTCCTTTCTGATTTGGATGCCTTTTATTTCCTTTTCTTGTCTGATCACTGTGGCTAAAACTTCCAGTACTATATTGAATAGAAGTGGTGAAAGTGGACAGCCTTGTCTTGTTCCTGATCTTAGTGGAAAAGATTTTAGTTTTTGCCCATTGAGTATGATGTTGGCTGTAGGTCTCTCATATATGGCCTTTATTATGTTTGAAGCATGAAAGTTTTTAATGTTAACATTATCCAATTTATCTATTTTTCTTTTGTTGTTTATGTTTTTGGTGTCCTCTATCGATTTTTCAGGTATTTTTTAGGGTTTTTTTTTTTTTTTGGTGGTTGCTCTAGGAATTGAATCTGCATCTTTAACTTATAATGATCTACTTCCAGATGACACTGACTTAATTCTGCTAAAATATAGCAACTTTGCTTAACTATAGCTCTGTTTCTCTCATTGTTATAGTTATTACTTGTATTCTATAAATCCGAAAGTACAGTTATTTTTGTTAGATGGAAAGGTAAATTTAAATTCAGGTTGCCAATAACATGAACATGTGGGAGACAGAGGAAGAGTTATTACTATGTGCACATTGTGAAGTCTTTTTCAAGTCCGGGAGTAGGATAGAGTTATTGAATAACTTCCAACATTCCCACAAAAAATGCCATTACTGTTAATGGCATTAACAGTAATATGAAAAATAGAGAAATGGAAATAGAGCATACAAACAAGTAGAGGGAGAAAGGGAGAATATAGGAAACTTTATCAATTAGTCAGTCTGAGATAGAGGAAAATATAAGTAAAAGATGGTAAAGAACAAATATGCACCCTGGCTGGTGTGGCTCAGTGGATTGAGGGCTGGCCTGTGAACCAAAGGGTCGCTGGTTTGACTCCCAGTCAGGGCCCATGCCTTGGTTGTGGGCCAGGTCCCCAGATGGGAATGTGTGAGACGCAACCACACATCGATGTTTGTTTCTCTCTCTCTCTGTGTGTCTCCTTTCCCTTCTCTCTAAAAATAAATTAAAAATCTTCTTTTAGAAGAACAAATATACAATATAATGGTAGAAATAAGTAAAAATGAATCAGTACAATAAATTTACATATACTAAATTTACCTATCAAAGACAGAAATAATCAGATTGGGTCTTCAAAGTATAACTGTACTTAACAACAGGTACATCTAAAACAAAACCACACAGAAAAGTTGAAAATAGAAGAATGAGAAAAGATATAGCAACAAAATACTAACCAAAAGGAAGCTTCTTATGGCAAAAAAAAAAACTTTAAAAAAGTTTAATGGGCTGACAGTGTTCAGAGGGGAGAGGGGAGGGAATTTCAGGGGAATTTCAGGGGAAGAGGGGAAGGGTTTACAGGATCAAGTATAAAGGACACATGGATAAAAAACTAGGGCGGGTGGAAATGGGAGGGAGGAGGGGAGGGCTGGTGGGTGGGCTGGGATGGGAGTAAAAGATAGAAAATTGTACTTCAGCAACAATTAAAATAAAAGTAAAAAAAAACTTTAAAAAGGAAAAGTGTGAATGGGGTAAAGAGAAACACTGTACTTAACAACTTAACCATGAAATATAAAACCTGGGAGATATGAACAAATCCACAAACACAGTGCAAGATTTTAACATACTTCTAATAGAGGTGTAATTTTTAAAACAAACAAACAAACAGTAAAAGTAATGACTTAAAAGATTTGACAATCAAATTAACAAGCAAATTGACTTAGGCATTCTTTTGAGATGACATGACTTTTAAAAGACGTCCTAACATGTGTCCAAGAACTGATATCTCAGCTCAGACAACATCTTACTAATCATGATGAAATTAAATTAGGAAGCTAGTTTAAAATCACAGATGCATTATAAACTTTATAAAAAGAATTTATTGAATAACTTATGAGTTTCAGAGGAAATCGCTGGGAGTTAATGTTTAGATCTAAGTGACTCCGAAAGTAGAGTATACCGGAGGCTGGCAAAGTAGGTGTACAGTGGTGAGTGCATGAAACAGTTTATTCTTGTGTTATTATTTATTACTTATTGTATGATTTATTTGTATTACAACTGTACACCTACTTTTGCTCACTCCTCTATAAACTTGAAAGCAACATATGCAAATTTATTATTTTTAAAAAAAACAAAGGAAAAGAAATGAGTCATGCCAAATTCAAGATTCAGAAAAAGAATAACAGAGTAACCTAAAGAAAGCAACTAGAAAGAAATAATAAAGAATATATATTAATACAATAGAAAACAATAATCAGTAGAGAAGACCGACAATACCAGAGAGTGGGGCTTTGACAAGAAATATGAAGCAAACTGCTAGCAAGACTGATCGAGAAAGAATAAAAAAGACACAAATATAAAATACTAAAATCAAAATAGTGAAAATCGTTACACAATTTGAGATTTTATAAGTAAAAAGAGAATCTATGAACAATTCCATGTCAATAAATTAGAAAACTTTGATGTGGTAGAGACTGCCCTTGTCCAAACTCATCCTTTTCCTCACTGATGTAACCCCTGATTTTTTTTAAGTATGTTCTTTCTTTCTTTTTTTTAAAGATTTTATTTATTTATTTTTAGAGAGGGGAAGGGAAGGAGACGGAGAGAGAGATAAACATCAATGTGTGGTTGCCTCTCATGTGCTCCCCACTGGGGACCTGGCCCACAACCCAAGCATGTGCCCTGACTGGGAATCGAACCTGTGATGATTTGGTTTGCAGCCCACGCTCAATCCACTGAGCTATGCCAGCCAGGGCTGGAACCCCTGATTTTTAATTGGGTGCATGGCTTTCTGGAATAAAAAACATATTACCTAGCATTCCTTGAAACTGCTAAGGATGGCTTCTTCAGAGTGGCTCTAGGACTGTGTTCTGATCAATGAAATGGAATAAATACTGTGTAGAAACTTTTGGGAAACTCTCTAGAAAGTCAGATGGCACTTGCCCTTTGGTCCCTTTTCATTTCTTCCTCCAGTCAGCTAACTGAAATATGGACATGATGCTGGATATGAAGCAGAAACATGTACAGAAAACAGTGGAATAGCATACCAAACAAACCTAAAACCCTGATAACTTTGTGATGCTATCTACCAATCCCGCAGGCTGCCTCTGGAATTCTTTTATATCTCAGAGAAACAAACTATAGCTTGTTGAGCCAATGGTATTTTAGATTTTCTGCCAGCCACCAGCAGCTTTGAAGATGTAGCTCTTCTTAATGGAGTACTTAACTGTCGATTATAAGACATTTTTTGGTCCAGCTTCTGACACCCATTTTGAAAAGCTTTTTAGTATGTGATGGGTAATCCTTTTGCATGTATTTCATTACGAAACATAACAGTGTCATCTAATCCTTTCTTAGGTCTCAAGAAGCTCAGCTCTCCAAGGAAGTATCTATTTAATCAAGGTTATTTTTCCAACAGTGAAAATTTGTTTCACTAATATAAATTGTCTAACCAACTGGTCTGTTTCTGCACTTTTCTTGATACACAATAACTTCCCATTTCCATGCTGAATTATAGTGTAATCTTTTTGAAATTGCTTAATTTAACACATGCACACCATATTGACACCACTCAACTGAAGTATGATAATATGAACAGTCGTGACCAGGTTCAGTTTTCTAAAAGGCAATAATAACTATATACTACCTGCCGCCTGGTGAAGAGTAATTATACAATGTCACAGATTGTTAGTTCTTTGCAGTCTGATTTCAAAGATAAAATATGTCTTAGAATCAATGACAGTAAGTTTTGCTCTCTGATAGGGAAAATTATCCCATCTTGATGTAGTTTAAGACTAAATTTTGGGGGTGATTTGTTATGCAACAACAGCTTAATGATGCAATCATTTATAAAAATAACCAGGAAGTGCATCTGTTTCTAAAATTATACAAATTCCACACTAAATAAGAAGTCAGACATCTGTACAGAATCAACTCTTGACCACACATTTTCTGTGCTTAAGTTAAAAGCAGAAACACTCACTGCTTTGCCACTGCTTTTATTTAAATGGCAGCGTGTTCTTTCTGTAAATTACCATCTAGGTTAGGAGAGCTGGAAGTCACCAGGATTTGAGCCAGGGAGGAAAGACAAGTGAGCTCAGATAAGCCACAGATCACATGGCGCCTGAGGACGCAGATTGATATTTATGAGCATTTATTGCAAGGATTAGTCATTTTAAAATATGTGCTTTTAGTGATTAAAAAACAAACCTTTCCAGAATGAAAAGGGATTTTCCTGCTGTCAGCTCCATTCCAGGCTGGTTCTGGCCCCAAGAAGAGTAAAGTGTCAGAATGTCATTTGAGCAATCTAATGCCTAGATTTTTTTAAATGAGTGCAGTTTTGCTACTAATAGTCATTGAAGCTGGGTGAAGGGTGCATAGAGGGGGTATTGTTCAATTTTCTCTAGTTTCTAGTATGTTTGAAAGGTTTTTGTAATAGAACATTTCTTTAAAAGACTGCCACTTTTAAATAAAATTTCAAACAATGATTAATATTCAATGAGTACCCATATTGGTGTTTAATAATTAGGTGCTCGCAATGCACATTACTCCCTGAGAAATATATGGATCATGTCTTCTAGAAGTAGACTCCAGAACATGTGTGAATGTAACAACATGGTCTCTGTGGTTTGCTTTGAGGTGCTCCAGTGGTGAAGGGAGTGGGGATTTGGGATGCAACCAGTTGGTCACAAGCCAGTCATGGTTGGGGTTATTTACTCTGCCCTCATCTACTTTTGTAGATGAAAATGTAGAGATTTTCAATAATAACAACAGTTTTTTTAAAGATATATCTATGGTCCAATAATTCCACTTTTAGATAAATACTCCCGAAGAATCGAGAGCAGAGACTTGAGTAGGTATTTATACACCTGTGTTCAGAGCAGTATTATTGACAATAGCCAAAAAGGGGAAAGCACCCCAAGTGTCCATTGATCATTGAATGGGTAGGCAAAATATATCATGTACATATAATGGAATATTATTCAGCCATAAAAAGAAAGGCAATTCTACCCTGGCTGGTATGGCTCACTGGATTGAGCATTGGCCTGTGAATCAAAAGGTTGCTGGATTGATTCCCAGTCAGGGTACATGCCTGGGCTGTGGGCAGGGTCCCCAGTGGGAGACGCTCAAAAGGCAACCACACATTGATGTTTTTCCCCTCTTACCCTGTCTAAAAATAAAATAAATAAAATCTTTTTTAAAAGAGTAAAAAAATAAAAAAAGAGAAAGACAATTCTGACACATGCTATAACATGGATGAACTTTGAAGACATTGTGCTAAGTGAAATAAGCCACATACCAAAGTTCAGATTTTATGATTGTACTTAAAAGAGGTATGTAGAGTAGTCAAATGCATAGAGACAGGAGGTTGCCTTGTGGTTGCCAGGGACTGGAGGGGAATGGGAGGTGTTGATTCATGGGTACAGAGAAAAAAGGCTTTGGAGATGGTTGCACAATAATATGAATGAGCTTAGTGGCACTGAATCGTACACTTAAAAAATGCATAAGATGGTAAGTGTTATGCATAGTTTACCACAATAATTTTTTTTAAAAGATATGTCTAGTTTTTAAAAATGGTACTAGAGAGAGAGAAGTAGGGAGAGGAAAAACTCCAAGTATATGTGAGTGTGATAACCATTGCTTGATCTCTGAAAACCCTAGCGATCCTTTCTGTCCTCACACTTGTTGTCATGTCCTTAAACAGATTCTGTGGTTTACACACTTACCGGACCTTCCTCCGCCCAAGCTCCTGTGCTTCAGAGTCAGGAGCTGAAGTGCCTCCTAGGGCCACTCACAGACAGAGCTGAGGAGCACTCACCACCATGCCTCCTCGCCCCTCCTCCCTCCTCCTCTCCTTGCTGTTGCTCTCTCAGAGTTCCTGCCCCAAGCCTGCCCTCCAAGGGAGTGTGCCATGCTCTTCCTCTCTGTCCCTCCTTCTAAGCAGAGCACCAAGCAGCTCTTCCCCTTTTTCTGAGGAGAAACCAGAGGCCCAGAGGAGGACGGTGGATCAGGGAGTGTGGCCAGAGGAAGGAGGCAACAGGAAGGGACAGAGAAGCGTGCCCTGATCCTAGTCTCTGCACTTCACACCTGTTATTTACTTCAGACCTCTGGGTCCTTCTCCCCAGCTCTGCTGACTTTCAGTGTGGCCCAGGTCAGTCGGTGCTCCCTAGAACCACCTAGAAGTCTGTATGGTCTTGGAAAAGACTCCCGGAGTGCTCTTGCAGAACTCAGTAGAAGCTCTTTATATATAATCATGGGTATAAATCTATCAACATGAAACATTTCAATAGTCATTTAAAGACAGTCTACACCTCAAGTGGAAGGTGTTGCTTTGAAAACACAGCCATTTAAAGACAGACAAGGCAAGTTGACCAAAAAAGGCAAAACTACTTTAAAACAAGTTACTTCTTTCAATTACCCATCTGATTTGTTTGTTCTCTTGTTTATACCTTATCTCTCCTCCCAGAGCCATTTGAAATGGCTTGCAGAGATGTGTAGGGTAAAACAGGATTTAAGAAAAGGCAAAGCCATTGCAGTGAAGAAAGCCCGGTGCAGGGAGATAGCTCGGCGCGGGGATGGTGCAGGGATGGCGCAGGGATGGCGCAGGGATGGCACAGGGGTGCACGACGGTGTCACAGGACTCCGTGTTCTTTGCTGGTGGTGTGACTTAGGTTTGACTCTGAACTTCTTGGCAGTCAGAACAAAGTGGGCAATGCCATCAATAATAAGAATCACACAATCATTAAAAATAAACCAGCTCTTCAGGAGAAGCAGAACTTTTCCTGGAACTTCCTTTCCTACAATTCCTAGGAGGCCCTGTGTGATATAAGAGACAATATCCTCATGATCACCCTTATAAAAATGATAGGTGGTTTCAAGGGGCTCTTTTCCGAATGTGTCATTCAATGTGGGAAAGGAGGGACACAGAAGTAATGTCATTAGGAATTCACAGGCGTGGCCAGAAGACTGCCGTCCAGGTGCGTAGCTCTCAGATGACCAGAAAGTGGAAAGCCGGTGCTTCAGACTCCCAGGTGGACTGCAAACAGTGGAGGACCACTCCTCGATGGTTATTTCCACAGCAATGCCATTGACAAAAGTTGGGTGACAAAGGAGAGACCCATCTGATTGCCTCAGGGGCTTGTCTGTGAAACTCATACCTGCTCCTTGTCCCACCCGTCTCCCTGGCTATCAAAAGCATTAAAGTTAGCTTTTGTGACCTGGTTCTCTTTCTGGCACACTGTACTGGCACAGGCCCACCGCACCCTGTGGCCAGAACCCTCCCGAACCCAGAGTCTTGCCTCTGTAGTTGGCCTGGGGCTGGCAGCTCTCGCGGTGCTCTGGTCTTACTGTTCACCACATATTCAAAGACAGCGTCCAGCATATACTCAGCCTCTGTATCTCTGACTTGACAAAAAGGCTTGTGCCAAGTCAAGTCTATTTCCTCTCCTGGGCTCTAAATTGCTTTGTTATCTTCCTGGCAGGGGAAGTGATAAAAGAAAAGCATTCTGGGACTAGAGCAGATATGTTTATAGGAGTGAAGAACTATAGCCACTTTCACCTACCACCTTCATTGATTGAAACTAAAATGTTTTTATGTGAAATCCAGACGAGAAACAAATGTTTGTTTTCAATTTTGGTTTAAACGGTGTTTTATGGATCAGTATTTGTTAACAAAAACTCAACACGGGGCCAGGTTTGGTCATTTTACTCTGCTCCGCAGCCTTGCTATTTTCATGGGGCTCGTCCTGTGTGTCCCACAAGGGGGTTGAGTAGGAGGAGAATGGCCAGACCTCTGTCACTAGGATGATCAGGAAGCAAAAGCTTTCTGCGTGCCAGGCACAACCTGTGTGGAGCATCGTCCTGAAAGGACCCCTATCGTGGATCTTAAATATCCGGGCCCAGAGAAGATGCATCACTAGGCATTCATTGTCTCTGGGACTTCCCCGGGCTGGAGGGAAGGTCTCAAAAGGCAGCTATGCCTCCCCGCAACAGCTGTGGGGTCTAAGCAATGAACACACAGCTGGACACCGGCAACGGTGATCGTCTCACACAGAATCCTCACAGGCAGTGTCGGTCCCCCTCAGTGCGCTTGCCACAGTCCTTGAGTCCAGGCCCCGCCCTCTGCCCTTTGGGAGGGAGGGATGGCGCTGATTGGAAGGGAGACGTGCAGATGGGTCTGTCCCGGACTCTCCTCAGCCCCCTGCGTGGACCCATCACTTAGACATTTTCACTGCGGTAACTGAACAAAATCACCAATGTTGAAGAAAAAACATTTCTTTGAACATGTGGAAATTCTGATATATTTGCTTAGAAAATCTGTAGTCACAACTGCAATGTATTTAAACTGGTACAACTCTGATTAACTTGCTTAATAAAAAAAAATTACTTTTGATATGTGACTTTCTAATTATTTTTCTGTCTTTATTGAGGTATAATTGATAAATAAAAATTGCATATATTTAGGCATATAACCTGATGTTTTGATATATGTATACACTGTGAAATAATCACAATCAAGCTAATTAACACACTCATCACTTCACATATTTGCCATTTCCTTCCTTCCTCCCTCCCTCCCTCCCTCCCTATCAGAACACTTAAGATCTCTCCCCTTAGCACATTCCAAGTACACAGTACAGTACGATTCACTGTGGTCACACTGCTTGTGTTAGATCTCTGGAACTTAATCTTCTTGCACTGTTGAAACGCTGTACCCTCTGACCAGCTTTCCCATTCACCCTCACACCAGCCCTTGGAAACCGCCATTCTGCTCTCTGCCTCTATGCATTTGACTGTTTTAGGTTCTACATATAAGTGAGGTCATGCAGCATTTGCTTTTCTTAATCTGGCTTATTTCACTCAGCCTCCAGGTTCTTCTGTATTGTCACAAGTAGCAGGATTTCCTTCTTTTTTAAGGCTGAATAACATTCCGTTGTGTGTGTATACTATATAATGCCCATTGTGTGTGCATATGTATATATACACACATACATATACATGTATAGATATACACCTATAGAATATAATGTATATATATAATGTACATACAGTGTGTGTCCATTCATCCATCAAGACACTTACGTTGCTTCCATATCTTGGCTGTTGTGAATAACGTTGCAGTGAACTTGAGAGTGCACGTGTCTCTTCAAAATAGTTTCTATTTCCTTTAGGTATGTAACCAGAAGGGGGATCGCTGGGCCATCAATTAGTTCTATTTTAATATTTTGAAGCACCTCCATACTGTTTTTCATAAGCTGTAACAACTTACATTCCCATGAACAGTGTACAAGAGTCCCCATTTCTCCACATTCTCGCCAATACCTATCTTTCCACAGCTGTCAATTTCTCCCTTCAGAAAGCTCAGTATCTGCTTTGTATATTCAGATATTCTGATGGGTGTGTACATATTTATAATTGTTATATTTTCTGCTGATTGACCCTTTTATCATTATATAATAACCTACTTTGTCTATAGAGGCAGTTTTTGACTTATAGTCTATTTCATCTGATATGCTCCTAAGTGTAGCCATCTCTCTCTTTTTTTTTTACTCTTCGTATAGGATGTCTTTTTCCATTTCTTCTCTTTCAGCCTATGTGTGTCCTTAAATCTAAAGGGAGTCTCTTGTAGCCAGCATATTACTGAATCTTTTTAAACATCATTGCATTCCTTTTGATTGCAGAATATAATTCATTTGCATTTAAAGTAATTATTAATATATGAAGGCTTACTAATGTCATTTTGTTAGCTGTTTTCTGTTTTGCAGTTTTTCCCCTCTTTCCCTCTTTTGGTGTCTTCCTTTGTTATTTGATGATTTTTTTCTAGTGATTTGCTTTGATTCTTTTCTCTTTATCTTTTATGTATCTGTTACAGGTTTTTTCTTTGTGGTTATCCTGAAGCCTCCATAAAATATCTTGTAGTTATCAACAAATTGGTAACAATTTAACTTCAGTCATGTACAAAAACTGTTAAATGACTGTTTTCTGGGGGATCGGGGCCTGAGACCTCATAGTCTGCCATCTGCTTGGTGTCCCCTCTTTGGTATGTGACTTAATTTTCTAAGGTAACTGGACACTTTCTTCCCAATCTACTCATTCCCCTGCTGCAATACCACCTCCTAGTATTTTACATTGTGGTTATTTTGTCTATCCTCCCCACCACTTTCTGTCCCATTATTTGAGCCTGGCATTTCTTTTTTTTTAAATTAACTTTTAGAGAAAGAGTGGGAGGAAGAGGGTAGGGGAGAGGGAGGGGGAGAGAGAAAGAGAGAGAATATCATCGATTTGTTGTCCCACTCATTTGTGAGTTCATTGGTGGATCCTCATGTGTACCCCTGGCTGGGATGGAACCACAGCCTTGACATTTGGGGATCACTGATGCTCTGACCAACTGAGCCACCCAGCCAGGGCACGCCTGGCACTTCTAAAGGTTAAAGAGTAGAAAGGGGCATCATCACCTTGAAGTTCACATGGATTGAATTATATTGCCCGAACCTAAATTAAATAACTGCTAGAACATTCTTTGATGTTGTATATATGTTGCTTGCCTGGCTGAGAGATGGACCACCTTTTTCCTCTCAGATCAGCAGTGGACACCTTGATTCCTCTGGGATGGAAGATGAGGAGGCAGAGAGAACATTTGGGGCCAGCTGCCCAGCTTGTGGATGGTCCCTCTTTCCAGTGTGGAGTGATGCGTGTGGAGGCTGTGCAGGTTTCCGGAGCAGGAGGAGCTGAATGAGGGGACAGAGCTTGGGAAACCTGGGTAAGATGGAGCATCCAAAGTTGAAGAGGCAGCCTCAGCTCCTGGGCTGTGTTGGGGGCGGGGGTAACATCTGCCCTTTCAGAGCAGTTTTCTCCATTTCCTCTTCCCATGGGTAGGAAAGAGTTTCCCACTGTGAGGCCAGTAATTTATAAATGAAAATCTGGGGACTCCCAGGCAGGGTAAATTCCTGCTCTGCTCCATGGGGCAAAGATCATTCTGGACATTTCTTCCCATGCTGCTTCCATCCAGTGAGGCCAGTTTTACCACAGGAATTTATGACTTTATCATTAATCTAGGTGTTTCCTTAACCCTAAACCTATGCTTATCCGCCATGATTAGGCTTGCTTTTTTCCCCCATTAAGTTTGAGATAATTGAGATTTATATGCAGTTATAAGAAACAATACACAGAGATCCTCAAATAACCTTCAGGTGGGTTCTCCAATAGTAACTTCATTCATAACTAGAGTACACGATCACGACCAGGAAACCAACACTGGCACAACAGATCCACCTGTTTGAGATTCCATCCCATTGTTTTACACGCAGTGTGTGTGTGTGTGTATTTTATTTTATGTAGTTTTATTGCATGTGTAGATTCTGGTGACCAGATACAAAATAGTTCTGTTACTACAGAGACTCCTTTTGTTGTCCGTTTGTAACTGTATCTACTCCCTTCCCTACTCCTAAACCCTAGCAACCAGGAACCTTCCCTTCATTTGTATGATTTCATCATTTTAAGAATGCTACAAAAATAGAGTCATACAATATGCAACATTTTGAGATAGGTTTGTTTCACTCAGTGTAATTTCCTGGAGAATCATCCAAGTTGTTGTGTGAATCAATAGCTCATTCTGTTTTATTGCTCACTGCTATGATATCAATGTATCACAGTCTCTTTAATTTAAAGGAAATTCAGAGAGCTCATAGTTTGGGGGTACAAATTAAGTGGCCACAAACATTCATGTACAGGATTTTGAATGAAGATATGTGTTCATTTCTGCATGTGTGTTTGTATGCGTGTGTGGGGGGGAATGCCCACGAATGCAATTGCTTGGTTATACAGTAGTTGCATGTTTAGTTTTTTCCAGAACTACCAAAATATTTTCTAGAGTAGCTGTACTATTTTACATTTTCACTAGTAATGTGTAAGTGATCCAGTTAACTGCATCCTTGCGAGGATTTGGTGGTGTTACTGTTTTCCGTTCGTCATTCTGATAGTTTTGTAGTGGTGCTTCACTGTGGGCTTCATTTGCATTTCCTGGATGGATAACGATGCTGGGCTTCTTTTCCTTCGTTTATTGGTCACATGTATACCCTCTTCAGTGAAATGTTACTTTGCCCATTTTCCAACTGGATTGTTTTTATTTTTGAGTTTTGAGAGTTCTTTATATATTGTATATACTCATCTTCTATCCAACATATGATTTGCACATTTTTTCTCCGTCCATAACTTGCCTTCTCATCCTCTTAATTTTTGCAAAGCAAAAGTTTTAATTTTGATGAGGTTCAGCTTTCAATTTTTCATTTTATATATTGTGTGATTGGTGTTAAAATTAAAACTTTTTGCCTAGCCCTAGATTCTAAAGACCTTCTCCTATTTTTTCTAAAAGATTTAAAAATGTTAATAGTACATTTAAGTCTGTGGCCCATTTTGAATTCATTATTGTATAAGGTATGAGGTTTAGGTCAATGGTTTTTGTTTGCTTTTTTTTTTTTCTTGCCTCAGAGTATCCAACTGCTCTAGCAACATTTGTTGAAAGAGTGTTTACTTTTATTATTTTACATTCACATGATAGGGGAGGTGGAGTGGGGAGGGGGAGAGAGAGAGAAAGTGTGAAAGATAGATAGATAGATTGATTTTCATGACACAATTCGGCATAAACGGTGGCAGTTTTGGGGATACCCGGATAAAAATGGTGATTAAGTGAGAGGGAAGGATTGCCCAAGGAAGAATTAGCTAAATTATGTATTGTTAAAGAACTAAGGAAAATAGGGAGGCATTTGACTTGTGCATTTTCCATCTTTAAGGGCAAGAAAGACTGGTGGGAAGGAGAATGGAAGAAATTGACCCACATCTTTGCCACTGGATGAAGTAGCAACATTGGACTGTCATGTAATTCTAAGGAGTGAAGAGGAGGGTGAGGAGTAAAACAGGGTGGCCTCCAGGTGGGTGTTTGAGGAGGTCATATGCAGCTAATTAGAACTTGAGAAAGACATCATTTTTCTCTAGGTAGCCTCGTGGGCTACACTGGCAGCAACGCCATTTGCAGGGCACCCTAAGTTTCCCAGGGCTTGCCCAAACGAGGTGTCTCCCAGGACAGGCACGCCAGGACTGCCTCTATCACTCTCTGTGTTACGTCTGCCCCTCGGGCTTCCTTGTGATGTTGGAATGTAGCTACTCAAGGACTCAAGAGGCCTTCCACAGAGACAGGAAGGCTTGGCATTCCAACTCTTGGTTCCCTGCCATGTGACTGTCTCTAAAATTTCTGTGTTATTTTTGGAATGGAAAAAACAAACAGGGTATGGCTTCTTTGCATAAGTAAGATGATTGCTCTTTAGCTTGTTTTCAGAAAATAGACACTCTGGATAATGCTCTTAAATTTACATTTAGAATTCCAGAATAATAAGGCTGTAAGGAAGGAAATATTTTGTTCATTTGTTAGTGGTTGTAGTGGAATTTGGAGCAGACTGTAATTAAACGTTTTGACATTTATGTGGAAGGAGCAAACAATAGGGTGGGCAATATAAGACTCACTGAACTTTTTGTTGTTGTTGTTAAGAAAGAAAGAAAGAAATAAACAACCTGGCTAGCTGATTTGCTCGGGGAGTCCTCCAGGGCAAGATATTTACATACAAGGCAGGAGAATGGAACTATTAAATGGTGACGGTTTATTTTCCTTTTTCTTTATACGCCACATTGGGTGGCATCTATAACATACATTCAATCCATATGCTACTTTTGCAGCTCTTCTTTTAACTTAAATTTATTGGGGTGACATTGCTTAATAACATTATGTAAGTTTCAGGTGTACAATTCAAGCTGCATCATCTACGTATTGCATGGTGCACTCACCACCCAAAGCCCAGTCCCCTTCTGTCACCACGTATTTGACCCCTTGACCCTCTCCACCCTCCCTCACCCCCACAGCCCCACACCCTTACAGTAAATGCCATACTGTTATTGTGTCTTGAGTTTGTTTGCTTGTTTTGTTTGTTCATATGTTGCTTTCTGTTTTATATCCACATATGAGTGAAACTGTGTGGTTCTTGCCTTTTCCATCTGACTTGTTTTACATAGCATAGTACTCGCAAGATTCATTCATGTTGTTGCAAATGGCAGTGTCTCATTCTTTCTTATGACTGAGTAGTTCTCTGTTGTGTATATGCACCACATCTTCTTTATTCAGTCAACCACTGAAGGACACTTAGGTTTCACCCGTATCTTGGCTACCATAAATAGTGCTGCAGTGAACACAGGAGCACATATATCTTTATAAATAAAAGTTTTCAATTTTTTTTGGTAGATACCCAGAAAAGGGATTACTGGGTCATTTTGTAGCACTATTCTTAATTTTTTTGAGGAACCTTCATACTGTGTTCCATAGAGGCTGTACTAATATGCATTCCCACCACCAGTATATGAGGGTTCCTTTTTCTCCACATCCTCACCAACACCGTTATCTTTTGTCTTTTGGATAATAGGTGATAATTTGATCCTAACAGGTGTGAGGTGATAGCAGTTGTGGTTTTGATTTGCATTTCTCTGATGAGTAGTGATGATGAGCATCTTTTCATGTGCCTCTTGGCCATTCAAATATCATCTTTTGAAAAATGGCTATTCAAGTCCTTTGCCCCTTTAAAAATCAGGTTATTTGCTTATTTGCTTTTGAGTTATCTAAGTTTCTTACATATTTTGGATATTATCCCTTGTTAGGTAGGATCTGATTTGCAAATATTTTCTCTCATTTTATAGGTTGCCTTTTTGCTCTGTTAATTGTTCATTGTTTCCTTTGTTGTGCAGAAGCTTTTTAGTTAGATGTAATTCTGTTTGTCTGTTTTTGCTTCTGTTATATCTGCTTTCAGAGTCATACCCCCAAAATCATTGCCCAGACTAACATCAAGTAGCTTTTTACTCTTTAAGATAAGGGTCCAGTTTCATTCTTCTGCATGTGGATATCTAGTTTTCTATTTTAATTAGGCTTAAGATACTTTTTTATTTCCCCTTTGATTTAGTCTTTGATCCCTTGGCTGTTCAGGAGTGTGTTGTTTAATTTCACCATATTTGTGAATTTTCCTTCTGCTGTCGATTCCTAGTTTTATAACATTTTGGTTGGAAAAGACACTTAATGTGATTTCATTCTTCTTAAATTGGTTAAGATTTATTTTGTGGCCCAACATACTGGAGAATGTTCCGTGGGCTGCCCCATTTTATATTTCCACCAGTCGTGTGTGAGAGTACTAATTCCTCCACATTCTCTCCAACACTGTCATTGTCTGTCTTTTTTATACTAGCCATCCTGGTGGGTGTGAAGTCGTATCCGTTGTGGTATTTTTCCCTAGTGACTAATGATGTTGAACATCTTTTCATGTGCTTATTGGCCATTTGTTTATCTTCTCTGCAGACATATTTGTTTTGATTCTTTGCCCATTTCTAAATTCAGTTAGTTGTATTTTCTTTATGGATTTGTAAGGGTTCATTAGCATCTAAGTCCTTTATCAGGCATATTATTTGCAAAAATTTTCTCCCATTCTGTGGTTTTGTCTTTTTATTTTCAATGTGTGTCCTTTGAAGCACAAAAGTTTTAAATTTTGATGAAGCCTAATCCATCTATTTTCTTTCTTTTGTTGCTTGTGCTTTTGGTGTTATAGCCCAGAAACCATTGCCTAACTCAAGGTCATGAAGATTTACTCCTATTTTATCTTTCAGGGATTTTATAGTTCTACCTCTTACATATTTATGTTCCTGAATTAATTTTTGTATATTGTGCAAGTTTAATATTCCATAAGTAACAAGCAGCGGAAACACGAGTTCTGTCATCACAGACTTTCCCAAGGCTGTTCATCATTAACATTGGTGATGTCGACTCCGACACAACTCTTCCTCTGCTAGCTGGGCTTTCCTGCTATGCAATTTACCAGCATATCTGAGAATATTGAAGTGTTTGTGTTGCCAGAGGCTGAAATCCAAATCAAAGTAGTAAGAAAATGGGGTTTATTAGAAAGATTGAGGTATCTCATATGATTGAAGGAAGAGTTGAATAGTCTGATGGTAGGAAGCTTGAAGTGTAGCTGGACCTGAGGAAAAGCTGAAACTGGGACTTGAAGGCAACCAAGACATGCGTGTTCTCTCTCTCTCCCCCTCCCCCCTCCCTCTTCTCTCCCCCTCTCCCCCTCAGTCCTTCCCTCCTCCTCCCCTCCCCTGTTTCTTTGGGTCTTACCTCCATTTCTCTATGCCCATAAGCTCCAATTCCCAAGCAGGCTGGTTTCCTTCACTTAGCTAAAGATGAGAATACAGGTTGCTCATGAGACCTTGAACTCCAAGCTCTCACCATGAGAGAGACTCTCCCCTAACGCCAGTGTAAAAAATTCTAGGCAAGATCTCTGATTGGCAAACTGGGGTCATGTGCTCCTCTGGACTGTTAATGCAAGCATTCTGATAACACTGAATGTGGGTTTTATTTGTTTATTTATTTTTATTTTTATCTTTTTATTGTTGTTCAAGTATAGTTTCCTCCATTCTCCTCCTGCCCCACCCATCCTTGCCTCCCACCCTCGATCCTACCCCCTGTGGCTTTGTCCATATGTCCTTATATATGCTCCTTGATGACCCTTCCCCTATTTTCCCCCATTACTCCTTTCCCATCTCCCCTCTGGTTACCGTCAGTTTGTTCTTTATTTTACTGTCTCTGGTTATATTTTGCTTGCTTCTTTGTTTTGTTGATTAGGTTCCACTTACAGGTGAGATCATTTGGCATTTTTCTTTCACCACCGGGCTTATTTCACTTAGCATAATGCTCTCCAGATCCATCCATGCTGTCCTAAAGGGTAGGAGGCTCCTTTTTTCTTTATGTTTGTAGTATTCCATTGTGTAAATGTACCATAGTTTTTTGAGTGTGAGTTTTATTTGCTGAAAAGACTCTTCAGAAATTTACTTTTGATTTAAACAAGTTGTTTTCAATTTATTATAGCTCTTGTTCTTACAGAACTTTGTTTTTGAAACATTTTATTTATTTATTTTTAGAGAGAGAGGAAGGGAGGGAGAAAGAGAGGGAGAGAAACATCAATGTGTGGCTGCCTCTTGCATGCCCCCGACTTGGGACCTGGCCTGCAACCCAGGCATGTGCCCTAACTGTGAATCAAACTGGTGACCATTTGGTTCATAGGCTGGCACTCAATCCACTGAGCCACACCAGCCAGGGCCTTACAGAACTTTTTATTCTATTCATAAATCTAGCAGTTGTTAACAATTACTTTTTAAGGGATATTTAAATATTTTTTGTTATTTAAAACTCAGTTAATTAAACTGCTTTAACATTTCAAACATTATTTATCAACCTAAGATATTTGATAATCTTGTTAAGTATTTTAATTGCTTTACCAAACAAGTCTCCCGGAGGACCTAACTCTTACAGATACAATATATTAGCCTTATAAACACAACAAGTAAAAGCTAAAGTTCTCCTAGGTATTCCAGTACTGTGTATGAACTTAGGATTTCAGCACAACATCGTAAGTCTAACTTAGTTATTCAATTGTATATTTTAAACTGGAGTTAGAAGGCTCTCATTCTAATGCAACATTTTTTTCACTACCATGAACACATAGACTATCTAATATGTACAGGATCTTTCTAATATGTACATGGCTTTTGACCCCCTTAAATTTTTTAACACTTAATTTTAAATCTTTCCAGAATTAAAACCTGCTACTCACTAAGGAATATTATTAGAATTCATAGCAGTTCAGAATATTTAATTCTAAATTCTTCCAAGGTTAAAAGTTGCTCATTTCCTAAGGAAATTTCATCTGTTCTAAGATACGCTTTCCCCTACACCACCACGCTTTAACTAACATCTCTGAAATGGGGAGGTCTCGTACAACTGATGGCACCTTAATTGATAGCAATTAGTCTTTCTTAGTGAGACATGACATAATGCCGCCTTAACTTAAATTTGATTGGATGAGATAGGGCACCATCCCAGTGAACTGGGGTCACTTCAAGCTAGAATTGCAGGCTGAGCGTGAGGCCTGAGCTTCAGATGTCCGGTCCTTTTCCTCTCACCGACACCACTGTCATGTCGAGACTGTCTATTTGGTTCCTGTGACATGACTTCAAATTTAAAAAAAGAAGGATGGCTCTTGTAGACCAGTAGCTGGACTCACTTTGCCCTAATAGCTGAGTCTTCACCTGCTTATGAAATCCAGAACTCCCACTGGAGTTTGTCACTTGATTGGGTTTGTACTTGTCTGATTTAAGTGTATGTAAATGTCTTTTTTCCCATCCAAGTTTGAAACCTGTGATATTTAATTTTTTTTCATTGAATTTTAAATATATTTGATTTAGACAGATGCCTTTTTTCTTTCATGTTCTGGGTACTTAGGGTAATTGTACTTTTTCCCAGTCATGAGTCATATATTTGAAATTATAATAAGTATTCACTTTTGAAATATTTTTCTTTCCTTAGCTATAAAGCCTACAATAACATTTCAAGTGGAGAACACAGACAATGTTAACTTATTCCTAAATTTAATGAAATTGTTTTATATGCTCTTGATGATTTGAGTAGATATAATCATAAGCGATTACATCATTTGTTTTATTAAAGGCTTTAAAAGTCAGAAATAGATTTTAATAACTTTTTGAGATATAGTTCACATACGATACAACTTACCCATTGAAAGTTCACCATTCAGTAGTTTTTGGTATATTTACACATGTGTACAACCATTACCGCAGTTTTACAACATTCTCGTCACCTCAAAAGGAAACACCGCACCTTTTAACTATACGTCCATCCTCCCCAACCCTAAGCAACCACTAGTCGACTTTTTGTCTCTACAAATGTGCCTTTTCTGGACATTATAAATGGAATCGTATACTATGTGGTCTTTTGTGACTTGCTTCTTTCACTTAGAGAAATAGATGCTGAAATTGATCAAGCATCTTTTTAAAAAATATGACGAGGGAGATCCTAATTTTTGATTTGGATACTTCATGTGGATTTGTCTAACTCACAGTCACAATTATGCAGTCATTCTATCGGCGTGGACCAACCATGTGTGGTCCAAAGCATAAGCGCTGGGAGGCGCCCTCAGGTCAGACGCCTCCCTCAGACCCAATCTCCAGACAGGGGTGGAGTCAGACAAGAACCTGGCAGCTCGGACTGGGACCACATGGAGGGAATAGGGCAAAGAGCGGGTCCTGGAAATGGGGACAGATGGACAAAATTGAAGATGTCTTCTTTAATTCAGCCATTTGGGGGCCCTTTTCCACGCTGTCCTGAATGATGAGTAATGTTGTACAAAATATTGTTGTGATGTACTGGGAAAGAAACTGAATTGGAAGTCAGAAGCCCTAGGCTTTCACTTTGGCTTTGCAGTTTGATATTGAGGAAGTCTCTCTGTATCTCTGAACCTCATGTACTTCATCTTTTTTTTTTTTAAGATTTTACTTATTTGTTTTTGACACAAGGGAAGGTAGGGAGAAAGAGAGGGAAAGAAACATCAATGTGTGGTTGCCTCTCACATGCACCCCCCACAGGGGACCTGGCCTGCAACCCAAGCATGTGCCCTGATGGGGAATTGAACCAGCGACCCTTTGGTTCACAGGCTGGCACTCAATCCAGTGAGCCACACCAGCCAGGGCATCTTCACCTTTAAATGAGTAAAAAATTAACTACTTGGCTTGGTTGTTGGTGGTATTATATGAGATAATGTGCCTGAAAGATTAATACAAACATCATGAAACATATGAGTGTCTGTTATCTGTCTTCCGACTCTCTCCGATTCTTGATATCCCGCATGGCTGGTTGCCCCGTAGCCCACTGCTTTTTGGCCCTGTTTCAGATTTAATTCTGGTTAAGCACACTTAGCAATTTTCGCTGTATAATCCTTCACTTCATATTGACATTGGGGTTTCTGTTTACAAGCTCATGGTTAGTGGCCGGCAGGGTCCTCAGAGGTTTTTCCCAGACTGCAGTATCCACCACTTCCAAGAACAGCGAAAACCACGCACCACTGTCCCTCCAGCCCCCCAACCCCCATCTCTACTCACCCACCCAATTCCAGCGAAGATGGTTTGGCTGTCGGTCACATCAGTCCCCTCAGAGGTGTGTCACAAAAAGGTCATCCATAGTCATATCCTAAAGCTTCAAAGGCCCTGAGTTAGAGAGAGGCATGGCCCCTGGTCCCTGGGGCTAAGTTCTGAGGCTGACAGGTAACACAGTCACCGAGAGCAGGACACATGATATTTGGGCACAGGTAGCCTGACACCAGGGTTTCGGGGCCTGGGTTCTCTCTTTCAGCTTCATTTACACACACACACACACACACACACACACACACACACACACACACACATCTTTGTACCTTTCCATTGAGATGATTCATAATCAGGATATTCCTATTTAAAGGAGATCAAGGCACCCTGAGAAGAGAGCAATTCTAAAGGCTGGCATTTAGAACTTTGTGTTAGAACTGGAAAGAACTGTGCCCATAAGCTAGTCTAAACCTCTCCCTAACTACCCCACCTCACAGCTCATTAGTGGAAAAGACTAAAGCCCTTTGAGTTTATATGGCTTGTCTAAAATCACACAGCAAGTTAGAGAAAAAGCAAAGGCCATTCATTCATTCATTCATTCATTCTCAAATTGGCAAGGAGGGTGTGCATGGCCAGCTCTTTATTTGGTAGAATGAAGTACATGCTCTTATCAGCAATCACTTCCAGGGCTGGACAGAAACAGAAGTCCCTCAGTGTGTCAAAAAAAAAAAATCCTGTCTTGACCATGCCACAAAAAGACAAGCTGCCATTTCTGTAGTGTCTCCTGCCAGCAGCATCTGGACAGAAACCTAGATGAGAAATGAGGCAGTCATAATACAGTGTGGCAAGAACTGATGGGAAGGAGAGGATGATGTGAAATACAAAGCAGGGACACTTCTCTGGTCTGAGGGACAGCTCGTAGGGATGTTGAAGATGACTTTCTGTAGTGAAGGAACTCCAGTCTGTAAGTTAGGGCTGAGTAGCAGTGTCCCAGGAACTGTGTGTAAGTGAGTTGGGGACGAAGGGAGTGGGCATGGAACAGTGCCCTCGATGGACAGAATGTTTAAAAGCCCAAAAGTTAAGATGAAACTGGCACAAAAGATATATATGTATATCTTCAGGATGTCAATTTGTTAAATCAGAAAGTGGGGGCAGGGCTACAGAAAAGGCTTTCAAATACACAGAACTCACACCCGCTCCCAAGGGGAGCCATTATGGGGGGGTCAGAAGAGCTGGGAGAGGGATCTAGTATCATAACATTCCATGAAGATCAACTTAATTTTTCTGTTATCCTTATGGACTGTTGAAAGGCAAATAGGGACTATGAATGCAAGAGACATAAAGATGAATAATTTCCTTCCATTTCTTTCTCTTCCTTTCTGGCTCAGCTGAGTCAAGGATCCACCTGATAGAGATGCTGTATTGGAATAACGTACACACTAAGCCTGATACCACTGTCAAAACCAGTGGCTGCTATTACCTGGAGGCTCAGAGAAAGTAATGGGTGGCTCCACTTTCTAAGCTCCACTTTCCTCAGTTCTCATTTCCTATCCCAGGAATGACCTTGACTTCTCACAGGATGGCTGACAGCAGTTGTGACCTCTCCTTTTAGGAGGGACTCCACCTGTCTCTCCCTTGGTGGCTTCTCCATGAAGTAGGTCCATGGCTAAGACATTATACATTCAGTGAACATTTGCACATGTTCCACAGAGTTTGTTGGTCTTGAAAAACCTAATATATGGGCACAACTCAGTCTACATGGGCTGTCCCCAACTCAGGCCAAGTCCCTCTTATTGTTTCTCCTTCAGCTTGATGGGAAGGAATGGCCATCCTCTGGTTTATCTCTGGGGATTCAAGGACCTCTTTTTCATGAAAAGCTGCTGGAAAGAAAACACACCCACACAGAAAGATATACTGGTCTCTGATACACTGCTTTCCAGGACATCCTCAACCTCTGGGGAGCTTTTATTAAATATATCTGTTCAGGCAGACAGCCTCTTTTTAAAATCTATTTGTTATTGATTTTTTAGAGAGAGAAAGCAAGAGGAAGGGAGGGAGAGAGAGAGAAATGGGTTGATTTGTTGTTCCACTTATTTACACATTCTTGTATGTGTCCTGACCAGGAATCACACCTACAGCCTTGGTGTGTCCGGGTGATGCTCCAGCCAACTGAGCTACCCTGTCAGGGCCTACAGACAGGCTCTTTTATCCTACAACTTTTTTCCTAAATATCTTTGCTTCTGAGGGGTCTAGGCTTCACAACTGCATAACTAACAGGTGGTTTGAGAGACTGCTCCAGAATAAAGGAATGATCTCTGCTCAGAGGTGAATTACCTTTGACTTTTATAGAAGCTTGAACCCACAGGGAGCTCTGATATTATAAGGTTTCTCTCTCTCACACACACACACATACACAACCACACATGTTCCCACATACTTATATGATATATTTACTTGTATTACATGTATGTGTGTAGCTTATCTCCCCTAGAAATTCATAAGCCAATACATAATTTTTAGGGTAGTTGATCTGAATCGTCTTGTGGGATTTGCATTGTAAGACATTTTCTGTATTTGATTTCAACAATGAGAGTAAAAAGTATGGCTGCAGCCCTTCTGTTTAACGAATAAGTCTGTTTTGGGGCCATATAACAATTTGCACTGTTATTTCAAAAAAATGAAGTGCGTGGTCTGCCCAGCTCTGCTCAGGGTTGCTTTCCTTCTTCCATTTTCTCTCTTAATTAAACCAAAAAGTTTCTACAGTCCTTTTTCTACAGAGTGAAATGTTATAACTGGAAATCGCCACCCATATCCCCAACACAATCCTCATACAACACACTCCTTCATGGAAAACCATGACACCATGCAACCTGAAGCCTAGGTTTTTGGTTTTGTACTGGGTATATCGGGTCTGCAGGTTTAGCGATTCCACAATCAACTTCACTTGCTTCTCTTGGTTGCTGCTCTCTTGCTGGTCATCTGAGTAACCAAGGCAATGAGAATGGCTGAACTTCAAAATTGTAGGCCTCGGGGGCTGCAGCCAATCACATGGTCCAGCCTCAGGCAGATGAAGCATCACAAACTTGCACTTGACAGAGGAAGCCATTGAGGGTAGAGAAGCTTGGAACTGGCTCAAGATCACAGAGTAGAAGAGGGGCTACCACCCAGGATGTCTGGCTCCTAATGTGTTGCTCTTCTCACTAGAATCCAGTAATCTAAATCCTTCCTCTTCATAAAGGTCACCTGGACAGCAGTGCCTGACTGACAGCCAGCAAAGCTGGTACCCGCAGCATATTTATATCTAAGTTTGTTTTTAGGCCAATTCCTCTGCCTTCCTCTTCCAGCTAATTTGCCATCCCTAGTCCCCTCCTATGTAAAAGTTTCCATATAAAAATTCTGGTGTTTGAATAGTTCCATCCATTAATGTTTTGGGGGAATTTGTTAAAATGCATGTTCCCAGGCCTCTTATCCAGAGTGTCAGAGTGGGGAAGCCTGTGAATCTGTATTCTGACACATTCCACTAACGTTTCTGTTGCCCACGTTCCACACATTGAGAAGCTGCTCCAAAGCTATCATATTAAATGAGGACTTTGAGAGTCCACTGTGCCTTACTCGGAGAAACTCTTCTCTTTCTAAAATTTAACAACTGGAGCAGGTGGTCAGGGAACATGTTTGAAGGAGTTTCAGCAGCGGCTTCCACGCTAACAGGGAATAACCTCCTGTAATCAGTGGGCAGGTTAGGTCTTCTGAGAAAGGGTGGGGGGAACTGAGGCGCTTGTTTAACGGCATCCAGTGACACCTGAGTGAAAGAGCCCAAACTCCTGGGCAGGAGAGCCTTTGTTTGGGAAGAGTGGAAAACAAAGTACAGGGAAGGGAAGAGTTGGTGGAAATTTCTCCTTGGAATTTGGCTTTGATCTTGAGGAAAGCTGGCAGCTACATCCCATGAAACAATACACTATAGCTATTGTTTCTTTGAACATTAATGAAATGTGTGGGTCCATTTTTCCACAAGCTCTTCCTCACTTTATTTTAAGGGCTTTATTGAGATATAGTTTACATATATCTTTGTTGAGATACAATTCAGCCATTCAAAGTATACCATTCATTGGTTTTTAATATATTCACAGTGGCACAATTATCACCACAGTCAACTTTAGAACATTTATCACCTCAAAAAGTAACCCCCTACCCCTTAGCAATCACCCTCCCCCCATTTACTCTCCCCTTCCCCCCAACCATAAGAAGCCATTCATCTGCTCTCTGTCTACTGATTGTCTCTTCTGGAGATTTCATATAAATGGAATCATGTCATATGTGGTCTTTTGTGACTGGAATCTTTTACTTAGAATAATGTTTTCTTCTTGAATTAAATTTATTGGGGTGACATCGGTTAATACCATTATAGGTTTCGAGTGTACGATTCCATATTACATCATCTGTATACTGCACTGTGTGCTCACCATCCAAAGTCTAGGCTCTTTCTGTCACCGCATCTTTGACCCTATCCCTCCTCTGCTCACTCCTCTTCCTCTCTGGTAACCACCATACTATTGTCTGTGTCTATGAGTTTGTTTGCTTTGTTTGTTGCTTTCTGTTTTATATTCCACATATGAGTGAAATTGTATGGCTCTTGTCTTATTCTATCTGACTTATTTCTCTTAGCATTAGCATACTGTTTCCAAGGTTTGTTCATGTTGTAGCATGTAGCAGTACTTTATTCCTTTTTATTTCCCAAAACATGCCATTGCATGGATTACCAGATTTTGTTTACCCATTCATCCACACTTGTGTTGCTTCTCCCTTTTGATGATTGTGAGTAATGCTATCCATTACAATGCTAGAATGCAAGTTTTTGTTTGGACATATGTATTCATTTCTCTTGGGTATATACCCAGGAGTGAAATTACTGGGTCAAACGATAACTCTATGTTTAACTTTTTGAGGAACTGCCAGACTGTTTTCTAAAGTCCTCACTTTATTTTTTTTAAGCCAATGCGAAATCAATGGCTCTAAATCACCCTGTAAGTGTTTTCATACAGCTCAGCTTGATCAGGTATAACTAAAGACTTATTGTAAGCAAGTGTTTGGGGATGCAAAGAATCAAACTTGGATTCCAAAATCTAAAACTCCAAAACTCAAAAACTCGAGTGTGTGATTTGGCATAACCTCAAAGGCTGGGGCAGTGTTACATTGATTCATGTCTCAGGTAAGAGCAGAAAAAGAAACAGCTGCAAATATGGTCAGTTACAAGAAAAGAAAACTGGACTGTAACAACTCTTCTTTTTATCCTCTCTTCAGGATATGTTTATTGATTTTTAGTGTGAGAGGAAGTAAGAAATGGGGGGCAGGGGAGAGAAAGAGACAGACAGACATTGATTGGTTACTTCCAGTACACTCCCCAGTGGGATCAAACCTGTGACCTAGCTATGTGCCCTGACCAAGAATTGCATCTGCAGTCTTTTTGATGCACTGGACAATGCTCCAACCAACTCAGCCACTTGGTCAGGGCCACAAGGATTCTCAATTAGCAGCTTTGGAAAGGGTTTAACGGTCTGAAAAAAATAAATAAGTATTGGATATAACTATCTATGGATTTTAGTGACCCCTGCAATCATCTGTTGCTATATAGGGAAACAGACTTAAAAAGATTTAAGGGTAAAGTACTTAGGAATACTTGCAGTGTTTATAAGATACGGAGACATGCACAACGTGTAACTGCATGAATTTTCTCAATGTGAACCTCAGCCATGTAACTAGTACCTACAGCAAGAAACAGATGGCTGTCAGCTTCCCTGGAGCCCTTCCCTTTGCCGTCATTAACCCCCAAAGGGAAGGAGGCTGTCTGACTTCTAGCACCAACATTCCTAGACACACAGAACACATTTTTAACAGTGCATTTCAGGTGTTAAGGATTGACCACTGGAATATATTTGTTAAACTGATGGAATTTCTTGAGACTCAATCAGATTTTTTATATTGCACAGTGTAGTAGAATCTTAAAAATTAAATACTTTGAAGCTTGCGTATAAAAGCAAAGATATAAACTCAGTATACAATGCCGTGACCAATGTGGCTTAGCTGGCTGGGTGTTGTCCTGCAAAGCAAAAGGTCGTGGCTTGGATTCCTGGCAGAGGCACTGCCGAGGTTGTGGGTTTGGTCCCTGGGGGCACGAGGGGCAGCCTATCAATGCTCCTCTCCCTCTTTTTCTCCCTCCCTTCCCCTCACTCTAAAAATAAGATAAATTAAACTAAGCATACAAGATGCTTTTAATTTAACCATCACCTGCAATTTAAGAACATGTACTGTAAGATGTTTTAAAGTGTATGAAACAACATACTTTAAAACATTTATTTTAAAAGACAGATCCCTTTTTCTCCATGATTTGAAGTTTATTTTGAAGAGGAGTTTGTAGAAGAAGTCCTTCAGACTCAATCACAGGTGCTTTAATAATTCAGAAAGTGTGCATGTAAACACACACGCGACATTAGCAATGCATTGCATTGTGGGTTGAAGTGATGACAGAAATAAATACAGCCGTGACAACTAGAGCAGACAGCCAGTTCTGCATTTCCCTTGGTTTATTGGGCAGGAGGATGTTAAATGCCCTCACCTTACTGATAAAATGAACTGTCTAATGCTGAGGCTGACTTACTACAAAGTGACAGCACTCTGTTTCTTGGGGAAAAATCTACTACAATAGATTTGCGTTTTACGTATAAGAACATGTTCAACACCTAAGAATCCTTTCAAGGGAAGTGTATGTGTATGTATGTATATATACACACACACACACATACACACTATTAGAGAAAGTCATTTCACAAAGTCGAACCATCTTTTTTCTTTTTTAAAATAGTTCTAACTGTGTCTTATAAATTACCAAAAACAGGTTAGTATTATGTTCGGATTTTCTTTCGTAAGATTGGGATTCTATGCTCTACCAGGTGATACCTAGTAAAACTCACAAGTCAAGCAAGGTGAGGTGGACGCGGTGTGTAACCTTGGCCACGTGCTCTGGGCTGCTCCCGTTCTTTCTTTCTGGATTCTGGATACTTCCAAGGTAACCTCAAGCTCACACTCGCTCCTACCCTGGTGCTGGGAAAGCACGGGAGCCTTCCCCAGCCCTCTTCCCCCGCCCCCTTCCTGGCGGCAGGTCCCTGGCGCACTTAGCGTTCGGAAGCCTGACTTTGATCTGCTTAGTCCTTCCCCGAAGCCCTGCGGCGTAGACTTTTCCCACCAAGTTACCTATAGTCACTCCTCCTGTCTTACCCCCTCCTGGGGGTGGAGTGGAGAAAGTTTAAGGCCAGGTTTCCTTCTCATTAAAGACTGCCAGCGTTCCTTTCTTGGCTGAACCAGAGAAGGGCGAGGGTCTCTGCGCTTCTCCTGCACCGCTCTCCAGCCGCAGCTTGGCGGCTGGCGGAACAGGCTCTTAGGTTATCAGCGCTAGCTCCTGTGCAGCTGGCTGTGGTGTCCCTCTTAGATCCAGGGACTTATTTTAAAAAATGGGACTGGGCATCTTTTCTGCACCCCGGAGATCGGATGCAGATTCGGCTACGACCGAAAGGTTGCTGGAGCCTCGCGGCCCCAGTGCAGATGCAGGGGACCACGAGTGGGTTTTTGTGGGTGAGACTGAGGGTGCTCCACGGGCTGGCCGAAGGCACACCTACCGGGTGGCAGGTGGGAACAGCCGGTGGGTGCGGGGGCAGCTGGTTCGGCGGAGGAGGCAGCGGAGGCCCCGGGAGCAGCAAGTGGTTGGGCTGTGCACAGTTTTTTCCCTCCCCCCTGTCTACGGAGCCCGCCCGCGGTGCCCAGTGCGTGGCGCCCGAGGCCCCGCTTGGCGTCCCCTCCCAGCCGTCCTTGGCCGCTCCCTTACCCGCCCATACATGTCCCTGCCCGTGGTGCTCCCGGGCTCCTGCTGCCCGGTGGCTGGGCTCTCGGGCGGGCAGCAGGCCGGGGCCCCGGGTGCCGCGGCCACAGTCGCCCAGGAGCCACCGCTGCCCCCGCTGCGGCCACGCTGGGCACGGGCCGCGCTTCAGCCTCCGCTGCGGCCTCGCTGCTCGGCCACTGCCGCCGGGGTGCTGGCCGCGCCGACCGCGCTCTCCTCCCGCCGGGCCGCAGCCGCGGCTGCTGCCGCCCCGAGCTCCGCGGGGCTGCCCGCGCGTCCGCTGCTGTCTCTCGGGCTGCTACAGCTGATCCTGGGGTGCTGCATGGTGGCACTGAGCTTCGGGGCGCTATCTCTCAGCAGCTCCCCGCAGGTGAAGAACGCGTGCCCGTTCTGGGCTGGCTCCTCGGTGAGTGCCTTGCGCTTCCCCCTCGCTTCTGCAGGACCCCCCAATCCCCCTAGGGAGCAGCGGGCTCCAGTGGGTCCCCTCCACTGTCCCAGGGTTGGGCTTCCAGGGCTGCAGGTGGGGACCACTGCCCCTCAGGCCAGCTGAAGTTTTAGGGGGGAAAGGCTCCAAGAGAATGGAGTTCAGAAGTGAATTGGGTTGCACCTGGACAGTGTTTGTTCCTCACAAGCTAAAGGATTTTGTAGTCCCTGTCAAACTAATAGAATAAAACAGATTCCCTGCTCTTCGGGAAATTGGAAGGATGGGGATGGGTGGCAGGAAAGTGGAAGCAATGATTAAATTTCTTTTGATCACTAAGTGTTTACTTCACAGACAACGTCTGTGCAAGGAGGGCAGGGATTTTGAGGTTTTGTTCACTGATGTATCAACAGTGCCTGGCACATAGTAGGTGTATTTGTAGAATGGATGAAGTGACATCTTGACTGAGGCAGCTCACTTATTTCGTTCTCCCTTAAGACATGAAAAATGTGAAATGTGTCTGAGGATGAGTGTGAAAGTAATGGCAGGGTGTGTGTAAACTCCTGCTTGCACCTGGTCATTAAAGGAGGACCCTACCCCCCACTGGGTTCTTGGAGCCAGCAGGCTGCTGTGCAGAATGTAATTCTCCAGGACCCGAACCATCTTTACCCACGAGCTCACCAAAGCCCCAGGAGCTGGGATGGTGAGCTGGAGATGTCTGCATCCCCGCACTGGGAAAGGTTGGTCCGGGGCCATGGAACCCAGCCTTAGTGTCTGTGAACGCTGGGTGGCTACTCTTCCCTGCCTCACAGCAGTTTCACAGCTTTCTAGGCATCCGAACTTTTGAAGTTTGCTTGGGGTTGAGAGACTTGGAAATGGGTCTTCATGGAAAGATTGTGGAAGATGAATGTTTTAAAGTTAATGACCTTTTAATGAACTAACTAAATCTAGAAGTCTGGCAGTGCCGATGGTTTTGACTAGGATCTGTAATGAATGTATGTTCTGGATGCACAAAAATTGTCCTTTTGCAGGTCCTCACATACCCAGATTCAAGATCATATTCTAAGAATATAGGGAGAACTCATTGAACCCAGAGTAATTGTTTGATAAGAACATTGAGAACGTTAAGTACCTGGAGGCTGGACTGACATCGTATACTTAAAGTGATGCCAGTTTCCTCTCCTTTGAAATACTTTGATGCTGGATGATCTTAGTGGGGTACAATCCATGCTATGGTTACTGGAGTTCACAGTCTGTGTGCACCAGGTAAAAAGAATCCTGTGCTCTTAGCCTTGCTCTTGGGCTCTCCTGCTGGCCTCCCTGAGTGTTCTTTAACACTCCAGGAGGACGGGCATTTCTGACTGGGTAGGAATTAGATTCTGTTATGCTTTTTAGCTACTTATCAGACTAAATTCAGCCCAATGGTGTATGCATTTCATTTCTCTAAATACCGTGGGCCAGAAATGGAAATTGTGTACATTTTTAGGGATTTGCTCTTGGTTAAACCATAATCTCTTGTCTTTTCAAAGATAGCTAGTTTAGGATTATTGAAAATTATTTTTTTCCCTTCTAAAATTAAAACCTGAAATCAGGTGTACTATTGTGAATTTTTCCAGAGGTAAATGCACTTAGATGTCTCTCAAGCCACAGCTAGAGTTGATGAAGAAAGAAAGAGAGAAAGAAAGAAAGAAAGAAAGAAAGAAAGAAAGAAAGAAAGAAAGAAAGAAAGAAAGAAAGAAAGAAAGAGAAAGAAAGAAAGAAAGACCATCAGCCAGAAGATGAAGCCTCTTCACTGGGCCTGCCAGCTGGGTGTGTCCTTGTTTCCAGGATTCAGGAAACCAGATCAGGGAAAGAATCAGTTATTTGGAACTAAGTTCTTTTCAATTGGGATGTTTTCTGCCCCTTGTCCCTGGCTGTACATGCAAACTTTTGTTCATTATTCTTATTTTTTGTGGCTTGTTTCTGAGGGTGACCTCAGAATTTGCAAGGTGACAAGAGAATCAATAGATACTGCATCTCTGGAGCCACTCAGTAGGGCTGAGGATGGCATTTGGCACCACAACTCTCCAGGTGTTTTAGGACAAAGTCTCACCAGCAGCATACTTTTTGAATGTATGTATGTGAAAGAGGTGTTTTTTTTTAAAACTCTGCACTATGAAAAGTTTAACCTTTGTTCAAACACTGTACAATGAACCCTCATAAGTCCTCACCCAGACCCGACAATTGCTCCGTCTGTACTTCTTCCTGGCTCTGCTGCTGGGTCTGTGTGTTCTGGTAACAGCAGGAGGGTGAGTGTTCCAGGCAGGGGAGGAATTATCTCCATCATGCTTCCTAGTCCGTTAATCAGATTAACTACTTCCTATTTATTTTGAAGCAAATATCAGACATCACACTATTTCACCTGTAGATATTTTGATATGGTATAGTTAAAGAAAGGAAATATAAACAGAATAGAGAGACAACATAGAAGTGACCAGGAAGTCTTAAACATCGCTCTCCACTTTTAATCTTTTATTATGAAATTTTAAAATCTCAACAAATATAGAGAGAATAGTATGAGGAACCTTCACTTACCCATCATCCAGCTTCAGTAGTTATCACTCATGCCTGCTTTATACCCACACCTTTTCCCCATTCTTAACAGGGAATAAACCTACTGGATTATTTTAAACTAAATCTTACTTAAAATTTCAGCCATTCCATACTAGGGTACATATTTCTAAAAGGAAAGATTTTAATAGTTAAAGGAAGAGACTTAGTAGTATATTATAACTAATTTAAAGAGCGGAACTAAGGTTTTTATGAAAAAAGCTTAAAATCCTGACTTGAAGACTGTAGAAATTTTTATTAAACAAGTAACAGCTCCATTGAGATATAATTCACATTCCATACAAGTCTTCCACTTAAAGTGGCAATTCAGTGATTTTTAGTGAATTCACAGAATTGTGCATCATTACAATCAATTTTAGAAAATCTTCATCACCCCCAAAAGAAGCCTTGTACCCATTAGCAGTCGTTCCCCATTTCCCCTGACCCTCGTATCCCTGGCCAACCACTGACTAATCAGTTTTCTGTCTCTCTGGATTTGTTACTCTGGACCTTTAGTATAGAGAGAATCATAACACATGATCCTTGGTGACTGGCTCTTTCACTTGGTATAACGCTTTCCAGGTTCATCCATGTTGTGACATGTGCTGGTGCTTCATTTTCATTTATTGCCAAATGAGATTCTCTTGTACGGATATACCACGTTTTACTTATCACTCAGAAGTTTTGTTGGCCCGTGAAATTGGCAGTTGAGTGGCAGTGCCACCTTAAGTCTAAGGTTACTTCAAACCCACGTAGGAACACAGTAGAAGGATATCCTCATATTTCAAGCTTTGGCAGGCCATTATATGCCTTAATCTGCTATATCAACTCAGTGGGCAAATCTTTTGGCTTCAGTAAAAATTTTGTTTGTATATTTGATACAAAATTAAGTCAAGGGACAAATTTATTTGAAAGGACTATTTTGTTAAACAGATAGTTCAAGAGTATTTGTTCCATATACACCTCTAAGTGTTCTTACCTTAAGCCTGAGATTTTGAGGCTTCCTTCATTTGCCTGAATCTTGAAGGCATAGTTTATCTATTTTAATACATATTTAAGAATTGACAGGCCCTGTAAAGACTTTTTTTCATAATTTCAGCAAGTTGAAGGCAGTGTTTTTCATGCAGTCATTTTTTAAAAGATTTTATTTATTTTTAGAGAGAGGGGGAGGGAGGGAGAAAGGGAGAGAAACATCACTGTGCAAGAGATACATCCCTCAGTTGCCTCTTGCACGCCCCCAGCTGGGAACATGGCACACAACCCAGGCATGTGCCCTGACCAGGAATCAAACCTGCGACCTTTTGGTTCACAGGCCGGCACTCAATCCACTGAGCCACACCAGCCAGGGCTCATGTAGTTGTTGTTTTTTAGCACCTTCTAATCATTTCATTTCTTCCTGATATCCTTGGTTAATGACTTAATCTATTATTATTACCAAAGTTTATGAAGCTAAGAGGTTAGCCATTTGTAAAAACAACCTGAAGTGTGACTCTATGGCAGAAAGATTTTGATATCCATGTGCAGGCCATGCTGTCCTGGCTCCTGATTTGGGGGAGCAGTTAGTTAACATTAGATTCCACTGGGATTACTGGAGACTCAGCCTACCACTCTGTGTTAATGAAAGAGTAGAGAGAGTTGCACTGGTGTGTGTCTCCTGCTTCAGAAAACAAAGTTCCTGACTGGCGACATATGTGATCCTTGGGAGATGTTTTAGGCAAGTGGTAAGGAGTTGGTTATTGTTTGTGGTTCTTCTGTGGGAACCCTAATTTCCTTTATTGTCTGCACACATTCATGTCTCTCTGCTTGAAGTCCCCGACCTGTACGCATGGCCCCCTGTTCCTTGAGTCTGTGATTCTTTAGCAAGATTCTAGTTCCTTATAGTGAAAAAGACATTGGTGAATCTTAAGGTAAACTTTAAAAGAAAATTGCAATGACAAAACATAAAAGGAAAAAAAATGGCCCAAAGGAGAAGTTAATGCAAAACCTCTGAAGTCTTTAACAGTTCAACAACAGTCAATACGTTTTTTCAATTATCATCATCAAGTACTACTTTAATGTTTAAGCAGCATTTTAAATATAATGTTTATGATGAGTTTCATTGATTTCTTTGGTTCTTTATTTTACATCACAGCAGTTATATTTATAAGTTTTTGAGCAAGTCATTGAACCTCGAGCCTCAGTTACTCTGCTATAAAACAGGTGGGATGACTTTTGCCTCAAAATTGATTATGTAAGGGTATAACTAGAAAACATTCAGGACAGTGCTTCCCTGCTGGGCCCTGGCACCAGGCTTGGCACATCCTAGAACCTTTATCAATGTTTTTTAAACTTCAAGGGAATGTTTTGTTTTATTTTACTTTTTATTGAATTTATTGGGGTGACATGGGTTAGTAAAATTATGTAGGTTTTAGGTGTGCAGTTCTGCAGTCCATCACCTGCATGTGACATTGTGTGCTCCCCATCCCATGGCAGCACTTTATTACAGTAAGGTGAACAGGCCTGTTTTTGTGGGACATTCTGGCAACCATCACGCATACATTGGAAATATCCTGTTAGCCCCTTCCTTAATTTTTTTTTAATGAGTCATGCAGGACAGATAGGGCAGAATGATATGTTCACATACGCAAATTTATAAAAATTGCCAGTGTAAAAGCTATAGGACGAGGCAGGTCAGTGAGCAGTTAGATTTTTGTGTGCTTGTTTACAAGGTAAACATGGGACATTAACAACATGGCTCTTTTGATCTCTATGTTGATACAGCAGCTTTTGACAAACCAGAACATTTTTGCCTTAAGGCATGCTAATGGATTAACAAATAAAAATAAGAGTAGAATTATATGCTTTTGATATTAATGATTTGATTTTTAAGCTGAAACACTAAGGCATATTAACCATATGTAGTAGATAACAGTAATTACTGCTTGGAGTATCTCAGAATCTTTCTTCGCAATATAAAAAGAGAGAGAGACAGAGACAGAGAAACAGAGAACCTCTGCTTGTTCCTAAAAGCTACAGGAATGGATTGCAAGTAAGAAAAAACAAAATTGTAATAAATCTCATTATGATAATACAGAGATAATCTGGGCTAGAAAATAGGTTCTTGCCTGTTCATTCAGAGCAAGTTGCATCTTGCACTGGGTGGAAAGAATGCTGATAGAGTTGCTTTTTGCTGTTGATGTACGAAGCACAAGGGTAAAAAATGTGTTTAGGCTTCCATGGTCATCTTTGAGCAAGTTTGTCTCCTACTTTTGACCTTCATTCATTTATTAGTTCATCATCCATTTTTCATTAACTCTTACCATAACTGAGTGCCTCGATGAGCCTTTAGCGGTATTTGAATGACTGTTCACAGATCCAAGACCTCATGAGATTGCCAGTGAGTGTAAAACACAATTAAACAAGTCTTAGCATCACTGGGTAATGGGTGCCATGAGTGGCCATTGTTAAGGGACCTTCTTGACTCCTTTCTAGAGCTCAAGCTACTGTGCCACCAAGGGAGTTAGAGGCAAAGCATACTCTGACTTCTACGTCTTCTTTTGAAAAACAAAAGTAAAACATATTTATTGCAGAAATTTTAGGAAATTCAGAAAGGAAAGGGGAGGGAGAATTTAAAATACCCATAATCACAATGGAAATATCTTTAATTTGTTTCTTTCTTTGTAGTCTTTTTAAATTTTTAATTACAGTTGATATACAATATTGTATTAGTTATATTAGTTTTGGGTGTACAATATAGTGATTTGACATTTCTATACGTTATCTTGTGACCACCCAACTAATTCTAGTAATCATCTGTCAAGGTTTGAATTTATCACAGTATATCAACTACATTTCCCTTTGCTTTTCCACCCATTCCCTCACCCCTACCCCTCTGGTAACCATCCCTTTAGTTTGTGTTTTTATGAGTCTATTTTTGTTTTGTTTTATTTGTTCATTTGTTTTTAAGATTCCGCATATAAGTGAAACCATATGGTATCTGTCTTTCTCTATTTGAATTATTTCACTTACGATACTACCATATTGGTCCATCCTTGTTTTTACAGATGGAACGATTTCATTCTTTTTCATGGCTAAGTAATATTTAATTACATATATGTATATACACACACATATTATACATACACATATATACACATACACACATACCACATCTTCTTGTCCTTTAAAATAAGAATTTATGTGGGCCAGACTGACATATGTCAGGGAGCCAGATCTCAAATACTCTCTGTTCACATCTTTATCCACTCATCTACTGATGGACATCTGGGCTGGTTCCCTATCTTGGCTACTATAAATGCTGTATTGAACATAGGTGGGCATATGTCTTTCTGAATTAGTGTTTTCATTTTCTTCATGTAAATATACTGAAGTGGAATTGCTGGGTTGTATGGTATCTCTATTTTAAGTTTTTTGAGGAGTATCCATGCTGTTTTCTTTCATGTCTGCATCAATTTGCACTCTGCCTCTTCTTTTCTCCCTCCCCCAACCCCTCTCCTCATTCATGGATTCCACCCCTCCCCTAGATGAAATGTGAGCATCCATTCCCTAAGTCTTGAGCTCTTAAAAGATTCATCCCCAATTGCAGCACTTCTGTATTCCATTCCAGCCCTACTTCCTCTGTTCACTCTCTCCACTCACAGGGTCCCTCCAAGTGTCTTAGGTTTTACTTGGGCTCGAAGAGTGGGGACAATTAAGTAGAAGTCAGTGTGTGCCTTTGTTGCAGGGTTCAGGGCTGAGGTGGATATAAATAATTATAGTTCTCATGTCCAACTTGAATGCATGCAGTTCTTTAAAGCATCCCTGTAGAGAAGGGTGGTTTACAAAACTCCTGTTGGGATTTAACATAGGTGTGAGTCCAGTCTATAAAACAGTTCCGAGATGTAAATGACATCTTTAAATATTTTGTCTTCCTACCCAGGAGCGTGATGTTTGTCTTGATTTATTTTGAGTCTTTATTTGAGAATACCTCCATTGAAGGTCTTCTTATTGACTAATAGGCTTATATTTCTCCCTGCTGAGTTCTTAAGTATCTTTGTCATATATGTTTTATATTCATATTTCTTATTTGTCAAGTACATTTTGCACATATTTTAAAAATTGTGTTTTAAATTTAGTTTGTTGCTTATATATGCAAACTCCCCCATCCTAAAAAAGAAATAAAGATAGCTTAGTCTTTTTCTCCTAGAGATCCTTTATTTGAAATGACAATTCAAATTGTACCTGTCATGATATGTGTATATACATATATATATTTCTCCCTTTAAACTTAGCAACCTACTCCTGGGAGTTTATCTAACAGAAATAAAGTGCACTGTAAAAACAGTTCATGGAGGTTTGGTGCAGCATTGTTTGTGAGAACAAAAAAAAACTGAAAATAGAGTGGATGCTCATGAATATGGAAATGTTGAATACATTAGGTGCAGCCATACAAAGGAATATTATGTAGCCATTAAATGAAATGATGAGAGCCATTTCTGTGAACATGAAGAAATTTCCATGAAGCATTTATTGAGAGAAAAAGAGGAAGAAAAGTACTTTTTATGATCCATGTTTTTGTAAAAATTACACCCCTGTGCATTTGTATAGATACACATACATACCCATGTGTGCCTAGTTAAGAATTTAGAGAAAAGTGTGTATATGTGTAAATTATGTACATATACTAAATGGTGATGTGGCCCGTGGGGGCGTGGGAAGTAGGGTTTAAGGCATTTCACTATTTGTGTGGGCTTTTCTGGGTTGGGCTGGACATCTCACTCTGATAATGCCGTTTTAATGGAAAAAATGTGTTCTAAAAAGCTGAACCACAGGGCTGTGTGTTAATGGAGACCAGCAGCATAAATATCAAACACTAACTAATTATTCCAATCATATTTATATTTCAGTGCATTAGGCCATTTGTGTTTCCCTCAAGGGCAGTGCTACTTTCACTCATGTTTTCACAAAGATAGTTGTGTTTTCTCAGCAAAGTCCAGTTAGCAGCAGAGCGGACAGGCAGGGAACACGTGAGCATGTGGACACACACATGCACGCATGCGTGCGCATAGGGGCTGACGCATGCAGCACGCACTCGCACGCACAGGAATTGACGCATGCCGCACACATGCACGCATGCGTGCCCACAAGCAGTCTACAGGGTGGAGCCGGTGCTGGATCTCGGAGTTTCGTTTCTGAGGTATCACTATCATTGCAGTGGGGTAAACCTTTTGAGTTAAAGGATACCCAGAGATGGTTTTCTTCACTCATCATATTTTTAAGGAAGCAAGAGTGAGGACCAGGAAAGGGAAATGACTTGGCCGAGGTCATCACATAGATTTTTAGAAGCCAAGTGGGAAACCTGGATCCCAAGGTCTCGTGGATACCGGATACCGAGTCCCGATTTGTGAAGCAGATGCAGCCCAAACCCTTCTGATGGATGAGCTGCAAAATGCCCTGCGTGTTTCCAGGCAGAAACCCTTTGGAGTTTAACTCCCAATAGAGAAACGTCCTGTTGGATTTAAGGTGATTGTGTGCGTATAGCGCCTGGTCGGCAGACAGCTGATAGTAGGTTTGAACATAGATGGGATACAAGGAAATTGTCGCTTATCTGCTCAAACGTGGTTTTTGGTTCTTGATACTAGAGGGTGAATTTGACCTCTGCTGGTTTGATGTTGTGGAATGATTTACTGTCGGTCAGTCAATAGAAAATGGAGAATATTGCAAGCAGGACTGTGAGCTTTGCATTTGAAGTAACATTGCCAAATCCTTACTGATTTGTAGTCAATAAACAGTAATTATGAAATGGTGCATTTCAGTGATTTTGGTAAAAAGTGCACTTAAAGAAAGTCCTCATGACTGTATTCAGCCAATGTACTTTACTACACAAAGGTAAATGTGCTCAAATGACATCAGAATGTCCCTGGGCTGAATAATTACTTTGATTATTCTTTCCTGCTTAGTGAACTGTGGTATTCAAAGGGCTGATGTTGATTTCCAGTTTACGTTTTTGCAAAATGCCAGCTCCTCTTTCCCGAGGATATTAGTTTGTTGTTGACTGAAGTGTCATTTTGAAACATGAGATCTTTCTCCCTGTGGTCCCTCCCCTTTTGTGCAATAAATGCTCAAGAACATTTATTAGTTGCCAGTCATGTCTCAGGCACTGTGCTAGGAGCTATGGTTTCAGAGAGACAGGATAGGAATTCACAGTTGGTGGGCAAGCCAGAGATGTAATACAGAATTTCTGGAGGGAAAATTATATGTAAAGGGCTTCCGGGAGTGTGGGCTGTGGGGATCAGTGAAAGCTTCTCAGAGGAAGCAGCTGTTAGTTGGGGTCTTGCAGGATGCATAGGAGGTTTCAGCAGCTCAGAGGTGAGTTAGAAGGAGAGGACACTGTAGCAAAGAGAAGTACAAAGCCTTAGAATGTCTAGACTCTAGAGCCTGGCCAGTCTGAGGAACGGTAGATGTGCCTGTAAGGAAGGTGTATGGTGGGAGGGGTGGTGGTACATGGAATCCAGGTTTGAGGAGTCGGCAGGGGAGGATCCTGAAGGCCTTGTTCACTGTTTTGAGGAATTTGCATGTTCTGTAAAGATGGGTGCCCACCTAAGGAAAGGCGGTTGTGGTGAGACCTGCATCTTACGGGACTGGCCCTGGCAACAGATTAGGAGGTCAGGGAGCCTGGATCAGAAGTGTCGATTCCTTCACTAACCAGACGGTAGATTAATTTTTGTTTGTGTATTCTTAATTGACCTTAAGAAAAAACATACACAATCAATAAGAAAGCTTTGGAGCCTTGGACATGAAGAATAGTCCAAAGTAGACTACCAGGGCTCCTGTAATCAGCAGGAATATTAAATATTTGAATTAGAGGCTTTGAAATGTCAGTACACACCAAAAAATACGTACTGTAGAGACTGGGGATTAGTTTAATGAAATTGGTGCCTTTTCTAGATTTGTGATATTTTTTGTTTTTGTAGGTGATACTCTCTGGAATCATAGGATTAACAACTTGGAAACGGCCTATGATACTCCTGGTATGTACTATAAATTCTTGCCCTTTGTAAAATGTGCTATTTATGAAGTCTGTTAAACAAACCATTGAAGAAATGCTAAAGCTTCCTGGCTCATTAAAAAAAGTGAGCAGTGGACAATATTACAACTCAGATGTTCTCGGAATAGTAAAGTAAGATGATAATTTTGCCAGTGTTCTGATTGACTTTAAGTTTCTTATATGCCCAGGCCTAAATATGTGCTTTTCATTTCAGGATTAGACTTATTGTAAAGGTATAATTTTGAAAAAAAATGTTTACTATGGACATTTTTTAACAGATACAAAAGTGCAGGGAATAATATAATGAACCCTGTACCAATCACCTAGCTTTAGTTCTTACGTATTAACTTACAGCCAATCTTGTCCAGCTTCACCCTTACCCATTCTCCCCACCCTCCATATTCTTTTTTCCTCCATGTTCTTTTGAAGAAAATCTCAATATTAATCATGATTACATAATTTTTTATTGTTATAATGCTTTGCACAGCCTCAGAATTTCATTGCTCAGATTTTCTATATTTTTCTCTTTATTACACAAATATTATATTTTATGGTAATACAGACATGTATTGGTGACTTAAATTTTCATTATTGATGTAAAATTCACATACTAGAAAATCATTTTAAAGTGTACAATTTATTGGCATTTAGTACATTCCCAGGGTCATGCCTTTGTTTTTCTTTGTCTTTTTCCTATGTCTTTCTGATTCAGGGAATACTATAAAAATAGACCATTTCCCATGAAGTTGCCAACTTTCAAGGGTGAAATAGAGGGTCTAGGAAATTCAATTTGAAGTATACTTTAAAATTTTTTTCTATATAACATTTTATTTTTCATTTTTCTCCACCTATTTTGAAATAGGGTTAAATAATTTTCTCATCATTTTGTTTATATATTTAACAGTTTATCTTGGACAGACCACAGTTTACCAGGTGGTGGGTAATAAACACAAAATTGGTTAAATTCTTAAATACAAGGAGAAGAAGCACATTTTAGAATACAGTCAGAAAAATGGGTTCTGAGGCTGTGTTGATGATCTTGAAAAAATTAAAGAATTCTCAGGCCCATAGAGAAATGAGGCAACATTATTTTACCAGTCCATCAGTTATTGCATTTAGTGAAACTATGCTCATATTTCTGGAGGGAGTAAATCATTAATGCAGCATTTTAACACATGAGCAGGACGGGAGAAAACGAGGCTCTGGATGGGCTCTGCAGTGGGCGTTGTGAGTGCCTGAGGCTTGTTTTACAGCAACTCTCTAGGCTCCCAGTCTCTGCAGAAGAATTTTGGATGGTGTTCCATGTTTATACTAATAATTGACTACAGGAGTCATCTTTTTCCATTGGGTCAATATCGAAATGCTCAGAAATACAAACCTCAAGTATTTAAATTAAATTAAAATCAGAAAATCTCTAATGCTTTGAAAATTCCAAATGGTGAAGAGAATATGAGTGGGTGTTCTAGACAGATATTAAGAAAGTCCTCCTTTTAAGACATTAATTTCTTTAACATTGTTTTCTTTTGGAAAGATGCCCTATAATTTTATTATATGAGTTTAAGCATTTTTAAATGAAAACAACATTAATAAAAATGTGTCTTTATTACATTTAAAAAATTTATTTCTCATCTTTGTTGGTAAGTATATACTTGGTCACAAAGTTGTGACTAGTTTGTTCACCCCATGTTGTGCTCTTGCTTTTTCCATTTAATCTTAAATTAATTAATATAAGTGAATATTGTTTTCACATATGAGGAGCCCACAGTGCCTACCTACCACTTAAAATTGCCAGGTAGCATTCTGTCATTTCTGTATTCCCATCAGTTATAAGCCTGTTGGTTATGTAGAGGTTGTTTTGAAATGTTAATTAACACCAGTTTATAAAGAAGATAAATTAAGTGACAGAAATCAAACAAGGGAAAACTTTCTGAGGATATCAATAGATCATTTGAGCCTTAGTGAGTATCATACATGGAAAAATCCTCAGTTCACATGAATCTTAATAGCATATCATTGTAACTTGTGCCAAATATTTTTGTTATGTTAAAAAATGAAAAAAATCATGTAATGCAATAAATGAAACTAGACATGTCAGTCAGACACTCCTGGTTTGAGTCCTTGCTTGTCTTCTGAAGGTTGTACAACTCTGTGCAAACCACTTAATTTTTCTGAGTCTAGTTTTCTGTTCTGAATAGATGGGATAATCTCGTGATACCAAGGGCAGCTCTACCGCCATCCCCCCTTTTACTGGGTACTTGACATATTTTTTTGTCCACCCCACCCATTCCTGAGTTTAGGGAATGCACCAACTGATTTTTTCTTTTCTTTCTTTTTTTTGGTAAGATGCTCTGCTCCATGAGAGAAGCCAGTGGGTACTGAATCTGTGTGCTTATAGACCCAGGCTTGTCCAGACAGAGTTCCAGTCCTTCTCCCCTGCACGTCCCATACTCTGCCCCAGGAGCACCTTCCGATTCTTGCACCGCCAGAATCTTCTACATAAACCTTGGACCTTCTTCCTCTCGCTGTTTGCTTGGCTGGCTTCTCTTCTGGGGCTCAGCTCAGCAGTCACTTCCTGAAAGAGACCTTCCCTGACCACTGCTGATTGCAGTGTCTCCTGCCCCTCACCATGTCCCAGCACTGACTATTGGCTTCCCAGCTTACACCGGCCCTGTCTGTGTGCTATTCGATTGCTAGTGGTCGTGTGCTCCCCCAGTAAACAGTTCTGTGAGGACAGAGGTTTCGTCTGTCTTCTCCATCCTATATCCCCGGATCAGTGTGCTCAGTACACACCTGTCATTGACGTAGAGTTCGTTAGGCAGTCAATAAGGCATTTAGGTCCTAGGTGAGTTCCCAAAGTTTATCATATTCTTTTGTCTTAAATCTCTCTCTTGCTTTGTTCTCTAGAACTTTGTATTCTTCCCTTTTAGCTTTAGGGTGGTTAGGGAGTATTTCGATGATAGAGGTTGGGAGGGGCCGGTTAGTCTTTTCAGGACCCTTTTAGGAGGCAGGCTGTCCTCATTTTGAGTTGTTGGGTTGCACACTGGTCAAGAACACTTGAATACTTTCTTTTGAGAACCACTGACCTTTGTCCTCCCTTTTTTTGTGATTGTTTCAGTGATTCCATCAGGTTTTATACTCATTTGAACAGAGAAGGGTCAGTTTGACCTAGTTCCTTCGAACTCAAGTTCTCATGGAAACTCAGGATTGGTAGTTCTCATTCATTGGGTCCTCTTCCTTATACTACTGATAAAGTACTCATGTGTCCAAAACAAAAATAATAATGTTGGAAAATAGTTTGCAAATACTTGTAGCTTTTTCAGCTATGACTGGGATTAAGCTAGGGTGTTTGTACATGTGCATACATTTCTGTGTGTGTGCACACTGTATTCTAGGTTGTATATTTTCCATCAAGAGCAAACAATTTCCATTGTAATGGAATGGAATGTTTTCCAGAATGTTTTTATTTCCCGTATTGATGACTTTATAATTTTAAATGATATTATAAGCTCCTATTTCTTAATCCATCAACTTTATATAGTAAATTTTTAAAAAATTCTTTCCCAAGGATATGTTTACTGATTTTAGAGAGAGAGGAAGGAGTGGGGTTAGGGGGAGAGAGAGAGAGGGAAAGAGAAACATTGAAATGAAAGAGAAACATTGATCTATTGCTTCCTGTACATGCCCTGCCCAGGGACTGAACCCTCAACCTAGGTGTGTGCCCTGACCGGGAATGGAATCCACAAACGTTTGGTGTACAGGACGACACTCCGACCAACTGAGCTGCCCAGCCGGGGCTGTATAGTATATCTTGACTCTCTCTTCTGTAAGGCAAAGAAACCAGCACTTAGCTCTACTTCTTCCCCCTTCCCCCTCCCAGTTTTTAATAATAGCTCCATCACTTTCATATTGTCAGTGTTTTAATGTTTACATTTTGCTCTTAAACTATGTTATAGCATTCAAGTGTTGTCTAAAAATTGTTTTTAAAATAGTAAACACCAATAATAAATAGCATTTATGTGAATGTGATTGTACTAGGATGTTTGAATTGGATTCTCTATTACCAGATTCTCCTGAGGCCGCAATATAACAGATGTCAGCAGCTCCCACATTTTAGTGCATTAAATTGTCTCAGCAGGATTTGCAAACCTGGGTGAAAACCAGTTTTGCAACCCTTAACCCTTCTCCATCCCCAGCCTCCAGAAAGATTAGGGATTAAAGAGGCAGATGTTTTTGAGAAAGTGACTGAATTGCTATGGCATTTTGAGTTTCATCTCTCCAGGGGAGTGGTGCTTACAGATAAATTCTTGGAGAACCTGATATGGGTCCCTCGATGGTAGACTAGACTGTCAGGGACCTGCGTGGGGGGAATTCAGAGGTCTGGTTGGAGTGCCCTGCGGCCTCAGACTCAGAGATGGCAGTTGGGAAATAAATGTACTTTTACAGACCAAAGCCTTTCAAGTTGACCAGAGGCAAGAGATAGCAGATCTGGGGTAACTTTAGATCCTGCTCCCAAGAGCCCCTTGCAGAAGTGAGGAGACCACAGCCTGCACAGCTGGACGCCCAAGTCAAGGGGGCTGCCAGCTCAACAATTGGTATCTTAGAGGAGCATATGGGAGCCCCATTCAGGAGAGTCCTCTCTAAACACTTGCTGAGTCTAGGGTGCACAGTCAAATGAACTCTTGCTGCCCCTTTCCTTGTTTACCATCATGCCCTGGGCTCTCCCCCACCCCCACCCATTTCTTCCTTTCCTCAATGACAGCTGTGGCTGGCAGGCTCAGGAGAAGTGGACACAAAAAGTAGGGAAATCAAGAAGATGGCCTAACTCCTTTGCCTTTCCCACTGAAGGCTTTCTTGCTCCCTACAGTAATCAGCCTGATGAGTAGAAAAGCTGACATTTAAATGAAGTTGCAGGTTTTGACTGGGATAGAGGCTAGAACATTGTAATTACTGAAATGAGACTGTTACTTGTGGTGACTGAGGGACCCTTTGTATCTGACATTGACTAGAGAAAGGGAAACTGCTAATGCAGTTTGTATAGATTTGCCTCTTTTGGGTACTTCAAATAAATGAAAGTATTTAATATGTGATCCTTTGTAACTGGGTTCTTTCAGTTAGCATGTTTTTTAAGCACAATATTTTCAAGGGGTATCCACGTTGTAGCACGTGTCAGTCTTTGTCCCCTTTTATTGTTGAATAATATTCGACTGCTGGATGAGCCACATCTTACTTATCTGTCCATCAGTTAGTGGACATTTCTACTTTTGGGCTATTTTCAGTAATGCTGCTACAAGCATTAGTGTACAAGTATTTTTGTGGACTTGTTTTTATTTTCTTGGCTATATGCTTAGAATTACTGAGTCATATGGTAACTCTATGTTTAACATTTTGAGGAACTGTTTTCCGAAGTGGCTGTGTCACTTTACATTCCCATCAATAGCTTATGTGGGTTTTGATCTCTCCACATTTTTTCCAACATTTATATATTGTCTGTACTTTTTATTATAGTAATTTTATAGATGTTACATAGTATCTCGTTATTTGATTTGATGTTGAGCATCTTTTCATATGCTTATTGGCATTTACATGTCTGCTTTGAAGAAATGTCTATTCAGACCCTTTGCTCATTTTTAAATTGGTTTATTTGTGTTTTTATTACAAGTCCCTCATCAGATAAATTATTTGTGAGTATTTTCTCCCATTCTGTGGGCTTTTTACTTTTTTGACGGTATGCTTTGAAGCTCACAAGTTTGTCATCTCAGTGAGGTACCGGTTTTTCCTTGGTTGCTGCACTGTCGTGGTTTAGGACGCTGGGCTAGGCCGAGGCCGCGAGGGGGGCACTCGTATTTTCTTCCAAGATTTTGGTTGTTTCACTTTAGAGCTAGGTCTGTGAACCAAGTCTTTCTTCAATGCTGAGCAATTTTTTAAATTATTTATTTGATTATTTCCTCCCCTCAATTTACTCTGCTCTTTCTTTCTAGAACACCTAATAGTCAGCTGTTGGGCCTCTTGAATTGAGGCTCTTTGTTAAGAAAACTTTTCAAAGTCTCACATTTTCTGTTTGTTGGTCTTTTTTTATTTATATTCTGGTTATTTTCTTATCTTTTTCTTCTGCCATTCTATTGAAGTACTTGATAATGATATATTTTGATGTTCTGGGATTCTTTTTGAACTTTGATTCACTCTTTTTTCATAGCAGCTGTTCTTGTTTTATATATGCTGTAATTTCCCTGATCTCTCTGAAGATACTGATTAGATCCATTAAAATTGTTCCTCTCCTCCTTTCTGAGTTATTTGTTTTCTCCTTGGGACTCAGTGGGTCTGTTGACCTCTTCGTCCTTGGTTCTTGTGCTGTTTGGTTTGTGGGTGTCTGTTGATCCTTAGTCATTCGTTCTGGTCAGGACTGGAGGACTAGATTGGTAATGCTCTAATATCTGAAACAATTGGTGGTAATAACAAACATGTAACTGAGGTACATACATCAACCCGCTAATCTGGGAAGCGTTACTAGTTTCGTCATTCTGAGGAAACTGAGGCACAGAGCGGTCATGTAATTTGCCCAAGGCCACATGGCTACGAGTGGAAGAGTTGGGATGCAGTCTCAGGTGGTTTGTCCACGCTGTTTGTCGCCACCTTGCTTGTGTGGGTCTGTTTCCACAGCAGGCTCTCTGGGAGGAGGGGCTGCCTGGGAGCTCTGTGTGGCCAAGTGGGCCTCCGTGGGTGGTAGGCTTTATGTGTGGGTATGCCATGCCGTGCCGAACGGAAGACTGACTGTGTGATGGATACTGCTGGAGGAGCCTTGCACCTGCAGGCAGGTTACCCGGCTGTTTTAGAAAGGAGTTTGCTAGTATCAGCTAGTAAGTAGACAGTTGCTTCTAATTCGTTAGCTTTGCACCTGAAAAAGTCTATTCAATATTTTTCAATATTCTATCATGAAAATTCTCCAACTTACAGGAAAGTTGAGCAAACAACCCAACAAATTCTCACATACCTTCCACTTGGATTCTGCAGCTGTTAACATTTTGCCATATTTGCTGTGTCTGTCTATACCTAAATAAGGGGTTTTATGTTGGACTGTTTCAAAGTTTCAGACTTCATGGTACTTTACCCCTATATTCTTTAGGAGGCATTCTGTCCTAGAAACAAGACATTCTTCTATCTCACCATAATAACATTGTTGTAATTAAAAAAACCCAGTGATTTCCTAATGTCACCTAATATTCAGCTCTTCTTTCAAGTTCCCTAGTCACTCCACAATGTTGTATAATGTTTTCTTAATCAAAAAGCCTTTTAACTGAAGTATAAGTTGTGCACATTTCTGTGTGTATAAGTGCACAGATTGATGTATTCTCAAAAAGTTAATATGCCTGTGTAACCTAGTTCCATTTTTTAAAAAATCTACGGCCCAGTCACGGTTTGGTCATTTCCTTTGATTATTCTGGCTTTAGTCTTTTCTATTTTAGAACACTCTTCCTGCCACTTTTTTCTCTTCCCAGTCAAATTGCTTTATTTGTTCTCCCCTCAGTCCTTTTTCTTCTTCCCCCTTGCGTTCTCCCTTTCTTTTCCTTTTCTTCTCCTCCTCCTCTCACTTCTTTCCTCCTTCTCTTCTTTTTTCATTTTCTCCTCTTCCTTCTTCATTTCATATGGTAAATTTCAAATACACCCCTAATCTCGGAGAAATACAACAAGCTCCTTGTACCCATTGACCAGCTACAGTAATCATTAACAAATGCTCAGAATTGTCTCTTCTATACCCCTATCCATTTCTTTTTCCCCTGTGATTGGGTTGTTTTGAAATAAATCCCATCCTTCACACAATTTCATCCTTAAATACTTCAGTATATTTTTATAAAAGACATGCCTGGGAGCTCAGCAAGGGCTGTTGACTAAAGCATGAACATGTGACCTTCCCATGTCACTGCCACCCAGCATGGTGGTGTGGACCTCAGGGGGATGTCAAGAGGCACAGGTGGCCCAGACTACTTATGATCTAGCCTTGTATGTCCCAGAATGTCACCTCTGCTACATTCTACTGATCAAACAAGTTCCTAAGGCCAGCTTAGCATCAAGGGGTAGGGAAATGGAAATTGGACTCCATGTCTTTTTATTTCTTTCTTTCCTTTTGCATTTATTTGTGTGTGTGGTTCCTGAGTTTGCAATAAAATATACATATAATAAAAATGACCATTTACCATTTTAAAATGTACAGTTCAGTGGTATTAAGTGTATTCACAACACTGTACAAGCATCACCACTATCCATTTTTTAAATTATCCTGAATAAAAACTCTGTACCCATTCAACAACTCCCCCCACCCCTAATTAACCACCATTCTATTTTCTGTCTCTGTGAATTTGACCTCATGTGTCATCATACACTGTTCGTCCTTTTGTATCTGGCTTATTTCAATTAGTACAGTCTTCAAGGTTCATTCCTGCGAAGTATGTGCCAGTACTTCCTGCGTAAGGCTGGATAACATTCCATTGTGTTCCTTGGACTTCACCTCTGATGGGAAGAACAGCCTGTGGGCACAGAGAGGGAGGGCCATGACGGTGGCCATTTTTGGAGACTTGACTTTGGGTAAGAGATTCTTCTCAAGATCTGCGATCTTCATTGCTAGGGAATCATAAGATCTGACTCTGACTTGGTGAACCTTGAGAAGCTAGCCCCAGTGGAGAAGAGGCCAGAAGCAGAAAAGAACACAAATCATAGGAGTACAAAGAAAAGGAGAAAAGAATAAGGGAGTAAGAAAAGTTCAGTATCAAGGACCTATAGAGCTACAGTTTTGTTTAAACTGAACTTTCTGCTTTCTTATCTTCAAATGCAAATTTACCCCTACCAGCATATTCCTAGAGTCATTGCAGACCACATTCCTGACCCTTTCTTCTTTGTACTGCAGATCCAATATGTCTTGTCACGTAGTCCTCTGGTTGTTTCTTCTGACATTCTCATTCTGATGTTTTTCTCCTGGTTGCAGCCACATTCCTGAGGAGGACATGCAATTTAGGGGTGGTGGGGCTGTGTATGCTGTGTTGGGGAACTAGGGAGCTAGACACATGCTAAGGGCATTCCCTTTTTGTTATGCCTGATTACTTGGGTCATGAGAAGTTACTTTTCTGAGAAATGAGGGACGATGAGCTGACAGGGAGCCCTGGGAGACAAGGGGTCCACATGAGACCGGGAAAGGACCCCTGGTAGGACAGAATCCCTTTTCACAAGCGAGGAGACTTGGAAGTACCCCCAAGGCTTGTACATTTCCACCAGAATTAGCAACTCCGGTTACTCATTTTGAAACTGTTCTCAAACTGATGAAAATTTTGTGTCTTACTCAGGTGGAGAGAGGAAGAAGCCTTTCACTGGTGTTGAAAAAAGAATTGGAAATAATATTATTACATTTTAAACCCTTTACAAAAAGAAAATCTCAGGACAGCTATAATATGAATAAATCCGACACAAACATCTTTGAGAGGAAAGAGAGACAGCTGGTTCTGTTCGTAGCAATGAGTCTGTGTTTGGCTTGTTGGCAAGGAGAGCCAGTCTTAATGTTAGCAATATATCCGCCAAGTTTCTGGAAGAAACTTAAAGGATGTCAGGGAGTGAAGGCTAGGAATAAGTTCTCTTGGGATCTGAGCATTAAAGCCTCACAGGCGTTTAAACCACGTCGGTGGGTGTGTGAGCTCCTGAAACAGGTTTAAAGCAGCAAGAGCCTGGGCTTTCAAGTGCTTGTGATTTGTTACGTTTTTTGTTGGTTGCCATTGTGCTGGGCAATCAATCAGAACATTGATTTTGCTAAACTACATCAGGAAAGCTTGAACTTGGTGTCTTGTCTTCAGCTTTTCCCCCCAGTGTCATGGGTTATGTTCGGATAACCTTGCACATGATTCTACATCTTAGTATTAAAATGCTTCCCCAAACTGAATTAAAATTTTAAATGTTGTTAAGAGTTAGATAAGCAGTTTTATTGACTGTCATGGGCTCTATGGAATTTGTCTTATTAACTAGGGACTAATCAGTGGTTTGGAGCATGGATGTCATGTCTCCAAGAACATACATACACTTGCCCATCGGCATTCTAGCTTCTAAAATTTTATTGCTGTTTTCCCATTCTCTGTATTTATGGATTTTTGCATTAAATTTTTTTCCTTTGCTACCATTTTAATGCCCCCCTGGCCTCCAGGAACTAGTAGAACTAAATGCTTATGTTCAACTCACTATTTCAAACCTATTCATTTTAAATTATATTATCTTTACACAGTTACTGGGATAGTTTCTTTATGCATAGTTGAGTTTCAGTTGTATCTTGAGCTTGGAGCAGCAGGGTAGTGAGAAGCAAAATAAAAGTCTCAGGCAGTAGGGAAAGGTCAACCTATTTAGAGAATGAAATCTTGTATCAAAAAAGACACTGAATAATTCCAAGCTGTTACAGGCATAATTATTTAATGCTGTTATGCGATGAGGATTATGAGACACCTTTAGCAGGTAGGAATAGGCAAATTGAAGGTGATGTTTCTTGATAGTCTTAGGTTCCCCAGATATTCTCTTACTGGGTCATTTAATTGAGATCTGGAATGAATTAAAGGCACAATTGCAAAAGATCAGAGTTGAGGTCAATTCCAAATACTGACTTAAAAAACAACACATTTTGCATCAAACTACCTGATATATTCAGTATAAATATCATAAAATACTCATAATGCAAGTTAGTAACAATAAAATCAGGAACATGGAAGGCTACTTCGTGTGGCCAATGCTTGTAAGAGGACCAGCTTTCTGGATCTGGGATTTTGCACCTCACCTTTAAATGGATAGATTTTGTATCTGACCTTTAAAATCCATAGGGTGCATTGGGAGCAAGCGTTCCACTTTTTAGGTCCCACTGTCTTTCATGTCTATAATACAACTTCTAGAAGGACATTTCTCCATCACCTCTGGGCCTCTCTCTCTCTCTCTTTCTCTCTTTCTCTCTCTTTCATGATAAGCCTCAGGGATGAATTGGCTTCAGTAGAATTCAGGAACTGTAATGCATGGTGTTCACTTCAGTGGGCATGTGATGATAAGTTTTAAGTGAGAGCAATGGGGACTAAGCTCAAAGAGCAGGAAGAAATTTAGGTTAAATATAAAGAGAAATTTTGTGGAAAAGTTGTATCAGCCATGGTCCCAGCAGGAGACAGATGACCCAATCAAATTCTAACTTGACAAGAGGTTAATAAAGGGTCTTTTTGCAAAGGTATGTGCAGGGCGTAGGGAGTGGTGAGGCTGTGGCTGTCCCTGGGCCTGCCTTGAGACGAGGGTGCAGTGGGACAGTCTGGAAGTTGCAAGCATGAACAGAGGACCCCTTGAGAGGGACCTGTGGCTTTCCACTGAGGGGCACAGCTGGCCTGAGGCTGCACACAGGGAACCAGGGAAATAACTACACAACCTCACGTCCTTCCTCCCTCAGATCTTCTGTCAGGGCTCCCCATTGGCTGAACTTAACTAGACTGGAGGACAAAGGAGCCCCACTGACAGTGTCTTCACAGGTCAGCCGCTCTGGGAAGGGAGCAGGGTAGTGGCGAGGAGAGAGAGCATCTGGAGGGGCAAACAGGAGATGCCCCGCACACTAGTCTCAAAAGGTTAGCATGGAGTGAGTTTCTAAGACAAGCAGGCTGCAGAAAGAATTCTTTTTGGAGAAGTTTTGGAAACAATGTACCTGCAGGTCATTATTTTTTTAATCCTCATGTGAGGATATGCTTATTGATTTGAGAGAGAGAGAGACAGACAGACAGACAGGCATCAGTCGGTTGCCTCCCACAGGAGATGGAACCCACAACCTAGGCATGTGCCCTGACTGGGAATTGAACCCACAACCTTTTGGTGTATGGCATGATGCTCCAACCAACTGAGCTACCCAGCCAGGGTCAGATTATTCTTATAACAGAGCACCTTTCCAGCTGCCATAACTCAAGTGTGTCATAAACATAAGAACAAAATTCAAGTATTGGACTTAGTGAAATTCATTTTGTGAAGTTTACTTTGTAATAACAAAGCTAACTCCTCAAAGTAGAAAATGACTGTTATTAACACTGATAAAACTGCTTGCAGAGCATTTTGAAATTTACAAAGGATTTTCATATACATAATTTTGTGTGATTCTCTCAATAATTTTGTGAAGTAGGCTGGAAGACAGACCCATTTAACAGATGAGAAAAGTGAATCTCAAAGAGGCTGCCTAAGATACGACAAACAAGTGGGAAAGCCTGAATGTGAACCAGGTCTCCTGAGTTTAAGTTCAGGTGCTTTCCACAAAAAGACACTCAAATCTCTGCAATAACTTTAAAGGCTGGAATGATGACTGTGAGAAATACAAGAAATTCTTCCCCTTTCCAAATATGGCTGAGTGGGGTTTGTGGCTGTGATGTTCTTCATTAGTAGCTGATGTTTCACCATTTTCTATCTGAGGGGATGCTATTTGGTCATGGTTGGGATGGGAACTTGAGTCTTGAAAATTGTACCATTGTAACCACGTTGAAGCCAAAGGGGCCCGTTTTGAACGTCCCTGTAAATCCTAAGCGGGTCCCTCATAACTCCAATATTTTGTGCCCTTGAACCTGATCCAACCTCTGAAAGAGATATGCTCAGCTCAGTATCCTAATCACCCCCATGTCTGATATCTGCCCAGTAGTCTACACAAGAGTTATTGGGGCAACCTTTTGGCCCGTAGGTTTGTCCAGATAGTAATAAGAATAATGTAATAATAATAAAGCTATATATAGGAATAAATTTGGGGAACAGCACATGCAGCTCAGGTCCGCATCCTGGGATTTGCAGGGGTGGCATTCTGGTGGTTTGACCCTGACTCCTCATAGGCAGCCCCTCCAGTGCTGGAGAGAAGCCACACCTCCCAGGCAGTGAATCCCTGGGGCATTCTCTCAGCTTGTTTGTCGTTGTGACATTTTAGAAGTAGTGCATTCACTGTGTGATCTCACCCTGCTGCTTTGACAGCCAGACTCAGGATTTTCTTTCTTACGTTAAAAGCGTGTGTGTGTGCACATAAACATACAATAGGTATGTTTACACACCCTTGTAGACAATAAACAAAGAAATGATATAGGACATTTTCATCACTCCAGAAAATTCCTCTTTTTCTTCCCAATCTTACCCCTTCACTCCAAAACTTCCTTTAAAAGACAGGCAACCACTCTTATTTCTATCACCATGATTACCGTATTTTGTCTGTTCTCGAATCTTGTGTAAGTGGAACCATACAGTATCTGGCTTGTTTTACTCAACATAATGTCTCTGAATGCCATGTTGTCACTGTGCATCAGTGCTTTGTCCCTTTTTGTTGCTGGAAGCATTCCACTGTGTGAAAACACCACACTTTGTTTATTCTCCTGTTGTTGGATATTTGAGTTCTTTTCACCTTTTGGTCCTAATATGAATAAAGCTCCTGTAAGTAGCTTGTGTAAGTCTTTTGTGGGCGATTGCTCTTATTTCTCTGGGTCTGTTTGTAGGAGTGGAATTGCAGGTCATATGGTGGGTTTATATTCAGAATTTTTTTTAATCAAAATTTTATTTTGGGATAGTTTTAGACTTATGGAAATATTGAAAAGATAGTGCTGAGAGGTCCTATACATCTCACACCCAGTTTCCCCTAGTATTGCTATCTTCAGTTAGTATGGTGCATTGGTCACTATTAATGAACCAGTATTGATACATTATCAACAAAAATGCATACTCTTCAGGTTTCCTTACTTTATGCCCGATGTCCTTTCTCTGTCCAAGTTTCCACCCAGGACATAGTACATTTAGCGGTCATGTCTGCTTAGGCTCTTCCTGGCTGTGACAGTATCTTAGACTTTCTTTGTTTTTCCTGATGTTCTCACCTGTTTTGAGGAGTACTGGTCAGGCATTTGTAGAAGGTGTACCTCAATTTAGATTGCTTGTTGTTTTTCTCATGAACAGACTGCGGTTATTACGCGGGTTGGGGAGGAAGACCACAGAGGTAACATGCTGTTTTCATTATCTTATATCAAGGGTGCCTGCCATCAGCCTGTTTTATTAGTGATGCTACCCTTGCTCACTTGGCTGATGCTGTGTTTGTCAGCTTCCTCTGGAAAGTTACACTCCTTCGGTCCTTTCATGCTGTGTCCTTTGGAAGGAACTCACCTTGTGCAGCCCACATTCGCAGTGCAGGCAGTTGAGGATAGATTATCTCCATAAATTATTTGGAATTCTTCTGCATGGGAGATTTATATTTAAGTTTTAAGAAACTGAAAACAGTTTTCTGAAGTGGTGGTACCATTTTCTACCCGGACAAGTGATGCCCGAGTTCCGTGTGCTCCTCCTCCTCACCTGCTGTATCGCTGGTCTTTTTAATTTTAACCATTCTTGGTGGTGTGAAGTGGTATCTCTTTGTTGTCTTAATTTTTATTTGTGGTTATTAATGATGTTGACACTTTTTCATGTGCTTCTTGCCATTCTATATCTTCTTTTGTCAAGTATATGTTCCAGTCTTTTGCCCCTTTTTAAATTTGGATTGCCTTTTTATTATTGAGGTGAGGAGTTATTTGTCTGTTCTGGAAAAGGTTCTCTGGTCAACATCTGCATGACATTTTCTTCCAGTCTGGGGCTTGCCTATTGATTTCTTAATGGTGTCATTTGATGAGCTGGATTTAAGATATTAATGATGAAATTTGGGGCCTCATGTTGGGTAGTGAACTCTTACCCATCCTATAGCTGATGATGCTAAGCTTTAGTTATGTTTAGTGGTGTGCTGGTGGATATAAGGATTGTAACTATGTTTTTTTCTCAAGGCATCTGATATTGCTGAGATAAATCAGTACCTGGCGGTTACTGGCACCGCTCTGTCTGGCCAGTGATTGGATGCAGGGTTTGAGGGGCAACGGAAGACATTCCAGTCTTATCAGGAGAGGCTCAGCCTGTCTCCCGCAGAACTGAAAAAAGGCTCGTCTTAACCTTCAGCTATATACTAGAATTTCTGGTTAGGAATGGCTCTGAGCTCCTTGATTTCCCTGGGTTCCATTTATGTTCTAGAATTCTCCATTTGTCTACTTACCATTGATTCTGCAAGCCTCAGAAAAAATAATGGCTCAAGGGAAAAATAGCCATGGCTTAATGTAATGTGCAGAAAAAAGGGATCAAAACTCCCTTATCTACAAAAAAAAAAAAAAAAAGGGGACCTGAAATGATTGAGAAGACTTGAAGGTTAATGGCATTCCTGAGTATATTTTAAAAATTCTAAAAAGTAGTGGGGAAAAGTTTGGATACTAAGAACATGGTTCTGACTTACAAAATGTTTCCTCTAGGAAAAGAACGTAAGTTTTATTCAGATAAAACTCTCTGAATTTAGCTGTCATTTTTCTAACTACCCATTTTCTTCCCATTTCAGGTAAACCTCTTTGTGCTGCTCTCTGTGGTGTGTGTCCTCTTAAACTTAGCTGGATTTATCCTGGGCTGCCAAGGGGCCCAGTTCGTGTCCAGTGTGCCCAGGTGTGATTTGGTAAGCAGTGCTAAAACACCACATGCATTGGGCCCACCAGCCTATCTGGCTTACTTTGGGTGCCAGTGATTGGCTGGTAACATCCAGCACCAGGCAGCATCCTAAAGTGAGACCAGAAATTGGAAAGGAAGCTGCCTGCTAATTAGTTTACTCTGGTTGTCAGTTATTTTTTTTAAGACAGGGGCCAGCCAGCAGAACCCCAAACCACAGTAATATAATGCATCATTAGTTAGTTAATTGGTAGATTAGGTATCCATTATCAATATCTGTCTGGTCTCATTGAAAGAAGTAAAATGGATATTGTGAGACTACAGGTCAGCAGTCCTTTATCCACATATTTTGGTGGCCAGATTTCAGAGTTTTTCCAAATTTTAGAAGATACATGTGCTGTATTGTTTCTGTAGTGCCCCCGTGTAATCTGGGACAGCAGCGGTAACAGAAATTTTTTAGATTTCAGAATTGTAGACCTGTACCGTCTCTGAATTGTTTTCTAAGTTTTAATTGTGGTAAAATACAAATAACATAAAATTTACCATCCTAACCATTCAGTAGTGTTAAGTACATTTACATTGTTTGGCAACCAATCTCCAGAACTCTATGCATCTTGCAAAACTGAAACTCCGTACATACTAAACAATAACTTCCCATTCCCCCCACAACCCCTAGCAGCCACCGTCTACTTTCTATGACTTTAACCACTCTAGGTACTTCATATAAGTGGAATCATACGGTGTTTTTTTTACTGGCTTATTTTACTTGGTATAATGTCCTTAAAGTTTATCCATATTGTATTATGTGTCAGAATTCCCTTCCTTTTTAAAGCTGAATAACATTCCACTGTATATGTATAGCACAGTTTGTGTATCCACTCATTCATCCATGGATGATTGGGTTGCTTACTCCTTTTGGCTATTGCGAATAATACTACTATAAAAAAAGGTCTACAGATACCTATATGAGAACCTGCTTTCAATTCTTTGGGGTGAATACCCACAAGTGAAATTGCTTGATATCTCTGAACTTTTTAAAAGGATTTTGTAGTAACAAGTATTTCCCTGTGACACAAAGCAAAAGCAAAATAATAAATAAGTAAATAAATTAATTAAAGAAAAAGGCTTTTTAGACATTTCATTAGATGTCAGTAATTTGGAACTTGGTGTCAAGGCAGTCTCACCCTCGGAAACCAGCCGGATGCTGGAAGCTGACTGCCACATTTCTACAAAGGCTGTGATAGACCCCTGCAGGGAAGGAAACTCATGATCTTCCCAAGCAGGAAAGCTCCTTAGGGACTCACTGAAAAACTGCTGCTCCTTCTTAACATCTCTTTTGATTTTTGTCATTTAATGCCTTCATAACCGTAAGTGAAGGGGCCCCAGACTCGCAGCCCTTTCTGGTTTGGAAGGCCCTCTGTGCCTCACCCTCATCCCGCCCACTCCCTGCAGCGGCCCACGCTCCCTGTAATAGAGCCAGAGCCTGCAGCTCTTTACCCAGGCTCCTGCCCTACTTTCTTATTTCTAACAATGCTGTCTTTCCGCCTCCCCCACCCCCGCCAAATTCCCTGTGCCTTACTTCCCGGTTCATCCAGTGGTCATCATCAGTCTTTTAAAGCCTCAAAGGTCATCTCCTTCAGGAAATAATCCCTGGTCCCCTCACAAGATAATCTAGCATACTGTCCTAGTTGCACACCTCTCAGGCATTTATCCTTTTCTTTTCTGGGTTAAAGATATTCATACACCTGTCTTCTCTCTTCTTCCAGATGGGAATTTCCTTGGTTCTCTATTATCTTGGGAGATTTCAGTAGCCTCCTTTATATACAGAAGAGTTCCCAGAAAAAAATTTTGAAGAAAGTTTGGATTTTCAATTACTAATGGCACAGCAAATTAGAAGGAGCAAAGAAAGTACGCACAAGCTGGAAGCAAAAAGTCACAATATATGGAAAGACAATTGGGCAAAATTGTAGCATCTGTTATAAGCAAGACACTGTACTAGAGGCTGCAGAGAGTAGAAAGAAAAGTCAGACATCTCTTCTGACCTAGAATTTTATCAGTAGCAAGAGGAGTAGGTATACACATGGCAGATGCTTGATCAGTGTTCATAGAGGGAATGAATAAATGTCCAGTTACAGAACAGGGCAGACCGAGTTCAGCTATCAGTGCAACAACAGTTCTAGGGGGTGCAGAAGAAGGGTTTGTATCCATGGGAAGATGGGGAAGGCTACCTGGAATATAGGCATTTGAGAAGGACCTTGAATAATGAATAAATAAAGGAAGTGGGTAGAAACCACATTGGGAGGGCAATAGTGAGAAACCCAGCCTAGTGGCTGGACTCCAGTAGCTCTGGAGAAAACAGAAGCCAGATTGCAGGGGTTAAGGGTATAGTTGACTTTTATGAGAAATTCTGTGGTTCTGTACCCTGGCTGCCCATTAGAATAACCTGGGGGAACATTTTAAAAAATATCCAAACTTGGGACCCACATCCAGAGATTCTCAATTGCCCTGGAGTGGGGAGTGAGGTGGGGGGTGGGGTGTCAAGGCATGAATATTTGTTTAAACTTTTAAGTGTATTTGCAATTAAAAAAATTTTCCCACCACAAAACCAAATCTGTGTTTGTTTCTGATTGTAAAAATTTAAACAAGCCATAAAAGTATAGGACAGAATTTTAAAAATCATTTGAAATCTTAACTCTTCTGGGATAGCATAGTTACGTACTTGATGACATTTTCTTGCCATTTTAATGCATAAAACATAAGTTTTAATCAGTGGGGCCATGTCACAATTGTTTTTCATTAGGGAGGCTATTTGACAAATGAAGTCTTTTGGGGTAAAAGATGCTCTCCTTTCCTCTCTTCCTCTCCACCCACATGGGTCACCCCAAATCCATGGTAACACGTGAGGTCAAAGCTGTCTTATTAATTTAGCAAGTGTGAGAGGTGTGGCCTTTCTTTTTAGCCAAAATAGAATAGTCAACTTCAACAGCTCAAGCAGCAGGGCAAGTAAGAAGAAACCTCTGCCCTCAAATTATAGGTCTTGTGAGCCACAGGCAGGTGGTACATATTTTCACAACATGACTCAAGAGAAACTTGGAAAAGGTTTGCAAAGCCTCTCACTGAAATATATATTAAATTACTGATCAGTGACATTATAACTTCAAATAAAGAAAACATGGAAGATGTGAACTAAGAGATCTTTTTCAGCCTACATGGTTTAGGGCTACTGTCACTGAAATAATACCATCTGCTTCTTACAGACACATGGTAGACTGAACTTCCTTGCCCTCGTGGAGTTTGGTGGGGCCACATGATTAGCTTTGGCAATCTTTTGGGAGGTAAAGTGTTGAGTGTTGTTTCCAAGAGGAAGATTTAAGCTAGGGTTACCAGATCTGGCAAATAAAAACCAATGAATTAAGTTTGAATTTCAAATAGACAGGTTATAGTTTTTACAACAAACATGTCTCATGGAATATTTGGGTCATACTTATACTAAAGAAATGATCTGTTAGTCATCTAAATTCAAATTTAACTGGGTGTCTTATATTTTATCTGGCAACCCTATTTTAAGTGCCCTTGTAAAGTTCATCTTATGTCTTCCATTTCTTTGGCATAGTGATGATCAGTCCTGAGATGGTGGATGCTCTATCAGCCTGGGTCTCTAGGTGAATATGATGAACAGAGGCCCCTGCTGACCTAAATGGACATGTAGTATGTTCAAGAAAAAACGTTGTTTAGTTAAGCCACTGGAAATTGGGGACTGGTTGTTACCACAGCATACCCAAGCCTATCCTGACTGACACAGACACTGTCTGACACTAAACCTATATTTCATTCTGTAGGATTGGTGTTCCTGGTGTATCATGTGTATTTTTCTTAATAATTAAATTATTGTTCTGCCTTTTCCCCTTTAAGGTGGATTTAGGTGAAGGCAAGATTTGCTTCTGTTGTGAAGAATTTCAACCAGCCAAATGCACAGACAAAGAAAATGCCTTGAAACTCTTCCCGGTTCAGCCTTGTAGTGCAGTTCACCTTCTACTTAAGGTACCTCGAGTGGATTCCACCCCCCAGCAATAAATATACCTCAGATCCCCAGAAAAAACAAAGTTACTTGAAATATTCTTACTGTTACCTCCATCAAACAGTTATGCTGCTGAAAACAGATGTGAACAACCCCTCATCAGTGACTCAGAGACAAAATCGAACACAGAAAGAATCACATATTATTGTATGTCCTTTAAATTATGGGATGACTTTCTTTGTGTTCAAGAATTATAAAATAGTAAAACATGTAAAGGAGCCTGAGTATATACATATGCATGTACATGTATATATGCATGTTTATATATACATATATGATGTAGCTTTTAGCAAAATCTTGAAATTGCATACCCATCTGTCATTGTTCTGATGCTCCCATGTTAGTATAAATGAATCTTGTGGGCTGTTGAGTGCTGCAGTTCTGGGACACCGACTTTGGAGGGATATTGGCCAGGGAATATAGGAGAAATTCAAGCACTTTACCTCTTGTTTAATAGGCAACAACTATAATAAAAGGGATTAAAAACAAATGATCCTATTTGAAGAAAAATACAAAATTAATCTTTATTAGGGAACTGGATAAAAAACTGTGTTCTGACTTAAGGCCTGTTAGCCCAGTGAGTGACAAGATCAGTTGGTGAACTGTGAGGTATTAGCTTTTGGATAGTCTATCCAAAAGCTAATGATGGCTTTCTTCAGTTAGATCTTTGGGGTTAATTTTTTGTGGGGAGGAGGAATCTCTTTGGATTACGAAGGACGTAAAAATGGCTTTCTTTATTTGGCTTGGGGATTTTTGGTAGTTGAATCACCCCCAAACGTTCTGAGCCAGGACTTTGCTTGGGGAAAGCCCCACTAAGGAGCCAGGACTGTGGCAACAGAAACTTTTGGAATAGCCTTTGCTACTATTTTGAGATGTGTGTTTGGAGGAGAGAAGCCCTGTTTACACTCGGGCAGCCCGCCCCCTCCGTTGTCCTAGTTGGGTGTTCTGGGCAGCTCTGCCAAAAGCTCTTGAAATAGAATCAGTGGCCACGAAAGAAGCAGCAAGCTGTCCTGATGCAAAGCTATGGGAGGGGATGGATGTCATTGGGGACACCAACTTCAGAAGAGAAACTCACTGCTTTCCTGGGAGGAATGTTTCCAGACCGTGTTCTGATGCTTGCAAAAAGAACTGTTGTCGTATCAGGTCTTTCTGGGACAGGATGCTTCTAAGATAAATTTGTTACATTAAGAAGTACACCCTGTTGCATGAGTCATGATAATCACCAACATTTGAGGGGGCACTTACCATGTAAGTTCTTCACATGCATTTTCTCATGAGAATTGTCTTATTTGAACAGTATTATTAGTTTAAAGTTGTTTTTATATTGCATTCTGGGCATCTCCTTTGAAGTACTCAGTGCCGTCATTGTTTCCTTGTTCCAGAAAGTCCTTTTTGCCCTGTGTGCCTTGAATGCCCTGACCACCACCGTCTGCTTGGTGGCAGCCGCCCTTCGCTACCTCCAGATATTTGCAGCCAGGAGATCCTGCAGTGTAAGTCCATGCAAGGTGGCACTGTGACCGTGTCTCTGCTGAACCTGCCCAGGGGCCTTTCTGTGCTGTTCATTGCTTTTCTCCCTGAGCCTTTGTGGGGCAGGCTGTTGACTAACAGAGGTGCTGTTTAATTAGGATGAATCCCAGATTTCTGCTGAAGAAGTGGATGAACACAGACGCATCCCAGACCCCGATGACTTTGTGCCACCAGTGCCTCCCCCTTCCTATTTTGCCACATATTACTCATGCACACCCCGGATGAACCGGCGGTATCGTTCGTAAGTACCCCGTCACCCCAGTTCTCTGTACCATGCACGCGTGTGCTCTCTCTCTCTCTCTGATTAACTGCATGAAACCAAAGAAAAGTCAAACCTTGACCTAAAGATATACTTTTCAATTTCAATTAGCTTCCCAGGAAAACTGACACTCAGTGAGATAACTGCTGTAATTTGACATGATTGAGAGCTGCTGTTGCCCTGGAAACGCACTTAGTTGAGCCAAATCGATGTTCATTATAACACCATCAGCAAGTCCCCAAATCGTGAGACTCTTCCCAGCCATTAAAAAAAGATGAATTATTAATTACTTTTCTCCGGTCTGGAAAAAATAGACACCAGGCTTATTATCATTTTCAAATTCTAGCTAAAAAATTTGATCATTGGTTTCTTAACTCCCAGGATTTATCTGTAGAATGAAATGCCCCATGTCTTCCTCTGATTGTTACCAAGTTCTAGAAGTGTATCTCTCTAAGGAATGACTTCGTTTATTCATTCAACCAACAATTTGATCAGTTCTCTGCTGCTTACTAGTCACTGTGTTGGGTTATTGAGATTCAAAATGAGTTCAATGTCCCTGTCTGCTGCACCCCCCCCCACCCCGCCATATCAAGCAACTCACAGTCTAGGTCATTCAAAGTGAGTGGTGTTACGATCACAGTAAGTGGTACTCAGAGGAGAGGATTTAAGTGCACAGAGGAGAACCACCTAACCTGGTATGGTGGGTGGGCTGCAGAGAGCTTGAAGGAAGGGTCAGCCAGTCAGGGTTGACTTCCTGGACAAGGTGAGCTTAAGTTGAATTTCGAGGCTAAGCAAACCTATATTTAAGTTTCCAGGAGAGAATCTCTGAATTCTACAGAAAGACGAGTATCTTTAGCTTGATATTCAGAGGGCCAGGAATTTAAAATTTTTACTCCCTAAGGTACACATGGAGAGTTGTCAAATTTGGTGCCAGGCGTGGTGTTTTTGGAAGTCAGTTTTTTATGCTTGCAGCAGCCATACGTGGATTTGAAAGAGGTTGCCAGTGCAAGCTATCACCAGATGCTGTTAGTGGTTTTTACTTGGTTTATCTTCCTGACTTGTCCTTCTGAGTCATACCTAAACCCCACCTCAGGCTCCCCACCTGGCCACCCACCTAGATGGAAGGAAGGATGCCCACAAAGCCATAGGGAGCATCAACTGGACAGAGGGGCTGGGGATGGCTGAGGAGCAGCTCAGCCCCCCTGTTGGTCAGGCAGTGGTGCACTGAAGCTTTGAAGCTTCAGGGGCGAGGATGGCTTCTTTGGTTTCCTTCTCTAAGGAAATGAGTCAAGAATTTCAGGGGCCGGAGAGACAGCAACAAAACCCATATTCTTTGTGTCCATTAGGGCACATTTGCTAAACCCATGGCCCAGTCTCAGGCTGGGTGCAGAGGGTTCATGAGAGCAGTAAAATGCCTGGTGTTTCATGATTCAGAAGAGAAATGCCCTCTTGAAGAACTCCTTGGCTCTCTGAGGCTGTGGGGAGCACTTGGTTGACCTAAGAGGAGGCGACAGACAGATTTCATTTCCTGTAGTAGCAGAAAGGGAAAGTGACTCATGTGGGTTTGGGAATTATGCTGTCCAGCAGAGGCCTGGAGAGTGCCCTGCCCCACCCCACAACCTTCTCTTCTCTTTTTCCTTCTCCTCTGCTCCTCCACAGTCACGTTTAGCAGTGTGGGTATTTCCACTCTTGGAGGATATACGTGCACCTCTGGATTTGTCCCTCTGGGTCCTGAGAAAGCCCCTGGCCAAATCAGGCTGGAAGAAGACAGACGAGCTTCTCATCCAGGGCATTACTGTTCAGAACTTTCAGAACATGGGGAAGGGTGTTAAAGCAAAACACTCTTGTGAGAAAGAAGACACTGCTCGGCCTAAACTGTATACCTGGAGCCTTGGATCGTATCTCCAATGGGCAAACAGTCTCATTTGCTGAAATTCCACCAATGTCAGAGGGAAGCCCACTTTCTTTTTCAAAATGGCTAAATTTATTCACATTTATATACATATTCTTTCAGAGATATTTTTAAAAAACGTTTTTCCCTTTAATCCTAACCCAATGATACATTTTTATTGATTTTAGAGAGAGGGGAAGGAGGTAGAGAGAGACACACAGACAGACAGACATGGAGGTGAGAGAGAAACATCCATTAGTTGCCTCCTGTACATGCCCTGACCGGGGATCGAACCCACAAACTTTTGGTGTATGGGATGGCACTCCAACCAACTGAGCAATCCAGCCAGGGCTCTCAGAGATATTTTTAAAGTTGACTGCCTTTGCTAGATTCTCTGTATAAATCAACTTTATAGACACTAGATGTTTAATCCCAAGTGGTAATTTTTTTTCTTGTAAGGCAGGCAAAATATTAAGAAATTTTTTTAAGTTTCCACAGCCAGTTATAATAAGTGTTTCACACAGTGAAGGCTCCCCATTTCTTGTAAGGTGTTATGACCTCTCAGAAGAGGTTTATTTACTTAACGTCTGTAAACAGAACTGCGTCATGCATTCGTCTCCTTGAGAAAGGGCTTCTCAGGTCGCTCTCATAACCAGAAGCCTGACTGCAGCCATGACCTCCGTCCAAACATGGGCCCTCCGCATTGTGAATCAGTTTGTCAGTACAGAGGGGCTGTGCACCCTGTCTCCACTACCCCAGGGGCTTCCCGGTCTTAGAAATTGGCTTGAGCCGGCATTCAAAAGGGCAGAGTTTCCAAACTATTTTGTGAATGTGGACCTACTCAGACCATGGGATGTTACCTGCTATAGGAAATTAAAGGAGGGAGGGTGGGAGCCAGGTTGACCTGGGCATTTCTTAAAGGTGAAAACAAATCCCACCTACTTAACTTTCTACTGAGCTTCAACACTCACACGCAAGTGGGGCCAGGCTGTGCTAACAGTTGACCCAGTGCTCAGCTGTTGTGTGGGGCACCCATCCCTTGCCCCGTGCTCCACAGGCAGGAACCCTACCACCAGGTGCCCAGTGGAAAGACATGCACAGCTTTTCTAGTACACAGAGGAAGATCATTCTTTTTTTTTTTTTAAAGATTTTATTTATTTATTTTTAGAGAGGGGAAGGGAGGGAGAAGGAGAGAGAGAGAAACATTAATGTGTGGTTGCCTCTCATGTGGTCCCCACTGGGGACCTGGCCTGCAACCCAGGCATATGCCCTGACTGGGAATCGAACCAGCAATGCTTTGGTTCACAGCCCGCGCTCAATCCACTGAGCTACGCCAGCCAGGGCGGAAGATCATTCTTTGGTCAAGGACATATTAGTTACTGCATCACCCCCAGATGAGTTCTCAAGGTGTATTTGTAGCATCAAAGCAGAACATATTCTGCATGATCTGTTTGAGTGTCTGGTCACCCTCAGGGCTCAGACCACGAACCAGTGAGGCTTCCTGGAGACTTTGGGATGAATGTGAAAGAGCTCAGGCTCTGGAGTCTCCTAAAAGGGTGACCTTGGGTGATCTCTTTCCATTGCTGAGCCTCAGTTTCCTCATTCTTCTGCATTGTCACATGGCTACTGAGAGGATCGTTACAAAATAATAGGTGTAAAAAATCTTTCTTAAAGTAAAAGTTTCTACTGTGCTCCATCACTATTAATTACTCTGTTTAAAATATTCTTGGCATGTCTCTTACTCTTAAGGAACAGCCCTTAATCTTACCTCTGCCTCAGTTTTCTAGACAGTCATTCCTTTTTTTTTTCAAGCCTTACCTGAGGACATGTTCCCATTGATTTTAGAGAGAGAGGAAGGGGGAGGGATGGAGGGAAGGGTTAGAGAGACAGAGAGAGACAGAGAGACACAGACAGACATCAACTGGTTGTCCCCTGCAACCCAGGCATGTGCCCTGACCGGGCATTGAACGCACCACCCTTCGGTGCATGGAACGATGCTCTAAACCACTGAGCCACATGGCTAGGGCTAAAAACCATCATTCTTAATAAAAATCTGATAATCTCTACCAGATATAATTTCAGCCACCACGATCCATTTCCTTCTGCAGTGTTCTGGGTCCTGGCTGTGCATTGGGGTCACCTGGGGCAGTAACAACCTACTGATACCTGGGCCCCACTGCAGGCAGTCAGAGCAGAGTTTCTTGAGGGGAGGCCTGGGCCGTCCACAGTTGGGAGACCTACCAGGTGAAACCCATAAGGGATCAGAGACAAGCCTGCCAGTCAATAGCAGACCCATTTCCCACAACAGGTCTGTTTTTACCCCAAGAGGTAAATAAGGAAATAAATAAGGGAAAGCTGCCTAATAGGAAACGAACTTTCCTTCTGCATGAACTCTAGCGGCATCTTCCATCAAAATGAGGCTTTTCCTGGCCATTTCAATAACCACTGTAGAAGCCATTTCATTCTGTGGTCAGTTTAGATAAAGCTTATCCCCTCTTTGCTGTCAGTTTTCCTTCTTGAAGAGATTCTGCAGTTGAGGCTTTAAAATGGAAGCCATTTGGCCCCTTGGCCCTAAGCAAGCCCTTTCTTCCCTGTGCACATACTACGTGGGGAGCCACTGGGGTGAGAATACAAACAGACCACCAGAGCCGACAGACAGACAGACAGACGGGGTTACTAATTTTCCAGGCCAGGGCAAAACAGTGAATGCTGGCACAATTGGCTGAGGGCAGAAAATCCAGGGTTTGCAAGTGCTAGAAAGATGGCTCCAGAAGTTAATGTTAATTAAGGATTGAAGGCTGGTCCTCTGGAGAGGACAGGAGGAGGCCCTAGGTCTCACTGAGTAAATGAGTCACTTTAGTCATTGGTCAGGAAAGTGCTTCAGTCCAGTCCCAGTGGGTCTGGGTTCCTGGCGGTTCCTGGCACTTACAGTTCTTACACAGCTTTGGCTGAAATGGAGAGTTGGCAAAAAACCCATGGGCAAGTCCTGCTGGGAGGGGAGCACGTAATATCCCTTTTGATAACTTTTCCAGGACCCCATCCCAGCACCGCTGGGAGAGACCCTTTGTGCTGGTGCCTCTCTTTAGGTCTTCTGTGTGCTCTGTACCAAGCCTGCACATATCCCTGCAATAGCTGTCAAAACGTAACCTTTCCCTTCCCTTTCGGGTCAAGCAGGGGATGAGAGTCTTCCTTTTGAACTAAGATAAAGGAAAAAGGGGAACAGCTTTGTTTTTTTCTTTTTTAATTTAGGCTGTAGAGTCTCATTCTTCTAAATCCCAGATGTAACAACAAAGTTTTATTGTTAGCAATAAAGAATGTCACATCTTTTTCAACCTCTTTTCCTCCATCAATTACATTTTTGAAAATGGGCACCAGGGATGACAGGAAACGGCCATAAATGCAAAGAGCACCTTTCCAAAAAAGCAGTGCCCTGCGTGCACTGGCTCTAGAACCTGCCTCCCTAGTAGTCTCCTTTAGTGCGTGTCCATGCTCGCATTTTAACAGCAGATATTAAACTCTGCTGTTATCAATTTTTTTTTCATTCTCCAGTACTCCATGGCTTGAATACAGGTTTTTTTGGTATTCTGTATATTAAAAAAAATTGATATATATTTGAAATGGAATACAATTTCAGGTGTACAAAATAATAATTCGACATTTGTATGTATTACAAATGATCAACAAAATAGGTCTAGTTAACATCTATCACCAAACACAGTAAAGAAACTTGATTTTCTTGTGATGAGAACTTTTAAGATCTACTGTCTCAGCAACTTTCAAATACAATACTGTATTAACTACAGTCACTGTGCTGTCCATCACATCCCCATGAATCATTTTATAACTGGGTGTTTTATTAGAAGGTATAAACTTCTATGTATTTTTAAATTATTGTTTTAATATTTAGGGTCTTTGTTACCTAGATCACATGTGTGGGTGTGTAGTTTTCTATGGAGACTGGCAGAAAATCTTGCAGGTTTTTTGTTTTTTTGCTTTTGCTTCTGTTGTCAAGGGCCCTTCACCCACAGGACAGGAACCACAGCATCTGGTGTGCGGCCAGCGCTCAGTCGGTGTTTGTTGAAGGACTGCCTTCAGGAAGAATCAGTCCCTCCGGGCTCCCCCTGCTGTGTGCTGCTTCGTCTCTGAGCTGTGCGCTGTTCACTTTATTTGAAAATTTTATTTATTCTTTCAAATATTTTTTAACAAATAGTAATGTCGCTTCCATGAATAAAACATCAGGGAAACCCAGGCAAGAAGGTTGTTCTGCACTAATGTAAGAAATAATTGAGGTTCCCTGTGTCTCTAGTTTTGTTTTTTCTTTAATTGAGGTGGAATTCACATAGCCTGAAATGAAACATTTGAAAATGTACAATTCAGTGGCACTTAGTAAATGCACAGAATGGTGCAAGCATGCCTTCCATCTAGTTCTAAAGCATTTTCAGCTCCTTGTCCAGGGAGCTGTGTCTTTAATCCTTCATTCCCCATTCCTCCCTTCCCTTCCCCCCTGCCCCTGGCTATCAGCAAGCTGCTTTCTGTCTCTTAGAAATTTTCGCTTACTTTTTGCCTAGTAGATTGTACAGGAATGATAGTATCGCATACTATGTTTGCTACTTGCCTGAGGATAACCATCTCCAGGCAAAGGCCAGCCAGCTGGAGCCACTAAGGTCACCTGGTCTCTCTGAAGAACTTGCTTCCTGATGCCAACATACTTTTCCTAGGATGGGTGGTCCCAATATTATCCCACTGCCGCATATATATGGAGCCAGAATCAAGGGCGTGGAAGTATTCTGTCCTCTGGATCCCCCACCTCCGTACGAAGCTGTGGTGAACCAGACAGACCGACCGCAGGTACGGCACGCACAGTCTCTCTCTGGTTGACCACAGGCAGGACGAGCAGTGCTCGGCTCAGAGAGCAGCGGGAGCCCGTGCACCACAGCCCCGTGCGTGCACTGTCCATCTTTTTCAGAGGTTCACTGAGCCCAGATGATGCTTGAGTAGAATATTAACCAATTTTCCTCTTTTTTCCTGTGATTCAGGCATCTTCATTCCAAATGTCAGGAGGATCTGAAGCTGCCAGAAGCCTGATAGAGCAGGACTGTGTGAACGTGACTCAAGGTAATAAACCCATTTTTCACTGCCAAAACCTGTGATTCCGAAAATTAGAACATGATCAAATAATGATTTTGTAGTACTTTGTTGGAGATCAGATATTTTCGGAACAAGTGAGTCCAGCTGCGTCCTTCCCTAAAACCACTATCAACTTTAGGGCTTACAGAGGGAAATAACATGTGGACAGAAATACAGATATCTTTAGAATCTTTTGTGAATAACCAAACTGTTTTCTGGGACCCATGAAATAGATTTACAGTTTAATTTGGCGGCATTCTTATGTTTTCCAACTGAAGATTTTTTCACCTCTGTTAAAATAAGATGAGCTCTTCTGAAGAGAAGAAAGCAGTTCATTTATTACGGGGTGATTTGCTGTGAGATTATGCTGTCGTTTATAACCTAGGGTCCAGGTCATGTCACCTTAACAGGGAATGATTTCTGATTTCCACACCTGAATTAAATACTAGAGTCCGTTTATATTTCTCTTCGTGATTTAAGGTAACAGTGTTACAGCTCTCTCTTTGGAGAGGTTTTAAATGGCCCAGAGAATTGCCCAACGGGGCAAAATTGCACACAGTCATAAGTAATGGATCAGCGTTTAGCTCTTTTAGTCGGAGGTACTTTTTCAGTAGCACCATTTGGGGTTGTGTTTTTGTTCTGTTCGCCTCCCATCCTATGTAGAATTAGGCAGCGGTGCTCTGTTTCCCCAGTATGTTTGCAATTCTCCCATTTCTGAAAAAAGTTTCTCTGACCACACTGAGGATCACAGATGATGTGATTTTATTTTCCTGAGCAGAATTCATCCAGTTCCAGAGTGGTTCTACTGATTCATTTAGTGGCTACTAGCTCTTTAATGCAGCTTTCCAGAAGTTCCACAGCCCAGCCTGCAGGCACCCCCCGGCAAAACCCCTGCCCAAGCTCGATTTACAGCCCCCAGGGCAGCCACCTTGCTGCGCAGGTCCTACCTCCTACCTGACTAAGCTCATCCAGAATAGTCAGAAACTGTAAGACGGGTGGGAGCTTTCCGATGCTGAAGATGGACAGGATGCTTTCCTGGAGAAGATGCTAACACCTTTAGAAAAAACTGATATTTTGGCAGGCTTCTTTATTTCAGCTTGGATTTGGAAGTTTTTGTTTGTTTGTTTTAGACCTGGAGTGCCGGTTTGAAGAGGCAGCGCTTCCTGTAGTGCTGGGAAATACAAACGTCCTGGGCCAGCTGCCTAAGCAAATGTTACTAACTGTGCTGCCCTCACCCCGCAGGTTTGGCCTCACAGGTGTTTCCTGCCCAAAATTTTGAGGACTGTGGCTAGTGAAATCAATTTTCTTTCTCCTCTTAAAAAATTACTCAGATGGGGACATTCCCAACGCACCTGGAGAAGAAAGTGCATCCACTTCAACTGCTGACTCCAACCAGCTGCATGCTGTGGAAAGCTGGGGACCTCTCCAGCCCCTGAGGACAAGATCGAAGAGTGACCCCCTGCTCCATCATTCCGTGGAGAGAGGTGAGGCCTTTCCCCAAGCTCCCCTCAGAGCACGCATCTGCCTCCAGGTGCCAGGTGGAAGTGGGGGGGCAGGAGGGGGGTGTTGGGGCTGCCCAGGACCCTGCAGTTGAAGAGCTATCTTAAAAGAGGTTACGAGCCCTGGCTGGTGTAGCTTAGTGGATTAAGCGCGGGCCTGTGAACCAAGAGATCACAGTTCGATTCCCAGTCAGGGCACATGCCTGGGTTGCAGGCCAGTTCCCAGCAGGGAATGCACAGGAAGCAACCATACATTGATATTTCTCTCCCTCTCTCCTTCCCTTCCCCTCTGAAGATAAATAAATAAAATCTTTAAAA